>OW121797.1:3602500-4292500 GCA_933228885.1 Leistus spinibarbis
GTTCAATAATTCGTAGCGTAAGAACTATACTGTAAACCTTCAGGAATATAATTCCTATTTTGGCAGCTGCAATTCTCATATCTTTTGTAAGCTCTACATGATGTACACGGTAATAAAATATAATTGCAACAGGGTGCCGTCATTTTAAACGCCAATCAATGTAAATTTGTATATACGTTATTCAAGTAGTATTGAAACGTTTCAATTTACAAAACATTTATAAGTTGGTTCCGCGTCAACGATTGGACTAATGGTACCACCATTACCAGGCACATTTTTCCTTGTTATTTCGCACCGATTATTAAAAAATGTATTGCCGATTCAGCCGTAATATATCTTAATACATATTCATTAGCTCTGTTCAGCAGATTTAATGATAAACCAAGCAGACGCCTTAGGTTTCTCTCGGCGATTTTGGATATGTTTATCACATAAAAGAAATATATCTTAATATAGAACTGAACAGTGCGCATCAAAGCAGCATTAGACACATATTTGACTCGCATAAAAAGAATATGTATTTAATAATAATAGATACGATATTTAATCTGCCATATCTCAATTTTGTTGTTGAAGTTAAACATATGAAGCTTTAAATGTATGATTTGTAGTTAACAATGAAGAAAGCCTCCTATATTTCAAATCAAAAAGGTATTAAAATGTTGTTTATAATGATTTCCTAAGAAACGTTTCCTTCGTCAAATATTTCAATTCACCGAAATTGAGTGAAACGAAATCAGTGATGTAGATTTTTCGTCACGTGGACAGAGTTACTGATACAGTGCGAGCACGATATTACCGACAATCACGCCAAGCACCCCCTGTATGTATGTGTGTGTGTATATATATATATATATATATAACTGTGCGCCTCTATAATTAACATGGTAATTTGGGGGCGTTATGTTGGCAGTACGTCTTGGTGGCGTGTAGTGGCCAGCCTGATAATGTATCAGCTCACCGAGTCTCGCCACTATGCGCGACATAGTTAAGGGTGAATTTAGGTTAGCAGGCACATATATCTGATGCTTCAGCATGTGATGTCGGTTTGTTATAATTGCATGATATACATATAAATTGATATTGTGTTAGCATAGGGTTGATGACTTCATATATGGTGATGATTACTTTATTGGTTGGTCTGTCCGACGGCTCTCTAGACCTTGGTTCGAGGTTTAGGTTAGGTAGATCATTTATGCGTATAACAGAGTCATAGAGGTACACGTTGTTTATTAACACTGCATGTTCTGGGATCATTTGCGGCTACATTCAGGTTGGGCTTCATTGTTTTATGTATGCTACAATTGATGATATGACCCGTGGACATTCTAGATTGATCTGGCAATCAAATGGAAGATTATTTAAACATTTGTTTTGGTCCTTAATGTAGTCTCGTTTGGAGCAGACCTCACATTTTTATTAATACAACAAATCATTGCTTGTTAGTTCATCGAGAAAATATATAAAAGAAATCTAGTACTTGATCGTGTGCCCGTAATATTATCACAACAAATTAAAATTCCACGGAATTTCCAAAATGATTAATGTTGATTCCAGGGATGTGTCCAGATATGAACCAAATTGTGCGCTTATTATATGAGTTCCCAATTAGTTCTCGTCGAATTTTAAATCTAACATTTGTCCGGTTAAGTTTGCTATATTGGATGTACCCTGTATGTCGATTTCCGGGCGATGATGTTTTAAACTATGAATAGATGAAAGTATACATTTCATGGGGTTCCGTTATGAGTCCACCACTCGATAGTCTTTTAATTTGTGCTTATAATATATTCCCTTTGACTTTAACTAATCTTTCCATAAATATATTATTAGACAAATATCAAATTTATGCTAAGATTATTCAGAATACAAAGAGAATATATGATTATTTGTGATAGATAAATTGTAATATTAGATAATTTTGAATTACATAAATAATGTTTCCTCTACTGAACTTTGTCTACATTAAGTTTTATGTACATAAGAAAAACATAAGTAAAATGAAAAAAATAATAATAACAACAAAAAATATATGAAACTTGTAGTTTCTGAAGAAGTTGGCATGCGTGATGGCTACCAACCTGGCAAAAGGTATAATAATCAGATGTTGCATGCTTATTCCCGTTGATATGTTAATTGTGCCTGTAAATTATAATTTTTGTCAAAAGTCTGCGTAATTAAATTAATTACATACATTATTTAAAACGTGTGCAGTGAATATGCCAAGCGTGAAGACTTTACAATAGCGAAAGAGCCCGTAATAACCCACAGTTGCACTGTAGCAACTCACTCACGTTACATACCCACCACGTACGTGTATTAGCGCACAGCACAACTTGAAAGCAGACAGATTTAAATCAAATGGATGAGTCTCTTAACTTTAACCACTTTGTTATAGTACCAGCTAACACCTGGCATTACTGGATCTTCATCTTCGTTCATGTTATAATATACATGCAGGAACATCTACCACACGTTAATAAATTTGCAACATCTACATTAAAAATCATAGATTCAAGCCTACATTTATTTTCGATATTTTCCTAATAGCACAAATTAGATAAACACATTTTTCTTGAAGCCAATAATTGTGACATTACCGGATCTTCGTTTTTCTTCTTGTTACTTTATACATATAAGCAAGAATTTGCATTAAGAATTATAATTTCACGTATATGTATTACTAATAATTTTCAAATAGCACAAATTAATTAAAAATATAGTACTTCCAAGAAACGTAAAAAAGAAAACCAAACCTACTTCATTACTATTTTAAATTCCAGACTTTTAGCGCATAGCATATTCTGCAGCAGTATATATTCTATGTGAGAGTTATAATATGCGTGTGTTATAGCTTCTGTTTACCTAATTTTTATTACGTGAGTAATTTTATATTGAAAAAGTAAGATCTAACGATTATTCTATATTATATATTAACAAATATTTTAGGTAACATTACACAAATATGTAACAAAATACGTTTACTGTAATATTGTAGAAAAACTATGTTATATTTTACAACAATATTGTGTCTGTTTCAATTTTTTCTCTCGGTGCAGTAATATAAATTAATTTTATTATTTTGTTTTAGGTGTGGTTCCAAAACCGACGAGCCAAATGGCGCAAAAAGGAGCACACGAAGAAAGGCCCAGGTCGACCAGCTCACAACGCGCACCCACAAACCTGTTCAGGCGAGCCAATCCCCCCCAATGAGCTTAAGGCTCGGGAACGCGCGCGCCGGCGGAAGAAAATCCAAAAAGCTCTAGAACGTCAAGCGCGCAAACTTCGCGCAAAAGGAATCGCTGTAGATATCGTATCTCTACGCAGAGACTACTTAAACCAACGTGGCGGTGACAATTTTGATAGTGATAGTGACATTGATGTGGTTGGTGGTGGGGATTCAGGAGTGGAGACCGAGACTTTTGGCGTGGGGGGTTCGTCCTCGAAAGATGGCTTCCCACCCGTCACGGAGTCTTTGTCTGGGGTGGATTTGTCTGCTGGTGGACATCATCATCATCAGGAGAAGATTATTTCTAGAAGGCCCAATCCGTTCAGTATAGAATCGTTGTTGAATAATACGTGAACTGTGCTGCGTAGTGTGAAACATTTATAAGGCTGTTTTTTCTTTGATTTTAAGGCATCCCTGATTGTTGAGGGTGTAAAGACGACCATGTAATTACTGTGCAATAACTAATGCAAGACGTGTCCAACATTTGCGTTGATTACTCTATGCTAACATCAATAACAGTACAACATATTATAATACGCGATCAAAATTAATTCCTAATTTACATAATGTTTTGTATTGTGAATGAATTTGCACGTCTATAATAACACAATACACAATTGCGTAGAGGAGACACTGTTAGAAATATTAACATGGAGCAACCAAACTAATGGACACGTTTGAACATAATAACTTTGTAAATAATAGAAATAGACCCTTGTGTAAAAATTGACTCGACACGTAAGAAAACTTGAAAAGTTAAGAAGAAATCAATAATATTTGTGTTAAAAAGGTTTTGCAGCCAATTGGTAAAAATTACAAAGATAACAAATTATGAGTCATACCTAAAAACTTCTGAAATAAACGCACACATCCAATTTTTGTATTGATATTTAGAATTTTGGTTTTATTTTTGTTTTCTATTAGATTCTGACAAAATATTATTTACTATGTATACTGATTGATTTCAAAACAGCCAATTTAATAGTTTAGCAATACATTAAATTCAAGTTCAAACAGATTGTTAGTTTGTAGTCGAAATGTGCATGCACCACTTCGGTTCCAAAATCCATCATAATAATCTGGATATCTAGTAGCGACACCTGTCAAAAATATATCAATCAAGTGCCATTTTAATGTATTCTTTTTCTTTTATAAAACCAAAACGTACTAATATTTGAATGTTTTTATTATTTTTTATAATGTCTTTTACTAGATATCTAGATTTTATAAATAGCGGTGATTTCGTCATATCAAATTTGTTAATTACTATCAAAATTTTGTAAATATATCAAAAAATATCGCCCCTTGATAAAAAATTACGTTACCGCCACTGATTAAATATAAGTGATCTACTAATGTAATATTATATCAGAATAGGTTGTAAGTATAAATATATTATTTATTCCGAATTGTCGAATTTTAATAAATACCTTAAACATATAAATATGTATACATTCTTCCAAACAGCAAGTTATGCATTTATTAGCTCGCCGTACGAAGTACAGGAGCGTGTGTCTGCAGCATTTTCGGATCAAAGCATTTCCTTAACAATAACGCCCTAAATCCAGAAATATATACAATTTTTTTTTTTTTTGTAATTAAGCATCAACTGATGTTTTTTTTTTTTATAAATTTATTTGGGTAATTTTCTTTTACCTTAATTCAATTTATTTCTGTACCTAAATTAATAATTGTTTTTAACAACAATTTAAACTTGGTTTCACGTTTTGTGTATTTAAGTATTAATTCGCAATAAATATTTAAAACCAATGTCAAGTAAAATATCACTAGCTGGAAAATAATATTTTTATTGCAACAATATTCAACAGATGATAAATTAGAACCAGGTAAGTTTAATGTTTCATTATTAAACATTCTATTTCTTATTTGTTATATTAACATCTAACAAAAAAAATCACCAATCTTAAGAAACCTGTCATAATATATTAAATTTTGAAATAATTGTTTTTAATTATTATGGCCATTGGATTCACAATTTGAAATAATGTTAAAAATCTGAAAAGTTTTACAATTCTTGGTAGATTTTCGTACGCAGAGGATCTCAAGACGGCTAAATCCATTAAAAAGTATGAATCAATTCATTATATGAAAGTAATAACAGAAACTGGTGAATGATTTATCGAACCGTTGAGAAAATAATGCAAATTTTTATAGTTATATAATGTTAAATGCTATTTTAATATCATCAAAGGTGACAAGTATACAAAATTTCCGAGTGTCGATTTACGATTGAGATATCAGTTAAATGTAACGCTGGTGATTATTTCGAAATTAAATAACAATCACCCGAAAAATGGTTATTAAGACACACGAACGTAGGAACATAACACAGTTCGAAGAAATTTTAACACATTATAAATGCGGATAATAGTGTTTACGCGGATTGCGTGATCCGAACTATGATGAACTAACGCTAACGCACTGCCTACTCGTACTGCTTGCTTCATAGAATAATACAAACAAAACGAACAACCCAACCAACCCGATTCGACCCAACTTGACCAACAGCGGTCACTACTTTTTCTATATAGTTAACAGGTATTTTTAGAAAATAATTACATTGTTTATATATCTTATACATATTAAAATTAACAATATTTTAAACATTATTTCGGTAAAATCGTGTGAGAATTTTTTGTATTTAAAAGTAGATCATTAAGTTAATAATAATACACACAAATTATTGTTATTGTTGCAAATAAAAATTAATTTAATATTTTCCTCTGGTCGAATGGTTTATCATATATAATATATGTTGCTCATATTGTTCCAAAATGAAACAAAATATTGGTAAAACAATAGAAAAGGTAAATGAAAAATGTTGGTCCGATCCTGGTTTACTGTTCATATACGTTATATAGATGTAATTTTAGGATAAGAGGAAAGTAGGGGTGTGTGGGGCGGTTATCGCGTGTTTGCTGGCATCAGATTTCTGAGTTCCGATCGCGGGTGAACTAATGACTCAATTGCGGGCGTCATTTCACTGTCGAACCTTATATAACAACTTGATCGTTGTTACGTTGATTTTTTTATTCTTTTGCATTTTTCTGTATATGATGTTTAAATGTATTATTTATTTTTGAATATATTTGGTTGGCCTAAGCCTACTACTACTTGATTATTCATTACAGGTTATATCAACAACTAATTTACACTTTCGGAATAACAATTTTCAAATGCATTTTAACTATGCCTGAACATATTTTGGCAGGGACACTGTTTACGATATCCGAATTTTGAATTCTATGGATCTTGATATTTCTACAACGATTTGGTATTAATTTTGTTTACAATAAAAAAGGTTCGAATTGTTTCAAAGAACCAAATGTAATAATCATTCTATACTTTATATTTTGATTTATCGAAAGGAACACGAAAATGCGGTATGATAAATACGTGTCATTAGTAATAGAGTCAACGTTGATCATTATTTTCCATTATGCAAAGTGCGTTGAATAATGTGGCGAAAGTCGATATTAGTCTAGCAAGCAAGCAAGCACACACCTTTATATTCAATTAAGCGAGGTGTATAGAGCGTAGAGAGGTGTGCTGTTATTAAAATATCATTACAAGTCCGACAATCAATCCGTCAACCGCACTACACTTCAGGCGAATTCGTAATATAGCCTGGAGGTAGAGCCTTTGCTTTGCACCTCGGTGGGAAAGTGCGTGCGCAAATCTTAGACAGCGCAGGACAGTATCGAAGAAATTTAAATAAAATCTAAAATGTGCCATTACTCCATAATTGTATTTAATATTTAAAATTGCCATTTATGACGACGAAAAAAATAAAAAAAGTAAAAATGACTACCATTTATACCAAATATTTTATTAATAATATTATTCATTAACAGCTACAGTAAATGTAAATTCTGAATGAACAAATAAAACCAAATGAAAATCACCATATACTTACCATCGCAGTACAAAAATTTATAATTGAAAATAATTCTCTAAGAGAAACACAAAATGAGAAATACTTAACTTAAAAAAAAAAACGAAATTACAGATGTAGCTATACGGTAAAAATGTAGTCCATAATATTTATAATAAATTAGCCGTTGAAAAAAGTCGAAACCTATGTTTATCTCAGTGAAGGCTTCCTGTTGTGCGGTGATAGAAATATTTTTTTCGTTCCTCAAAAATTCTTGTAGGTATATTATATGAATCACGCACAAATAGCGTCCGCGCGCGATGCGATGCGTCTCCCTTTTGCTTGTAGTTCGTAGCTTGCATGTTCGAAGAACTTATACCCGCACTTTTTATAGAAAATTAACCTGTATCATGCTAGTGGAGAGTAACAAACCATACGAACCGGCCACCTAATCACGAAAGTGGCAAAATTTTACTATATTTCACTTCACTAATTTTAAAACAGAACCCAGGAAACAACTTGTTCGAAAAGTATGACGAATATCCGTCCGTAACACGTATATAAAAGGTATTTAGTTTTTAAATCGATTCAAACAATTATAAAAATAAATTCTCTGGTTTTTCTTTCTTGAACGAAATATAGAAGAAAGTATTGTACCAATTAAATATTTCAAACAGAAATACACGTTTATAGATTCCCTAAATGAATATTAACAATATAGGGATCATGAAATGCATTTACTTCTGTTTCTAGGTCCCCGAATATGATTAGACAATTATTTCTATGATGTGTTTGTATTTGAAATATATTAAGTTCAGAACAGCGAGTATTCGTATCTCAGCCTGATATATTTGCGAAGAGCTGATTATATTTTGAAGATCCACGCGGACACAGTCGCGGGCTGAAAGCCAGTCATATTATAATTAATAATTCCAATCACTTAAAATTAATCTTCATACGGTTCATTTCAAAACCATATCCAGTATTTATTATTGATAAAACAGAGACCGAAATAGCATAAAGAAACCGACAAAGTTAAATCGAAAATTGTCTAATAGAAAACCTAACGTTTTTGCCGCTTGACAAGCAACCTGGTACGAACACAGGTCAGTAGCTGTTATAATAAAGTCGTAAGATGAAAATTAGCCATAATTTAATATCTGGACAAAATTTGGTTTTTAGTCGTTTTTCCCCCCTAGTCGACCTGTCTATTATACGTTCTTTTTAATTTCAAGAACCATAACTAGGTGTCGGGCACGCTACGTTCGAAATAATCACTCAATAAAAGTCGCTGCGTTCAACTGAGTTCATAAACAATCATGTTTACTGTCTCTGCGTGAAATTAATAAAGATACTATAATTCTAAACTGATCAGAATTATATTTAGAAATAGAATGGGAGAATAAATTATCATTTTTACTGTGTAGTGTGAATTCACCTTTGCGCAGTACCAGAAAACGAACAATAGAGATTCTCAATCACACACCAACACGTATTATATTCTATTATCGAAGAGCATACTTTTTTATTGTTATTCAATTATCCAAATGACAATTATTATTGCACTAGTGTTTTATTTAGTTCGTTAGTGCTTTAATAAATTTATTATGACACTAGTGCGTCAAAGGTGTAGTGGTCTTATTTTTCATTTAGTTTTAAATTCACTCTATGATAACTATGAAACAATATGAATTGTAAATAATCAAATTCGATTCAAGCATAATGAAAGCATGTATATCCGCTTAATTAAAAAGTCTAATAGTTCTAAAAGGGATATTGGGAATTATTTAAATGACCAATTGAAGGGTAAGTTATAGCTTGCGAAATAAATGTAATTTTTACGCAATAAAATCCATAATTTAAAAATGAGAATATCGTAACAGTAACTCATAAAACAAAACACCAATATAATAAATTGGTTTAAATTTTATTATTTACGATCATAATAGTGATAAAAACATCAATAAAAAATGTATATATATATATATAGAAGCTATTAGACATAATACATCAATATCTCTCTACTGACACGGTGTTTTACAAACGATATACCCACACCACACGTAGTACAGCAACACCAGAAACAAGCGAACAACGTTGTTATAACAACACCACTAACAAATAATAACAACTAGTCAAAAGCACAACAAAGACGAAGAAGAATAAGAATAGAAGCGAAATAAAAAGAAAACAAAATGATAGCGGTCATACAAAGCCAAAGCCAAAGCCAACTCTAAGGTATATACCTATATAATGTTGGGTTGTTAAGTTCTGAGTACAATTTAGCTGTCAGGTCAAGTTATTAAGATATCTTTGTCAGGTGTTTGCGCCCAACAGTGTGACCGGTCGAGTCCAACATAAACCGTGGAAGGGGAGCTCCGGGAATGGCCGAGTTCATTCAAATTTAATTCACAAACGGTTTGACTATAAAATAATAATTATCTACATGGTTTTTAACGGTTTTCCAATAGAATTGGAACAATTATTTCAAAGGGTGTGTCCATTGTGAAATTTGTTCTGGTCGTTGAGTAATATGGATCATAAAGTAATAATTATTTACTAATGGTTATTTCTTTTGTTAATAATGAGAGTAAAATATTTTTGTTTGTAATTATAGATTTTTTAAATTATTTTAATACCCTACCAGAATAACATTGTATCCGTCTTGGGACTGTGCCTATTTCGCCAAATGGTAGTGATGTTATAACATTCTTATAATCATTTCCGGAGATAATATTTAATTATACGGTTGTACCTTCAAAGTGTATCAAATACAATTGTAATGTTTAATTGGTAAATAATTTTACAACCCGACCTAATATAGTTTACAAACCATAACCCTATCCTCAAGACCCATGTTTAATAACGTCACTTTATGTAGTTGACAACTAAAGCATTTCATTATTTCTTATTCGCCACAACAGTATACGTGATATTTCCACATTAACTCTTTCGTGATGTCTTTATTAAGGGCTAGGGTGTTAAAATGAAACAGATTGTTAACCATTTTTTGGTTAGACTAAAACATAATTATAAAATATAACGCAGGAAGAATAAAGCAGAGCGATACAAAGGTGTGAGGAAGACAAACGATAATAATAATAATAATAATTGTATAAAAAGGGGGGCTGGAATACGGCAGGCACAACAAGGCACGTTTAATTTTGATAAGCCCTTATTTATTAACTCGCCACGTTATTTTCCAGTCAAGTTCCAGAATACTGGGGCCGGGGCGCATGTTTATAAATTAGACTGTAATTAAGTTATTTTATTGTGCTATTTATAGTGTGATTGCTTAAAACTAATTTGAATATTCTTTGTCTACCTGCTCGTTGCTGTTTCCAAACACCTTTTAACACATTTTATTGCTATTTAAATGAATATTATACTTCTTTATAGGTTGTATATATACAGTTTACGACAATTTAAACTTTAGTTTTTAGTATGGTTAATTACTAGTTTATTGCCCAAGTTTAAAAATAATTGGATATAATAAGATTCCTGTCTAGTAACATTTGATTATTTGTGAGCAATGTTTTTATCCCTTCCGAAGAAAGGGGTTTCGTATTGGTCGAATCCACTAATTTTGATTTGTGGTATCAAAAGTATAATGTTGTATATGTTGCAATAAATCAAAGTTTTGAAATGGGGCTTGAGAGGTCATATTAATCTATCCACGATATGAGTTGATTAGTGTTCCATTTCATAAACATTAGAATAAGTTTCACTCAATCAGGTCAATCACATGGTATTAAAATATAAAAATCAATACATATTCACGTGAAATATTTGGTGAAATATATCTTAGCATTCGTCAATATATCTTAGTCACAAATTTAAAATATCGTTTTTCTGTGCTTAGTAGTTATTAAGTAATGTGGCATAAAGGCCACTCATCATTTATATATTTATGTTTTGAGATATGGAAAAGAAACATCAGCAACTAAGGCTTTCGTTAATATATTATTTTTGAAAATTATAGGTTTTCCTTCCGAGGATATACTAATCTCAAATTTATAACTTCATATATATATATATATATATATATATATATATATATATATATATATATATATATATATATATATATGTGTGTGTGTGTGTGTGTGTGTGTGTGTGTGTGTGTGTGTGTGTGTGAATGTAAAAATATGTAGTTTTCTGAAAGTATATGAATTTTTCTCAACATGCATAATATGGTCATTGTAAGCAAAGTTCTTTAGGCAGAATACGAGTGTCATTATGGTAATTATTATCTGGAATATGAGTTGGCCTACCACACACGCGTATTCATTTAGGCAGCACGTGCATCAATATACACTGACTGAACTGTTATTCTCTTTGGACAATTTGCGAAATTACCCGGCGTTCGATTTTGTTGTTGTTGTGTATGTTGCGCCAACAGCAATATGCAATCCATGCCACATGCCATGGGTAGACAACTAAAAAGCTATCGCGTGTCCAGCCCATTTCAATTTACATCAAAACCATTGAAGAAAATATGTATAAGAAGTTCGCCTTCCATTATTAACGTTTCGCGTTTCTTATTTTCAAAACGACATCACACCTCGAGTAGACAGGCCAAACGCAAGATACTACGTTATATAATATCCCCAGTTATTAATCTATATTAAATTCTTGACTCCATTATAATAACGAACGTTGCATGATGCCAGATGCCAGAAATTAAGTCGGTGGTTTTTGTTTTACATCATTGCACGAATTATGTTATTACAGATTTGAAGGATCATTATTTTTGACTATTAGTTCACAAAGAAATTATTTAAATTCCAAAGATATTTGACAAATATCTAGAGTGTCCTACACAACATTTTCTTATATCTACATGTTACATCGGGATATCTATAAATATTTTGTTATATAATATTATATTTTACAGTGACGCATAATAACATTTTAATCTTATCAGATAATGGACAATATAATCCAATATCCAATATTTTGCCCTCTAGGCTAAAATAACAGAATCCCGTATTGACATATCTGTCGTATAATAAAGTATGTACGTTATAATGACGTATAAAGGATATTCCATTTTTTTCGTGCAATAAATTACCGGAGGATATAAATACAAAGGGAGATAAATCAAAACCGAGCACAAAAGTGCATGTTTTACTGTGAAAAAAATTAAAAAGCAAAACAAAAAAATGCGTAGGATTTTTTGTACTTGTTGCCACCGCCACTAATAAATAGCACAAGGGAATGTACCATGTAGTACATTAACGCACATAAAATGTACGTAGTACATTTGGTACATTATTATCTGAATATACATGACTCTTTCAGCCTGTCTTAATTATCATTACACCAGTTTACAATTTGTCACGATAAAAATTCAGTGTAAATCATTTGGGAGAAAATTAAATAAATATAGAATAATTTTTGAAAAATTGAACCCATAATTTTAAACATTTATACGATATATCACGATATATTAACCCTTTAAATCTCGAATTCGATAATTTCCTTGAGTACTTTACTACTTTAATATACATTCGTATAACTTTTGAGAAAACCGAAAATGTACATGATTTGGAAATATTCTAAAAAGTGAACTAGTAAAAAATAGCAATTAGTACAATTTTCCGCTATCGTTACATCAATTTACAAAGCGATTAGAGGTGAAAAAACTTGTGTTTATAATAGTAACATCTTTATTAGCAATAAAAATGTTTCCCATGACAGGTATAATTACCCGAAAAAGAAATAAAAAGAAGTAGTTAAATACCTTTTATCACGATACATACAATAGTGTTAGAATCTAAATATAATAACAGTATATACAATGGTTGTCCGGGCATACAAAAGAAATCTACCAATCGAATCGGCTACTGAATTAGTTGCTAAGTCATTTACAAATTTGCGCCTTTTGTTTTGACGTGTAAACAAAGTTGATTATTGGATGAAAAGAAAGAGGAACAAATAAAACAAATATACGCCCACCTTTGCACGTGTGAAGACATTCATAATTTTCACAATTTTCTTTTTTTATTTTGTATTCGATCAACTTCTCAAGTTAGGTGTTTTGAATAATGGAATTCGTATGTTAAACAAATGATTAAATGTCCAAGGTGTTTCGAAATATATTAATCACGTCACATTTCAATTTTTGATGTATTGAAATTGGTTGAATAGATGAGTTAATTATATAAATGAAATATATTCTATTATGATGTCTTGTTTATAATCATCAAACTGTCACGTCATCCTTCGTTTAACAATCACAATTCTCGATTAAAGGACTCAAATTTTAATATCAATCACGTTAATGAAGCCGAAATTATAACAAACATAGGTGCAGGCACCAATGCCTACGCCATACCGTACGGCGATTCCTCTTAAAGATTTTCACAACTTTTGTAAGAAAAACGTGTTTGGAATTCATAACCGATTCCATAAACATATACTCATATGTATTTTATCAGTTTTTATAAGTCTTAGCCATAGCAGAAATATTTTTAAGATGGTTTATGGATGCTATCATTGGGAAAGGAGTTTACCCAACAGTAATTATTTTTTTTCATAAACCGTGACCATTAATCTATATAATTTCAAATTTCCTTTTTCAATTGGACATCTCTCATAAGAATAACTTCATTAGTTTGGACTTCCTTAATTATCTTCACAATCAATTAAAATTTATTGCGTGAACCGAATTCAGTATAATGATGTATTCGACTATACAGTAACCTATCCTATGCTACTACTGGCTGGCTTCTTAGCTGTTCTTGGTATACTTCACTGATTGTTTTATAGATGGCAGTACAGAAGAAAGAAAACATATTTCAACATGTCAAATTATTTAATTTATTATTATTAAAAATTCACACTCTGTAATTAGATATTTATTTTCATATTTCGTATTTTAATTTAAATTTTAATGTGTTTATTTATTTATTTTATTATGAAACAAAGATACCAATTTCAAAGAAGTAACTTCATTATATTCAATGAAACGCTTTTTGTTTCAGAAGAGTTGATCTTGTGTCAAATTCTACTTCTTCCAGGTTTAGTACAATCACTTGGTGCTATCAAAAACTAACCAATCTTCGAACTAATTCTCTAATTGCTTGTTAAATATTTTTTTTTGCAGATTGTTTAATTTCAGGGTATTAATAAGTTATTGTAAAAATCATGTTTTTGAGGTCGCTGGTTACGAATCTGAATTTTTAAATTCGCGGTTGCACCCTTAAACTAGAGTTATGACTGTTTGAAAAGCTTGACCTTTTATCACACCACCAAAATCATGCATTTTTGCCATAAAATAATTTGAGAGATAAAGTTGTTAATTTCAGTAAGTCTTATGTCTTTTGTCATAAAATTGATGATAATTTTCGGTTATTATTAAATTGAAAATAAAAATCTAGGTTATATTTGTATCTCATTACGTTTTTTATCACATTTTAAATGTATTCAAGCTACTGTAAATTTCAAAGCGGAACTACTATCTATTAAAACTCAATTAATTGACGCCAGTCCAATCTAATAGCAAGCCAATAATAATATTAAATTAAGCATACGATTAAAGCAAAATAAACGCTTGCGGGCTTTGAATTCACATCAGAATCGCATCTGTATCATATAATATATAGTTTATGTTCTCCCCATCGGTTTTGGCTTGCATCCAGCCAGAGAGTCAGTTCGGTTCGCGAGCAAGCTAGCTAGTGTGCCGAGGGCGGGAGCTTATAAATTACACCGTGTCGCATTCTAGCGGCCGATAAGTGCATTAACATCCCTCTGTCCGACATATGCTGTACTGCGGCGCCTTATCGCAGCCACCCTTAACATTGCACCGCGGGCACTCTGCACTTCACTACACTGTATAGTGCATTATTTCGCTCTACACCAAAAGATCGACTTTACACCACCGCGCAAATATATTACCCTGTTACCTTACAGTAGAATCGTTTGATTTATATACTACATACAGTAATTTAATGTTCATATTTTATTGTTGGTGATGTCGTATCTACTAGTTTAAGAGACAATTCTACACTAAGTTTTTAGAAGTTTTGATTGGTATATATACATTTCGTAAAAACTTTTAACATATTTTATATAATATAAAAGAAAATAATGTGATCACAAAATCATCGAAATTTTATTGAAAATTTCCGTTTTGAGGGTCCCTGAATCAATTTGTATCTTATTCTCCATGATATCTGTGTTATTGTCTGTCTGACTGACTGACAGACAGACAGACATTATTCTGAAAATATTCTCATTCGATTCAGGGTTGGGTCAAAACGTTAATTTCCGTTGAAATCACGAAATCGCAATGTTACAAGACTTATTTGTTACTGCGTATAAAAAAGTAAAAATAGAACATGTTCTATAAAATATTATAGATATAAAAAATCTTCCAAATTTTTATAGATACGCTAGTTGAAAATTATCCTCACAATCTTATAAGATATGAAAAATATATCATGTAAATAATTCTAAATAGTTCGTCTTCAATTTTTCTAACTAAAATATTAGAAGTAAAAGCAACCAGTCAAACGCAAACTATATAATTAAATGTAAATTAAGTATTATAGAATTGTGGCGCATCGTAATATACACAGGCAGACATTTTAATTATTGTTTTAATCGCAAACGTATATAGCGCGCCGCGGCACCGCTTTTCATTAGAGAAACGTACGTATGTACCAGCGGCGTACGTTGTTTGCGGGCACACTGTTGTGTGTTATCAGTGTACCAGAAACAAGGGGCAGCAGGGAAGGGATAGCCGTAAGGAAAACGGGGAGTGACGCGGTAATTGCAGTTATCAGAGTCCCACGAGGACGGCTCACACCACTATACTGATATTCCACTACTAACACCCCCCCTCACCCCGCCTCATAACACACATGCAAATAATACTGATGACCTGAGGGAATGTTTTGATACCGATACATGACAGTAAGCATTGTCTATCTCTCGGTATACAGCTTACAGTGAGATTATTCCGTATATTATTTGATCGTGATTATGACTTCAATTCGAATACTTATATTTAATTGAATGAGTTTTTCTGTATGTTGGTAACAATTTTAAAATGTAGTTCCCCTAACTAATAAATATTTCAATAATGGTTTCCAAATGTGACAAATGAAGGGAAATAAGGCTTGAATAATTTGGCATTTCAACGATTATGCATTTATGTTCAGAACATATAAATAATGAAATTCGTAGCTTATATAATAAATTATTTGAAAACTTCAGAACGGATATCACGCTGTTTTCAGTAACAGAATTCGCTCGTATTTTGTGTTATTCCATGAATATTCAAATGCAATTCTTGTTCTTCCAAAAAAATATATCGTTATTTTACAAAACAAACATGCAAACAAATAAGACAGATTGTTTGAAATCATACGATCGTCCTTTCGCGTTTTATGAGTTGTCACCATTACGACTGACACTGAGAGTGTCAGCACAGTGGATTCGTTTTACAGCTCGCTAGACTACTCGTTTATCTTAATAAAATTGTCACTTAATACGTGGCATGCCATTAATTAACCTGGCCATTTAATGCTGTCTGTAAGTGCGTGTATGTGAACAGTCCTGCTGTACATAAAAATGGCGACGAACAAGTTTTGCTACTGTTTGCTGTGGCACCTGAACATCGAACAGACACATCAAGATGTCAAATTCAAAGCAAAATGCATACGCATTAAAATATTATTCCGTTGCATATCAAGGAGGTATTCATGCTTATATTTGCATCTCTGAATAATGTGCAATTTTAATACATGAAGTTTCATGCATTGATTTTATGTGCAAAAATAACTAATTTTTTTATTACTTCGTTGATGGTTTAGGTTTTTTTTAAGAGAAATTTAACTTTAATGGAAAATAATTGAAAATGAACTAACGATTTCTTTCTCAACTTATGAAATAATGTTTATAGTATCGCTAACACAGAAACATATTACTAATAATTAACATAATTGATTAAAAGAATAATTAAAATAATAAAATTTAAGATATTTTTCATTTTATACCAATTATGACATATTTTAGTCTAGAATTTCACATTTTGCCCGAAATAGGTCTGATAATCCTTAAACCGATACAATATTCTCAAAATTATTAAAAATTCACTGATCACCAAAGAATATTTGCACAGATATTCGCTTCATGACTTTCTGATTACAAAAATATATATCTCATATGCTTGGATTTGTGAGCGAAGGTACCAGGCCGATTTCAACTAAATATGGTATACTAATGCAATCTGAGTAGCCAAATACCTGGTTATAGGGCTCCAAAATATTAAATTAAGGATAATGTTATAAATGCATATCTAATTTATTTTTTTCTTTTTATCGAGCTTAAAATCTTGCATCAATATTTCTTACAAAATAATCCCTGATGGTAAAACCAGCTAGCCAGTTACTTTGACAAGAATTTTAACAAGCCTGTTATAAGATATATGTAGGATGTCATGTATAGTATGTGTGATATAAAAATGTAATGTGTAATAATTCCGCTAGCGGCACGACCGACCGACGTACACATTGATATGGGTGCGAACGTTTTAAAATCACCTATATAACTATTAGCTAGTCAAATGTGTTAATGTAATTATAATAATAGACAAGTTGATTAATGTACTTTGTTCAGTTAAAATGTCCTAGAGCAAATTCGACACTTCACGAACCATGATTATATTGTAATCAATGCAACGGATGCAATATCTATATTATTACTAACATACTTCCTGAAAAATGCCGAAAATAAACATGAAACCAACGTGTTTCATCACTTCATAATTATGATGTATGTGTGTTCTTTTTTTATATATATAAATTTAAAACTATTTTTTGTTCTTTTATTTCAAAAAGTGCAAAATAATGGGAAATATAAATATTTACTAATAATAAAGAAAGTGGAAGTCCCAATGCCTTCAGAAGTAAGTGGTAGTAGGATATAAAATAGCGATTTGGTGCAATTTGACGAGACACTTTGAACGCGAAACTTGCATGACGTGGACCCGATTCGATGAAACTGCGATTTATCCATTTTATGTTTTGGTGAAATTAGTATTACAAATTTTATCACTCTTGCAAAACTATCTTACTAACATGTAAACATATTTATGCTAATTATGGATAAATATATTTTAAATATTAACGTAGTAATAAACGCTATGTCACTCTATTAAAATATATTTATACCAAATAGCTACACAAAATTCTCTTAACAAAACCTTAGAAAACTTAAATGCCATCTCGTTCGAACGGTATAAGTTATGCGAAACCAAAAAAAAACTAATCTTACTCCTCCTCACATAAATTTCTAACCGAAAATTAATTTACCAGTCAACTAAAAATTATTTAATAGACATATAAAAATTTCATTCACAACTTTTTTTTTTGTATCCTAAATCACACCTATGTCCCATCACCAACATTTCTATATATGCCGCTCAGTACATAGACGGGCCCAAGCTAAACCCCCAGTAATGAATTGCTTCACGCTATACCTGAAAATATATTAGTAAAGAAGATGACGGTATAAAAAAATAATATTTTTCACTCTGTAATAGAGTTGTTTCTTTTGGCGGGCACTCGGCGTGAACAACATGCAGTGTTTGGGATCATGGCGGGGCCTGGGGGGGCAGCCCCCCTATGGCCCGCACCTGGCCCACAAGATCCAACCATAATAACACGAATGATTTATGATCGGGAATGTGTCCGACGAGAAAAGTGTCTCACAATTTACAAAATTAATATCTAAAATATAAACCATTTATAGAAATATCATATTTAATTTGTTGTTGAGTTTTGAAATCAAAAACACTCCGATAAGAAAAAGATTTTTAACGAATAGTTAATTTTCAAATACAAAAGAACACAGATCTAATAATCGAATTCTAATAAATATATTTTTCAGTGTTGAATATAACATGTACTTATGTATGATAAATGCCATATGAATATTGAAATTTCTTCTTAGAACCCCATAAACTTAAAGCGAGTCCAAACAAGCAATTCATCAGCCAGGATAGTTAAATTAAAATGGTGACAAGAGCAACAATGCTTTTAATTTATACATTTAATTGTTATGTTAAGTTATCCAACTGTGTGAATGCAATGCATAAGCATGACTAGTACAATGGCTAACTAACCTCTCCTCTGTTCTGTCGTGCTGTGGTCATTTTATTTTACTTTTGTCTGTAGCCACCATATATGCAGTACAACTACAGCCTATTCAATATCTGTTATTTATTTGATTACAGCATTCACACCTACGTACACATTTAGTGGCTAGGAGCATGATACAACTGAAGGCTGATTCATAGTCAGTACATCTTTATCAATTATGGCATTGCATGTGAAACTGCAGCAGATCCGGCCTCAGGAAATACAAATTGGATTATTGGTGGTTTTATAATAAGATATTAAGGCTTTCCTAACTTCATTTTTATTTGTTTCCTCTATGTTTAGCAACAATGTTTCAAAATTAACACCATACTAATATTTTCTAAATGTTTCCTAAATAAATTCATTACAGATGGTCTGATATAATCAGCGTTTATTGCCATTAATATATCACAACATTAGTACTACTTAAATGACATTATATTCTAAGATTCGACTACTTTTATATCCAGTAAGGTCATAATTTATATTTTTTCAATGTCTTTATAAGTACTTGACAAAAGTAAACCTTCTAAATTGCTAACGAATATTTCTTAAATAAATTATTAAAAAAATTATAGGTAACATATATAAGGCGTATTTAATTGCTATATGTTTATGATTTTCTAAATCATAATTCCCTGAATCGTTATTAGTTTGAATCAGTATTAAATATAATATTAAAAAAAATACGGCAATTGTATTGTATGATTCAATCGTACGTTTTGTGAACGTTAAATTTAAGTACTGTTAAGGTCGAGTGCCAAACACGCGACTGAAGCGACTGCACTCTATGTAAATTAATGTACTCGCGCGACTGTGACCATGCATTTGGTAAAAGGTAACACCACAAATGTAGTCTACAAAGAGGTGTAAGGCTAAGATGACCAGCTCACTAATTTCTATTTACATTTCAGTTTTTAATTTCTATTTCGAGATCAACGCGGGCGAAAAGCTGGTACTGCATATAAATATGTTTTTAACACTAGGAATTAATATAGAATATTCTATAAATATTCATGAGCAAAGTAACACGTTATTAATAGGTTATTTGTAAACGATATTTTTAATTTACATTCTATAATTTTTCAAATAAATCACCATCATGTATATCAATAATTTTTCAGCAGTAAGCTAGGAGATAACATATGACATGAACAGGGCGGAAATAAATAAAATCAGATAACAATAGGTTTCTGCAAGGTGTTTAGGGCCTTTAATAAATCAATATTTTATCACACATGGGAATCAAACTTACTGAATGCATCCCTATTTCACGGCATTTAATTTGTATTCCATTCTTTTTTATCTACAACACTTCTGCAGTACAACAGCGCTCCAGACAGATAATACAGAAGGCAGGTATATACTAGTGTGCTACCACAATAAGGAAATGGACATAAATTATGAAGAGTACATAAATGTCAAACAATTTTTATTCATTTTCAAAAGGGATGACATTTAGAGATTTATTGTTTTGAGACTACCGACTCAATTTCTGTTCAGTTATTTTTCAATTTATATAATAATTAAATTATTAATATGATGATTAAAATTAGTCGTGTGAACATTTACAGAGAAAAGGCAATTTGAACAAATTTTCCAGTAAGTATTTAAATATTCTACAGTATTTTAAGGACTGGGGCTATAATAAGTTTCCAATAAATTTATATAAGAGTGTAAGTGTTGTAAGTGCGTAATAAATTCTCGGAAAAAAGTTTATTTATAACAAAATATCTGTTAAAACAAATATCAAATAGGTATAAAATTTTAGTACGAGCTAATAAACATGATTGTATATTATATGGTTTTAGACTGAGCACATACCCTAGTAGGTAGCAGATTTAAATACAGAAACAGGAGTACTTAATCGTTTGAATAATTCATGTGACAACTACATTTATTTTACACGCCGATTCAACAGCACTCTGTACATTTTATGGATTAATATTATAAAGCTATTTGCAACGTTCTGTTTCTAATGCTTGTTTTATTTACATTTGAAGTGTGTATGGTGTATGAGCTAGCTCAAATGCAGTGATTATTAAAAAAAAAGAATCATAATTTGTGCATTATAATATACTGAACCGGAAGAATATCTCGTATATTTTCTATCAAAATAGCTAAGGTCGCAAGTCAATAAAAGGTTAATAATGCAAGTTCAAGACCGTCATTTTGTTATTATTTGATATTCACGACTGTATTATACCAATATAATTTATGACAAAAATAAGTGTTAAAGTTAACGGTTTTGGTTTGACAGCCAAGTATAATCAAAAATGAATTTTCTATTAATTTATTATATTGTAATATTGAAAGCAGGATATCTAGACGCTGTGCTGTGATTGCCCACCGAACGACGAATATAAGCGATCCCTACTAAATCAAAAAGAAATTAGAAAGTGCATCACGTCGAGCAAAGCTGACTTGCCTTGAATCATACTGGGATCACTCAAAGCGGCATCATATCTCTAGTAATAAGTATCGTTTTCTAATTGGCTTAATTGCCTTCTAAACACCAACTATAATAATGAAATTATTCTCATCACTAAATACATGTTTTGGACAACACTTCTTCTCATAAATCATACACAGAGACGGACAGTTTATTCTTCAAAAATATTTTATAGTTTTTTTTTATTATTATCTCATGTTGTGAAAACCTTAATTTTTTACTTTCTTTTACGAAGTAATAAGTAAGAATTGTAATCATGACAAACTTCGAACTCTTTTTTGAATGTGACTATTTTTGGAATAACTGTCTGTGAACGCTCTAGAGACTAAACTGTTGAACGTAAAATTGTGAAACTTCAAACCTCTTATTTTTGAAGAGCTTATTCAACCCGGTAGTGCATGTTTACTCTTTACATTTTTCTCCAGTATTACTAGAACGCCTGCATTTATAGGAAAAATAGTTATGGTCATAATGAAAGATATTAATATTTTGCACAGTGAAAATTACGTAAAAGAAAGGCGAGTGCAGGTCACTGCAGTTATTTTAGTTTAGACATTACTATATTTTTGTTAACATAAATACGGATCTCATTATCGTGTTATTTTTTTGTAATTAATTGACAAACACGCACGGGCGTTAGTCATACATAGACACTCGGCATGCGTTGGAAATGGTGTTTTAAAATATTTTTTAACTCTACAAGTTTCTTAAGATAGTGACCCAATGAAAAATTAGAAATGAATTAATTTCCCTTTTTCTTTGTACATTAATTATCCCAAGATGTTTATATGATTATTTTTTCTTGGACAAAATCTGTCTTTACGGAAAAATAATGAAAAACTTTATATGTTTGTAAGATAAAATGGTAGCGAAAGAATTATAAATGAGTGAAGTAGTTGAGTATAAGTCTTTGTACTAAAGTAACTAACTAATATATAAGGACAATTAAGACTACATGTTGGCAAAGTAATTGCAACGACAGAATATAACCATAAGACATATTACGTTATAATGGGTTAATAATTGACGCCACATAACTTTTATCAACGGGACATTTATCAACTTCGTAAAATAAAAGACTATAAAACAAAACGACTCGATATACACACATCACATCTTTCCCTTGCTCCTATTCTTAGCAATAGATTCTATTCTACAGAAAAATAATTGTAATAGAAATTTTAAAAAATTGGAGTGGCCTGAACTCATAAACGTAACATTTTTGCCAAGAGTACAAATTTATACCCAATTATTCTACAATAACTTTTATCTCAACTATATTTAATTCTACTATAACACAATACTTAGTAATTCACCAAACCGGCCGATTTTTGAAATGTTCAACTGTTTATAATAAAATGCATCTGTTGTTATTTCATAGTGTAGCCTTACGGTGTTCTAAAACCTCAGGTCAAAAATTGTTCATATACAAGAGATGTCTTAACTTCAGCCATGTTATTTGGCCCATAAGTCATGGATATTTCAATTATTAAGCTTGACTTACGACACCGCTCCATCGCACAATGAAATTACATTCCACACGATACGAAACGTATGGGTGTGCGATACACAGATCGCGATGTAAACATATCATGGTATCGGGTGTTGGATGTTTCATCCATATTTCACACTACATTAAACTGTCATGGCGCCTAATAACATAATATAATAACATAATCTTAGACCTTGTACGCGATATAGCATACGTCTACATCGGCCACGAGCGGAACAACTGAAACTCGCGCGCAGGTGCTTATACAATAGAAAAAGAATAAAATAAAAGATTTAATTTAAAGATTGATCAATTGAAATGCATATGTTCGTTTGGTTATTAAATTTTGTTTGGTTGGAGATTATTTGATTATTTTTTTATTGCATATTTACTATTTGAACTTTGAAATTACGCTTAGAGCCTTAAGCCATCCACGCATCCTTAAACAACGTATACTGTTTACTGATTCAATGCAAAATTAGTTTTACAATTGATAAAAATTATTTAATAGTGGCTGTACGGGTATTAAAAACTTAGTAAAATAAAATATGAAAATATAATTTAAATTTAAATTACTTTTTTTATGATAGATGAACGCCTCTCATATAAGTTAACCTCACTGGTAAAACTGGGTATTATAGAAATATTTAGATAATTCTATACACACTTCCAACGTATATTTGGAATTTCAAATATGAATATCGTAATTTGTATAATCTACAGAAAATGCATTGGCATTATGTGCCGCTCTCGAGTTTAGGTGTTCGGTAAGTAGATGGGGAGAGTAGACGGGATATAGGTGTTAAATATGTTACATTCTCACGTGTCAAAGGTCGATGTGGGACATCAATCACTTTATTATAGCTAATAATAGTGGTCAGTTCGCTTGCTGAGGCTGAGGCTGTGGCTCTTTACCGTGGCAATGGCAATGAGCGCTGTGGTTGTTTGCGGGTTTGCATGTCTCCTCATCCACGGACCATTGCTTTTGGAAATAGTTGGTTTTTGAAATTAAAAGTCCCGTCGCGTCGGTCAGCACCACTCAATTTGATAGATCAAAACACGTTAACACAATCATTGTTTACTTATATTAACTAGAATAAGTTCAAGTTAAGTTGAAGCTTAAATTAAAAATACAAAGTATAACAAGCAAATATTTAAATAACAAATTTTGTTTTCATTAAAACGTTGCGGTATTGCAATAATTTCATTTAGTCAAGTTATTAAATAAACAAGCTTAGGTACAACGCACCTATACACCTCTCATACAAATGCCTATAAATTTGCTATTAACCTTTTTTTTTGTGAAACACTCCATATTTTATTATGATAGACATATATTTTTCAAGTTACTGCTGTGCCATAAGTTTTTAAAGTAAATCACCTCGGAATACAATTAATTTTTATATCAAAAAATCCAACAACAATTTTCGAACAAAAATCGCCCCAAAAATACAATCATGGAAGTAATTAATTCATAATTAACGTTGCACGCAATTTTATACACGACAACCTCATTCAAACAAACTAAATATTGTCACAAACCAACCAAGCAAAAAAAAAAAAAAAAATTGAATACACAAAAACAAAACAAAAACACGCATCAAAAAAACGTAGTTGTATGCTCACCTAAACTCAATTTCACTTTAAATTTACAGTATGGTTATCTATGTATGATTGCGTCACGTTATTTTTAAATTCTTTGAAGATTTCACACTTGCACTGCCGCTACCTACTTCGCACATAATTATACATATATAAACATAGTCAGATTTAACAATTTTTTATTTTCTATTTCGCCTGCTGTAATCGTAAAAATATTTCAAGAGTAATGCATCATCTACTAACTCAATAGCTATTATAAACAATAGATGGCATTTGCGTATACCGCACATTTACACTGCACGGTTACCGCGGAAACTTGCCGTAAAGTGCCGTGCCGTGCCGTGGAAATATTTTATTATAAATGCACCTTTATGCTTGATACAATTAGCTAATGCTAGGTGACTAGTAGGCGGTAACTTATGTTCAGTTTATAAGTAGTCTGATGCGCAAGAAATAATTGACACTCCCATTTTTACTTTCTTTTACAGAGTAATAAGTAAGTATTGTAATCATGAAAAATTTCGAACTCGAGATTTCAACGGATATACATGTTTTGACCTTCCCTGAATCGAATGTGACTATTTTCGGAATGACGTCTGTGTGTCTGTGTGTGTGTGTGTGTGTGTGTGTGTCTGTGTGTGTGTGTGTCTGTGAGCGCTCTAGGGCCAAAACTGTCGAACGAAAAATTATGAAACTTCAAACTTAAGACTTGTATATACCCTAGATGTGCACCTCCTATTTTTGAAAAGAATATTCAAACCGGTAGTTCATGTTTACTCTATACATTTTTTGTTCTATCTCCAATATCACTAGAACGGCTACACTTACGGCAAAAATAGCAATATTCATAATGAAAGATATTAATATTTCGCACAACTTTTGTTTGAAAAGTTTCTTCATAAATTGTACCAGTTATGAGAAAACTGCTACGAAAAAACTCAAATATCTTATTTACGTTGCCATGGTGATACCTACACTTGTGACAAATATTACTATTTTTAAATCGGATCAACCATGAGTTACATCATTTGTTTCTTGAAAACAAGCAAAGCAAACGAACCATAACATTGACAATTATCTGTTTGAATTAATATTTAAAATATTGATTTCTTATTAGAATATATTGTATCAGGTAAATTATTATAGAATAAATTTATATTATATATTTGCTAACATAATTAAATAACAATTTCAGAGTTTTACTGTGGAGTTTGACAGTTTAAGAGTGAATACGATAAATACTTCAAATTCAGATCAATTATAAATTGTATTGTTTGAGATTATATATATATATATATATATATATATATATATATATATATATATATATATATATATATATATATATATATATATATATATATATATATATATATAATCTCAAACAAACCAATTTATAATTGATCTGAATTTGAAGTATTTATCATATTTACTCTTAAACTGTCAAACTCCACAGAAAACTCTGAAATTGTTATTTAATTATGTTAGCAAATATATATTATAAAAATTGATTCTATAATAATTATATTATTACTATATACATATATATATATATATATATATATATATATATATATATATATATATATATATATATATATATATATAGACGGTTTGTTTGGGATATATATGTATATTAATATCTATTTATTGAAAACTACGTAAAAGAAAGTTGAGTGCAGGCCACTCCAGATATTTTTTAATTACATTATGTTATATTCTTAACCAAATCTTAGCTATGTTCTTTTGAAAAACTGTGGGATAATGTATGGTTTTCCTACGCTGAGCGTAGGTAAAAATTAAACACGTTACTGTGAAATTAGATTAATTAGGGCTACGTAACAACTGCGACAAATGTGACGTGCACACGACACCGACATTAGTCCATCCGCCATCACATAATATGGAAACACGTCCAATAGCTTGTCAACTACCGTTCTCTTGATGACCATACGCGCAGGGTGAAATAAAAACATAAAAAAAAAGGAAAAATAGAAAAAACAAACTACACCAGTCAAAAAATATATATCAGTCAGGCCTAATTTACATGTTAATATGGTTTCGGACACGTTGTATTAGCTCAAAACAAATTGATGTTTGTTAATACGTTATTTGATATTTTACTCTGGGCTCTAAAGAACTAAATTAACACCATGATACACATCTAAAATTCATTATAATATTCTTAACCAGTTTGTTTGTATATTATAAAAATTATAATTTAAATTGATTCAAATCTTATTATTTAATGTTGTTTTTATAATTATAACAACATTTTGTTATTAGAGATGGCGCAAGAAAAAAAATAATGTTCACCTGGTTGTTCTAATCTATAACATTATTATATTAGTGAATTTCTTACAGTTTTGTATTATTTTGGAGAAACGATTACATTACAATTTTGTATGAATCGGTAAATGTTTGCATCCCCTCGAATAAAAATCTTAACAACGCTTAATGCGTATACTGGTCAACTAAATCGTACGTTCACCAAATCTGGACAAAACTGACGGACAAATACCTCGTGGCATATATACCGGCAAACCATGCCGATGCCATGCTGTAGCACTGACACATTTCAATGGAAAGAAAGAAACACGTTGTTAAAATTTTACGATGTGATTTTGTGCGAGTCTTGAAAAGCAATCAGCGAAGTATAGTTTTTCACGTTTTTCAAGCAAGCGTAACGCAATGAACGCATTCGTCATGGTACTTTCGCAAAAGGACTCTATTATTGCGAAGGAATGTACAAATAAAAATAACATAAATAAAATTAACTTACAAGAAAGAAAAAATATATAAATTAAATTTATTGAATAGTAAAGTTTGAGGTGATTTAATGTATGGTGGAGTTGACTTTAACTAAAATTTTATGTAACACAAACACGAAATGCTTCATTTTATACATCGTTTAAATCATTAAATGTATAATTAATTTTATTGGTTAGTATAAAACTGTGAAATAAAATCATAATTTCAAATTTGTACATTTTCCAGGCTTCTCACATTTCCTATAAATATGCCAGATGCATGTGTGCATATATGTAAGCGTTTGTTAGTTACCTGGCAATTCCCAGAAATCCTCCTTCGCGCTCTGCGTCTAGTAAATAACGACATTATCCCGAGCTTAAGCAGCTAGCGGGCTCTGGCAATGGCAACGAACGGCGAAACCAGAATTTACTATATATGAACTATGGTTCGGTTGGTAATAAGTCACCATATGCGCTCTTTTGTAACTTATAATCAAGACCGGTCGGTCGCGGACTCAACACAGAGCGGTCTCTCCTCTCGCCTTGATGGCGTTGGAGATCTTTGTGTTCTGTGCTGTGCTGTGTGCTATATCGCTAAGGGCGTTGCACCTGGGCTCTCAAACATTGTTCTTGCAAAAAGAAAAACGACGCTGGAACCTGGATGGGGTTTCACTTACATAAACCAAAATATATGATGAAATATTTAGATACATATTTAAAAATTAAAATTTCATTCGAGTTCAATTTCAAAAGGTTTCTGAAATATTGTGCCAGCAAGTGATCATAGAATAATTTCAAAATACGTAAAATTTCATACAAAATGCTGTAGTTGTAGTCAGGACGCAAACGATTGGTATCGGAACCTATCTTTAAGCTTTACACACAACCATATTTCTGTATATCATAAAATACACATATCTTACATATGCTGCATATACATCATACATGGCTTTAGGTAATTTTATGCCTATTGAATTGCTGCAAATTTGCAGGTAGAATCTGTGTAAATAACAAAACAGCATACTGATGTTGTATTGTTACAAGGGCGGAGACTCCTTTGTACAATGTGTAAATAGCCCTTTTGTTTTGCACTGAGAAGATTGAGCAATTTGAATGTTGTACACAGGAAGTGATATTGCAATTTATGAAAATTACTAAAATTAACAATACTTTCTATAAACGGTATACCTATTCGCTGTTCTTTGCATACCTAACATGAGTTCTGTTCAAAATACTTCATTTAAATACATTCAAATTACTCATTTATAAGATTGTCTTAAAACGTCTTATAAACTAGGTTATGCATTTTTGAATACATAATGTTACAAAACATATTCAAATTTATAAGCGATTTAAGTTTAACATCGTCACAGTGCCGTTCTTACAGACCAGGGTCTATCATATCTTGGCCCCCCCTAGCCTAGGTCCATATTTTTTCCCAAAATATCGAAAAATTTGATATGAATAATATTATATTATATTTTTGATACCGTAAAAATAGAATAGAAAAATAAAAATACTATGAAACCGGCCATTACATAATGCATGATTTTTAGCTCGCCGAAGTACCGAAGAAGCTAAGGCATTCGATCGTGTGTCTGTAGAATTCTCGGATCAAAATATTTCCTTAACAAAAAATATATATGACTTGTTAGTCGTCGCTCGCTCGTATTAGTAAATTTGCGCTCAAAATTCATTTATTTTAATAACAATTATTGCAAATCATAAATAGTCTCTGAATGCTTTACATGACGCACAAAGAATCATGTGTAGCTTGCAAGAGTTTCTTATTTAGATGCCTTTGTTTAAACCGCCACCGTCGCCATTGGCAACCGCCTCCATACCACTAACACATCCTGGTGGTTGGTGTACGTACTTACCACGTTTGATGTTTCCATTAGGAGTGCGCACACCGGTTTTGCACTCGCCTGACGTACAAATCGTTAAATAAATTTCACTGTCGCTCGCCGCTGCGATACATAACTAACATCGGGCCCCACTCGCAAAATTATATTATTAAAGTGTCGCATTACCCGACAATGAAACTGTCACACATTATTCAGCCATTGTTCTTTTTTTATAATACTGAAATATTATATATATACGTTGCCTGTAGGACATCATTTTCAATTTGATATCTTGATGCGCGATTCTCGGATCGTATGCTAAACCTTCAGTTGTATTAGTATGTTCAAAATAATCTAGGGGGTCCAGCACAATTTTCTTATACTGGTAACATTACATTTGTTATAAATTAATACAGTAATAGCTATAAAATAAAATCAAATATATGTATATTGGGGGAGCTCTATATTTTGGGGGCGTATAACTCGGGAAGTATACGGGCGATTGGATTTAAACTGCGAGTGGATTCAAATGGGATGCCAAATATTATGTGCAGCAAATTTGGTGGAAATCGCTCCGGTACCTTCAGAGTAGTAAAGGGCACAAATTTGGTCTTACGAGCGAGCGACGACTAACATCCAAGTATATTAGTTATATACATTTTTGGATTCAGGGCGACGATATAAACACTTTTCGTTGTAAAAAAATTCAATGTGAACAACAATGTGAACAACAATGTGACGACTAACATCCAAATATATGAGTTATATATATTTTTGGATTCAGGGTGACGAGACCAATACTTTTTGTTAAGGATTTTTTTTTGTACGAGAATGCTACAGACACACGCAGATTGCTTTATATCTTTTGTACTTCGTAGTGCGAGCTAAATAGGAACCCAAAATTTTAATTTGCAATATTTCTCGTCTCGTAATTTCTAGACAAGACGAGAAATTCAACATCACAAGAAGATTTTAATGAGTTTAATAAGAAATATTTCTTATAATATATATACGATAAATTCCTTCGAAAATTTTGACTATTTGGTCGAATAATTCAACTGATAACTATCGATAAAGTAGATAGCCGAATGCAGTTATAATATTTGGAATGTTTATGATCGTGGCATAACTTATTGGTATACGCATTCTAATAATAATAATAATAATAGTTAAAATAATCCGTTATAGCGGTACCTATGTAGAAAATCGTTGGCTCGTGTATTTGTACCAATCAATTATAATAAATAATATAAAGGTTTAATCTTTGATACCGCTGACATAATTCATAGCAACAAAACAGCCTGGACACTGGTATCGACATCGTATCGACTTATTAATCATTCTCGCGCCTCTTATACGAGTGCAGACGCCCACAAATGTGCGGCGCCTATGGCCAACAACAAACCAAGACCAACCATCACATCACATCGCTGTAGCAAGTAAGAGTAACATTACCACCAACTCCCAACGAATTATCACTGTCTTTATGCTCACTTTGTTGTTATTCCAACAAGCCAAATCATAGAATTCACATTTGCGAGGCTGTTATTATACATAGGGTAGATTTGAGGCAAGCAGCACATATTATTTAGCTCGCATGCCAAATCGGTGAAGGCTGCCCTTGTCATTTTACATATGCACTGTGCATATAATTTTGTTTTATTTTTGTACTTTCTTTGACGAAGTCTAAGAGGAAATAATTCTGTGACAAATTAAACCAATAATACACATAAGAAATAAGGTCTACAAGTGTGGGTACTGTAAGAAGCGATGTTGTCTTGTTTGGCTTATATCGCTGTATACGCTCGCACTTAAAAAACATAAATAACAAACGGGGGACTCCCCTAAACACCTTTTTGAAAATGGAATTCGATTATAGTTCAGTAATTTAACGTTGGGGGCGTGCGACTACGCGGTTAATACCGCACAAGCGACCAACCAATGTGTGATCGTTCCGAGTATATTAACAAGGTATTTACTTTGTTGGACGATTGCAACCCAGCAGTGTAAGATACAACAACAGATACGCCTGTAGTTGGCCAATTGTATAATGTTTTTGCCATCATGATATTAATAATAATATTATTAAACATGTATTTAATATTGTGGCAAACATGTTCCAGTAGTCTGGTGTTAATAAATTTACATGATTCAAAACAATGTTTTATTAAATTATGCTTTTCGATGGAGATAATTTAGTTTTACGTTGGTGAAATATCAGAAGCTCTGGAACTGTTCTCCTTGTTGTTTAAATTAATATAATATACGTATATCTATATAATATCCAATTATTTATTTATTTTTGAAGGTCTGATGGATTTTTAAGTCTCCCCTGTTCTCTTAAAAATTATTCTGTAGGTGAATATTTTCAATTTTTTTTGTTTTGGTTTGAGCGGAAGAAAAAAATAATTAAATCAGATTTCCAAAAGCAGCCATTCGAAAGAAAACAATGTTTACTAGTTAACATTTAAATATTATATAACTTCCGGTTATTTATTCTTTAGGAGACATAACCTTATATCATTCTTATCATAACATAACGTAAATATGCATAATTTTAATTACACCAGTAAACATAGGTAATCAACATGGTAATTTGTATGTTGTAAGTAAATGAAATTTAAATAGGTGATTTGTTTCAAAGCTATCCTACCGTATCCGCGCAACTTTTATTAATTTATATATTTAAAACATATAATTAACATGTAAAAGATTAATCAAATATATATTCATGGTATTACATAAAATTATCTTGTATGTAATTTATATCTTCCTTTATTATAGTTTTACAATGAGTAAGGTTAAGGTTGTTTTGTATTTGCTCTGTTATTCAACGAAATTTTTATATTCTATTTATTTATATTCGTTTGAATTACAAATAATTTAACTTTGAAATTATTCATTTTGACCAAAAAATAGCAGAATTTGTTATTTAATTTATTGTTTATTTATGTTTGTTGTATTACCTAAAATTATCTTGCAAGTTATATATATATATATATATATATATATATATATATATATATATATATATATATATAATTTCTTTGTTAAAAAATAAATGGGAATAGTTGTTTTTGAGCAAAAGTAGTAAAAATATATTTGTTAATATTTTATAAATTGTTGTTGTTAATTTAGTGTACACACAAACTTTATTCTCAATTAATTTATGATAATGATATGCATGAAAATAATTAACATACAAATGAATTAAACCATAGTTTGGTCTACAATTATTTATGTAATTTAATGTGTACCTATATCCTACTGTGTAATTTGTCTGAGTTGTCTATTAAAAATATTAATTACTTTATTAGTGGATGTCTGTTTCAATACTGCCGAACACTTCGTTAATTTCATTTCAAAGATGTTATTAATCAAAATTTTGAAGACAATATCTATTGATTAATATATATATATATATATATATATATATATATATATATATATATATATATATATATATATATATATATATATATATAACATTAAATGAATGAAATTTCTTTTTTCAGATAGCCAATACTTCGCTCTAGCCTTCTCTAGATTTCGATTTTCAAGTTTTTGCTTAGATTTATTTTTATATTGTTCTATATTTACCCTATTTTCAAATGTCCATAGTTTTTATTGAGATGACAAATTTAAAAATTCAAAACTAGACAAGGATACATTGACTATTATATATTAGCAAGTATTTTAAGGGTGAAACGAACGCTTCAACTGAGTAGTAAATAGTATTGGCTCTTATGGCGCTGCGATATTCGTGCGCTTCCCTCTTCACACTGACCTGAAAGGACGAGCAACTATGGGGATTCCTCTTAACTAGCAAATGCTTCCTTTGTATTCTTCTGCTTTGACAAGTGACACAGCAACCTAGTAATAAATGAAGAAGCTTTCCTGCAATTACATCACAAAAAACGAATATTCTGTTTTAACATAGATTGGCATATAAAATATGCAGCCCTAGAGCAATTGGCCCATTCTGGTCATAAAAATAACGGAATTGTTATCTAACAAAAACTATTCGAAATAATTCCAATTTACAGTAATTTCATGTATATACATTATATAATTATAACAATAGAATTCAAGCAATACAGTGTAATAAATGTAATATATACCCAATATAATAATAATAAAATATCGTAGAGGGTTCGGCTGGGCAACTGCGGGGCTTCGCGCATAATAGCACACCCAATGATGATTATCTGTATTTTATGGTTAGGTTAATTTTAATTATTAAATCGAGCGAAACAATGTGAGCGGCGGCGCGGCGTATTTAACACATGTCTGTTCTGTAGTTCGTTCGTTCGTTGTTGCTTCGTCTGTTGCTGAGGAAGTGCGACGAAGAGCGCGGAGAGAGCAAGCCAAGAAAGAATCGAATCTACCTGTGGTGCGAAAGAGAGGTAAAGTGGGCGGGACCCCATTGGGTTCGGGGGGCGGGGTACGCCTTGCAGCAAAACACTCGGCCAGGCAAAACGTTTATTATTACCTTACTAAATGGACACAAACTAATGGTGCACTAATAGAATCTCAATATTATTTAAACGAAGATTGTGCGAAAATTGTTTTTCCCTTAATTTTGTTTATTTTTTTACTTAGATTTATAGTTTAGAATTTTCGATAATTAACTTTGAATCATCCTCCTCTGAAGGTACCTGGGCGAGTTGAACCAAATTTGCTACACAGATTCTTTGGCATCCCATTTGAATCCGTTCGCAGTTTTAATCTTATTGCCAGTATAGTTCCAGAGTTATAGGGCCCCAAAATTTGGAGCCCCTTTAATACTGCCTTTAGAAAAATAATTCACACATCCAAAAGTTCTTAGATATGTTATATCTACAAGATTTCGACATATTGGTAACCCAAATACTTAAATAACTAAATAGAAAATTGCGAATATATTGCTTTTTTTTTTTTGTTGGACGAATATAACTTTAGTCTATAACGTCAGAGTAATAAAATTAAATGTTGTTCGCTTGTAAAAGAACCTTTCAAAGTAACTTTACATCATCTGATGTACAAGTTAATTTTGATCAAAGAGTTAATTCACACACAATTAAATCCAACAAGCTGTTAATTTATCTTAATAATTTTAGCATCATCAAGGCGAATGCGTCAGAAAAAAATGTAAAAACATGAAAATTACATGTTATTATCTCGGCATGCACGTATCCTGTTATATAGAATATTTAATTAATATTAAAAAATTAGTTAAGAATATCCAAAAGCCCGGACGCTGAGTCCCAGCTTTATTGGAGTGAGACAGCGATACGAAATTGTTTTGGACAGTGGCGGACTTCAAAGGATTCCCTGTGCTAACTATTACGATTGTTTATGATCCCCTAAAAATACAAAATTTGCATTAAAACCAATAAATACATACATATATTTGTTCTTTGTTGTTTATAAAACATGAAATAAGATATCAATTTTAGCCAACTATTTAAGAAATTTGGTAACATTATAAGAACTGAGAAGCATTAAATAGAATTTTCTTATCACCGTTTTCTGTCAGTTTGTGAATATCTAATGACGGTCTCTTTTCTATACGACGCTCTAGTTAAAAGGTGGTTCGTTAGTCGTCGTATATCATTGGATAACTGGATATTCTATATACTTATTGTCCCATTTAATTTGTACGCCACCACTGGTATTCTTATTAATAAAAACAATAAAAGGAAAGAGCATCGCACAGAATAGCACGCCTATTTCGATATTAAATGCTGGCAATCAGATATTACCGACTAATTATAATGCTACAAGCGTCAATAATTAATAGTATGTGCGCTGGATGTAGGACCTCTCGCTCCCACTCGTTTTATCTCGATGCTTTTGTTGGTTAGAGCACGCTGTAGCTCTGTCTCTGTCTTATTAATTGTTTTAACTTGGTGTAGTACAAGCCAAAATGGGGATCGAACCGCAGCGGTATCAAAACTGTTCTCACCACTAAGCACATTGCCTGAATATACGTGTTGCGGGATTTCGCAGCAAATAAAACGTACAATACACCTTTGCTTGAAAATTTTTTTTTTTTAATTTACCAGTTACGAGAAACCGATGTGGAAAAACAATTGTTATTTATATTGTCTACAAGCACAAAATCAAATTTTCTTATTTCGTAGCTCTTCTGCTAATACATAATTCAGGCAATTACCGTCTAATTAAATTGATGCTTGATTATCGAATAATATCCATTGAATTGAAGAGTAGCATGGCACCGAAAAACTTATCTAATGTTGGATCTTCCGTCAAGAGAGTCGCTAGAGATAACTAATGATTTCATCAATGCTGATTTATATGTAATGTGTTTACAAGAATTAGATACTAGAAAACATGTTAATATTACCGTTCAGATTATTCAAAAAATTGTTTAAAAAAAGGTTCAATTTCATAATCAAGATATAAAATTTCACAACACCATAAAAATACTCTATAATCATATAAAGCTTATCTTAAAACCACAGTTTTATTTTTCATATTAAATCAAGCAATATCAATATTTTACCAAACACCTGTAATTTTATAAAAAAGAACATAAATAGCAATTTAATAATAATATAATATATTTGTTTCGGTCTAGATATTTAACCTTGCCCATAGAATTTATTGACAATATAGCAAAATGAAAACTGCAAAGCCAGGAAAAAGCATGCAACATTCTTTAAATTGAAGTTGTGTGAACTTTTGATAAGTTATATTTATATAATTTTTGTATAATAATTACACAAGTGATGGATATTTATAGAAGATGTTTGAAGAACCGTTTGAGCATTAGAAATATATAAAATGAATAGGTTTAAAGGCCGACTGTAAAATTAAATTTATGTTTAAGTATGGTAAAGGGGTTGTTAGGATTAAAGAAATTGGGGAAACATGTTTCATACAATTTTTTTTTCTTTCTAAGAAATGGGTTTAGGGGCATTTTTCCCGGCGATAGTCCTTAACGTTGAGTGTTATTCCCTGGTAGTATACAAATAACTTCGTTCATGAATGAGTTATGCATACTAAATATAATTCGCCTTATGGCGATTACAAATGAGTTTTTATAGTTATAATCTTGCTCAAATCTGATTACATGACGTTGTACACTCGCAGATTAAGCTTTAGTTTAATATATAATTATTTATTCAATTAATCTAAATGTCGATCATGATAATATAATAATAATGTATGTACTAGTTTATTTATATATAATGTTTCTAACATAATAGCAATAAAATTTATATAATATAACGAAAATTGTTGTGTAATTATTATTAATAATAATGTGATAAATATAGTTCAATTATTTTTATGGTTATTATAAGCTGTAAATAATTGTGTCAAGCAATTTTTTATATACTGTATAAACTATAGAGAAACCAATGCGAAAATATGCACTTATATTCAGAGACACAAATCTAGAATTTGAACTGAATTGATTATTCAAAAATTTTCTGTAATTTTTGGAAGTTCCATTAATATCTTCCCAAGAAAGAAAAAAATAACAATCCACTATAAGTGTATTAGTTCACTATAGTGGATTGTTATTTTTTTATGTAATAACCGAGCGCTACTATTGATCGATAATTATTTCCGAAGTAGATATGTTTTCTTATGCCTACAAGAAAAAAGCTTTCTTATAACCGCTATATAGCCATTATTTGAATATTGTCCCTAAACGGACACCCATGAACGTTAGTGTATATTTCTTGTGACTTGAAACATTTTGCAGATCACTGGTGTGGTGATATAGGTTCCATATTTAACACTCCCGATTGTTAATAACCATCTCGCGCCCCGATGGGGTCAACCAAGTGGAGAACCCGACCCATAAGGCCACAAGATCTCCAGCAAGCCGTGTAGTCGTAGTGCATAGCGGTGCAAAAGCAAAAGAATAAGATGCCGTGAGAGTCGTGATCGGATAGCATCTCTACAGACTCTCTCTCTGAGCTCAGCGGAACAACAAAGATCCTCACTACTTATTCTTCGTCTTCTTCTTCTTCTTCTTAGTTTGGTTCGGTGTCGGTTAGATGTGAACCGGGCGGAGCCAAACACCATACATCATTGTTCAATTACGCCTGGCTTTTGTATGAATGTGTGTGTGAGTTATGTATGTCTAAAGATGTAAGTGTACTATCCTAATATCCATGGCTATTCTCAGAAAATATAGTTGCGCAGATAAAACAAATCATAATAGTAATGAGAATAATTGTTTACTGATTAATGTACCATCATATAGAAATAAAACAAGACTATACAAAAATATTATAACAAAATTAATATAACAATATGTTGCTTTTGTTAAGGTTGTTTATAATATAAATACAGAACAAGCTTAGATATATCCCTTAAGCTCTCCTTATAAGTAACTTATACGATGCGAGCAGCGGACTTCCCCTACACCATACTTGGCATAATATTAAAATTTAAAAATAATTATATTATTATTATGGCCTATGAGTTCACAATTTGAAAAAATGTTATACATATATTAAGTTTTTGTAGATTTTTTGATATACTCAAGAAATATTTAGTGCAAATTTTAACATTCAAAATTACAATTTTTAATATTTGTTTACTGCCTTTTCGATACTAATACGAAGATACCTTCTTGACATAAAATATCTTAGAATTTTTTGTATTTATTTTTGGATGTATAAATTATTTTTGAATCAAACTATCCAAAAAAAAATGAATTTAAATCAGGTATAGAATTAGTCCGAAGAAAAATGACCAATTGACTAAACTAAGTCTCCAATGTACAAATTGCTGGATATAATACCCTAAATATCAGCCAACCAGCTTGACTTAATAGGCCTGCAAAATACCTACTTTTAGGCGTAACTAAATCGTTCTGATGCTGATCAGGACTAAATAAAATAAAATATCTGTTCTACTGCTTCACAGATGTCATGGCAATATCCAAATGGAAGGAAACTTCTAAAACATTAGTTATTTAAAAGATTTTTAGTATTCTTATTAAAGTATTTAATACATTCAAATCTGTAAGAGATATTAGGCTTAAAGATAAGTGTATCAATTGTTCCTCAAGCTAATATGAACACAGTAAATTCACCAGAAATTAAGTTTAATAAAGCAAAACCTCTAAAACTATATTCAATTTTCGTTATTTTAGTCATTATTATTGCAATATTTAGTATATATAATATTATTTGAAATGTTAGACTAAAATATAATAAGCAATTTAACAAGTGCAATTGTAGCCTAAGATCTCAGCAAAGGCACAGGAAACTAAGTTTCCAGTTTCGGCTCCTTGAACTACCGGTTATCTTCTTTCTTCTTGCATATGCCATCTTTTAGAAAATATGTGAAACAATATAGAATACAGGTAAAAACAAAAGCGTACAGGTGTAATAACCTTTTAACAACAAATCATAAACAGACTACGTCGTGGTGATTCGAAAGGCATTCGCTTGTTTCCGACATATGTGAAAAGGTATTGCCAGGTGGTCAAAATACAGGTGAGATATCAAGTTATCTAGCAATGTATTCGAGTATTCAAGTGTTCACAGTAAAATTGTGCTATATATTTAATATTGCGACAGTGCCCAAACGAAATAGTAGAAATTGAATGTGTTTTCAATGATTCAAGTTAATTTTTAAGTGTAGTTCAGTGAAGAGGAATTCTACCGAGTGTTTGAACAGTGTAAACAAATGTACTACAATGTCAACTGACCGATTCCATAAGTACGAATAAAATATTATATTATTATGGGTTTTAAATAATATTTTAGTATAATATAAATAGTTCAAATTAGTAAATAATTGTAGTTTACTTGATTTGTAAAATATATTAATTTCTATTTCATAATTTTGTTTTGCAATATCTATTATTGTTTATAAAATAACTTTCAATTTTATTTCCGGTGAATTCTTTTAAATTCTATACGTTTGTTACTATGGTAATGTAGTATCAAAAATTACTGTAATATATTGCATGATAGCAGACTAATTATATAGATGAATCATATGACCCATTGTTAAAATTTCGGATATGCACAATTAAAACTCGTAAAATTCTAAATAATTAATGAGGTATTTTCAAATTTAGAATTATAAAATTTAACTCAGTTTTCTTTTTTATATATACATATTGTACAACTATAATACATTAGCTTTAGATAGAAAATAAGATAATAGAAAATATTCAATTTAATTTTTTTATGTTGAATGTCAAGTTCCTTATAAGCACTTTGCAGAAAATTGTTTTTCAAAACTCTCTCTGTAATACTTAAAAAGAATCTTGCTATTTCTATTTAACAACAGCAATTATAATGTGTTTAAAACATAGAAAATTAACATTTGTGCAAGCATTAATGTCTCCAACTTGCTGTAGCAAATTTAAACTGAACAATAGTTCTATATTTTACAAAGTAATAAGTATTGTAATCATGAATAATTTCGAACTTGAGATCTCAACGGATATACACGAGAAAACTGATACGGAAAATCTAAAATATCTTATTTACGTTGTCTTAGAAATGCATTATAATGCACATATATAAATTGCAAATTAGCATTTTCATAAATATATATTTCTGAGCAGTAAAATGGTCCATAAACCAATTGCAAATATTTCTATAATAAAATATTGTTTATGAATATTGATTTCAGAGCAGCAAAGGATGGCCTTCTGGATGTGCTTCGAGAATCTACCAGAAAGGATTGCAATGGCCGAGATGAAGCCGGTATGACGCCTACTCTATGGGCTGCATTTGAAGGAAATTTGGATGCACTTAGGTTACTCGTAGGCAGAGGGTTAGTTAACAAAATAGAAAACAATATTTCTTTTCTAAGTAATTCGATTCAAATTATATTCGACTATGAATTCGCAAAATAATATTTAAAGTTCCCACCGGCACCGACATAGATAAACAAAATGACACGTTTTTTCAATCATTCTTATCAACACAGTGATAACAGAATCATATATAAAAGTTCTGATATACCCGAACGCATATTTTAACAATGATCAATACAATTGTTTTAACATTGAAAAGAACGATTCTTATCTTTTAGATTTAAAAATACATACGTATACATTTTTCTATTTTCAACTTTTATGTCATGTTTTGAATAATGATCAGATAACAGCTTTCTTTTGAAATGTGTAGATTGACCGATGTAACATTTCTAAAGAAAGTTTATTACAAATTTTATTATCTGAAAAGGTCTTTTTAAATTTTGGAAACTAAATATATTAACACATACATTTAAAAACCATATAATAATAATAAAGTGAAATTAACATTCATTGGATCCTTAATTGTATCCATCGAACATTAAAATATCTGGATGTGGCCTCAACTCGACTTTCTTTTACTTAGTTTTACTAGTTTCCCTAGTAACTACACAAATTTATATTGTCTCATGACAATGGTAGAATAAATATAAAGCACATTAAGTGAGAACTAAGTATAAGAAAGTTAAGTGAAGCCACTCTTGATTGTATAGAGTCTTGTTTAAATTATGCAATTATATTTCCAGTGGAGACCCCGACAAATCCGACTATTTCGGAAACAGCGCCTTGCATCTAGCTTCCGCCCGAGGCCACTCCTCTTGCGTATCCTTCCTCGTAAATTTTGGTGCGAATATCTTCGCCTTAGACATAGATGACCATACACCACAAGAGCTAGCCGGCATCAACAACCGAGAAGATATTTTACGATACTTAGATGGTGTAACCGCGAAAATCGAAGCGACCGACCGGAAAAAGGCAAAGGGTATGAAAGAACGGGCGAGAAAAGACGCGGATAAAAGACTTAAAGAATATAATAAACGGCAAGCGAAAGCTGCACAACAAGCAGAACGGGAGTACAGAAAAATTTCGATTAAAGATAAAACACCGAATATGCTAGCTACACTCAGAATGAAAATGAAAAGTGGGTCTATGCATAATTTGACAAATGTTGGGAATACTATGCCGCGGCCTAGTTTTAGCGCGATTGTTGGAGGCGGCACCACCAGAGTGACGAGCACTGTTCAGAGGAAAGCCTTAGCGAAGAATAGACTTGGGACCATTAATAATGCCGACTTTAAGGTAAAAGATTAATTTGTAAGGTTTTCATAGCGATCTGGATAGAAAGCTAGATAAATAGACTGATGGATTGCATTCAGTATATGAAATGAGCGTATAGTGCCCACGAACTAGTATAGTGTATAAATCAAGACACATATTCCTAAGAATCATTAACAAAAATATTAAAAAAAATTGCAGGTGGCAGACCTGGAAGATGGTAAGCGGTCTATAAGATCTTTAACAGGGGTTCGTCGGGACTCTGAAGTTATGTACGTGGGAACATTTGATCCCGCTGGCAAACGTGGTAAACTCCAAGATGTTTTGTTCGAAGAAAATGGCCACCAACCTCACCATGAGGGTCTTACCAGATCATTGTCACAGCCAGATTTTCTTGCGATGGATTCTGGGATGTCTCGAGATATTATGTTGCAAGAACCCGCTAGTATATTTGACAGACCCGGCATTGGTAGCATAGCATTCCGGTAAGTCCAAATTCTAAAGTTCTCTAAATGTCTAAATGTTTCTTAAAATACCTAAATTAAATGTATTCAACTTGGTAAATAATTATTAATAAGTCTACCAGTTGATAGTAGCAAGAGTTAACCAGGGTATATTGATTTCAAAAATAGGTTTTCTTCCGGAAGTATATTAATATTCAGCGGGTTTGGCTAGCGCGTACACACACAGACACACACAGGCCCCATACCGAAAACAGTCAGTTCTTAATATTTTATGATTACAAAACTTGATTCAAATTGTATAAGAAACAAGCTTCGATGCCTTAATTATTTTTCTAAGGGCAACATTAAAGGGGGCTCCGGAAGTATAAGAGCGATTGAATTTAAACTGCGAACGGATTCAAATGGGTTGCAAAAGAATATGAGTAGCAAATTTGGTGCAAATCGCTCCAGTACCTTCAGATGAGTAGAGGGCACAAATTTAGTCTTACGAGCAAGCGATCGAGCGTATTATATATATTTTTGAATTCAGGGCGACGAGACAACCATTTTTTCTTAATGCCATTTTTTGATCCGGGAATGCTGCAGACACACGACCGAATACATCGTACGGCGAGCTAAAAACGTTCAATAGTAATTATTAGTCAGGGAACATAAAATCTAATCACTTTGTTAATGATTATTTTCTGTTTGCGAACATTAACTTTCACATATCGAATTTAACTCTGCAGAAAAAGTATTACGAATACATTGAGTGCACTGACGCCTACTGCAAGTGAAACAGGAACTATAAACGGAGAAGAATGCTCCATAGGTTCTGCTGGAAGCTTAGCTGGAAAGAAGAATCGTAGCGCTTTTGAAGATGACATTTCTTGTAAGTAAACCTAAACAATCATTAAACAAATATATAGCACAAGTTGCTAGAGTAAACGCTTACTTTCGGTTAAGATATTGTTTTCAAAAATTATTTCATTAAATATTAATAAGAATCGTTACTGCAGTTTACAAAATTAACTATTGTTCGTAATCATTTCGTTGTTAGATACTGAATCAAGTGATAGCGAAGGTCCAAACAGTGCGTTAGAACGCTTTTTAGCCGCCTGGGGTTTGGAAGAATACACAGCAAAATTCGCAGATGAGAAAATCGACCTAGATGCCCTAATGATGTTAACAGAAAGTGATATAAAATCGCTTGGCTTACCTTTAGGACACCACCGGAAGTTGGCGACGGCCATTTCGGAACGAAAATCTGCTTTGCATAATCCAGGCGAAGTCAGGGATAGTCCTTTATAATTTTGCCTATTTCAGTGATAAAAGTGATATTAAACAAAATATTACAAATATATGCGCGGTTGCACTTAAACCAAACTTAAATGATACCAGTTACACCGACAACACGTTAAGTGTGACATAAATAATATTTATTTACAGTTTTATGACAAATATAAACGCTTAACTAAACAAAAATTCTGATAATCTCAGCCAAATTTCGATTTGTAAGCTCCACTTGAAGGCATAAATATTACGCATGGTTTAAATATGTTTTAAAGCGAAACTAATATTTCACTTTGCAAAATATAACACTGTATAAACTCGGATAAAAGTTAAATAGCGGTGCAACTGGCCATAAGAATAACGGGAAATTAGCAGTGATGTAAAATAAGTTAAGCAAAGTTTAAAGTTTCAGTGACAACAATGCATATGGCATCGAGTGTTTTATCGTTAGAAACAAAACACGATATATGAAATTAAATCTTTTTTTTTTAATTGTAATGTAATTATGTATAAATTAATATATTGTCAAAAAAATATCCTACTTGTAAATGACAAAAAAAAACTTATTATATATACAATAAAAATTTTATAACATATTTTGAATAACAAATAATCTTCATTCCTTTTAAGTGAATTCATTAGGATTTCTTGACAATTTTAGCCTTATTTTCTTTGTCTAAATTTGACTCAATACAAAACCAAACAATATTTTCTTTTTTTTTTTTACTATTTTTTGCCCTCAAAAAATTAGAACACACTTCACTGGTATAACAAAATCACAAAGCAAAATACATAAAATAATTGTCAAAAAATATTTCTTGGTAATATCTCTGATCACAATATGTTGCGAGCAGAGATAATGTATAAAAAGTTCAAAAAGGCACTCTTTAATAGTTTCCATTTTGAAAACAAAATAGAGCACCTTTACAGACAAGTCTGTTCTTGCGTAGAAAAAATTAATACAAAAATCGATTACAATATTTTTAACAATTTTTAGTTTTGCACCAAAAACAATTCAACATTCACGCAATTTTAGTGGAAAATATTGAATTATTTTGGTTAGACAATTTTATTGTATCTCAAAATGTTCCAAGCATCAATCATTAAACCCAAATTTTGCATTGTATTTTATATCATAAATTCCCTAAATTATTTTTCATTAGGATTAATTTAATTCCTAAAATCAACACAAACTTTGAATTTTATCTCAAAAATGTATAAACCACGTTTGGAATATTTAGGTTTATTTCATCCAAAAATATGCAAATTTAAGTTATTTAGCGGAAGATATTATCCTAAACAAGCTTAATTTTGCATAATTTTCGGGACATTTTGCTCTGTTACACTTTTCATTTTCACACGCTCAAAATACAAGAAAATGTATCAGTGCTATTGTAGTTTATCAAAAAGGCAATTTGTGCTTTGAAAAATCAAAAAAAAAATGACAATAATGGTATACTTGATTTGTTTGTCAAAATTTTGGAGCCAGAAGTTCAAAGGTTAGCGTTTGTCAAATTTTGCTTTTTATAAGATAAGTTAATATCTTATTTTTGTTTTAATTGGGGACAAATTATATTAAAAAAATAATTGTGTGTAAATAAATAACAAGTGAGTTAAATAAATAATATTTACAGTTTAATAAATAAATGTTTTTCTACTTTGAAAAACTTTAGTTGTTCTTTGAGTTTTAAAACTTTTACTGAAGGCGAACGCCATATATTATTACATAATAAATAAAATCACTACAAATAATATGTAATTCTTCAAAATATATGCGTGGAAATTGTACAAAATAATTTCGTATAATTCAATATAAATATATAAAATAAATTATATAATATTTCGTATATTTTCGATAATAACTCAGCAAAACCTTCGAACCATCTGACCGAAGTACATTTTCGAAGACAATACATTTGGCACTATTTTTGAAACTCAAAAATCGCCCCGCTAGTGTACAAGCCTTCCATATACAAGCTTAGAACGAAGACTTAAATACCGATATTCTAAACAGAAAATATAGAGAAAATACACTGCAAGGAATTAACTCTAGAAATGTTTCATAAAATATTTTACAAATTATATACAAAATCGTAATAAATATCGAGTGCTCTTCAACGTCTCCTGTAAATTCATAATAATTATACTTGTTTTACCTATATGATACATCGATATTAGACGTTATTAATTTGTCGTATTTCTTTGTCGACAATATTTCACATAAAACGTTGCCGTTTTTGGTGGTGAGTAGGACTGTCCATGGTGACATCTGAGGGGCTGGCGGGGCGCTTACAGTGGCGTGCTATTTCGCCGGTGATAAAGGCGCACAATTCGGGGCCCCGGGGCCGCCGAGACAGCGGCGACATCACCAGGGCTTCGCGAAATGTCGTCAGGTCTGAGTCTGTTTCGGGCGAGCTGTGTATTGTCGACGCCGTACTCATCGGCAGCGGAGATATGTTCTGCGGACGTGGGGAGGACCTAAATTTTCAAAATCAACAAATATTTTTACTTAAATGGGAAGCACTCTGCCTCTCTAAATACAATTTCAATTCAAGACCATTAATACATAAAATATGTTGTAGCTAGCACAAGATTCGTAATTTTTCAATTTTATTCTCCCTATACTTTCATTCTAAGTAAAATAACAATATATATATATATATTTTTTTATGCTTGACCTGTGATGATTGACGGGTTTTGGAGGCGGTGGTTTCCCGGCGAGGTATGCTAGTAGATCCTCCCGTCTTATGTGGCGTCTACGCCGTTTCGCCCATGAAATCAGTTCTTTATTTCGGCGATTATATCCGCATTGAACCGCTGCCTCCCCAGTTCTTCGGATACCCTCACTTGATTCTATGAAATTAATTCATTAAATACGAATATTTACAGCGCACATGTTGCATCACAAAGTACCTTTGTATAATGCAGTGACCGTGCCAGCAGCCGTTTGAAACGGAACCCAAAGGGCCCCAGGTTCACATGTGAAACGATCTGAATCCAAATTGTAAAAAAAAAGAATTAAGCGAAAGAATCTTCAGGAGTTATTTCAGAAATGACACAAGAGCAGCTGATCAATAGTCAACACAAAATGTCGGGCCATTGCCGTAGTTTAAAATAGGGCAAACATATATTTACCTATTTTTACGTTTTTGGCAACAAAAACGGCACCTTTAAAATTTACATACATATATGAACGATAATAAAGACAAATATTATATAAACATATCTTTTTGGACCAAATAATTTTTAAATTTAAACACTGGTTAATAGTAACTTAAGGTTAATTAACCATTAACTTCTTTTTGTTCCCATATAGGTACGAATGTTTTATCAAATGTGACTATCTTTAATTTTACTACTGCAATTTTTATACTTTAATAATTTTAACAATTCTAAAATGTATTTGCTTGGGTAAAATTAGTATAAACGCCGGTAAATACTTTATAACTAATTAGAAATTTAAGGTTTGAACACTAAAATAATACATTTCGGCCGTTAAAATATAGGAAAATGTGTCCAATTAATTTAATTAATGCTAAAATATACGTTAAAAATGTGACAATTCTACAGTTTCATAAATAAATTTACGTTATATTTCATATCAAACGATTAGTTTCCAACTTTCAACATTCATTTATTTATTAAACATAACAAACAATTTTATAAAAGTTTAGACTATATACAGCTGTTCTGGTAGCATGTGCACTATAGGGTACAGAACTTGTGTACAATGTAACGATTTTGTCAAAATTATTTTAAAAAAAATATTAATACAAATAAATGTAATAATGGACCAAATGTATACGTAACGCATATATAAATAAATAAAAACTCTACGCCTATGCATGTACGTCCTTGGTGCAAATGGAAAAAACGCCCATGGTAGCATTAAAAAATTGGTTTTTCTTAATTAACCTAGGGCCCAAATACCTCGGTATAATTGAGCTATAGATGTAGCAGAGTCCTGAAACGTAGCCCAAACTGTTCTGTGTGCTGAGTCAGTTTCTTTTATAAGAATTTCTTCGTAATCTGGTTGTTCTTCAACGGAGTCTATACACTGTTGTTCCCAGCCACTCATCCATGTTTCGTCACCATCTGGATTCATTTTGTGTATCTTTACAGTGTTAAATTTGTGTGTTTAACTATAAACTATTACGATTACAAATGTTGAAAAACGTGTACACAATGAAAATGTTCAACTTCTCAGCACGGCCATTGCGATTATCTACGTCCTTTTCTTCGCGACCAAAACGACACTGATCACTAGCGATACCTAGCGGTTGGGTGCGGTAGTAGGAACTGCCACTGATCAGCTGTTCAACTTCATTCCATAACGCTAGCATTTCGTAGAGTGGCCTACACTCGACTTGTACTTTTACAATCAATATGTATAAGACTTTATTTTGTTCTAAATTCACCCTACGATTGCTATGAAATAATGTTAATATTTGTAACTAGGGTAACGTAAAAATATATGCAATCCATTTTCAAGGACAATAGGTTCGTTCAAGCTAGCAAATTCAGTTAGCAGATTTTAGTGTAATACGAAAAACGTATCAATTTAAATAATTTTCATCCATTGTAAAGCGAATCAAATAGTAATTTTGTTTCGAAAATTTGAAATAATAATCTACCCATATAGCACAAAATGCCTAAAGACGTCTAATGGATGACAACTTAAAATATGACGTCTATTGGACGTCTTTAGGCATTCTGTGCTATATGGATAGATTGTATTATGGCAAGCAATGCTAGCATTCACAGCAACAAAATTAACACAATTTATTATGAATTTTGTTGCTGTAAACGTTGGTATTATATATTATACAACAAACTGGATTTATTACTTTAAATTTCTAAGCTTAATTACTAAATATTTTGCTGTGAATACACCTTTAAGGTGTTTCGAGTCAAACTGCTATCCTCATCCATAAGGAGTTGAGTTTACCCCAATTTTAATTATTTTAAGTATATCAATGATTGATAATTACATTTTTATTTCCAATTCAACTTTAATAAATCTAAAAACTATGTTTAGAACTTTTAAATTTGATATTCACGAAAATATGTATAAGATTTATTACAAAATAAAAATTCAATGGTCGTTGATTTGTATATTGAACAAATGAAAAAATATCTATAAAATATATTTTATTTCCTAAATATAAAAAGAATTATCTTACAAAATTGTATATAATTTAAAAAAAAACTTAAATTTTACATCATGTATTTTATGAATAACCTATTTTTTTAACATTTCTACATTGAATTAGTAAACATTACATCTTATTGAAAATTTTACACATCTTTGTACATCCAAAATTCACATGAGCATATCTGATTCAAAACAATAAAAATTAGAACTATTTATATATAGGTAATTAAATTATAATATAATTATCTAAAATGTATAATTATACATAATTAGTCTTTATATATTTGTGATGATAATAATAATAATCTATAGTAAGTCCATACGTAGAATATAATATAGATAAAAATATAAACAAAAAAAATATTTAATTGTTGTAAAAAAAAAACATACAGTCAATACAATAAATTATTTTATGGTATATCCACCATTGCAGAATTACGTAACAAGATAGCCGCCAATGTTGAATACCGTTACAAGATGGCCGCCATGTTGACTTGGAGGTTATATTTATCTAACTAAAACTATCGAAATATTTTGCTTTATAAATATGTAGAAATATACTAAAAATTTATTTCTACAATTTCATAAGCAGGCTTTCCTCAAATAATATGAATCTCCCAAGCCAAAATGGCGGATGTGATAGTCGTGACATGGGTTATGAGTATTTTTTTTAATTCGTTGCATATCGAGATGGTGTGTGATACAATAAGGAAAAATCACAATTGTTTATGTTGCACATATTAAAGAAATCATTAACTAATATTTGTGTTAGTAACTTTTTGTGTATATTATAAAAATGCTCAAGTAATTACTCTTGTAATTGAGTAAAATGGCCTGAGATTCCTTAACTGGAAGACAGATAGCTGTTCTTAATCATGAAACACACTTATTATGATTTATTTCATCAATAATTATACGGCCCGTAAACAGACCCGTGATAGTACGGGCCTGTATAGGCCTGTGGAGGCGGCGCTGGGTAGCCTGCGTATGCGTACTGCTGTTTCTGCGGGTACACTGTAAAATAAGCCCAATTTATTTATTTGCCTAAACCTATCATGTCCAACAGAACAAATATTTTTTAAATTGTTTAATTATATTTCCATTAGAAATATATGTTATATATTAGTATTTAATTAGAAAAATATATATATTTACAAGAGTAGATTTATTTTTTTAAAAGCAAGTATTTTTGTAGAAGTAAAGCTGCGCTGAAAATTATTGATGAATATGGTTTTATTTAGAGTGTTATAATTCAAAATTTTGAATTTCTTTTTAATATATTGGTTTAAAATGAGTGAATTATGCCTTTTTCCATTTTTCTTTACTGTGCAGTTTTGATATTTTAATACAGTGGAACCTCGGCGCACGAACTTAATTCGTTCGCGAGCTGAAACAATTGTCTTTGTTGGATAATTTCCTGAAAATGGGACATCACATTGTCATTTGTTTCAAGAACAACGAACACAACGACAATGTTCACAAAGCGCACACCTGAGTACAACTAAAGCAGCAATGCTGAAATGTCGCGGCACCAAAGCCATGTTTGTGCGTTCGTGCGCCGAAGCATTGTACGCGGGTCGAGTCAAAATTTGTGTTCGTGAGCCGAGATTCCACTACATTATGAATTTCTTAAATTTATAACTAATAACTCAAATTATCCGATACTCAATGGTGTTAAAATAAATATTATTCTTCACGCTTCTAACATGTTACCAGCGATCGCAGCGCCGCGATTGGTACGTCCAATCAACAATATAAATACCGTCAAACGGAATTACTTTAAACAACCAAGGATTACTTTGAACAAAATGGTTTTGAGGATAATTTACTATATTATATATATATATAAACATTAAACAAATTCTTTGAAACTTAACGAGTGTTTTTATTGCAAATTTTACTATATTAGCTTAATAAGCATTTATATGTTCCCCTAATTTAAATATAAATAAAGTTTAATTGTTTGTTCTATGTTACAATTTGTAAAAGATACTCAAAAACTATTCTAGGTGTAAATTTGTTCAAAATAACCTTATTGTAACCACGTTTGTCGGTACTTAAAATTAATGTGATTAAAAATGCGTAAAATTGAAACAGTTTTTTGTAAATCGAATGGAAAAAGGTTGAAAAGAAATGAACCCCCAATAGAGTGTTATATACCAGGCATTAGATACTGCATGTTGATAGCTTCCTCTCTTTCCCGTTCGCCCCGCAGACAGATCGCAGCACCGGAGAACAATATGGCCGCCACAAGAGACCATCCAACACCAACCCAGGCTAGCATATAGCTCCAATCGTAGTTAACGCGGCTGTTGTCACGCAGCACCTATATACAAACAAGAAAACACACCTGGCATAATGTACTGCACATTGTTGCTCTGTTCACGTTCTTTCTCGTTGCGCAGACAACCACCGCCGCAGAAAAACAAAATGGACGCCATCAGACTCGGAATCACACTCAACCAAGCCAGGAAGAAACTCCAGTCATACGATAACGCGGCGTTGTCACGTAATACCTAGATATAGGATTATACTTGCAAATTCGTATTCTTATTCTCTATATAATTTCATAACTTTGGATTATTAAGTTATTAATTGTTTGAAACTTTATAAACAAATATTTACGATATCAAATCGAATTAAAGAAATTTCGTTCCTTTGTGTCACTACGGTTTTACTTTCTTATTCGCAACTATATAAGGGAGTATTTTCATCATGGATCATTTCGAACTCCAGATTTTAACGGAATCACGTTTTGACATCTCGAATCTTACTGTTTACGGCATGGCGTCTCGTGTGTGTGTGTGTTAATACATATTTGTTTCATGAATTGAAAATAAAATAAAGATATAACCAGCATTTTACAAGAAAGTATTCTGCTGGCCACAACAGATATTTGTTTACAAAATAACGAATACATATACTAATGCTGTAAAACAAGACATAAGATACATTTATCCATAGCATTTGAAAATTAAATCTAATAGTAATATTAACTTACACTACTCCATTGTTGATAGAATTCTTCTCCAACGACCTTTTCCTTTTCATAATATTCGACACCATGCCATAGCCCCATTGCGCCCGCACTAAGCAAACCTGTAACAAGTAATATAATGAACTCTAACGAACTGAATGTTTAAAATATCGGAAACTTACAAGCAAGTAACATTAAAATCGCAGTCGCTGTAATATTTCCGGGAGACCGTCGCCAACAGCCAGTCACCCCGGTGCAGAACGAGGCGAAAATTGCTACGAAAGCAATAATGAACAGGGCAATCATTGATCTGCCCATATCTACAACAAAGCATCAAATTCTTATTACATGGGGAAAGTTTGTGCCGTGCGATAAATTTCAAAGGAAAAGAGAAATAATGTATTCAAGAACCAAAGCGAGTGGTCACTTTTTCTTTCTCAATTAAAATTAACACGAATTATATATATATATATACGTACGTAATCTGGTCCACGCATCGTCCGTGAAATCTCTAGTTTCATTGTTCTCATCTGGAATGTAATAGTTGATGTTGTTACAGTGCGTTTCGACCGGACTCAAATACGTTTTTACTGGAACAAAAAATTAGATTAATTAGAAACTGTATTCAATTAGAACTGCTTGCCTTTAAATTTATTTACGAATTGATCGTCAAGGCGACATCATCATTCTGATTTAATATTGACTTTAGGGAATTAATGTACAATTAAATATGTTAAATATATATTTAATTGTATATTGTTATTCATTTGGCAAGGCAAATTCGTTCGCAATGATAATGATTCATAGATGAATGATTTCATAATGATATCATATTAAAAATAATTATAACCCACTTCAACTCTAGGCAGGGCATACTTTAAATAACTAGTATTGATGTAAGCAGCAATGCTTACAGGTCGCCTAAAGTAAAATTGACCAAAATATTATGTAATTTTACTGAATTATAGTAAAAACTAGGGTCACCCGTGGGCACCATGTGCCCATATAGTATACAGAACATAGGTCAGTTTTGACTGATGGCGAATTTTCATGTTACTTCCCTTAAACTTAAGATTTACAATTCAAACAATGTTTCCGTAACTCGTACGTCACTAATTCACATTGAAATATCCTAGAAACCCATTTTCAATGCCTTTATTAAATAAAAATCAGTACAATTTATAGAACCAGTAAACTCAGATAAAGTTAATGTATATTTAACAGTTTTGAATTGAACCAATATAAAGTTAAGTGCATTAAATATATATATATATATACATTTAGTATATCTCATAGTCTAACAGCATTTGTCAAGTAATAAAAACGTGTCAGTTTGAAAGTAACGTAGGATTAAAACGTTATAAGTTAATTGATTATTCAGGTGCACAACCGTGGAACAAGGTGCAAACGACAAAGAATTCAATAGATTCCAGGTAAGGAATATTTAAGACCTTCGAACAATTGGGACACCTTGTCATAATCCACCAGAGATGGTGTTGTCAATTTTATTACTGGATTCGAGACACGTTTTGACTGTTTACCAAATACGAAAACTACGAATTATTCGGTAAATTTTATGTATTTATTGCTATTTGGTAGATTCAAACAACATTAACATTTTAGAAATTCAGGGTTTACAAAATCTGTATAAGTTACATGATATATCTGCATATTTTAGCAATTTCAAACATTCACATAATTATAAAAATACTTGTAATATAGGCAAATAATAAAATAAAGTTTTTATTTCTATGTAGGATTAATGTCGCGAGTTAATTAATCAAAAATGATATATTCTCATGTTCTAGTAATAATACAAAAGAATCTTATTTGTACATTGGCTATTTATTACTACTAAGCGACTAATATATAAATTATTTAGATATATGTACAATCAAAACCACTTATTTCTCTCAATTTATACTTTGAAAGAAGTTTGGTGTCGGTACAAATCTATAAATGCACCAATATATCCCTCTTTTGTGCTGTTCCGAATGAGAGAAAATAAATAAAAATCGTACAGCTGCTTCAACGCCTGAGAAGTTAGTTCATTACACTTTTAGTCACGTTTCAGAAAATATTAACTTTTCTGTCAGAAGTCATTAAAATAATTAACATTACTATGATATACTATGAATAATATGGCATTATTTCACGGTATTTCTGTGGAGTATTGGTGTTTATCAACATGTTTCTGGGATATATATATTTCTAATCAACATTACGTAAAGGAAAGTCGAGTGTCGGCTACTCCTCATTTTTTTCAGATTGTGAATCCTAAAGCCATAATAATTATAAATAATTATTTTCAAATTTATATAATTGTAATACGAGCTGAAGGAATACATGATAAAGAGTTGCCTAAAACCGTTTATTTTCTGCAAGTTTAATAAGTATTTTTAAAATTTGGACTTAGTTATCTCGAGCTTATACTGTATTTTAAATTAGATTCGTTCGATCCGAGTGAATTATCGTAAAAATCTGTTTGTTTTCCTGTAAAAAGCACAGTTATTAAATGTAATACCACTGCGTAAGTATTAAAAAGTATTTGCAATTAGCCACGCGTATGACTTTTTGTTTTAATTAGGACAGCGGTTAAGTAAAAATATAACGGTTTATTTAAAACTAACTTGCTCGAAAACTACTGCTGCCATCTGTGTGAAGTGAAAATTCTGCAAAACTCTTAGTCTAACCTGTATTTTTACTATTCGCATTTCAAGACAGTTAAAAATAATGTAATGGCCTGTAATTTAGAATGAAAAATTGCATATAAATGCAAATGAAATATCAGAAATAGTTTAGTTTCACATAATGAAATAAATGGCATTATTGTTTTTTATTTTTAGATACGACGCGAGTTTCTAAATGAATCTTATGACAATTATTCACACATTGCACATATTATACCTTCAACAATGTTTAGGGAAATTGAGGCCGGCCGTGACACGTGACTTATAAGTTGATATGACTGTACAGTACAACAAATTTCCTAAAGTAATTATATATTATTTAAATGAGGACAACGAAACTTGTACTATTTTAAATTTTCTACAAATGCCACAATCGAAACTAATAAGTGATATATAAAATAATTTTATACATCGTAATAAATACATCCTTTTGGTAATTGTCCAATTTTACTGAATAATGACATCATATTTCATTTTAAAAATAATAGTTGTGTTAATTTATACATAACATGTTGTTTATTTTTTTTACGTTTTGTATTAAAGTATCTATTGAAATTTGAATGAAAATACTCGTTTTTCGAGTCTCTAATAGAACTTTATCTTAAGGAGATTTTTTGATACGAGCATGTTACAGACACACAGCTTGTAGCATTGTACGACAAGCTAAAAATGGAAGGAGCGCCACTGGAATGTATAAGTACCGTTTGGAGGTAGTAAGTAACCGGAAGGAGGACAAGAACATCGGTCGTGTACCGGGGCATGTATAGTTTACTTTACATGCCTTTTTACATAATTAGGAATGCTCGGAATGCATTTAATACGACATTGTCTTATCAAACTAAATGATACACACATAACTATAAAGAATACTGTAAACTGTACTTTTAAAGTATACTCAAAAGTATCTTAAATTATTTTTAAATACTGGTACTGTAAATAAGGTTTGTGTTTACCGGTAGGTGGCCGTTCTTTTGGGTAACAATTCCTAAAGAGTCCCTTTGTCCTCGTATAGTAATAATATTTCGAGTTGACACTGTCTAGTAACGTTTGACTCTGCGCATCTGTGTTCTGCTTGAGGTAGTCCTGAAACAAAATACATATAAATAAATATAATGTTGTAAATAAATATTTCGTATTGTACCTAAAATATATTTGCAAACGCTGATTAGATTTTATACTTCACTATTGTAAAGAGAATAATAACATTATTTTTTAACAAAATAACACGTGAGATTGCAGTCATTATTTAATATTTATTGCCTGCAATTCCACTTATTATTTTACAAATTATATTAATTCAGTCCCATATCTCAACTTTATTATAAATTTGACACAATTTTGAGTACATAAATCGGACACAAAGCGGTATTAAAAATTAATTGCATTATCCAGCAGTGTAGCATATAAATTCACTTTAGTTGAAATATGTATTATTATAACTTTTTATGATTTCTCTTCGGAAAATATTTTTTAGCAGTTGGTACTAAAAAAGAAACTGTTAGAAAACATTTCCGACATGACAAATCTGAGTGAACCTTGTAATTATTTTGCCTTAAGTTCATGCTAAAGGTGTGTGTAGAGTAGGTATATGGTGGCAATCAAGGTTAGTGTTAGTTTACAAACAAGTACCACTACTTGTAATTACTACTTTGCTAAAGCAATAAATTATAAATATTACTGCACAATTATTGCTATGCTGCTATGTTCATATTTGAAAGTAAACCTAATCCACTGACTGTCTTATTAGGAAATCATTTCGATTTCTACATTATTTAATCCAAACAATTAATTTTTTTTTTCTCCAATATCACTCGAACGGCTGCACTTATGGCAAAAATAGTTATGTTCATAAAGGAATATATTTATATTTCGCACAACTTTTGCTTGTAAAGTTTCTACAAAAAATAGACAAGTTACGAGAAAACTGCTACGGAAAATTTTAATTATCTTATTTATGTAGTTATTGATACGCATATATGCACAAATCGTATGAACTATGCCTGAAAATAAGTTGACAAAGAAACAAAATAGACTGAAATAATGTATATGTCATTTTCCACCGGTTAACACAAATAGATCGACAGAGAATGTGTTAAATATTGAAATAATTTATGTAAAACAATACGTATTAAAAAATATATTTGTATAAATTGATAAGGTGAATATTAATGAAACAATCTATAATTTATATTGAAGAAGCAGTATTTGATAACGTAACAAAATAATAAACTAAATGGTACAATTTCAGGGTATTACTCTGGAGTATTTGTGTTTTTCTACAGTTTGTTTGAAATGTATATTTATTTACCTATAGACGGATTCTATTTTTTTTTTTTTTATCCATAATACAGTACCAATAACCCACAGTATCTGTCTCTAAAGTCTCAAAAATCTGTGATAGCACAATCAGTATTTGAGCAAAGCGGTTTGTGTACATGCCGCTTTCTAAAACTTCAGGTGCGGATGCTGTGGGTTACCCAAGGACATAACAGCCGCACACATTCCGATGCAGCAAGTATGTTAAAGTGCAAATAGGACTTAAATATTGAGTCCACATACGCATATTTAACACTAAATTACTTTCCGTATAGTTATCAAAATTACATTTCTTCTGGGCTGAGCCATCGAAAGCCTACCGGCCATTCAAGTTTTTTGTTATTAGCTATCTATTATCCGAATACAATAAATTGATTTCGTATAAGCATATCAAATGACTCAAACATAATTGGGCAATGTTTTTGTATTGTTTAGTATACAGACAGTCAATTGGAATATAGGTGAGACTTGATTAAAGAGCATTTTAACTCATCAGCTATAGTGTTTGATCGTTTTAAATACAATCGTGTGTATAGGTCCGGAGGTTTTGGGCCCCAAATTTTTGGAGCCTCGCTTAATACTACCCTTAGAAAATAATTAAAAGTCCTACTGAATAGATAATATGGTGAGCTATGGGATTGGTGCCTGCCACTTATGCTTTTTAGTAAATTTGTTTGTTGCTTATTTTATATAGGGAAAGACAGTTATGTAAACTTCATTAATTACGAATGGATGCCTGTAATTATCTTTGAATAACAATAGAAATGGCCATGTGCTAACCTTGCGTATTGTTTATTTTTAGTTTAAAGTTAGTGTTAAACATATTTATAAGATTCTATTTTACGTAATATTGTGATAAAAGTTACTTATGAATATTTTCGGTTGTTTGTAGAAACCCTACAGCAAATACTGTTGAAGATAACAATTTGAAATTATAATTTTAAGATCTGTCTAGACTTTTTAAATTTATAAAAAAAATTCAAATTGTTAACCAAAAGGCTATAATAATTAAAAACCAATGCTCGCAACGCATTGGTGCGTTTTACGCGTACCAAATCTTGTACCAAATCTGGCTATTAGGTAAATAGAAATGTTTTCTATCTTTATCATTTTATTGGTTATTCATATTCCATATATTTCTATATATTTAAAATTTCTCTAAAACCATGTCAATCGATTATCCAAACAGGTTATTTTATCAAGATTTTTGGTACTGTGTCTGGAAGAACATATTTAGAATTGTATTTTAAGATTTCTCTTAAAATAACAAAACTGATATTTGAATCTCTCTAAATATACATATTCAAGAATTGAATTGTTTGTCAATATTTGATGATCACTATACAAATATCCTTTTTTTTTCTCTATATTTTCAAATACGAATATAATTATGCTCATAAAAATATGTTTTATACAAATAGTTGACAGTTTTATGTGCAGTCAAATACAATCAACTTACAATCTACATTGTTACCTGTACACAGTAAAAATACGAAGGAGTAAATTTACGAATTTTACGTTCAGTTTTGGCTCTAGAGCCTTCACAGACACACACAGACAGACAAACACACACACACGCAGACGTCATACTGAAAATAGTCACATTCAATTCAGGGAAGTTCATTGCAATCTCGAATTAAAAAAATTTCATGATTACAAGACTTATTACTTCGTAAAAGAAAGTAAAACATTACACGATCTTTCTTTGAAAAACATAAACTGGTGATATGTTGAATTGAATTGACAAGTTTTTGCAGTTGTTGTTCCTGTATTATAAATAAAGTACGGGTTTCCTTAACTAATATAAGACATCACACAGTGTATGTACACTGAAATAAATGTGAAATTGTAATTATGCAAAATCATGATATTTCTCCGATTTACACAGGAATAGAAACTTTACAGGAAATACATATGGAAATATTTGTATTTTTCATAAATTACTATACTTTACCAAGTTTTGTATTCAATTTACAAATAAGCGAATTAATTGCGACAGGATATATACCGGCGAGCCCACTCGCAATAAATACAATACTAAAAGCAATAGCAATCATCCAACAATTTATCAGAAACATTTTAAATTTCAGTATTATTTTGACCTTCAGGTAAAAATATTATAAATATGTCTTATAATTTTTTGAAGATATTTTTGATAGAATAAAAAATATATTTTTTATTATTTTTTTGTAGCCCCTAGGCTTACAATTTGGAAAAACTTTATTGACATAATATATTTTAGAATTTCTAGTAAAATAAAAACCGATCACTATAGAACTTTGAACATTCTGTACGACGAGCTAAAAGTCTGCATAAATCTTGACCATATTAATTCGATTAAATCAAGCATAACAAGCAGTGCTCCAATTTCCATAAATGTTATGCTCATAAAGAATACATTGTTTAATATAATCGTTAAAAAATATTGTTAAAACTATACACTTAGTAGAAATCTAATCGTCTAACTTTCCACAACATTTGCAACCATTTTCACACTAAACGACCGCTTACATAAGGATTAGAATCGTTTACATCGAGAATGTGAAATGGAGCGAATACGACTGCGTTACCATTGTAACCTGTAATTTAATTTGGTTTATTGAGTCAATATATATTTGTTGTTTTTTAATCCGAATGGAAAATTTTTCCACCGTTGAATGGATAGCTTAATTGTATTGTACTTCCTGTCATTGTTGTTAGTAAAAGTGAGAATTGTCTTGGTATTTGTCAAATATATGATTTTAAATATCTGTTGGTGCCATCACAAAAGTGTCACAATACGCAGGCGCAAACATAGTTTTAAATAAATGCTAGCCCAAAAGAAAGTAAACCATGAAAGTGATAATAGATATATTTTCCAATCAAACAGATGTGAATTTTAAACGTATATTCATTCAATTTCTGTGGTGTTGAGAACAATTAGGAAAATATTTCTATTTGCTATCATTAATCATCTGTTATAAGTGATAGATGAAGAAGATGTGTAGATGTACAAAACACGTCAAATATAGTATGAAATGAGCGACTTTCTCTACTTTGAAAAACAATCAAAAACTGTAACAATGCGGGTTTGGAAAATATTTTTAATTATATGAGTCCGTGGGAGCATTCGTTGATGTTGTAACCAAACGATTATTTCATGCAAATAACTATAGTTTTGTAAACTGTTTTACTTCTGTCAGATTCAGATACATATAATACAATATCTCATATATGCAAAATGGGTGTGTTCAAATCGCTAAGCCTTTCTTTTTTATTGCATTCTTGTACGTGCGTAACACCTGCGGAATATATTCATTATACTTATTTTATTTAAATACACGAATCTGCGTTCATTCTCTAATATAAATTACAGTTTAAATTTGCTGAACTTTAAAAATACTTGATGTTTTATGAAAATGTAAATCCTATATTATCTTGTGAACGATTTATCGTACGTAAAATTCAATCACACCAAATAATAGTAGAGCTTCTTATAATCTTGTACCATCCATCAAAAAACAAAAAATTAATAAAATAAAATGAACAATTGACTAATAATACGAATGACTTCAACAGTTATGAATGATTCAGAAATACGTTAAAACACGTACATGAAATATTCATTCTCTTTTTGCCGTAGTCCGAAATTTTAGTGCGCGTCTACTGTTCGGTATAAATGATCGCAGCTGTGTTGGTTCCACCTGTAATTTACCTGTGTTGAGAGGAGAATTCGCCGCAAGTGTTCACGTTCAGGTGAAAAGTGGGCTGCGCCACATACCTAAGCTGAGACTCTCTGAGAAAGACCAGTCATAAGTCTCTCACCTTATCTCTCCTCACCAGATACCAAGTAAAATTAAATTCAAGAATGAAACGACAAACGTGACCAAATACACTTGCAACATGCAATAAACATTACTATTATTACTTTGTCCAATTTATTCTACGTCATTTTTACAACCATTTTGGGTTTCGTCATACAATTTGTACTATTTGTGATCCAATGCAAATTTGGAAAAGATTCAGAATGGTCAAAACAAATTTACAGTTTTTTACTTTCTGCAATGCTTGAGCGGAAATTGAATCTATTACGTATATCCATATTTACTAAATTGTTTCATAATAAGCGCAGCATCCATTTGCCAACATTTAAAACAATCTCACTTAATTAATACAAAATACAAAAGCATCCCTAATTCTCCGTGTTTGAGATATTGAAAAAAGTATCCAGTTAATAAGAGGATTTCTTTCCAGTGACTTGCAAGTTTTAAATAGAATTGAATTTAGTATGGAGACACACACACGTCTGTGCAAAAATAATTAAAAATAGAATCAATAAAATTGTGAGTTACGCCTTATTAACAAATCAATGATTTTATAATTCAAATGTCATGTATTATTTTATGATGTGCTTTTACAAACAATAAATATGTAATTGACAGGCAATATTATTTTAATTACGCGGAGTTTCAAACGACTATTTTATTCATTCTTGCCCATTTATAATTCAACTATTTAGAAAAGGGTTTAAATTGAATATTAAAAATTTATAAAATTACGTCAAATTTCAAGTCAGATCGTTCACTGACCTGAACATAATTAAAACAGTAAAGTGATCCAGATAAGATAATACGTCTATACTAAACGATTTTAAAAATTGATTCATGTAAATCTACAGTTATTATAGCCTACAATAAACTTATATTTAAATTATTACTAGGTACAATATTGATACATAAATGGACATTTTCAGCAAACAATAATAATTTCCTTTGTAAGTTAGGGCATAGCTTAGGTGCGTTGTACTTATGCTTGTTTTAATTACATAATTATAGTCACATATGTGGCCTAATGTTTGTTTTTAAGTGAAAACAAACAAGTATAAAGGGTTTTAGGCAAATCGAAGGGAGATTTTACATGATTTCGTTCAATTCTTGAATCTGAGTTAAATTTCACTTAAGATTAAGATTACTTCTAACGTAGACACTAGACATACTGAAATGAAACTATAAATTTAATATTATAATTGCAAAAAAATATAATAAAAAGTGTATTATTATTCGAACAATACTACAAGATTTTTTATAATTTTCTGCAATTTTAAAAGAAATCTTTATTAACCCATTTTCACACAATTAGTATACTCCACTAATATGTAGAAAAATACTGTTATTAACTCTTTTTTACTCAAAAGATAAAACATTCCAATTAGTATCCATACAAAGATATACCATAATTCTCACAAAAATGGGGTGACAGAAAATCTACATCAATCTCAAACCAAAACTACAAAGGAAGAATCTGTAAAAAGATTTGTTATGGTTTCCCAAGAAAGTGCTCAAAAAGAAAAGCAAGTTTTATTGTATCCGAGCATGTTACAGACACACGACCAACACACAATCGCTGTCTTACGTACGACGAGCTAAAATGGTGAATAGTGATTTCAAATTATAATCTAATTCGGAAGTGATAGTAAATATTTTGACTGTTCTTTTGAGCTTAAATATGTGTAATTTGACATATAGAAAGTGTAACAAAACCGTTATTGACAGTTCGGTTAAAAAAGCCAAAGTTCATCAATCAATTTATATTAATTTAACAAATAGTAACATAATACCTACGTGATCTAAAGATACAATTACTTGATCGGCCTTATGTTAACCATACAGATGCCAGTTGGAGGATATATGAAATTACAAACTGCATTGATCAGCTGATTGGATATTCTTGAGTTGTCGCTTATGATTAGTTACACAGTTCTACAGTTTTTAATTTGTTTGTTATATCAAATTACGAAATTTATTTATTATTTACCTCTTGATATTAATGATTGGTCTTTTAGAGAATAGTCTAAATTAGTTCACAACACAAATAGTAAGTGCAAAATTTAATTCTTTTCTAGGAGGCTCTAAATTTTGGGGCCCTATAACTCCAGAAGTATATGAGCGATTGGATTCAAACTGTGAGCGGATTCAAATGGGATACAAAATAATGTGTCTAGCAAATTTGGTTCAATTTGCTTCAGTACCTTCAGAGAAGTATAGGGCACAAATTTGGTCTTACGAGCGACTGAGCGAGCAACGATTAACATCCAAAGTTATATATATTTTTTTGGATTCAAAGCAACGCGATAAGACAAACGGTTTTTGTTAAGGACATTTTTTGATCCGAGAATACTACAGACACATAACCGATTGCTGTAACTATTCTGCTCTTCGTGGTAATGATTGCAACTCTGAAAACTACCATTTTATTTATTACAATACTTAACAGTAATAAAAATGTTGCATTACTTAATGGACATATTTAAGCAACACCTTATAAAGTCGACAAACGATGAATAATTATTTTATAAGTATATTTTGTTTATGTAATATCCTAGTAAGAATCCTACACTATTAAAAATTCCAATTATTTTTAGCACACACTAAAATACCAAATAAGTTGTTTCTAAAAATGTAATTCCATTGTCATATAATGGCTGCATTTTTAACGAGAGTGCATCATACTACTTATTTATATGGGCGGTAAGTATTGTAAATGTGAATACCTCCTACACTGACGATTACAAGATGAAGATGTTGGTATATCTACATATATGACCGCGAAGGCGAAGGTCAAGGAACTGACCACGTGACCAGACAATATTATATGTATGTACATACATAAGATTATATGGAGAAATTACATTGTTTTCATAATATTAGGAACTTTCAATAAAATTATATATCCTCGACAATCAAGCTTAGATACAACGCACCTATGCGTCCAAGTCGCATTATAAGTAATATTTGCGATGCGAGCCGAGGTTTTTAAGAATTATGGCGTTTTGGTGTTAACAATTTGAAAAAATATTCCCTGTACTTACTTAATACTTCGTAAAAAGGGTCTCTAATTAAACATGGGTCCTTATGGAATTTCACTTGTTTGTTTATTTTCTATTGTTTTACTATATATATATATATATATATATATATATATATATATATATATATATATATATATATATATATATATATATATAACAATGATAATGTAATAAAAGAATATGAACAAATATATCTATTATAATAAATTGATCTAAAGAAAAACAATATCATTTCTCAACTATTTCTAGTCTATAACCTGCATTCATTATTGTATTGTACTTTTATTTTTGTCTGTAGAAGAAATAAATTAGATAATTTCCTAAGGTATAATTTGTACTTTTTAACAATTAATTTTCAACCTTGCTCGTTTAAAATTAAAATAGTAGCTATGGATAATAATTTAATTACTATAGCTGGAAATTAATTTTATGTTAGAGTAACCGAGTATCCCTACACTCGGATTTCTAATTAAAATATTTCAATTCTCAATTAGCTAGTCAGCTAAAAAGTGAAACAATCGAGACACGAATAACCTGTAGCTAAATATATTACTTATCAAGCTATAACTGATCGCATAGGTGCATTGTACCCAAGTTTGTTTTTATATAAATATTTGTAAATTATTTCACTGAATTATTAAAATTCTGCTGTGTTTGTAATACACATTTTAATAATATACTTTTTATAGGGTAATAAAATAGTGTAAATAATTCCTATTGAGAAGAGAAACTGCCAAGGTCGTTCAACATTCAACCTAATGGTATTTTACTAATTTCTAAAAGTTATCTGTGCAGAATATAAATTATTTCTGTAGTTGTAGAAGCTATTTAAAGGATCACCGTATTGAATGAAATACTAACCATTTTTAATATCAAACATAAAGTAATAAAGAAATTACATATATATATATATATATATATATATATATATATATATATATATATATATATATATATATATATAAAAAAAATACACAGCTTTATTTACTACATAGACGTAATCGTAATATTATTGTGAAGTACAATGAGAATTGAACTAATTATATTATGTGTGCAAAAGAATTTCTATTATAATTGAAAATAGAGAGAAATTGTACTATGTAACAGTAACCTAAAATAAATATTAAATTAATGATGGTTTTGTTTACATTTTTCTCGGTTATGGCCCGTGAATCGAAGCTTCACTGTATTTCTCAACAATATTTTTTTCTTTTTAGATTTTGGGTTAAGAATTTTGAATTAGATTCGTCACTAAAACCTAAAGAAATGCCGTTTGAAATGTCAACGGGGTTTGACCTCGTCTTTGCGAATTAAATTCCACACGCATTACTCTTGCATTAATATGCTAATATTACATACATAGAATATGTATTAAATTCTAATTCAATTGGAAAAAATAACCGTATAGAAAGTATCAATAATAAAATAAAAGAAATGTCATCTTTTTCTAGACCAATGTAGTACACCTGCAATATAAAATTATTACTTATCCTGCTTTAGTCATTACGAAAATTAGGGCAAGTGTTGCAATAATGCTAATTAAATTATATTACTGCATTAGTAATTAATTGCAATATATTGATCAATACGAATAAATGCTATTCACATACGAGATTAATTGCTGTTTAGCGGGGAAAAATTCAAACCGCCCCGAACCTGATGCCATGATTGTTAAGACAGTTCTTGTCTATTAATGTAATACATTTTAAATATGTAATTTTTCCAATTCGAGTACTGAATACTACGGTCATGATCTTCAAACTCACAGCTGTTCCAGGTCTGTCAGATATTAGTGTTAAATTATGTCCTTTTGTGCCGTGAACAATCTGTATGACGAATGAATGTTGATTGATCATCCGTCTATGTTTAGAAATTTATTTGTGTTGACTTTGAAAATGATTCGATGCATATAATTCCACATTAATGTGAAAACAATCTGAAAGTGCGTCACTTTTCTTGTCTATTGAACTGGAAATCAAATTCAAATTTCTATTTAATCGTACGTTGATATTTATGATGATTTATATATGTATATAATATTTCGGTATTTAATTTAATAATAAATTGGAAACCTTTCCATAAAGTAAATGTGCATGTCTAATTGTGATGATAGATACCTCTAGTACCGTAATCTGCGTTTCGCTACACTGCTAGCATCATTCATTATTCATGGATTTGTTTATATATGAGGAATAAAAAATCAGTCAGGTCAATTTACTTACATTTAGTCAAGTGCGAAATATGTATGTATGTATATATGGTTACTACATTTTAGCCTATAGCCTACAGGATATTAACAGTTAAATTAAAGAAACAGCGGTCTTAAACCTTTTTTGTAATCGTGTTACTGTTTCTTTATTATAAATATGACATAATTTGCTTTATATGGTATGTTGATTTGCATTAGAAATATGTGCCAATTTGTTGTATTACATCGTCATGTCTTTACTTGAATAACAAAAATAAATTTTAAAACATGTTTTCGTCTTTATATTTTCTTGAACGCAGAACTAAAGGGAAGTATTATAATTATGAAAAAAGTTATTCTTTATACTTCTGTATGCTTAGATTCTTAAGTTTATGTATATTTACGATTTTTTCCAAGTGTATAAACATACCTTTCTAGTAAATATAAATAAATTGTTTCCCATGCATGTCATTAGAAACCCATGTTTTTAATAAGGTTTTTACTTATGAGCATTGAGTAGCTTATGAAAAATAACTAATGAAGCTAGTTTCTTAGCATTGTTGAGAGATTTTTGCATACGAATTATCGTCATATGTCTGCAAAATAAGTTTTACTTGACAGTGACTGTCATTGCGGTCATCGCAAAAGTTTTAAGCAAAGAGAGGCATCAGGCATCCAGTCTCATCTCATTTCATCAGAGTGTACCAATAAGAAATCGAGATTTCTGTGTCAACTCAGAATATATGATGATGATTTCTATATGACACGATGGTGCCAGCGATTTTACACAACCAATAATATTCACTTCTTTCATCATTATGCGCATTAAACTTAACATTATTACACCTAAAATAAAATTATATAGAAACAGATACAATTGCAAACATGGTGTTTCATTTCGTGTTCGATATTTTAATAAATAGATTTTAAATTATTGAGAACATATAGCAATAATTTGTAGTTGCCGCGTTTGACTGAAAAAATTAAAATATTATTAATATCATGAAATGATACAAACAAGCATCTAATGCCTGCAGCTCGCCAAATAAATTCAAACATCACAAGGCGTAATACAACACCGCCCACTAAGAGATTATAATTTCGTCCTCCACACTCCAACCCTCAACACCCATTGGGTCCTTACGTTTTATATTATATTAAAATATATGTTGATAGATATGGCTAAACGTATTTTTAGGTTAGAATGCCTCGCGTGCCATCTATCGCGTAAATACAAGGACTATTCGGCAACACCAAAGTATTTCCCATAATATCGCTAATATTTAATTAGTAACTAGTTAGTTGTGTTACCGCGAGAATCGAGACTTGCCTCGTCTCAGGATTTCGAGACGAGACTGTCGTAAAAGTCTCGTCTCGAATTATTCGAGACAAGACTATGTCTTGTCTTGAAAAGTCGAGACGATATATATATGGGTACATATATCGTCGAATCATATTTCACATAAATGTTTAACAAAAACCGTTTTAAAATAATAATTATTGACAAAATACAGTTATTTCTAATATAAATTGAAACAAAATGATCAAATTTCGTAATGTAGTAGAGAAAAAACACAATGCCATGAGAGACTTCAACGTGCGGTTAGGCAAGATAATTTTTGGCATGCCGATAGTCAAAGCTGTAGAATGTAAACTTACAGTTACTTTTATTTGACGTGCTCCTTGGACATAGCTATTTGATTATTATCAACACGTACCCATTTGGAAACATGATTTTTGTATACTAAATAAATTTTAATTGTTTTCTCATTTTAATATATTCCTAACCTTGGTTACACCTTGGAATTATAGCTATTATACGAAATATTTAACCGAATTTTCATAAAAATACCAGCATTGATAATTATAATCAACCATCTAGTAGTAACGTCCTATAGATTCAACGATTCATGTTTACTTCAATACGTGAAAATGTAAATGAACATCACTTTCATTGTAGATTTGCATGTTGATTAATTGGATTTTAATAATATTAGTCTAAAAATCAAAAATTTGTTTAAAATTCTGTAAAAGATACATTATTTAATTACATACATTTCTACAGTGTTTGCAAAAACTACTAATAATAAAGATTTTTACGCGTTTTTATCCCTTTATAACTAAATGAGCAATCATTACCTACAGAATATAATAATGTAGAAACAACATTTCATATACATCTTATTTCAACAACGGTTCACAGAATTAAAACGTTATTGCATCAATCACCAGTTTTATCCAGCCCACAAGTTTACTTCTTTTATCATACGTATATTTAGTTGTTCTCAAATACACTAAATTTGAAAATTTCAATATTACATGTATTGGTAATAGATTAATTGCTTTATTACTAATTAAATACAATTAGTAATAAAGCAATTAATCTATTACCGTTTAGAAGATATTTCTTATCCTATTGACTAAAATAGCTGAATCAATATTATTGACCATTGTATGCGCCATTGAAGGCGCAAGAATCTGGCTGCTAAGAATCTGCGTCCTTCAACCGAATGTTCTCACATAAAACTTGATTATGATTATCTAACACATTGCGAATAATTGAACTCACCTGAATGTTAGTCCGTTTGACTTCTATATACAGCCAATTATCCGTAGCGAACGCTATCGTTAACAATGTTACAGCAATAATCGATGTTATTGTTGCTAAACTTAACGTTACTGCTGAACACGGCATCTTGTAAATGTTCTTAAGATAATTGTCTAATTTTTTTTTTAAATAATAATAATGTAAATGCACTATACACAATATCAAACACTGTAAATGTATCCACTAGTCATTACTGAATCACAATTATAACAACACAACCAGTTACTTCAAGATCTTTCACACAAGTACACCTGCAGTCTGCAGAAGAAGTATGTGAAAGTAAATTTGTTATAGCGCATGCGTTCAACAGGGTTTGCTGGTTGCTGAAGATAAATTTACCATCATCAAGTTCTTTTAACCAATTTTGTGTTTATTACGGAAGCGTATACCATTTTACACTACCGTAATAAATTGTGAATGAAAGGTTTAATACAAAAAAAGAGTCAAATAAAAACCAAAACTTGAATTGTTAGTTTAATGCATTCTATCGGAAACATGCATATTCTTAATTTATAGTCAAAGATATTTGCGAAATAAAATCCAAATAATTAATTAAAATCATTCCAATTTATTCAAATAAAAGTTTAAAAACATGTAAAAATGAAAAAAAAAGTTAAAAATCAACAAAATACGAGATGCTTATTCGCTAATTTAACGAAACTTTGGACACATCGTAATCTCCCGTAAATGGAGACCCTTCAACATTCCAAGCTTTCTTCAACGTCTTTTCCAGTTCTAACTGGTCGCTTGTCGGTAACCCTTGCCGCTTTCTTTCCTGATTCCAAGTAAGTTCTTCGATTTTCGCTTGAGCCTCCTCGGATAATTCGTGGAAAGGTCTCGAACAATCCATTTTACTAAAATCTAGTTTCGGTTCGGATTGAACCAAACAGTTCCACCAACTTTCCGATGTTTTTTCTAAATGGATTTGTAAAATTAAACCGTCCAACGACCAAATTGTTTCTTGGTGTTTACATTTTTTACATAAATCACCCTTTAAGTAAATTGTATCACAGTTTTTTAATTGTACACAAATCTTTGAAGACGTTATATCGACTGATAACTGCTTTGAAGTTAATGCTTCAGGGATTTTTATTTGAACATCAATATCTGTTATTGTTTGTGACCACGAATAAGTTTCAAACACTGCACCATTATAACTATCAAAAGTATCTTTAGTCACATCACTATCAGTCAGAATTTCTAACGTTTCCCCAGCAATATCTTCATTTTGTACTAGAATTGGCGATTCTTCAACAACTTCTTCATGTTGCACTATTACTCCAGTTTCATCAATTAAAAACTCTTCTTGATGCACTATTGGTCGAATTTCTTGACTTCCTACATATTTATTGAACGTACATTTCAACAATTGCTCAGCAACTCCCGGAGGAAGTCCAATACCGAGGTTAGAGTCAGTTGAAATATGAAAAAAGTCAGTCCTAAAATACCCATAAATTCAATTAAATCGGAATATAAAAATGTTATTGATGTATACCTTCTATATAAAAACCCAAATACAATATCGAAAAAATTTGGTAATGTTTTCGTGTCTCTTAAAATAGAAAATAAAGCATCATCGTATTTGTCAACCATTTTCAAAAAAATGAAAAGCTGTCTTCTTTTGATTCTTCCGGCAATATTTTGGCGCTTTTTGCGGAGAAAATTGAAAAAATTGTTGCTATTTCATTTTTCGAAAACTACTTGATTTTAGATAATATCGCCATAGATGATTATTTCTATGTTTAAAATTATTTTCCCATTCAGATTCTCATATATGTTTAGGTCTATATTAACTTCTCTAACAACATTGAATATTTATATATTGTTGTTCTAATCACTAAAATTAATTAGATGGACGAAAACATAAAAACAGTAAATACATATCACAAAATTTAATACGCAGTATTTTTTTGTTCGAACATACACATTAATGTGTTTACAAATTCAATTTTAATTTACAAATATTGCCTAAGATGTGTGCGCTTCATTCAAATGTACATTTTAAGTACAAAGAGTATTGATATATTAAAAACGAAATATCCTACAAACTACATATATATGCGTGAAATATTTTACATCTATTAATAATTTGATTATTTCCCTGAGAAAAAATAAAATCATTACAAATAAATTATATATTACTACACTACTTATAAATTAATAAAATTTACAATTTTTCTTTAACAAAATATTAACTATTTAATTTATTACTGGGAGTAAATAACAAACACGTATTAAAATCACAATGAAATATGGAATAATCACAGAATCACAAAGTAGGAAAAAAACTATAAGCTAAACAATTTAAAATTAATAACATTAGAAATAGTTAATAAATGACAGAGCAGATATTAATACGACTTGAACACATGAGAATTGATTCCATCATAGCCAAAGGGATACGAAATGTCGGCCAGTAAATTATTTGTGGGCTATTTTTCTGCCCTAATTATTCATCTACTAGCTTAATTGATTTGTCTTGGCATAATTTTTAAACTCATAATTATATATAAATAATCATAAAAAAATCTGTTAAATTGGAATTAGGACACGCAAGATTAGTTAATTTAGTGATTAAATTTGCTCTAGCATGTTTTTAAAAACATCCATTTATTGTTGAGATTAGGATATGTGTTAGGGCAGGTAGAATTAGAATTGATTTATTTTTAAAATGGGTAATATCATATTTGGCTACAAATTTGTAAATTTAGCCGAAGATATATTAAAATGTGTAAATAAAATGATTTTTATTAAGATTAAAAAATTGGAGTAGAACCTTCAATATAGGTAACATATAGAGTTGAAACTATTAATATATCGGAATTTCAGCTCAAAATTAGGTTTAGTTTAGGACAAGGAGATTTAAATAAAAAAAGAAGTTAAGTTATAGGACAAGTAGGAATTTAATTAAGATTTTATTTATTCTGGGAAATCTAGCTAAAGTTATCTTGCAACTTTAATTTAACGCTTTATATTTCTAAGAAAACGCTATTTTAAAAGCTATCAAGACCAACTATTTAAAACAAATTTAAACCTTTGATTCGAGAACTGGTTTATTGAATTCCGCAATAACATTAGTGCTAATTTCTTTAAAAGAAACTAAAGCGCATTGCAACGAAAGCAAGAACCCTTTACTAACGGGCAATAGTGGAAAATCAGGACAACTGGGCTCAGTTTTAGACGTCCATGCCTCAATTCGTTCACAAAACTGAGCACCATTTTTGGTAAAATGAGACAAAATCTCAGTTCTAAATACTTCTGGAGGTGAAATCAATAGAACCGTCATAGCCTGAACCAATTTCAGTATCACTAATTCATTATAAGTCCGAGAATTTTCGTACCCTTGTTGAGATAATACTTGTTTCTCATAACCAGCTTCATTATAATAAGGCTCCGACACTAAAATAAGGCCTTGAATTGAGACAATTAGCTGGAGAAGCGAAGACGATACCCCCCAAATCTCTGACCCTTTTCCAATCCACGTGCCCAGCAGCGAAACACACACCTTTCCTTCAACATATAAGTTTGGATTCAGTCGCTCGGAGCTAAAACTTATAAAATGGACACTTGGAGGCGAATGTGGGTAGTCCGCCCCTAATTGCATGTCGAACAAGAATAAACCGTCTTCATAAGGGGTCTTACTTGGTCCTCTGATCATCACTGATAACAAATCAATGCGATCAGCGAATCCACGAACCCAAACCCCTTGCGGCAAACTTTCTTCTAATAACAACGCTTCACGTCGAATCGCTTTTAGGAATGTTTTCGCATTTGTAGGCTGGATTCTTGTGGAATGGAATCGGTGGGATTTTAGCGCTTCGTCCAAGATCGTATAGCCTTCGCCGGTGCTGAATTGGCGCATTGGTTTCAGTATGTTATGGAATGATTCATCCGGGGTGCTAGGAACGGTGTTTGCGGGCGTGTTTTCGGAAGCTTTGGTCATGACCATAAAGGCGTCTTGACCACCGATACGACTTACGAGTTCTGCATAGGCGAGATCCATGCGCGCTTTTAACATTGAGAGTAGTTCGACGCAGAGGTTTTCGTTGGTGAGGGAGGATTCACTTTCGGGTGATGCAATTGATTCTAAAACATTAAAATAAAAAAAAATTGGGCCTGAATTCACAATCACTTATATATTTTATTTTCTACTGTTAAAATAATATAATTAACTTACCAACTGATTGCGATTGGCTGATATGAGCATTTAGAGATGTTTCCATGCTGCGGACCTTTTCCATGTTTTCTTTCTCGGCATTTTTAATTTTTATACTTTGTTGCTGAGGATCTGCAGAAAATAATCGACCACTTAATTCGATTCCCATAGTTTTGGCTCGATCACGGACTTGATCCATCAACATCTAAATTATTTGAAATAAAAATTCTTATTTTAATTATAGCAATGCTGAGGCTAGGGTTTCACAAACTGCCCCAAAAAGACAAATTTTATATTTACTTATTCTAACTTATTTACCTTAAAATGCCGGCTTCGTTTACTAAAGAACGATGTTCCTAAGAGCTTATCCAAATAGCTTGAATTATCATACATGACCAATAAATCCCGCATATACGAAAAGTCCTCGGTAGTTTTATGCGTTTTAAATGCATCCCTCAAATAAATCATTTTACTCCGTATAAAGTCCAATTTCGACGCCATTATTGCCAAAGTAGTTTCATCCAGCATATTATCACCTTCAATTGATTCTTCGCTTTCCGTTTCCCAAGAACCGGGTGCAAAATCTGTTGATGTTTCGGTGATAAAGTCGTATTCTGCATCTGGTAACAGGACCAGATCTTGCGGCCAACATTTTGTATCCGTGCCGTCCATCCAACGCACCTGGACATATCCCTCTGGATAACTGTCCAGAACGTTACCGATTTTGTTGTCATTGGCTAGTACAGGGTACACAATGTTACCAGGGCGATATTGATATTTTTGATGTTTTTGCAAATCGTACACGCTCTGTTCACCGGTGTGCAAGAACGTGGGTTCGGAGTTGTTGCTTTTTTTGTCGTGAATTCGAAACCATTTTACCTATTAATTATTTGCTATTAATTTATATATATATATAAATATTATATATTTTTTATAGCAATTGTTGACTAGGTGGTATATACCAACACTGACCACATTACAACACACTAAAGAGGAAACATTCCCTAAGCCGTTAAACAATAAATACAGTAGAGGATCCCTTAAAATAATCTAAAAGGAAGACAATTTAAGGAGTTAATTACCTTAGCAGTTCGTTCTAGATGATCAACGGATTGAACAGCCCCATATTCTTCCCCATTCTGATTCCCTTCGGTGACAACCCATTCGCCCGGGAAGAATTCATGATCGTCCAGTGACATTGAATAATACAATTGCGTTGATGGCACGTCTTCTTCAACAGTGCCATCTTGCCATACAATCGTTAATTTGGACTCGAAACACAAAACCTAATTCAAACACAATTACAAATAGTTCAAACTTTAAATTACACAAAAATTACTTCAACAGCTAGTGTATTGCCAGGAACAATTTCTTTCGGTCTCGGTGGCCAATGTCGCTTTTTCTTGCTTCTCTTATTTGCAGAAGCATTGCTAGATGTGCTGCAATTGTCTGAGATGCCACCTTCATCTGTCCACCATTCCTCGCCGTCAGATATAGCTGCTGGCGCTGTTGGTAATGGTTGGGGAATTGAAGAACTTCTGCGGTACCGGTTGCCGCGATTCAGATTATGTCGTGAGGTGACTTTGTGTATATCAGGTTTGTATAGAGCGGTTTGTTTCCGGAGCCAGTCTTGCTTTTTGACTAATTTGTCGGATGAGGACAGTTTTAGGAACATTCGTTCTGCTAAGTCTAGTAGGTGAGGGTCACCCGTATCCAAGACTTGTAATCTGAATGAGTTTTTTTTAATAAGAATATAAAAATTGTATGTACGAAATAAAAGCACACCTTTTAATATCGTCGCCTTTTATGGAACATTTATCGAAATTATCCGTTTCCCCTGGCTTATACCATACAACATCTACACATTCAACTTCAACCGTTTGAATAGTAAAACGCATTCTGGATTGCATACGACGTTTCATAGTTTTCGAACGATGTAACCAGTTTGCTCCGTGCAAATATTGAGGTATACACACCTAATTTCAATATATTTATATTTACTTATACATGTTCTATATTTTTAAACATATTGTAAGGTTTTTCACGCACTTGGTGGAGAATTAAAACACTTAATTCTAACTTAAACGCTACGAAATTTATTTATGTATACACATATATTACAACTATTTTTATCTTAACAAACTTTAACTTTAGCATTATCCATGTTTAACTAATTTATATTTAGAGGTATTTTTCACTCTGAAGTTCAAATTGAAGATGTATTTGGGGTAAACAAGTAACAGTACTTAAATTTGACGTTTAGAAAACGTACGCTCGAATCATGATTTAATCGCGATGTTTTTTTGACTATTATATTTAATCATGATTCAAACTAATCACGATAAGGGAAACCTGATTTAGAAAACCATGATCATAAAGCGAAGAAACGCGCCTAATGTCGATGGCTTACGCCCAAATAATGTCTATTCATATTTATTTGTTACTGCGCACGCCCGCTATTTATTTTTTACTGTCCTCTCTCTATCCGCGAGGCAGGCTTATATATGGGACACAATACTTTCCGTAGACTAGATTGTTCTATCGTATTACGTTACAATATGTTTATATATTATTTTAATTATTCTTTATTATTATTACTTATTTAATTATTTTAAACTAAATTAAATTCATAATAATTATGTTTATATTAGGTTATAGGTTCTACAATGTAAAACAAGCGTTATGGTTATAAAACAAGCTTAGGTACAACGCACCTATGCGTCCAGCTCGCCTTATAAGTAATATATGCGATGCGAGCAGTTTTTAATAATTATGGCCTTTTGGTTAACTAATTGAAAAAATGTTATAGATATAAAAAGTCTTACATTTAATTTTAGATTATATTAAAAAAAAAAATTGTTCAAAATTTGAAATTCAAAATTATAATATTTAATAATTTTTTTCGGGCTTTGGGTTAACAAAATGAAAAAATCTTGTAGACAAAAAATATCTTAGAATTTTTAGTAGAATTTTTAAGTGTTTCAATTATTTTTATAAGGGCAGTATTAAGGGGGGCTCCAAATTTTGGGGCCCTATAACTCGGGAAGTATACGGGCGATTGGATTTAAACTGCGAGCGGATTCAAATGGGATGCCAAATAATATGTGTACCAAATTTGGAGTGAATCGCTCCGGTACCTTCAGAGGAGTAGAGGGCACAAATTTGGTATTACGAGCGAGCGACGACTAACATCCAAGTATATAAGTTATATACATTTTCGGAATCAGGGCGACGAGACGAACACTTTTTCTTAATGAAATTTTTTGATCCGAGAATGCTACAGACACACGACCGAATGCTTTAGCCTCTTCGGTACTACGTACGGCGAGCTAAAAAGTATAATGTAGAACCTACATTATACTTTTTTAGGCTAGAAACTTGAACTAGAACTTAATAGCTAGGTTTGACTAGAAAGGTGTAATCTTATATATATATATATATATATATATATATATATATATATATATATATATATATATATATTTATATATATATATATATATATATATATATATATATATATATATATAAATTGGAGCGCCTGGTGCCTACGGGTTTACGTAGTTATTAATAATAATGTACTTTGAATGAAAAATTCGAAGGTGAATATTAAATGTATAAATGTTCATATTACACCAGCATGCTTAAATCCTAAATAAATACATAAATAAATAAATAAATTAATAAATAAATAAGAATTTAAACAGAACTTACAATTTCTTGTCCTGGATAATAAGTTCCAGAGAACCATCTATTTCGTTTAGATAACCAATAGTCATCCAATGTTGGTTGAGTACTTGAACAACGTGCTAATTCAACACTAGAGCCACATTTCGCTTGCATTGTTACTTTACAATCAACATGCTAAAATGAAATATCTGAAATTACTAAACAATTCAAATTAATCGTCTTCGATTATAGTTTACTTGAATCCTTCCATATCTATTATCAAAGCAAACGGTTCTATCAAACGCAAACTTAGCGACAGGTTTCAATCGAGTGCAACACGCTTTCTCAATAATTTTATCAGTCCCAACAATTTGCAGCGTAACTAATTGTTTAGCAATTTTACAATAACCCCTTTGCGTATCCTGCCCTTGCACAAATCTCCGTACAATGTCGCCGGGCAAAATGCTGCGGTTTAACAATCGAACTTTGCTCTGTTTCCAAACTTGTTCCCGTGATGCCATGAACCACCAAACACGAATTTGACCCTTCTCCAAGTTGTCAAAATCGTCAACAACACTGGATGCCTCGTAACTTTCGGTGACAACGCCGAATGTAATACGTTTACGTTTATCAAATCGGTAGACGATATCATTGCCGTAAAACTCTTCAACAGTGGTACCGGCCATTTCATGTGAGTCAACCACTAAAACAACAAATTTTCTTTTAAAATCCTTATGACAGTTCAACTTGACAATTTCCTGCTGTTAAGCTGAAAATTGTGCTCTAACTTCAGAGCTTTGCGGCGAGATGGCCTTGATGGATATTTTTAGCATAGCGGCACAGCGGCCTTTCAGGCGGTTTCGATTTTATGAAAGTAGTGATTTTAGAATGGACCATTCGACCAATGCATAACACTTCTACATATTTAATAATTTGCTATATTCTTTATTATTTAGTATATATTTAGTAAGAATTCTTTAATTCATCAATTATTTAATTTCTTTATACCCTTTCGGTTAAGTTGTACGTTAAACTAAAAGTGATGCATACAAATCTTATTTTCTATTTAAAATTTACTGTCTTGTAATCAATAAGAACTTCCATATAATATTTAGAATCCTTATTATTATTATTAGTTTTAGTACTTAAGTATTTTGGCCACCATTTTGATTTAAGACAAAAATGACTCCATTTCATAACTCATTAAATAAAACTAAATGCAAAAAGTTATAAAACAAAACATTCAACTAAGAAAACTGTATAAATGCTAAACATTTGTATGAATTAAATATTCTCACACAAGAATAAATCACTGAGACCAATAAATCTTTTTTTTTTTTACTGGACCGGAAACCCAAAAAATATAGCAAAAATCATTTATCCTAATTAATATATATTGCCTAAAATACAGAGTGAACGAACTTGCAAACATAAAACGACATTTTAGCAACATTAGTTATCCAACAATCGGCTTTGAACTTGAGAAAAAAAAATCTCTACCGCATATATTTATCGTAAACGAGGCATTCAACTTCCTCCAGTTCTAACGACCTTGTGGTCTCTGCAGATGTAACTACAACAAAACTAATCCGATTTCAAATATGTAATCTCCTAAATAAAATCAATTTGACATAACATGGTACTAAATTTAAATAATGGCGTTACGAAATATTTGGTGATAACCAATAACAATTTAAACAAATTCACCATTTTTGGAATTACATATTTCGTAAGCTAATGTGACTTGGGACACTGGGTAAAAAAGAATCGGGTATTCCGGTACCCGGTACATGAAATTTTAATACCTTCCTACTCAAGTGACAAATATAACGATGAATGTGTTTTGAAATTGTAATATTTGATTGACATATATATTTATAATCGTTACAGTAACATATGTTCATCTTGTCATTGATAAGATTATATCAGTCTGTTTCTTGACAACTCCGTTTAAACATATAATGAATACATTTAAGATCAGTTATATATTTGATGTTCAAATTCAAATATTTCATAAGAATTATTTAATAAATGTAATAATATGTCAAAATTGGTTAATATTGTTAATCTATCTGTGGGTCTTACGAATGAGCGACATAATCTAGTCATATAAGTTATATATTCTATGAATATATGCAGTAAAGAAAAATGTTGAAAATAGTAAGCAAATGTGTATTACTAAATTTAATTCTGTAAATTATTTATTTTCTACTTATCTTTTACATAAAGATATATGTATATATGTAATCTTTCCTACATAAAATACCTACATATATAACATGACGCCATTTTCGAACAGGTAATATATTCAGCGGCAAAGATGGAAATCAACACTTCACTGATCTGTCGCTTAGAAGATAGATTACAAAGTTGAAATGTTTTTTAAAACTACAGGAAACAAAACGAAATTAAATATAATTTAAAATCATTAATATTCATGCACGGAAAATTGCGCCATCTCGTAATAGCCCGTCAACAGCGATTATAGGATATATTTTGTATACCATTTAAGATGAATATAGAAAAACTGACAACCTCTGTACTGCTTTGACCTGACCTTATAGAGGATTAAAAGACCTTGAAAATCGCATTAATACCCTAAAGTTTAAGAATCGGAAATAGAAATCCGATGCAATTATAGAATTAGTTTGTAATTTGGCCTCTTTTTGATATCAAATGCAGTCATTTGATATCAAAAAGGTATAATAGTCCAGTGACTATTATACCTTTTGCTAAGATTAAAGTGTGGAATGTTCTACAACCTTTTGAATACTGCAGCAGTACGCAAGGACGTTTAAGAAGTGGCGCCTGTTGATACTCGACCCAGACAAAAGCCGTTTGGGTCAGAAAACGGTACACATTGACCCGTAAAAGACAGAAAACATAAATATAAAAATATATATATATATTTCTTTATTTATGTGTGTGTGTGTGTGTGTCTGTATGTGTCTGTCTGTGATCGCTCTACAGCAAAAACTATTGATTTATGAAACTCTAAATTTAAAACCTGTATAAAGTCCGAGAGAAAACCTTCTATTCTTGAAAACAATAAATTAACGAGAAGTAGTGGTTCACACTTGCTACTTTTTTCAATATCTCGAATACGGCTTGAGCTAGAGAATAAATTAATATAATAAAACTGGAAGATATTAAAATTTCTAGCAACTTTTATTTGAATAGTTTTTTCGAAAGATACCGTATTCTGGAAAATGTAGAAAATTTAGAACAAGATCATTTTTTAGGCTAGTGTATAAATGTGGGATGTAAAATGTAGTTCAAAAATCCTTTACTGTTACAATTTATTGTAAATGTGTTCCAAAGTACATTAAATTAAACGCCAGAACACAACTGATTTAAAACTGTACATTTAATTTAGAATTAAATCATAACAAAGCGATAGATCATTATAATATTGGTTTATATACGATGTAATTTCTATTTAAAATTCAAGCTGTGAAGTGTTATAAGAAAAAAAATCTGCACAAAAAATATGGAATCGCAACTCTATAATTGAGATGCCAACAATACCATATTATTTTTGATTAATATCATGTATATATATATACATATTGGGTTTTCGATATATTTTTTTCATGACAATACTTCCTTTAACTTCGCCTAAAAAAGTAAACATGTATTTATGAATTATGAATTTCAACATAGATATTATTTGTACATGTCGTCTTTGTGCTTCAAAGTATTGAAGATTTGTCGAACCTCTTAACACGAAACCGAGGGGAAACGCTAAAATTACGTGCATTCTTTATGCAGTCAATTTAAACATATCAAAGTAATATAAATCTGTTAAATGTCTACGTTCGTGCAAATTCCATCGACATATATTTAATTCCGAATTAGTTTATGCGTAACACACAATTCTATATTTAGAATTCAATATAGCTAAACGCAATAAACATAATTGCATATTCCATTTTTTAATTAATAAACTATTTCTGTAATTAATTTAAGAAGCAACAGTAACAGATATGCATAGTAGTCGTACTATTAAAAATTAACTTACGTTTGTGAAGGAACCATTTTTAAAATTAATGGGCTGGGTAATATCCCGTTTCAAAAAACCCGTCCCATTATAATTGTACAATAAAAATGCCACGTATTTTATCGTAAATCCGTAAAATGATACATTGCGGAAATATGTTTAGTAAGTAGGTAGGTTTTAATATTCAAGTATTGTTTAAAAAAAAATCTTCTTTTTGCTAAATCTCGAATGAGCTAGCAAGCCGTATTACCTATTACTAAAATAGCAAACTTTTATGAAACTCAATTGACAAAAATCTGAAAGGTATTTTTTTAATACGCGTTCTACGTGATATATTTTACAAATATTACCCAATTTTTGATAGTTAATCATTGAAATATGTTTATTGCTCGTATTAAAACCAGACACATTTGAATTTATTTGATAATTTTATGTAAAAGTCAATGAACGATATAAATAATATTGAATCATCAAATTTTGGTGAGTAAATAAATATATCACACTATTTCCCAAATTAAGCATGCAAGATATGATGATATACATTCACCCTTTGGCCTACATCAGGGCCGTATTTATATAATCATATATTTAAGAACCTTCATTTAAAAATAAAATAAAATAGAGAGTCCTTCAGTCGGTTTGCTTATACTTAGTTTTAAATATATTTGTAATATAGTTTTATATGTTTACAATTTTTTCTACCATTGCCATGAAACAATTACAATATGTGTAGTAATTAAGGAAATGTTAATATAACATGGTTATTTTCAAAGGTGTTTTATTAGTAAATGGTACATTATTCGCAATAACTTTTCAAACATTTATAATTATTATAGAAGTTAGGGATAACTAGAACTGAAGGAACTGACAAAACCCAAAGCACTGACGCATTTCGTGTACGGGTTTGATCACCTGTATTGCTCTTAAAACCGTCGACATTCTTTTATTCGAATATTTGCATATTATAATCAACCTGTTTGCAACCTACTTATTACGTCAGGAATCTGCGATCGTTTATGATTCAGCGTGTAACTGTACTATTTTCGATGGTATTTCCAATACATTTTTACCTTTTATTTTAATTTATTTGCACTCAGTTGTATGCATAAACTCTGTCATGTTAAATTAACTGACAATGTGACAACGCAATAAACTGTGCAGTATGCATACATCATATTGCATGCTGCGTTCTCTATTCCTATTTATTTTATGAGTTTGTTTACTAATTCCTACAATCCGCACGCAATTCTGCCGATCTTTCAGGCGATAACCGAAAACAAGACTTACTTATTACTTCGTAAAAAAAAGTAAAAACTGGTTCAGGTTAAGGTAAAAAAAATTAAACATAGACTTTTGAAAAAATAAATATCAGTATTTCTCAAAATAATGGCGCGATAGCAAAACTGTAGATCTATAGATCAGGTTTTTAGAATCTTATAATTAAATTGGAAATCAAACGAGATAACAAATATTTATATAGACACGACCAAGTACTATAGCTGTTTTGTACTATCGTGCGACGAGCTATAATAGCGATAAGTATATTCAAATTCAATTTGGATTAACAACAAACATATTAACAGAAAACCATGTTGGTTTTTGATTAAAGCCTGCAAGTCGTACGAGGAAAACATATTAAAGTATTAGATTATAATCAAACAAATCTATTGACAGTTTAACGGATTAAAATTATATACCACACATCGCATTCCAAATACACTAGATATTTAATCTAGGAACAATTGCCAAATACCTAACCTCATATTTAATTTATAAATTCGCATACAATAGAAATATATACAGTAATACACATGGCACTGATCCAGGGGCGTCGTTAAGATTTTTATTCTTAATATGTTCCGTACGACGCCCCTGACTCCATCTTATATTCAAGTTGTCCGTCGTGTTCCAGTTTAAATAAAAACAATAATAAAATAAGTTGTTTTCAGGGCGACCTGGAATCGATTTATTGAAAATATGATCTGTTTGTTGACACAGAAACGAACATGTAGGCGAACCCTACCTTGCAAAAGTCACGGTCAAGGACCCTCTCCATTGTTTATGTTTTGGCACTTGCCAAATAGTTTTATGTTATAGTAACAATGATTTTTTCTACAGAAATGTGTGTTAGACGATTGGCACTTTGACAACTTTGATAGAAAAACAAGTATCACCTGCTTAGATATGCAAATATATAAGTGAATTAGGTTAAATTATGGAGAGAACTTTTAAGGAATTACAGATGTGGTTAGATTTATTAGATGAACTTGTAGAATTTAGACGCCCACCTTAAATATTTAATCTAATCGCTGTTTGAAACGTAATAAATTATTCGAAGATCTTTAAGGTTGTTCTACTTGGCATAGTACAGCGTATACACTCATGATACAATAAACAAGGTATCTCTCTCTGATCACTTTATTGATGATGAGGACTACGAAAGATATTTGCAAGCAGAACTGTAAAACATTCCGGGAAAAATAATATATATATATATAAAAAAACGCAATATCGTCACAAAAATTAGTAAATAAAAGTCTGCTGGATATTGAAGATGCATAATATATACCTATATATATTTATTTTTATCTCGCTATATGATATAAAATTCCACATATCTGATTCCGAAAATTAATACTTGTAACTCAAATTTGCTATACATATAAAATGAGTATTCATTATATTCTATCATATTAAATAATTCAATAGTTTAAACGTTTTGGGTTATAGAGCCGTAAAAAACAAAACCCCTTTTGAAAGAATTTAAATTTCCTTTTTATATAATTCAAGAAAATCTAAAGGTTTGATTCAAATAAAGTACTTTGCAAGTCTTGGTCTCGACATGCAAAATATGAATTTAAATAAAAAGTTATAACATTGTAAAATAGTAAAATATTAGATACCATTAGAGACCAAGAATTGGACTTGTCTTGGTCTTGACTTTCGAGACTAGTCATGGTCTAGTGCGAAGGTTACGTTAGGTTAAAAAATGTTATGATTACAATACTTCTATTTATACATTCGTATAAGAAGAAATCCGGATTATTATTTAAATGCATGTATAATTTTACACCTAAATAAAAACAAAAATATCAATTTAAATAAACACTTTCACTTTTGTAATTAAGTAATTCCTTATTAAGTAACCATGAACTTGACGAATGAAGCACAAGGTAAATAAAACTTGACCTACACAATTTTTTGTTTATATTTATATATAATTTTTTAAACTGTTAAGCTCTATTTGAAAACAGGACCAAATACTTTATAAACATTTTCAATAGATTTTGATCACTGATATTGACACTTCCATACGATTAATAAACAAGATTGTGTCATTATTGAACTTAGCAGAACTTTATACAGAAAAATTAGTAAACAGATCCGTCGATTTCTAATTAGTATTTTATGCGAAAAACGAGAAACAATGTCGGAAATTTTAATGAGGAAGACATTTTATTGCCAAGGTAACTTCATCTACTGTAAATTAATATTTTTTTACTAATCGCCGCATATAAGATTGGAATAATATGCCTTTATCGTTTCATAAAACATACAAATTGTGCGGATGTACTACCACTCGTCAAGGTAACACTACTCATAAAATTAAAAATAAATTAAAACTGCTAATTATCAAAGATACCTTTTTTGATGATCATTGATCACACAGCTATAAAATAGTTTATAAAGACTACGTTAATTGAATAATGATGGATTGTAAAAAAATTCGGTCACTCTCGTAATAACGATAATATACCAAAAAAGCACAAAATATCAATTCATATTCTTTGCTTACACGTACAAGAAAATCCAGTGTAGAGCCTAAACTAAAGGCACTGCTGACTTAGGACAGTATATAAGTATTTAAACAATTAACACTGTCCAAAAACTCGCAGGGCTCTTCTAAGACCTTGAACTTGGCAATGGCATTGCTAACGATATAACCAACTATTCATAGGTATATTTGCCTATTTGATAATATCAATTGATTTTTAACTCGTCGATAGTACAAGACAGCTATATATAGCTGTCTTACACTGACGTGCTACGAGCTAAAAACCAATTGTTATTAACAGATAAGCAAATGAAAACATACATTCATTACATATCTCAATGTATAATAGTAATAAAGAAAGATAAACATATTAAAATAGCTATAATTTTTCGCATAATCAACCGTTATTATTAAAGTTGAAATTTTAAATACTGATAAAACATTTGCGAATAGATTTAAATTTTATATTAGTGACAAGCGAGAATTGTTTATGTAAATACTATTAGAAACGGGTAACTGTATAAAAGAAATATCGATCTGTATATGTTCGTAAAAGCGATTTGATGTCAATGTGAATTTTGCGCTGAGGAACCGACTATCGGTAAAATAAATTCAGTCATGTTGTTTTTAAGATAAGTTACATGCGCCTACTTTTGCTGTAGTCCATCGTAATTAAAAATATTTCGGGTTTATGTGCCCTAGAAAACGGTACACGGTGCCATTAGTATTAATTAATTACGATTTTTTTAATACTATCAATTTTTTTTTTTTTTTCGTTAGTCGTAGTGTTTCAGTACGAATAGTTCTTATTATTTATTCTATATTTATCTACTAATAATAATAATACAAATATATAAACAATATTAAAATTGCATTTCCACAAATATTCCTTAGTTAATTATAGATTTAAAAATATTATAATAATCATATCGCTTGGATAACAAAAAAGCCTAACATTTCCTAGATTATTTCCTTAATTTTTCACACATTGTAACTAATAATAAGAAATAAATACATTATTCGAAATATTTTCAACTCCTTGAAGTACAAAACTGACGATCGTAACCCCCAGTTTTCTACAAAATATTTTTGTAAAATGATTGATATGAATAACAACCAATGGTATTCAAGTACGAATCATTTCAGAAGAGCAATTTTATAATTACAATATATATGTATATATAAATAAAAATTCCATCACCAAATATGAGTCATTAAAGATAAGTAAAACCCCTTTAACCCGAGTTCAAACTACAGAGATTCTTTTGCAAACCATTCAAAAATTGAATTAATATCCTCAACTGAAGAGGTGTACCTCTTGAGGAAGTGCGAGGCGTACCACAGGTATATCGTGGATTTGTTTCGTAAGGAGGGGGCTAGTATAAGTATTGCAGATCACGGGGCTGCCCCCCATATTGTCGTGACTTGACCGTATCCCCGTGTACCTATATACTCTCTCAGTGCGTCTTCAAATTAAAAAAAATAAACAAAAAATAAAAATCGTTGCCGCGGAATCACTATTATATAAACTTTGTTAAAGTCGCGCGCTTAAAGAAGTTCGCTGAGTGCTCCAACATCTTCATCACTCAAAATCATAGTGCGCGAGTGTCCTCCAATAACAGAATAATACCGGAGGTAAGTGCGATCATAATTATACTCGACAATTAAGTACTCATTAATTTAGAATGGTACTTTATGACAAGTGATATGTTTGTATTATATTTATTCGCAAAAGTGATAATTAATATATATAATTTTATTATTATTATATTTGACATAGATTATTTTAAATACCGTTGATTGTCTGAATATTATTAATTGTAGGACTCATCCGCCATGGCCATCTGTATGTAACTATGATATACGCATACTATTAGATAATATATATGCATCGAACATTGCAAACTTGAATATATGTTTCCGTAAAATAATAAAATTGTGGATTACTGGCAACTGTGATACATTGAATCACAAAAAAGTATAAAATCAGTGGTACGAAATGATGATTTATTAAACTATTATTATTGTTAACTTGCCATATGAAGTACAGATAATTAAAGCATTCGGTCGTGTGTCTGTAACATTTTCAGATCAAAAGAATCCTTTAAAAAAGGACATGGATGTTAGTCGTTGCTCGCTCGCTCTCGTATGCGTGCATTTTCTCTCGATTACATATAATTAAATATGATATTTAAATTTTAAAATAATTGCTGGAAGATATTATTATTAAAATATCTTATATTAGCATTGAGTATAGAAGTAGTTGTATACTCGCTGGTATTACCGAAAAATAATTTGGATATTAAAGTTATTTTTTAATGTTCGCTTATGTTGAATTTTTTTTACGAGATTTAGAAAAGATTAATTTTAATTATATACTTTTTTTGTTGGTATCCACTACTAAAGGAAATATAAATATTCCATCGCAAAATTAAGATTACTCATAATGAATAAATAATCTTTTTAAATATTCATTAGAACTTCCCTCCATATCTGTCTATTAACGAAATATTAGGTAAACATCCAAATAAATAAATTCGTCTATTGCAGATAAAAATAAGCTTAGGTACACAGCCACCTATGCCTTCAGCTTGCCTTATAATAAGTATATGCGATGCGAGTATCGAACACCACTCCACTACACACCAAATTAGCAGCAAATTTGGTGTGAATCACTCCGGTACCTTCAGAGGAGTAGAGGGCACAAATTTGGTCTTACGAGCGAGCGACGACTAACATCCAAGTATATTAGTTATATACATTTTTGGATTCAGGGCGACGATATAAATACTTTTCGTTGTAAAAAAATTCAATGTGAACAAATGAGGAACGTATTCAGTTCAATCTCATTCCAATATTATATCAAAGTAAATAGATATATTTGTATAATTGTATATTGGTTAAAAACCTTCTTTGAAACATATAATTCTCTTTTTTTTTTCAAATTTAGCTTACCGAAATATTAGTCTATTACACTTCTCATAATGATAAAATTGCACAGGAAACTTATATATATATATATAGGAATTATAAAAAAAATTAAAAGTACTATATTTATATAGTTAAATGAACGTCCTTCAACCTCTGAAGCGAAGCAATATTTATGGTTAAATGAATTTAAATTATTTAATAAAAACGTAAAGTGCCAAGTGAGAATATTTGCAAATTAAAATTGCTGCAAAATTTTCTGTTTGCAATGCACTCTTCGGCCGATGAAGATTACAGAAAAATGTCTGGCAAGGTCGTGTGCATTTCAGAGTTTTTTCGTTGCGTAAAGTTGCAATACCTGTATGTCTATAAAAATGGTGTACATCGATTTATCCACGTATGGTATTTTGCGTTATACTCCGTATATATATATATATATATATATATATATATATATATATATATATATATATATATATATATATATATATATATATATCTGTCTATTTGCCTATCTGTCTGTCTGTCTGTCTGCCTATCTGTCTATCACACAGAGCACAGATATGTATATATATATATATATATATATATATATATATATATATATATATATATATATATATATATATATATATATATATATATATATATATATATATCTGCCTATCTGTCTATTTGTTTGTCTGTCTGTATGTATGTCTGTCTGTCTGTGTGTCGATCTATACACACGAGCACACAGCACTCATACATTTTTCAGAAAATCCTACTCAAAGGACCGGCTATATTAAGAAAATAAACCAATCAATCTTTTGCAAGATTCTAATATGTTTTTAAAAGAAAGTATATCCTTCTTTTTGCGACAATTTGGTACATAGTAATTCGATGGCATATTTATAAATTAAAATACATTTGGAGGTCATATTTTCTTGATTTTTGGCATTATACACCAGAAAAGGAAATAGGATAGTAAAAACGTTGTCGAGATGAATAAGAAGCATTGAACTTGTGTGTGATACCATCCAGAAAAATCGTGTAAACAAATATCCCATTGTATCATTAAAAGAATATTAAAACTATAAACAACTGAAATTTCCGGTGCAGACAGTGACTAATTTCGGTAGTATGCAGAAATACAGAATATAAACTTAATATCTATAACGATTAAAAGTTAATAGTTTCATAATGATTTGTATAGTTTTAAATTTAGAATTTACGATTTGTTATATTAATACAAAATTTATTTGTATGACTAAGAGTTCTTTTTTATTTTAAACAAGAACAAACTATAATAGCAATGATTATAAATCATAAAAAAAAATAGAACAATGAATCATTTGAAATATGCTGATGTATAACGCCTGAAAATAAAAGGCTTTTGAAAATGTTGAATGTTTCTTACACGACTAACTAGGCTGAACTTGCTGGTAGCAATTTCGCCGCGGCAAAAAGATCTAACCATAATTTGCAAGCACCGAAGGTCACTCAGTCCTAAGTGAACGACCCAATCGTCTATAATTAAAACGAATACACCTCTCTATATAAAGAATAAAACGAATCGAAAAACTTACTTGTAGTTTTTTATTTAATGGATCAGTTGTAAGAAATGTATAGTTGTTCGAAGTAGAGGAATGGCACTTGTTTCACAGATCACAATGACGGTTCGGTATGGAATAACAAAATAATACGAATACTTGCAGAATGGTCATGAACTTGATACTACATGCATTGAAGAACGTATTTCCATATTTTCAAGGACATGTGAATGTTTGTTTTTGTTTTGTATTGAATAAAATCAGATTGTAAATATAAAATTCACTTTGAATAATAATAGATTTTTTATAAGAATTCCTTTTTCTCTAAGTCACACCGTATCCGTGATATTGAAAAATTAGCAAGAGTAAACAGTTACTTCCCGTTGAAAAAAACCTTTTCAAAAATAGGTTTTCTTGCCAAAGAGAAACAAATCTTAAACTCAAAATATTCTAGATACGCCACAGACATTACGTATAAGAAAATAGTAATTTCAAAATATTCAATACAACATTTGATTTGCAATGTTCTTCGAAGTAGATGGGCCTCCTAAGGCGATATTACCGCGTTAAAGTAAAACTAATTCGCTCTCAAAAAAATGTACTATGAGCGCGACTTAATTCTGCGTATTGGGCGCGATCGATGCGTGATCTGTGTGCGATTTTGGATTTGTCCGATTGAACTAAATTCACGAGGAATAAAATCCACCTCTATACATAACATTGACCGAATCATCGAAGAGTGCGTAGGTGAAAAATCACTTGTTTTGGATTTAACCTACTAACAACCGGCAAATTCTATTCTGACCAAGCGAATACGGTATTATATGTTTTGAATACCAAATTCGGCATAAATTGGCCATTACTGAATTTTTATTATATTTTTTTTACGAGTCAACTTTATTACCTTTCCTAAATATAAAAATTGCGGTATTTTGCAAATGTATGTAATGATAATGCTAATTTTGTGTTTTTTCTTCTTTCAGATGCGATTGCAAAGATAGTTTACCACAAAAATGGATAGGAGATTTATTCTAGGTCTTCTTGCAACAATAGTCCGTGTTTCAACAGGTAATATTTACTAGTATATAACCCGTCCTAAGACGGGATTACCTATAGATTTCATATCGAACAAGAAAGGTAACTTACGTGAATATGTAAATAGAGCTATGTCACTTGTATGCTCTAAGAGGCCGATATATAAGAATTTTATTAATAAATACAGTTTCTTCGGAGCACGAATGCTTAAATGGGAATATTATTAAATGAATCGATTCCCATTACAAGATGCATTTACACACCAATTTGAAAAAATGTTGATAAAAAATTGTTCTTTTGTATTTGAGATAATATAATTATATAAAAAGCCGTTTCAAATATTCAAGTTTATAAATAAGTATGGATCAAATTTCATACTAAACAATTACTGTCTCCATATATCATCAATATTCCTTTGCCAAGTATCGGCAATGGTTTGGTTAGGTAATTTAATAACCAAAAATCCAGTAGCAGATAAACTGGCTAAAAGGAAAACCAATAAATAAACAAGAACTAATAACGGAAATACCTTTTTCTTAACCGCAGAATAAATATTTTCGGGAATTATTTTAATGGTAAAGTCAACGACACTATGATTTGGTAATAAATAATGTTTGTATTTGCAAAGGTAAAAGCTATACATTTTTATTGCCTCGTAAAACTTTTTTTCCACCAAAACAGATAAATTTTAGCAATACATTTGAAATTGGCGATCAATATACTCATTTTTTTACAGTTTAGACCTAATAATATTGCGATTTATTTTCACCAGTTTAATGTAAAAATAAAATACAACTCTATCATTATTTGATATTAAAACTCTTCTTCTTTTAAAGCTAATAATATATTTCCAAAATTTGCGAACCAGTAAGTGACCATTACACATTTTACAGCTACAATCAACCTTTTTTTATTCTGAACTCTCTTATTAGACAGCATTCATGTGGAGATTTAATAAACCTTGTTTACTCGTCACTATGATTATCTCAAACCAACTACACTGTCAAAGCATTTCAAAATCAAGTTTTAATTTGGCAATAAAAAAATGGCATCGTGTGCGGAAAAAAAGTCCCGTTACTTTTAGTTCTACAGCTCACAGCATGAAGCCATATGAAAACAAAATTGGCTCTTCTTTAATTTTGTTTGCAAAAACAGGAGGTTGGTTTCCGGACTACATTCAAACTTTAAATTAAAAGTTTCATAATTTTATGTTCAATATATTTTTGAGATGACACCCACACACAGACGACAGCTCAAAACATGTATTTCAGTTAAAATCTCGAGTACGAAAGTATTCAAGATTTCCTCCAAGAAAATAGAAAAAACTCACTTCTACATGTTTTCTTTTTTTATTAGATTCCTATCACCCACGAGAAATAATATGCCGAAAAGAAGGTTTACAACACGATCCCGCGAACTGCGAAAGATTTTACTGGTGTAATTTAAGCCAATCAGGACTTACACCTTTACAATTAGAATGTGATCGGGGTCTTATTTTTGATATAGACACTCACATGTGTACTTATCCTGCGCTGAGCACACGAGAGGAATGTAAAGAAGAGATGATTTCAAATGAAGTAGATTCGGGAAGATTTAATAACTTTGAATTCAAATCGAATTCTCAAGGTTGTACACAAGAAGGATTTATTGCTGATGAGCAAGACTGTCAAAAGTTTTATCGATGTGTCGGGAATGGAAAAGAAAGCTTTGAGAAATATGAATTTAGTTGTGGAGATGGCACTGTTTGGGATCCGGATATAAGTGGTTGTAACCATGCTTGGGCGGTCAAAAATGAAAAATGTCGTACTGGGTCCCAAAGTTCCACAGAAGAAACTACCATATCAAACTATCCGAATTATCCAAGTTCCGTAGGCACTGGTGGACAGAATAATTATGATAATATTGACAATCCAAATTATAACATTAATCCAGATACAGGTATATAATTGTACCTATATAACATCATTTTCCAAAAATGGGAAGATATAAAGATACATGCTTCTTTATTTCGTTTGCTCACAACTTTAACCAATTCGTTTTAATCATTCCAATTAGTTGTAATATATAATATTAACAAACGAATTTATAAACCATTTCAAAACAATATCCTAAACAACGTTTTTAACATTAGAATTAATAAGTTGCCTATTTTAGGATCTTACCCACCAATTCCAGTAAATGGACAAAACAACGACAATAATTATGATGCTAACTATGGTAAGTTGCTAGATAATGTGTTTAACATAAAGTGCGTTGAAATATTTTTCGAATTTTGTTATTCTAGGATCTGTTCAATCAAGTCCTCGGCCGGTCTCACAAACAGACAAACCAACAACTTCTCAACCACTCATAAGTCAGCCTAGTCAAGCAACTACTGCCCAAATATTAGAACAATCTTCTACGACTGAAACCACTAAAGATAAAAATGAACTCAACCCCAAAAATGATTGCCAATACGAAGGATTTCTAGCTGATTTTACAGATTGTAAGAAATTCTATCGCTGTGTACCACATGCAAAAGGATTCACGAAATATGAGTTTACTTGTGGCCAAGGAACTGCCTGGGATCCTGAAATAGACAATTGTAATTATCCATCTGCTATTAAATCTAGAGATTGTTCCAAGTCTGTTGAAGCCGAAGCTCCTTCAACTGAAAGTTCTGGCTCAGTGCAAAGTAGTTCTGAAACAACTATAGTTTCTCAAACAGCAACAGTAGTCCAATCTAGTTCCACAAACAAGTTAGAAGGGACCACAATTTCTGCATTTCCTTCTTCAACTGAAGTAGTAGACCAATCTAGTACAACAAGCAACAAGGAAGAAACCCCAATTTCTTCAACCGCACTAATTACCGAATCTACCACTCCAAATCAAAAAGATGAAACCACGGTATCTTCAATGACTCTTGAAGGTTCCCAATCCACTACACCAAGTGATAAAGAACCAACTAGTATACCTTCTGGTACGAAATGTACTCAAGAAGGGTTCATGGGTGATCCCAACGATTGCAAAAAATTCTACCGATGCGTCAATGATGGCAAAGCAGGTTTCACAAAATATGAATTTAATTGTGGAGACGGTACAGTTTGGGATGCAGATATAAGTAGTTGCAACTATCCCTGGGCTACCAAAAATATTAAATGTGGAACTGGTGGTCAAAGTGTTGCAAATACTACTGATTCAAATGAAATAGATTCAAGTAGTACATCTGAAGGACGACAACCAATTGCTAGTAGTACAATCACAACAGTGGATCAAACTTCGAGTATATCTGTAGAATCTTCTTCAGCATCTAATCCAACTCAACCTAGTCCAATACCACCTAGCCCAACTGAAGCTAGCCCAACTGAAGCTAGCCCATCTGACCCTAGTCTAATTGAGCCTAGCTCAACTGAACCTAATACAGAACCAATTTCTTCTAGTTCAGCACCTTCCGAACCTAATGCTTCTGAATCAACAACTGAAAATAGCAACACAAAACCTGGCCAAGTCTGTACAGGCGAACATTTCCTACCAGATCCTATAGACTGCCAGAAATTTTATCGTTGTGTTAACGATGGACGAGGAGGTTTTATTAAATACGAATTTACTTGTGGTGAAGGCACTGTTTGGGATTCTGAGTCCAATATTTGTAATTACCAAAGCGCGGTTAAAGAAAGTTGTGGGAAAGGAAATGCAAATGCAGAAGCAACTACGCAATCTTCTAGTGGTGAAGAAACTACATCTAGTGATAAAGGAGAATTAAATAATAATGAACTATCTAGTACGACAGACCAATCTGCCATTGCGAGTCAATTTCCTGAAGTACCTAGTACAACGTCTGCTAACGAACAACTTTCTTCCGAAACAACAACTTCTGAAGTACCTAAATCAACAAATTCAGTAACACAATCATCTGGCTTAACTAGTTCTGAAACCTCTAATTCAGAATCAACCACTACTGAAGCACCTAAATCAACGTTTGCTCCTCCAAGAATTGACTCTTGTGTTCAAGAAGGTTTTATAGGTGACTCTAAAGATTGTCAAAAATTTTATAGATGTGTCAACAACGGTCAAGGAGGTTTCATCAAATACGAGTTCGCTTGTAGCCAAGGAACTGTGTGGGATGGCGAGCAATCAACTTGTAACTACCCATGGGCTGTCAAGAGTAGCTGTAATAGTTTATCTTCCAATGAAAATGAAATAGAAAATAAAGACGAAACTACTAACAGTTCGATAGACTCAACTACGATTGCATCTGAGCAATCAAGTGAATCAGTTGATGCTAGTAGCAGTTCTGAAAACCTTGACGCAACTTCTCAAGGAACCACGACGTTATCTAGTCAATCTACTGAAGCTAGTAGCAGTTCTGAAAATACTGAATCAATGACTATATCGGTCCAACCAAGCGAAGTAACAACTGTATCTGAGCATCTAACTTCAAGTAATTCTCCGGTAACTGAACCCAACCAATCTACCACTGAATTTGAGCAAACTTCAAGCAGTTCACCTGATTCAACAAGTGAGCCAACTAGTTCAACCCCTATTCCTGAATCTAACAATTCTACTATTGGAACCAAATGTGAACAAGAAGGTTTCTTACATGATTCTCAAGATTGTAAGAAATTCTACAGATGTGTAGACAATGGGCAAGGAAGTTTTACCAAATACGAATTTGCTTGTGGTGACGGAACAGTATGGGATTCTGAATTGACAACTTGCAATTATGCATCAGCTGTGAAAGATCAAAATTGTGGTACTGCGAAGCCTGATTCTTTCACTACTGAATATCCGTTAAGTCAAGTTACTAGTGAAGGAACAAGTGAAACTACAACTGCTTCTGAAACGAAAACTGATTCACCTGAAACATCTAGCTCAACTGAACAATCAAGTATAACTACTCCAGAAGCAACTACCATTTCTAAACTAACTACAGTTACTCCAGAATTGACTACCATTTCCGAACAATCCACTCCAATTCCGAGTACTGCATCTGAACCAGCCACAACTCCGAGTCAACCCGTAACTGACGAAGCAATTACTGTAACTCCAGAACCTATTCAAACAGATCAACCAATTACAACTACAGATATGAGTATAATTCAAACTGATGCTAGTACGAAAATATCTGATTCTTCAACAAGTTCAACTGAAGCTACAAATAATGCAGCAAGTTCAGCTACTGAGTCAAATGTTGCAAGTTCTATTGAAACTTCAAGCAGTCCAGCTAGTCAAACCACTGAAAGTACTGGACCTGTAGTGCAGAACACTGAAAATAGCTGTAGCCAAGAAGGATTTATGCCGAATTTACAAGATTGCAAAAAATTTATTCGTTGCGTAGGCAATGGTAAAGGAGGATTTACGAAGTACGATTTTAGTTGTGGCGAGGGAACTATTTGGGATCCTGATCTAGATACATGTAATTGGCCTTATGCTGTACAGAATAAGAAATGTGAAGCTGGCCAACAAACTGGTGGTCAAGGGAGCAGTACTTCAGAACCTGAAGGTAGTAGTACCTCAAAAGAAATTGGTCAATCAACTACTTTAAAGCCTAGTAGTTCAAATAGCTCAGAACCTGAAAATAATACAACTTCAAAGCCTGATGGTCAAGGTAGTACTTCCAAACCAGGTGGTCCAGAAACTGGGATTTCAAATACAACAAAACCTAGTACTCCAAATGAACAATCTACATCAAGACCACAAGTAGACACATGTATTAGCGAAGGATTCTTCCCGAATAGTAAAGATTGCCAAAAATTCTATCGTTGTGTAGGTAATGGAAAAGGAAGTTACACCAAATATGACTTTTCATGTGGTGAAGGAACTATCTGGGATCCCAATCTAGATACTTGTAACTATCCTTCGGCAGTTGAAAACAAGGCATGTGGAGGTGGACAAAGTTCAGAACCGACTACTGAAAAGGTAATTTAATATAAAATCTCATACTGTATATCTCATTTGGCACCTTTCTGCATATATAATTAATATAAAATCATTATTAGAACCTTCCTATATGTGTTTTAACAATGTTTTAGGAGTCTAAAACGGACGCACCAGCTACCACAATGCCTGATACAACTACCCAACTTAGCGAAACTACGTCTCAGTTGTCAGAAACTACAACAGAAGCCCTTTTAACAACGACAGATGCTGTAACAGATTCCCAAACTGAATTGACAACCAGTTCAGCAGAAACCACAACTCAAGCACTTGAGACTTCTACAACAGATTCAGAATCCGAAACCACTACTTCAGGAATTACAACTACAACTTCAGAAATTGATACCACAACTACAAATATGGAAACTACAACTACAAATGTTGAAGCTACAACTGCAAATGTTGAAACCACAACTTTAGGAGTTGAAACTACAACATTTGATGTTACAACAAATTCAGAAGTTGCAATTACGGATCCTCAAGTTGATGCGACAACAACCGAATTTTCTGAAACAACAACTGAAGGTCAAGAAACAACAAGCCAACAACCAACTACTACAGATGCTGTTACAGATTCATCAACTGACTCAAGTCTGACTACTATTCAAACTACCGAAACTTCGACAAATGGAATGGAAACTACAACAGACGAAGTCCAAACTACAACAGACGGAATCCAAACTACTGAAATACCTTCAACAACTGACTCAAATACCGAAATGACCGAAATTCCTCAAACTACAGATTCTCAAACTGACGGTACTGATTCAACAACTGAAGTAACGACAGATTCAGGTGATTTATCAACTGATCAAACGCCTACAACGCAATCAACTTCTAAACCGGACAGTAACCAAACTGCTCCGTGTCCAATTAGTCAATTAGAAGGTGACCAAGTTTCATTGGTATGTCCAACTGGATTCAAGCGACATCCTAAATATTGCAACTTATTTTATCAATGCACTACGAATGCAGAGACGTTTGACATTAAAGTTTTAGTGCTCAGTTGTCCGAATAACACTGTTTATGATGATACAAAGATTCAATGTTTGGCACCAGGCGAAACTGATCAACAATGTCAAATGGCTGAGAAAAAGAATTATCGGAGGTCTAATGAGGATAATATTTCACCGGTAAGTTGTTTATTTTTAGCTTACTGCATTAATTACTTGTTAAAGTTTAATTTATGCCAACTAAATAATTGGTAGTTTACATATTTTGTTTGTACATGTACTGGTTCGAAATGCATGAATAATTATTTATATTTAGTGGCAATTTGACAATTATACGTATTTACCATATAATCTAATTATTACTTTCAAATGTAGGTCAGACTATTTAAATAATTTGGTACTGTAATTAGCCCCAAAATGGTGATAAATTAAGATCTCCAGAATAGTATTAATATATCTTTATTTTACAGATGATCATTGAGAGCGAACGACCGTTATGTCCGGCGGAAGGCTCTTTTCCGCTAGACCCAAACGAATGTGATCCCAATTTTATCAAGTGTGAACGATCAATGAAGCGTACTATGCGAGGATTCGTTTACCAATGTCCAGAGAATTATACTTACTGGCCAATTAGCAGAAGATGCGAACCACAATCGAAAGCTCTCCAATGCCTTGCAAATCAAGTACACAAAACAAAATGGCAGATTCCAACCGAAGAAGTTAATGTAGCACTTCGAACTACTGTAGTTTATCAGTAACACGAATTAGAAAAAAGAAACATGGAATATGTTTCGATAATTTTGACAAGTCTATAAGCCGAATTCATTAAAGACAATTCAGTTGAAGCTTTGAAATAAAAATGTCTAACCAGGTTTTTTCAAGTAGAACTAACATTTCTAGTTTAAGTAAATTAACAAGTAGGATTTAGATTTTGACTTGGACATTTTTATTTGAAGGTAACTTCTTTTTTGAATTCTGCAACTATATTTCAAGTCCTTAGAGCACAAAAGTGACATCTACCAGTATTTCAATCAAATATAGATTATTTAGTATATTGGACGCGGTGGCGAAAAATATAACTATTGAAAAGGTACATGACATTTATTATTTTGATAACATGATTATTCGTAAAATATTAAAAATCATCAACATTTGAAAGATATCTTGTCATCAATATGGCATATATTTGTCATTTTTGAGAATTTATTTTATTAATATTAATATTTTCAATGTTTAATTCGGCATAAACCTTGTTTCCTATCATTAGAACATGTTTCAATCAAAAATGTTATGGACGCATTAGCTTATCATAATACACCAAAACCGGCCGTAAATATTCCGAGGTTTCTTATTTTTTATTTATTTAACGTAATTTAATGGATTTCTTTTAAATTGTCATTCCGAAAATAGTCACATTCGATTCAGGGAAAGCAAAACGTGTATATCCGTTGAAATCTCCTGTTCGAAATTTTTCTTCGTAAAAGAAAGTAAAAATAGTAACATGAACATGTGATTGAGATACTAACATATGGACATGTCACCGCTGTGCTTTGAGTCGATTTGGTTTATAGTGTTTCTGTTTTAAGTTTTTCTGCAAAACTTTAACAAGAAACCATAAGCATTCAAATTTGCTACATTTTCATCAATTTGTTTCTTACTTTATCAAGAATGTGATAAAATATATTGCCATAAGAAAACAAACCGATTAAAAGTAGTGTTTAAGAATTTTTTTATACATGTATATATATATTGATTGAATGATGTGTGCTATTTATTTATACGAGTTTAATTTGTAAGAAAATAAAAATAAAATATCAAATAAATTTGTTTAATTTATTGCCCAATAATTATGTATTTGTTCTCACAACTAAAGAACGTGACAAATCATGATACCGTTGTCATAAAAATAAAAGCAATCTATTGTTTTAAAAAATAATTATTTCAAACGTCAATAAAACACCTCGGATTATATTTAAAACCGATGAAATTGATAATACGTCAACTGGACAAATGTGCAGAGTTTGCTTGTTTATAAAATAACAAACGTACATATTTCAACATATAACAAGAACCACTAGCATTTTATTTTTTGCAAGTGTTACGAAGAACGGTGTGAGCTGACGTTTATTCAAAATGGCTAAAAAATCAGATGAACACTATCCGCTGTTGTTGTTGTACGTGGAAGAAAATGGGAAACGATCCGAGTATCCACAGAGAGTAGTGTTCGCGGATAAAGGCAGAGGTAATGCTGTTGTCAAAGGGGCGGCGGCCATAATTAAACAATGGCCGGGTAAGACAATAAACCCCTTTCAATTATTATTAAATTTATCCATTTTTATACATATCTGATTTTATATAAATTTATGTTAAGGAATAAAACGGTAAGTAAATAAGCATTTTATTGTTCTATCTCCAATATCACTAGAACGGCTGCATTTATGGCAAAAATAGTTGTTCATAATGAAAGATACTAATATTCCGCACAACTTTTGTTTCATAAGTTTCTTAAAAAAATGTACCAGTTACGAGAAAACTGCTACGGAAAATCGTAAATTTCTTTATATGTTGCCATAGTTATGCACTTGTGCTATATTCTTTTAACAAATCTTAATAATTTCCGACAAAAATATCGCTTGTGAATTTGTATCAGAGTTTATAAGAAAGTCTTGTGGTGGCCATTATTGATATTATAATACTAACAATTGTTCAATACAATTAAAACTATACATTTGACAAAAATATGTATCTTTATTTCCAGCTCAAGTTTCATCATGTTGGATGACATCTATCGCACTGGGATGTTCTTTTATATTCCTTTCCCTCATTTTACTGACGTCGTCAATAACGAACACAATGCATTCAGTTCACGTGAGATGTTCGCGCGATTTAAACCATTTACATTTAAACAAAACGGTTCACTTGATCAAAGACGGGATCAAGTGGAATCAAAAACAACTCGAATTACTCAAATTCATCGCGGACACGTACTCAGACTTTGAAATACACAGCACAATCGTTGAGACATCAATGAAAAAATTCCAGCATTATAAAGACATCAAGAAAAAAGAAGCACAAAACGACCATATATTTAACAGCACATTTTTGGATAAAATTTTCGTATTGGCGCAAAGAAATCAATTGAAACCAATGCATAATCATGATTTATTTGACACAAGCTACGAGCGTTCAAATATATTTCCATTGTTTCATAAACGTGTTAAAAGGCATTTAGTAAATGAATTAACATATGAAGATGTTTTGAAGTCACATTCTAATATCATAGAGAAACAAACAACTTACTTGAAATATTTTGCTAATACACCGTTGCAGTATTTCTGGATGGATTTATCGCCAGAAGTCGTCATTTTTGCAATGAGAATTCAAGAATTATGGCAAGATGGCGGAATAAGCTTTGATTTACCACATGAATCAAAAACCAAACGAGCTGAGCAAAATAAAACTGAAGAAACTAGGGAGTTAGCTAACCTTCAACAACTAATTACTCAAGTAAAGTCAAAATATGGTAAAATGAGCCAAAATAGCGTTAGCGTCGATGAGCAAGGTTTATATATGGCGACTAGAACTCCGTGCCACACATTCTTCGGCGATGTTTTAATGAAACTACAAAAATTAACAGAAACTACAATTACGGTTCCGGACTTTATTCATAAAATTCTAAATACATATTGTTGTAGGGGTATTATTGATTCTAATTATTGTAAAAAGCACTAGTATATTTTGTATTTTGTATATTTCTTACGTGTGAATAAATTTATGTATTTATTTTTGTTCAGTAGTCACAAAGGAATAATAGTCGACGAATATGACAGAGTACTTGAAACCAGTTGAAAACAGAGAATACAGGCAGCATGATTGTCCACCTAGTTATACCAATATCATGGTAACCGCTCTTGACGTAACGAATTAAAAATAATATTGTTTCAACAGTAATGACGAAAGTTTGCAGTATTATCCAGGGGTAGGCTGGAGTTAAACTGTCCTATGTAAAATTAATTGCTTTCATTAAAATTACTCAAATTATTTCCTAAGTACATTTTGCATTTCTTATACGCGGTATTTTTATCGTTTCCACAAAGCTTCACTTATTTTTCAATGGGACTGAATATTTTATATCGAAAATAAAAGTGCTTGGCCCATGTTAATTAAGTGTGGTCACTCTATGTATAGCACGCATACGTATATTTTTAGTTTGAAATGTTTCTTTTTTTTGTGAATGTATGTATATAAAGATATAGATAAAACTTTAGATTTTGAGAGATTGAAACTTTTATGTAAATGTATTTTTCTCAATTTACTTTAAGCTCAAATGTTCGTTTTTTCCTAGACTGCTGTCAGTTCTTTTTGGGGAAAAACAGCAAGTTCTGTTTCAAAATGTAGGTAACAACTAAATACTTAAGATTTTCATGATCTACAAGTATCATTTGCCTAGTAACTAGATAGTGGCTAAAACATGTGTATTCATTCTATTATTATTTATTAAACGATCTTTAATTTCATATATTACATTTTTGGCGGAAAATCTTGTATTTGTGAAAACGCATTTTTTTTTCAAACTATATAGTGGAATATCATGTGTTCCCAAGCAGAAATTTTAAGGAAAATTATTTACATTTCATTTATAGCCATTAAAAGAACATGTGTACCAAATGTTGCCCTCAGAAACTTTTTCCGCAGTTTAAATGTGCTTTCTTAAACATTATGAATATCATTGGTTCCCAAGTTCAAAACTTAGAGAACTATTTAAATTTTATTTATAACCATCAAAAGAACGTGTGCCTCTGGGATTATTTCCGCAGTTAAATGCTAAAGTGACTGAATATTACAATACAATATGGTCGCTATCCTGACAACCATAATCGAGTTCCGCTGTTAAAATGTAGCCATTCCGACTAATTATCTTTTGACAAATGAGCAAGTCAACAATTGCATCGGTTATGGTTTGAGGATCGCGTATTGTGTAGTAATTTCATACAACGTATAAGAAAATAACAATTAGTTTATTGACATAATATTTTACCGTTAGAGCAGCATATGCAACAAGTAAACAAAATTCTATTGTCAGAACAGTAACAATGAATCTTAAATCCCTTTCGGTTGCTTTTGAGATGATATGTTCTGTATTTACTCGTGATCCAGTCATACCTATTGGTAGTATTGGTTTCTTAGCCATATTCATAAGGTCAAGCATAGAAAATACCTAAAAATGCGATAAATAGTGAGATAAAAATTGATAGTACACAATGCTAAGTACTTACTGCACCAGAAATGCCCATGATAATAATGTAAAGTGGACTCACATAAAATGTACGACATACAGGTTTTAGAAAACGAAATTTATCATGTACGAAAAAGGACATCGCCCCACACGTAAGAAATCTGAGTAAATGCATTGGTAATAAATAAATGGACACTAGAAATTTTGATATAATGGCTACATATTCGTTAAAAATGTTTTTTTGAAACAAGTGCAAACTTATCTGTCAAAATGTGAACAATTGTCAAATAAGGTAAAATTCCCGTGAAAATGATGGCAAAATATAAAATAACAATCAGAATATCCTAGGAATAATATTCTTTATGACGCGGATTAAACTAAAATTATTAAATGGATACCGTCAATCGAACTTCAGATAAAATTTATATACCGAGTACGTTCGAGTGTATTATATGGATAGTTACCTCATTTTTGAGTTGTATCAGTTTAAATTTTAACCCAAATATTAAAGGTACCCTTATATATTTAATAGAGGAATAAAACGTTCAATTTAAATTGAAATTTTAGCAGTGTTTTTGGATGTTACACTACTACATATATTTTTGATGATTCCTAGTGCATTTTTCCTTCTACATGGTCTAAAAACGGTATATATATTTTACTAATTTAATGGTAATTATGTATCTTTAACTAAGTTTAACTTTATTTTTAATACTACACTCCTACAAGTGAGCATAAAAGATTGGTTTAGTTTATTACTTTTTAGAATCATTCACATGTACAAAGGATCAACATTCTTTCCAGAAGTGTAGAGAGATCGCATTTTTTGGTCATATGCCACCGTACTAACCCATATAGCACAAAATGCTTGAAGACGTAATAAAGACGTCCAATAGACGACATATTTTAAGATGTCATCTATTGGACGTCTTTATTACGTCTTTAGGCATTCTGTGCTATATGGGAAGAGTTGTATACTGTAGGACCAAATCGGCTTTAGAATAATTTTGTAGCGGTTTGTTTAGCGTGACTGTTGGACATTTTTCTTTTCGCGTTGTGAAGGTGAATGCGTAGATTTAATTTTATTGGCTTTGATTCGCCACTTTTTTAACCAAATTTGAATCTGATATAAGCTTGATTGTAGCGATCATATTTGTATGTGCAATGCTCTAGTCTAGAGCGTTCACAGCCAGACACACATACACACAGACGTCATTGAGATTAGATAAAATTAGTCGTTTATGCTCCCTATTAATTTACAAATGAAAATATCGATATATCGTAATAAAATTAAAATTAACCGTTTATCTTTTAGGCTCAAACAAATTACACATTACCATGGCTATTTCTTTCTATGTGGAACATTTGTACTGGCCAATACTTTTTACTTGAAGAAATTGCTGCCGCAGCATTTATGACGTATGATAAGTTACCACCAAAGGCTTGTTTTGTATTTATTACAACCATGTTATCTTTAGGTACGACTATAGTCTGTTCATGATAGCGAGAGAAAGCAGGGGCAAGGACCAAAAAGGCGGTATCTATCCAAACCGTTTGAAAATTCAGTCAGATATTGTTTTTGAAATGTTTAGTTCTTGTTCTATACTTTTATATTTCAATGTATGAAACTACAGTACATATGAAATATTTAAAAATCTTATTTTACAATTTGAAATATGAACTTCGAAAATACTACTTTCGAACTCAAATAATAAGGCTGTCGCTGTCGTGTAAATAAATTTGCTATTTTGCGTAAATATTGCATTTTCACCAAATATTGAAATTTATTTATAATTACTAACAGCGACCAATATTAGAGGATAATTTTCCTATATCGATCATATAAATCGCAATATTAGTTCGCTTAAAAGTTAAAACAAATTTTCGAACATATGATTGATATAGGAAAATTATCCACTAATACCGTTCTCTGTTTGAAATTATAAAGATATTCAATATTTACGTAAAATAGTAAAATGTATGTACACAACAGCCTGAACGTGAAAACGGAATGAAACTGACATTTTGTTTTTTGTACCGTGTACATTCAACTAATAGAAAATTGCTATGTAGCTATCGCGAAATGACTAGTGTTCATTTAAAATGTTGAACGACCAATGAATGATGCGCTTACATAATTAATTGGTGTTCTTATTGGTTGTTTTGCTCAACAGAAAATAATTCGACATTTTACATGAACTGTAGATAATGAACAATAAAAAATATGACAAATTAATATAGTTTTCAGAATAATGCTGTGGGGCAGAACAGTATATATCGCATTTTTCGAAATGAAATTAATTGAAAAACCATTGCCACTCGAAAATCGAAAAGAATCTGAATCAGAATTCCGAAAAACAGAAACGAAAGATATTCCAATAAAATACATGAAAAATCTAAAAAGTAGATATACAGGTGAAGCCATCAACCAACCAACCAACGACATAACAAATGTGTAGCATTAATAAAACTGTATATAAAAAAGAAATTAATTTTTATTCTAACATAAGTATAGTAACATTACAAAAAAATATTGGGCTTAAATTACGGTTAGCGTACGAAAATATTTCAATTCGAGAACATTTTTTTTTAGAAATCATAGACTAGTAACAAATCAAATTTTATAAATAAGAAAAAATAATTTTACGGTGTTGGCTTTTTTGCCGGTAATACACCTGCGCTTTCAGCCAATTCTTCTTCAGCCTTACGTTTGCGTTTTACCAAATGTGTTATGTTATTTATAGATTTACTTGAAGTAGCTTCCTCTTTCTTTTTCTCCTCTGGTATGGGCTTTGGTGCCGCATTAGCTAACTCCATAAATAATTTGGCAGCCTAGAAAATATAATAATCAGATTTATTTTACTTGTAGACTAGTACCTTATATTATTTTTTATAATATTAAGCAGTTATTTCACGTTAGCTATGATGTCAAATTGCGATGAAAAGGCATCAATTTCTCAAGAAATCATGCAAGTCGTGCATTAGTCTTCTAAACGATTGTTAAATACTTACAACTTCGTCCTTAATGGACTTGGTATCACTAATTTTCTCCTCTATCTCCGGAATAAGGACTTTTAACTCCGCTATCTCCTCTTTCATCATTTTTCTATCATCCTCTGTATTCTTCTGATCACCTACAAGTCTCTTATTTAGCAAATCCAGACGCGCTTGTATCGTCGTTATGGACAGCTCGAAATTCTTTACTGCTTCATCAATATTAGGAATAGTTGACAGAGCATTGCCTAGCTTATAATACGTTTCCGCTAATTTTCTATCTTCAGGCGCACACATACTTTTCAGCATCTCAAGACCGGCTTTCATATCTGCGGTGCCATCTTCGAAATTTCCACTTTCCATTGCGACTTCGCCGAGAAGGATCATTGTTTCGGCTACCATATCTTTTCCTTCGTCGCCGCGTTTTAAGAAGATCTTTTTGGCGACTTCAAGCACCTCCCAGGCTAATTGTAAATCGGTGGGTTCTTCAATTTTTTCTTCTTGTGTTCCTGATGATTCTCCAATTTCTGTCTCTTTCGTTAGGTCTTCATCCATTTGATCGCCAGAATCACCAGGTTTTGACGAACCAGCGGTTCCGTTTTGGGAAATACTTGCTTCTTTATCACCTGAACCATCTATCTTTGTTTTATCTCCTGATTCATCAGGTTTTGAACTTTGTTCACCTGATTCCTGAATTTTAGTGTCTTTATCATCTGATTTTTTAAGGGAGTCTTCAATTTTCTCACATTTTTCAGGAGATGCTTTTATAATACTGGATGCCTCTGATTTGGTATCTTCTTTAGTTTTATCGATTTCATCAGATATTTCCTTACTTTTAGAATCCTTATCGTCTGATTCCTTAACTTTTATATCATCCAATTTCTTAGCATCTTTATCACCTGACCCCTCAACTTTTGTGTTTTTCTCCGATGCCTCCACAGATTTTTTATCTGGTTCCTCAGATTTTGTTTCTTTTGTGTTTGTCGAACATTTAGCTTCCTCAGTCTCTTCTACAGTGGCTACTCCGTTCTCACCTTCTTCCGAGTCAGACGAAGATTCTTCAGGTACAATACCTTCCCCGAAAGGTGCAGCTTCTTCACGTGATAGTTCCAATAAGGCTTTAGCGTAGTGTATGTAAATATCCCCGAGTTTATCGTGTTCGTCGCCGTGTTCTTGGGCAAATATTTGGGTAGTACGACCCAATGCTGCGACTGCATTTGCAAAATCACCCATCGCATACGATCGAATACCTGCAGTTAACAGCACTCGAGGATCGGTACTTTCTAGGTTTACTTCAACGTCTGCCATCTAGAATTCAATTATATAGCTTAGTGCTGATTGAGAATAATGTCTTATCATTTTATTCGTTAAAACATTAATAATCTAGACGTGTTACGAATTACCAAACACTTGTTACTTCATCCAAAACCAAAACACACAATTCAACAAATTCAAATATTTTACACTTAAATCACACATTACAACGTTCCCTTTATGTTCACACAACATTTACGATTTATAACTAAATTACCAGTGTATATATATTCCCTTAATTTGCGTTTATTTGTATAATAACATTGCAAAAGCAGCAGCACGTGTAGGCTAAACCAAATAAAACTCTAAACAAAACATTCGCTATGCATTACAAAATGAATAATAAACAACTGAGAGGACATATTCTATCGATCAGCGCAGCCGCATTTGCAAGGGTCAAAATCGGAGCAATACCATTTTCTTGCCTAGAAAAAAGCGCGAGCTTCCAGGATTCAGTGTAGCGCGTGCAACACTCATTTGTGGACCTAAGCACAATTCTATTCAAATAGTACAACGAGAATCGTAGTTGACGCTTGTTTAAATTTAATTAGAAGTGCATGTTGTGATTCTGTAAACTGGTTTTACCCGTTTGCGCTAAGTGACACTGGTGCCGTCGTTTATTTAATCAAATTAAATTAAATCGACGTATTATGTACGAAGTAGTATAGTAGTGCGGAATCCAATTTAATTGTAATAATGAAATAAACACGATTAAAATTAATTAAGCAAGTTGAAGCTATATTTACATGATGCAGTTTAAGGTAACATTGGAATTAGTTTAGTGAACTTAAGAATTATTTAGAAGGCAGTAGCAGTATTTAGAAGGGCTCCAAATTTTGAACCCCTATAACTCCAGACCTGTACAGATGATTGGATTTATAATGCGACGGGAGCTTCACGAGCGTGTAAATTATATTTATATAAAATTTGGTCTTACGGACTTATGGAAAATAGTGTTTTAATGATTTATTACATTTTTAAATTAAAAGTAACTTTGTGCGCGACTGTCCTGTCCATCACAGAAAAAGTCCCATAGGAGATGTTTTACATAAATGATTGTTAGGATTTTCAATTTTTACTATTAAATAAATACTTATAAACTAATTATTTCATCATTTTCACAATAAATAACAGCATAAGAATTTTACAACGCGTTATAGAGCATGATCTCATATTTGCGATGGCTATATACTGTATCATGTGTATACCTCAGGCATCAGATTTTTTTTTTTTTGCGGAAATCTGCCGTTATCAGTGGAAAGTTGGGACATGGTATAAATTGTATCAATATTTTAATAGGTGCATATATTCATTGTATACGTACTGCAATATTATAAAATTACAATTGGAAGTAACATTTACACCAAAATTGTATTATCTTCATATCAAAATCTCACCAATGCGATATTTCGTTAAATCTTACTACCATATTGATTCCTCACTTCGTTCGGTTAGCCAAGAGGCTTCCTAACACAGACTCGGACTGGACAATTCCTAAATCAATTTAGTAGAATATAACTAAATTACAAATGACATTCGTTGTAGAATTTCATCATGAAGATATATAGAATTTAGGAAAATGAAATATCTATTGTGGCCAGCACAAGACTTTCTTATATAAATTTATAAAATTATGGAACTAATAGGAACATATTACTGATTTTGACAACTCTGAATGTGATATGTTGTCTATATATTTCAAATTCGCTGTGTGCCAGCATTTTGGAGATACTGAAATATCGACTATAATAAAAACCCTTCTGACTGTGCGATTATGCCCAAAATCTAATCAGCTCTTCATGAAGTTCAAATAAAAAATGTTACTGATCTGCGCTTAGTAGTTTTTAAGTCATGCGCCATATTTGTCTATTTTAGGTTTTGATGAAATTAGCGGCTGCTTATACATTTTACAGTATTATAAATGTATAAATTAATAAAATCTAAATAAAAAGAAAAAAAAAACATTTTCGAAGATATATTTATATGATGAAACACTATTGGTAATAGTGCCGTACCACTTTGCGACAATGTAAGAACAGCATTATATAGGGATAGCGTGTGTAGAAAACAGTCACGAAACTATGTAAAACCCTAAATCCAGAAAGAATCTGACAAAGCACCGCAGAGCAGGGCATATATTAACCTCCTCATCGTTCCCAAACAAAAAATGCATGTATTTTTCGGCGTCGAGTAACTCGGCTCTGTACTACACGGCGATGGAAGGCGACGGCACTGACGAGGACGCCGGATGGAATTGTAGCATCCATCCAAGCGTGTTCTTCTTACTGGGCACGCTGGTGTTAACCACTTGCGCTACAGGAATGCTGTGTGGCTCTATAATGACAGATCATTGGGAGGAAGTAACATGGGATCGATTCACGCTGGAAACTGTCACTAATAGTTCGATCAAGTTGCAATGGTTGTTGGATGGGACCGTTGCAAGAGTCACGAAGAATGTCAATAAGAAACATGATGATATTGAACATCCAATCGCGTTTTTGGTGCCGATGCATGGCGGGATTTGGACATTGTGCGTGAGTTTATCAGGTAATAAGGAATTTGGAGTGGTGTAATATTCTATATTTAAATTTTTATTTTCATTATGATTTGAGCCGACTTTGAGTCTAATAGCACACCAGGCCCAGTCATTGAGCATATAGGACAGATAGGCAACCAAACTCCTGATACGCCGTGGACTATTTATGAGATTCGCTTTTCCTTTTTCGATTTAAAACGTTAAATTACGAGGAATCCGTCAAATATCTCAGCGAACATCTTTATTGGATTAATTCCTCGTAATTTGACGTCCCAAATCAACAAAATAATTTTAAATTACGATTTGAATATAATTAATCTCACAAAATTGTTAAAGTTTGGATAGGTTTCTTGAACCAGTGCCAAATCTGGTTCACGTGTCTAGCTTTCTGCGCCGGTAAAAACAAAAGGTTATCGCACACGAAACATGAATTGGTATTCAGTGACATTTGGTCATTCTGTAGTTTAATGTATGGCAATTATTTGGCTCTATGAGTCATACGTTCTATATGGATATGTACGTATAATTTTTTCTCCCTTTCGGGGATACATTTATATAGGGGATTAAATTGGGTTACTTTAGGGGTATGTTTGCAATTTACATTTGTAATTGATAATGTTATTTATGCATGTACAGAGAATTAATTTGTAGTTAGTTTTCGTGAATGTATTTGATAATTGCGTATAGATGTCGTGATTAATTAAATTTACTAATTTAGATTATATACCCGCTTAGATATAGTAAAGTTTAAATTAGTTTCTGGTTAAAACTGTTTTAGATAATATCTTCTGAGAAATAATTAGGTGTTTATTTTTCAAATTGTGTGTAGATAAAAGTATAGAATTAACAAATCTGTTTTAATTTTTCCTAACGATCTGAATATTAAAAAAAAATTATTGAATTTTTAGGTAAGCTTATATATATATATATATATAAATTATATTAAAAAAACCCCTACGCAGTCAATCAAGACATGATACGACGAACGTAACATATTTTGATTGGCTGTTCTGTGAATGGCCTTAAGAACGATACACAGCAAATCAAGGTGCCTTACATGCTTTGATGGACTGGATATTCGATATTTCTTTTGGGGATTTATTATTAGGTATTTATGATTGTTTTGTTAAATAGATGAAGATATAATATTACTGACTCGTGTGGGATTTCCTGTGAGAGAAACATGTGTTAACTATCTAGCTGGAGGGTTGGAACGAAATGAAGAGCCAAAGGCAGATTGGCAACATCGTAAGTGATGCATGAAAATGCGCTTATAACTTTTTCCCTATTGTACGATTCAAACTAAAATAAAAGTTTCGTTGAAATAAAAAACTTTGAAAATAAGTTCTATCTTCGATAAGGCATATAACTCGATACAACTACTATTAGCATTACCGCTAAGATATGTTTGTGCCCTTTTGACGTTTTAGATAATTTGAGAACTACTGCGTTTGAATTTGGAGTGTAAACGCTATAAACTTCTCGAGCCGAGAACACCGTTTTCGATCGCAGCGTTAAAATAATATTTTATAAATACTCCATGTTTTTATTTTAGGTATGCAAAATCTTTCAATATCATGTTCATTGGTTTGCCTAATAATTTTGGGGAGTGCTGCCCTGATCGGTGCGTTTGGCGTTTGTAAACATCAAATTAGCGCCGTTTTGGTCACCGGCGTCATGTATCTACTAGCAGGTAAATCAATACAACAAAAACATTATTATTTCGTATAAAATAGTCACATATTCTATCAAATAAAGTACCGCTGTAACACATGCAAAGTAGTCCAAGGCACAATAAACATTGGAGAAAATGAGAATTTCGTAAATTCATTAGGCATATATTTATAATTAATAGATGCATTTGAAAGAATTTTGAAATAGAAATTATTTGTGGATTGGTCCACTATTGGATTCATGAGATTGAAGATAAAACATTATTTATGTTATTAAAATTATACAACAATTTCCAGATAAATCGCTTAGTATATCTGGACATTGTAAATTGGTACCACAGATACGTCAATGTCAATAATTACTAAATAATTTTGATAGTTCAAGAATTTTACCCTTATAGCAAAATGTTACAGAATTCACAGTAAATAAATTGCCTAAAAGATATTTTATAATACAAACATATATGTATTTATAATCAATAAATTGTCATTCAATGACATGCGATATTATACTTAAATAGAATATATTTTTTACATCGAATACATTCTTTTGTAGTTAAAAAATGAGCAGTGGCCGGCACTCGACTTTCTTTTACGTACTGTTCATTAGAAATATATATCACAAAAAATAGCAAGACAATTTACTTTATTATTTTATTACTAGTATTTATGAGGGCTCCAAATGTAGTAAACTAATAATTGTATTAGTGTAAAATGTTCAATGTTTAATATAAGAGAAGAAGGAAACTAATTTGAATAATGTCAAACTTAAGTTAAGTATGCTTTATAAAAGTGAATAAAACTGTATGTACGGGTTATTTTCAGCCTCATTTGCGCTATTCACGTTAACAATAATTCATTTTAAACGGATCACCAGCCGACCACGTATCAACCCGATTGATTGCGATGGAAATATCGACGGGGTTGTCAGTATCCATGGAGCAAGAGAAATACGAGACTTACTAGCAGCGCGAATATTCTCAACGTCTTGGTCTTTAGACCTGGGTTGGGGTGGTGTTATGCTGTGTGTTATGACATCAGTTTTATGGATACTACTATCGAAAATCATGCGATTCAATCCGATTTCCAGTATGATTAGTTAAAATCGTCGGAATTATAAACTCACATATATAACACAATTTGTTTTAAATTCTGGGAATCTAATATATGAGATTATAATTCCTAATACATAGGATACTAAAATTCTTCCGTTTATTCACATGCACATGTACGCCTGTAATTTAGACTACACTCTAAACGTCCATATAAACATTTTACAAAACTATTACGAAAATTACTAGTTGTAGAAAATACTTGTGTAATTAGTAAATTCGTTTAAAACCAGCGCGCACTTAAAATCTATGGAAAATATAGCACGAACAAAACCGCGCCAAATATAACCTAAAAGTCCTTAATCGATACAGGCTACAACTAGTCTTTATACCAAATTGCTCCTATATTTTATTATATAACTTTTGTGATCAAAATGAAAATACAACAGTGACAAATTGAAATTATAAACGGAATCGATGGAAATTGCCTTGTTAAGATTTAAGAATTATTTTGTAAAACCGCAATATGCTTGCTTGCTTTTGCTATGCCTTATATTGTACATATTCTATTTTGCAACCGTTAAAATACTCTTATTTGTACTTGAAACATGATTTGTATATATATATACTTTGAAGAATGTACCAATAAACAAATTACCTTTTATTAATATTGTTATCTTGTTACACGCGCGTGTGTCGCACAGTCAATATTATTTATTATAAAAAAAAAACACTTTTATCGCAGTTTTTGTAGAAATTTTAACAACAAAAGCCGGTAGTCCGCTGTTCACTCGTTGGAATTTTTTTATAAAATGAACAACCGCTTAATACACGGTAAAATACCAATACAACCAACTACTAGCAACAAAATGATTAATAAGAATGACGAAAATATTTACAGAATACCTATTTTATAAATAAGTAACGCATAAAACACAATTAGATGTTAAAAATTGTTTGTATTTTACAATGAATTATACATATTTCAATGTATAGATTAGAATATAAATAATATTATTACTACTACTGGAAACACTGTTTATTATTAATGGTTGGCAACACTGTTTAGGGAAGTTATTTACAAATGTAAATGTGGTTTTTGAGGTTATTTAATCAACAAGTGGCTTTTATTGCAACATGTCGACATACGATGAAAAATTACGGAATTTCGCGGTCGATTTGTATAAAATCAACGCGATAAAATTCGGCGAATATAAAATGAAAGTTGGTTTGCTTTCACCAATTTACTGCGATATTCGCGTTATTGTTAGCTATCCAAAAATTCTGGTAAGCCAGGGAACTTCTATATCCGGCCGCGAAATTTAAAAATTTGAATTTAGTTTCACGAAATTTTACCCATGGAAAATTCTCATCAAAGAATTTATTATACACTTACATTACTTATTATACACGACACAGTTAATTTGAACATGTGCATTAAAAGCGATATTTCAATTCAGCAATTCCTATCAATTCTATGCGGCCGCCATCTTAAGATAAAAACCATGCTATAACCCATGTTAAAAATTCAAAATAAACAGTTTTTTTTTTTAAACCTAGGATAATCTTGCGGAATTGCTCATAGAACATGTAAAAACGATAAAAGATTACCAATTAATTTGTGGCGTACCTTATACGGCGCTACCAATGGCGACTGCCATGTCTATTCGAACCGATATTCCAATGGTAATGCGACGAAAAGAAGCAAAAGATTACGGGACTAGGAAAATGATTGAAGGCGTTTTTGAGCCCGGGAATAATTGTTTGATTATTGAAGATGTTGTTACATCAGGTGGCAGTATTTTAGAGACTGTAAAAGATTTAGAAAATGCTGGATTAAAAGCGACTGATGCCATAGTTGTGTTAAACCGAGAACAGGGAGGAGAAAAAATATTAGCGGACAACGGAGTTAAAATGCATTCATTGTTGACGATTTCGCAATTAATGCAATTTTTATTGGATGCGAAATGCGTTGAGCAAAGTGTTGTTGATAAAGTTGCTCAATATTTGCAACAAACTCAAATTGCTAGCAAAGATTTGAAAACTCTTAATTACAGTAAGTTAATAAATATATATATATATATATATATATATATATATATATATATATATATATATATATATATATATATATATATAATAGTACAAGAACTCTATTGCGATTAGCCAAATGTGTTAATACTAGAGGTCTTATCGATGCGCAATTTTTTTTGCAAATATGTATCGATAAATATCGCTCTAGAGCCAAAACTGTTGAACATAAAATTATGAAACTTCAAACTTAACACTTGTATATATGCCTTAGATGTGCGCACCTCCTATTTTTGAAAAGAATATTCAAACCGGAAGTGCGCATGTTTACTCTATGCATTTTTTGTTCTATCTCCAATATCACTAGAACGGCTGCGCACTTACGGCAAATATAGTTATGTTCATAATGAAATCCATTAATATTTTGCACAACTTTTGTTTGAAACATTTCTTCAAAAAATGTACCAGTTGCGAGAAAAATGCTACGGAAACATTATAAATATCTTGTTGGAGTTGCCATGGATTCGCGCATGTAGCTTATAAAATCGGATCATCTGCTATTTTGACAGGAAAACAAAATAGACTCAATTAGATAAATGACATTTCAGATATCCTGTATCGTATCGATAAGGTTTTTGTTGTATCGGTATATCGATACGAGAAGTAAATATATCGTTATCGTGTATCGTTACACTAAAATATCGATAAGCCCATCCTCTAGTAAGCTTATAAAATCGGATCATCTGCTATTTTGACAGGAAAACAAAATAGACTTAATTAGATAAATGACATTTCAGTTATCCTGTATCGTATCGTATCGATAAGGTGTTTGTTGTATCGGTATGATATCGATACGAGAAGTAAATATATCGTTATCGTATCGTTACACTTAAATATCGATAAGCTATCTCTAGTTAATACACTTAACGACCCGCGAGCATGCGTTAACGCTAAGTAACTAATAGTGTATACCGAATTTAAAGCACAGTAAATAGATTTTTTCGAATTTGAGAAGAATGTTGCAGATAAATTTGCAATAGAATCGTTTATTAAAGTCAATTAGTCAATCTTAAGTAACCGATTAATGTGGTCTAAATTCGGCAGATTGTATAAATATATTAACTATTAACATTATTATTATGTGTATAGACCGGCTAAAAATGTCGTTTACTGAGCGAGTCGAATTTTCCAAAAATCCAATCGGTCAAAAATTATTCCAAATAATGACCAATAAAGAATCCAACTTATGCCTCGCAGCCGATTTAACATCCAGCCTAAAACTATTGCAACTCGCCGCGCTAGTCGGACCACATATATGCATTCTAAAAACACACGTTGATATAATCGAAGATTATACAACAACGTTCATCGAAAAGTTACAAGATATCGCAAAGAAACACCAATTTTTAATCATGGAAGACCGCAAATTCGCCGACATTGGCAAAACGGTTTCGCTACAACTCAACAATGGAATATACAAAATCTCAACTTGGGCTGATTTAGTAACAGCGCACTCATTGCCTGGCAATGGATTAATAAAAGCGCTAAACGGAAATGCCATATTTTTACTCGCAGAAATGAGTTCGGCTGGAAATTTATGCACGGAATCGTATTCGGCTGCTAGCGTGAAATTAGCGCAAGATTATCCAGAAACTGTTGCTGGTATCGTTTGTCAAAGCCCGAAGTTTGTTGAATCGCCGGAATTGATTCAACTTATACCTGGCATTCAGGTGGATAGTGTTGGTGATGATTTAGGGCAACAATATAACTCACCGGAAGCCGCCATCTTGGATCGTGGCGGTGATATAGGGGTAGTCGGACGTGGAATTACGATGTCAGGAAATCCGGCTGTGGCAGCTGAAAATTATAAGAAATTATTGTGGAATGCGTATTTAAAACGTATTGAGAAAAACTAAGGAATTTCTTTGATATTACCTAATTTTTTACAGCTAAATTTGTTAATTTCCTATTCATATTTTAATAATTTTATACTGAACTATTGTTATGTATGCTAAATAAAATATTTCCTAACTAATTTAATTATTTTTTTACTTATTAGTTTATATATGTAGCATAGCAAGTTTATGGTGAATTTCTGAGTCAATCTATAAATCTACAGAGAATTCTATAACGTTATAACAGATCCCTGAAAAAGTTACTTTTGTACTAATTCGGAACAAGTAACCGGAATATACTATAAATTTATGATACAAATTACATATAATAAATTCCTTGGCGCGTAAAACCGAATTTGGCCCTACATAACCTAAAACCATAGATGGCAGCATATGTCAAAAATGCCTCGTTTCCTTTTCCTGTGCCCCGTGAACCGGTTTGTGGTTCATGCTGTACCATATTGTTAAATGTGCATTAAATAGTTATATTTAGTAATAAGAGTGAATTAATTGTGTAAATAAGAATGGACACGAAAGAAGGGGATGATGTGTCCCATTTCGTGGCGCCCATAATTCAGGATAACCCCACTGGATGGGGCCCATGTGAACTGCCCGATCAATTCAAGGATATGCCCTATCAGCCCTTCAGCAAAGGGGACCGCTTGGGCAAAATCTCCGATTGGACTGGGGCAGCGTTCCAAGACAAGAAATACGCAAGTATGCTACAATTTTCAGCTGGCTTTCATATCATAACCATACTTAAAAATGTCACTTAGGTGCTGTTTTAATTTTACGGAATATTTAAAAAAAAAAACCATTCTTATGCACGATCTAATAATAATGGGGTTCGGGATAAATGTGTCTTTCCGAAAAGACACTCGCAATCTCAAACATTTATTTATTATTTTTCAAATATTTTCGTTTTTACTTTATTATTTAAAGGAAGATTAGATTTTAATTTTACAACACTGAAAACCATCAAAAATACATTTACAATAACCATGGTTTAGCAGTTTAATTCAGGGACCTTCGTCGGTACCTCTTATCTCTTATTAGGCAGAACTACGTGAAATATTTGAACATTCTAAATATTCAATTAGGACTCCTATTCTGTAGCACCGAATGTCTACAATTCGTTATAATTTCCATGGTAATGACCATAGATAATACCCATAAATTCATAGGGGTCCGTTTGGTTATACATGTACAAGAAAATTCTTAAAGCTCGTTAATATGTGTAGAATCAAGGGAATTATTCTTATTTTGTAACAGCAATTTAAATTTAGAGAATAAACTATTTTTAGCTCGCCGTACGTAGTACCGAAGAGGCTAAAGCATTCGGTCGTGTGTCTGTAGCATTCTCGGATCAAAAAATTTCATTAAGAAAAAGTGTTCGTCTCGTCGCCCTGATTCCGAAAATGTATATAACTTATATACTTGGATGTTAGTCGTCGCTCGTAAGACTAAATTTGTCCCCTCTGCTCCTCTGAAGGTACCGAAGCGATTTACTCCAAATTTGGTACACATAATATTTGGCATCCCATTTGAATCCGCTCGCAGTTTAAATCCAATCGCCCGTATACTTCCCGAGTTATAGGGCCCCAAATTTTGGAGCCCCCCTTAATACTGCCCTTATAAAAATAATTGAAACACTTAAAAATTCTACTAAAAATTCTAAGATATTTTTTGTCTACAAGATTTTTTCATTTTGTTAACCCAAAGCCCGAAAAAAATTATTAAATATTATAATTTTTAATTTTAAAATATGCACTAAATTATTTTTTTTATCAATATAATCCAAATTTGGTACACTTATTATTTGGCATCCTATTTGAATCCGCTCGCAGTATAAATCCAATCGCCCGCATACTTCCCGAGTTATAGGGCCCCAAAATTTAGAGCCCCCCTTAATACTGCCCTTACAAAAATAATGAATATATTTAAAAATTCTACTAAAAATTCTAAGATATTTTATATCTACAAGATTTTTTCATTTTGTTAATCCAAAGCCCGAAAAAAATTATTAAATATTATAATTTTGAATTTTAAAGTATGAACTAAAATTTTTTTTATCAATATAATCTAAAATTAAATGCAAGACTTTTTATATTTATAATATTTTTTCAAATTGTTAACCAAAAGGTCATAATAATTAAAAACTACTGCTCGCAACGCATATTTTACCTAAGGGCGAGCTCTGCGCGTTGGTGCGTTTTACGCGTACCAAATCTTGTTCATAATTAATTTACGCAAATCTATAGATATGTTGTGACTGCATAAATTCTCCAAATTGCAAAGTTATTTCTCGTAATTATTGTAAAATAATGCTTATCAGACAAATACGCGTCCGCCTTCGGTTCGGGTAGCCAGTACGCGTACTACCATGACGAAGACGAAAGTACGTTCCATTTGGTCGACACGACTAGGGTGCAAAAACCACCGTACCAGCGAGGCCGGTTCCGTGCGAACCAGCGAAATATGCGTGGTCGCGGCGGCCGAGGTGGTAATCAACAAACTGGCATGCAACAACTGGGCAAAGGGCTCAAATTGCGCGATAGGGACAGAAAAGGGCAGGTTAAGAAGTGGGGCCAAGGAAGAGTAAGTTAAACATAGCAATACCGGAAGTCATCTGCAAGATTGAAATAAATTAATTCTAGCCACAAATTAAAATTCGTGATGCTTCCGTTACGGTTCGTCCAGATTGGGTGACCATTGAAGAAATGGATTTCCCAAGATTAACCAAGTTATCGCTGCCCGGTATTAAGGAAGGCGAAGATATTCTCAACTGCGGAGAGCTTGAATACTACGATAAGAGCTATGATCGCGTTAACGTTAAAAGTGAGAAACCACTGCAACGCATCGATCGCATTTTCCATACCGTAAGTATTTGTTCGAAATCACAATGGAAAAAGTGTTTTTTTCCAAAGTGGATTCGCTAGTAAATAAATCCAATTTTAATATCCACATAATAGGTAACTACAACTGATGATCCAATCATTCGTAAACTCTCCAAAACCGAGGGTAATGTATACGCAACCGACGCCATTTTGGCAACGATTATGTGTTGCACACGTTCCAACTATTCGTGGGATATTGTGATCGAGAAAATCGGCGATAAGTTGTTTTTGGACAAACGCGACAACACCGAATTCGATTTGTTGACGGTCAACGAAACATCGGTGGAGCCTCCACAAGACGATGCCAATTCCCTTAACTCACCACGCAATCTAGCACTGGAAGCCACATTCATCAACCATAACTTTTCGCAGCAAGTCTTACGCACCGGAACCGCAGAACCCCGATCGAAATTCGACAACGCGAATCCATTCATCTCCGAAGATGAAGAAGGGGAAGTCGCCTCAGTTGCATATCGGTATCGGAAGTGGGATTTGAATGCTGGAGTGGTAATTTATACAAATCATTGTCAATTAATCTCTTCAAGAAAGATTTTAGTTTCATTGTTGAGTTTCATTAAACTCTCCGTAAGACGATCTAAAAGCACCAATCTTTTTTTTTTTTTTACTAGGTTTTGATCGTCCGTTGCGAACATGACGCGGTTGTCCAGTCTCCTAGCGGCGAGTTGCAGTACTTGACCATCAAAGCCCTAAACGAATGGGACTCTAAGTTAGCGAACGGCGTCGAATGGCGTCAAAAACTCGACACGCAACGCGGAGCAGTTCTCGCCAACGAATTGCGCAACAACGCTTGTAAACTCGCGAAATGGACAGTCCAAGCTCTGCTGGCAGGCAGCGACCAGATTAAATTCGGTTATGTGTCCCGTGCGCATGTGCGAGACTCGTCCAAACACGTTATCCTCGGCACCCAACAATATAAACCCAATGAATTCGCAACGCAAATCAACTTGAATATGGATAACGCTTGGGGTATTTTACGTTGTATTGTCGATATTGTTATGAAACAAAAGGATGGCAAGTATTTGATTATGAAAGATCCGAATAAGCCAATGATTCGGTTGTACGACATTCCGGATAATACATTCGAGTCGGATGGGGATTCGGAGTCGGGAGATGATGCAGCGCCAGATGCGAACACTTTTCAACCATTGTACCCATACGCAAGCTCAAAACGCCCGTGAAAAGTGAAATTGGTTTGGGTTTTGCTATTTTTATTATTAAGCTGGAATTCGAATTAGTGTTTTGTAATGAATTGTATTATGAAAAATATACACACTGCTAATCTGAATTTCTCATTCTTTGTTATATTAGTGGGACGATACTGTTTGGTAAACCAATTTTGGCAGTTTGTTCATTTTTACTTGTATTGTAATCATGAAAAATTTCGAACTCGAGATTTCAACGGATATACACGTTTTGACCCCTGAATCGAATGTGACTATTTTCGGAATGACCTGTCTGTCTGTGTGTAAACGCTCTAGGGCCAAAACTGTCGATCGTAAAATGCTGAAACTTCAAACTTAAGACTTGTATATGCCCTAGATGTGCACCTCCTATTTTTGAAAAGAATATTCAAACCGGAATTGCGCATGTTTACTCTATACATTTTTTGTTCCATCTCCAATATCACTAGAACGGCTACACTTACGGCAAAAATAGTTATGTTCATAATGAAATCCATTAATATTGCGCACAACATTTGTTTGAAACATTTCTTCAAAAAATGTACCAGTTGCGAGAAAAATGCTACGAAACATTATAAATATGTTGTTTACGTTGCCATGGATTCGCATGTAGCTTATAAAATCGGATCATCTGCTATTTTGACAGGAAAACAAAATAGACTCAATTAGATAAATGACATTTCAGGATATTTCTGTAGAGTAATGGTTAGTTTTACTGCTTGTTTTATATATATATTTAGGGAAAACTGCGTAACAGAAAGTCGAGCGCAGGCCACTCCAGATATTTTAAAGGTGACTGATTGCTCTTCTGTACTTCGTACGGGGAGATAAAAAGGAACCACAGGTTTGGGCTATACATTTAATTTTTGCAAACATTTCTATATATAATTTATTATATAATAATGAACATAATTTAAATGCATGTATTAAATAACAAAATTTACTAATAAACTAAGGCACTTTTGAAGAATTGACTACATAAATGCAATTTTTTCACTATTTTCCATTAATCATCAATATTTTTTTTCAAATTCCTCAATGACCAATTGCAACTTTTCTATTGCTAATTGGACATCTTCATCATTAATCTCATAATACAAAGTAATTCTTAGGTATTTAGGATTTCTCGATAATGCACGAATTGAAACTTTAGGTGTGTCATCATTATTTACTTGCGACAGTCTTAACAATACTTCTTTTGCTGTGAATTTACCAGTTGGAAGAAAAATCATTAAGATATTTGTATGTAACGAATCCAAATCAACAACGAAGTATTTTTTCTTGCTGAATTTAACTACCGCTAAAATTATTAACGAATTAATGTTTGTTAAACATATTCTTTTGTTGATATACCTTCGCCGATTTGAAATGTACGTCTGTGATCATCGTTTAAACGCAGTACCATTGTATCTAATGCTACCAAACCGGCAGCAGCAATAATACCTATTTGCCGCATACCTCCACCCAATACCTTGCGCATACGGTGGGCCCTAATATTTAATCACCAAATATTTAAACGTTAACAGATTAAACCAATACCAATTAGTTGCTATAATCTTATCGTTCGATTACCTAAAATATTGCATAAAATCTCTTACTTTTCGATGAATTTCTTCGTTCCAACCAACATCGATCCTAACGGCAATCCTAAACCTTTACTCAAACAAAAACAAATCGAATCGCAATCTTTAACGATTCGATCCGCAGATACTTTACTGTGAATCGAAGCGTTAAATAATCTAGCCCCATCCATATGTAATGGAATTGAATGATCTTTAGCGATTTTACTTAAATCGTCCAACCAACTTAATGGCAAAACCTTCAACATTTTTGTTTGAATTTTTACAGTTTGATTTATTTTTATTTATTATTTATACCTTTCCGCCACACATATTCTGGGTATTTTCGACTATAATCAATGAAGTTATAGGCTCATGTGCATCGGGATTAATACGAATTTTCGATTTTAAATCGTTCAAACAGAATGTGCCATCCGGTTTGTTAGGGACTGTCGCTAATTGAACACCAGCTATACTGGCACAACCACCTGTTTAATTTGCGGTCATTAATATAACTACCCAGAAATGTTTGTATGTATGTGTAGAACGCTTTTTTTAAATACAAATTGGCATAGACGGAGTGAAAGGCAAGACTCTTAACCTCTGCGCCATGGCGACTGTTAATAATGTTACACACAAAAATAATCAAATAGTTTATACTGAAATATAATAATCACTACTTTTTGGAAGTTCAGTCTGCTTTGAAATAGACAAAAACGAATCAAACATCAATGTTTGTGATAAATCTGCAATTAATTTGATGATTTGAAGTGTATTTAGTGTGTTGTGTACGTTACACAGAGTGGCATCTGCAATATTATATTGATATTGTATGTCATGAGAAATATAAATAATTTAGTTAATTAATAAAATGAAGTTTTATTTATTCTAATTTGAAGTTTGTGAGTCTATTTTAAGCATTTATGTTAAAATGCCCGACCAAAGAACAAATATAAATAAATGTGCTACCACGTGAGCGTCAAAAACCGTATTTCAATGTGATTTAGTGACATACGAGTTACGGAGACATTGTTTCCATTTTTTTTTTTAAGTTCTATAAATAATACCTTGTTCAAATAAAAACGTATGACTGAGATCCCCAGCAATAATTTCACTACCCCTTTGACTGCAATGTACCATAACTAAAAACGAAGATTTATTTTTCTGCACAATTTGGATCACAAATCCTCTTACTAGCTATCAAATTTGCCATTGTGCCCGTCGGCACAAATAGAGCAGCCTCTTTGCCCAATAATTGAGCAGAATACGCCTCTAATTTCTTAACAGTTGGATCCTCATTATATACATCATCTCCAACTTCAGCATTTCGCATTGCATCCCGCATTTCTTGGGTTGGTTTGCTTACTGTATCACTTCGTAAATCGACAACGCGAACATATTGTTCACCATTATTAACGGCATACATATTGATGAAGTGGCTTCAGCAACAGTTATCACAAAACTAAACTCATTTGACATTCAAATTTTTATAACTCGGCCCATCAGAAAGTTATCTGTGTAAAATAAATCAAAAGAGATCAAAAGTTCCTAGTTATAAGCCGTGTTTACAGCAAACTAAAAACGGTATAGACTCGTGTATGTTAGGGTAATGTTAAAAATATGGGTTGTACGTTTGTATCTATTGGCCAATGATTGTAGTTTCGTCAAGTGTTTAGCCAATCAATGCAGTGCTTGCCAACTATAAATACGTCACTAGTATCGCTAGTAATAAAAAAGATGAGACTGTTTTGGTTCAAATCATGTTTTCGTTGCAAATGTGTTAAATAATTTCGCTAATTTGAGGGATTTATGCAATGTACATTTAAGACTAAGTTTGTTTGGGTACTAAAATTAATTTAATTGTGTGATTCGGGCTGGAGTACCAGACTAGGGTATTTTCAGTCGATTGAGTCAATGTTTTTGGCAAGGTCTGTATGAATAGTTGTGGAAGTCAATAATTATATTGTTTAAACGGAAATATAACGTCAATGCTTGTATTCAGGCGTTAATATACTTAACTGCAATGACTCAAAATAGGTAAGTGTTTGGGTAGAATGCAAGTTTTAGCTTATTTTAAAAATGCATCTTATGCCTTCTGTCAATATGGGTCATTTTTAAACTATTGTCATATTTATTGCAAAATGGATGAATTTGATTGATTTGAATGTAACGAATTGGTAATATGTGAATTTTAAGGAGTGAAAACTATCCTATTTTTGTGAAGTCGATAAAGCATGAATGTATTGAGTTGGTTTAGTATACAGGGTTGCCAACTTGGTTAACAATGGCAAACTGTTTTGTATATGCAAAAAATGTTAAAATTTACTTTATAAGGTTGGCAACGAAACACTAGTTTTTTTTGGTATTTGCCAGAAAAATAAACTACAAAATGGTGACGGCAAGAAAGTAGCGCTGATTTAAGGGGTTACATGGGTTTTAAAAATAAAAATAACACTATTTTTCGGGTTTTTTTTTTTTTTCATACCTAATGAATAAATATGGTTTATTATGGCATAAAAGTAGATCATTTGAACAAAAAAATTAAAATTAATACCCCTACAGTTTTTCAAAATATGACCATAAAATGTATTTTTAAAAGATATTTCTGTTAGTAATTGCAAGTTAAAAGTTCAATCTAGGCATGTACAGCCGTAAATTGCGAATATCGTTCAATTCAATTCATAATAAACCTCTTATGAAAATCATCAATTTTTATTGGAAAATGTTTCATTTATTTTTATATGTAAAATATATAAATTTTGTAAAATTTCGTCTGTACAGTCGTACATTAGTTCATACTTAAGCGTCATATATTTTTTTGGAACGATTATATTTTAATTTAGGATCAGAAAACGTCAAGAGCGGAACGATCATTTTTGTTTTGCGCTACTGGGTAGGGATTCCTCTTAAAGCAGCGTCACTATTGTGATCCATCTATTTTCATCCAACAATCTAAATAATTTAACTTAATAATTAAAAAGAATGTAAATAGCAAAATACACTGTGCCGAACGCAGCTTAAATAAATATACTAATGATTGTAGAATAATTTATATGTAAATATTTTTGTAGAAAGAGATGTCGAAATCTGCACGACGAGGACGCGTCCGATTTTATGCCACTATCCAAACGTATAAACAATTTACATATAAATAATGCATTTCAAGTAATATCAAATTCTTCAGTTTTAAAACCGACTGAATGGGGCCCGGGGCCGGGTCCAACGCTTTGCTACCCCGAAAATCAGCAAAAAAATTACAACAATCCTGAACTGCCTGCAAACATTCAGAATGCGAATTGCTACCCGGAAACACCGCGTTACAGTCCCGAATTAGACGAAACTCAAAATCCCTATTACTATAACAATAAACTGCTATTTGATTTATTTGTGGAACGAATGCAACGAAACGGTCAAAGTTTTCAGTAGTTTAATGAATTTGGTGTACAGTATATATTAAAATAAAGAAAAAAAGTAAGTTTATTGGTATAATTTAAATCATAAAAACACAGTTTTTTTGTAATCTCATCGTGTCGCATATCTCCAATACTTGACTTGAATGTACTGCCTGGTTAATCATGTTTGCATTTATTTTAAAATATATATATATGTATATATATATTTTTTTGTATTTTGGAACTTTTAAACCTTAATTATTTATAGATCATATTCATAATTGTATAGACTATTTATTTTTTAATGTAATTGAGGAATTTGTTGAATTTTGTAAGCTTTTACTATGTGAAACTCCATGTTAATTAAGGAAAAAAGGTTTTTAAAAAAATACACAGTGTTTAGTTTCACTAATTTAACAATTTAATAACGACTAGTTTCACCAACTATGTGGCATCTTCAGGTCTTAACTCTAAACTAAAGCTAAACATCGAGAACTAGGCTATTTATAATTTACTTAAAACTAACACTATGGGGGGTGGGTTATCCCCAGAAATCAATGAGCGGTGAACTGTAAAGGTCTAACTGTTCATTCAGACAAATGTTGGTTTTATTATTCTTACATTTAATTATTTCTAAAGATTCTAACATTGTCAGTTTATGTCCTTTTTCTTGTAAATGGAGCACTGTAGGTTTATTGGTTTCCGTTAACTTATGTCCAGATGTGATAAGATGGTTTGCAAATGTTGAATCAGATTTGTTTAGTCTATAGGATCTTAGATGTTCTTTAAATCTGATATTGAAGTTACGTCCTGTTTGACCTATATATACACCTTCACAATCGTCGCACGTTAATTTATATATTCCAGATTTGTTCATGATATCTGTTTTTTCTTTGTTGTTGCACAGAGTTTTCTTTAAGTTGTTACAGGTTTTAAACGCTACTTTATTTTTATTATATGTTATGTGTTCACCAATGGTATAAGAGATTATGCCAAAATAGGGTAATGAAATATAATTGGTCGGTTCTTTGTTACAAATTTTGGGGTATAGGAGTGTTTTTATATTTTTGTTGTGATGTTTATTTATTATGTTATCAATTACTTTTGTATTGTACCCATTGTTTCTTGCAATTTGATGTATGATATCGACCTCTTTTTTGTAGGCTATTTTCTTAAGTGGTATGTTTACTAATCTATTTGCCATGGAATGAAAAGCTGCTAGTTTATGTTGGAAAGGATGTAAGGACGTGCTCGGTATAACTGTATCCGTGTGTGTTGGTTTTCTATAAATTTCAAATTCGGGGAATTCATTATGTAGAATTTTAAGATCTAAAAAGTTTAAAGTTTTATTATCTTCTACTTCTAGTGTGAAATTTATTGTTGGCTTCAGTGTATTTATGAAATCTAAAAATGTTGAAAGTTGTCTCATTGTTCCTGACCAGCAAACAATTATATCATCTACATATCTATACCAGTATTTAACATGACAAGAATATTTTGAACTAATTATTTTTTGTTCTAAGTGGTCCATAAAGATATCTGCTAGCAACGGTGATAGGGGTGATCCCATGGCTAAACCTTGATTTTGTTTATAAAAATTGTTGTTAAATTGGAAGTAATTTTGAGAGATACATAAATGAAACAATTCTAATAATTCATTTGTTAATATCGGGTCTATATGTTTTAATAAAATAGTTTTTATCAGTGGTAGACATTGGTCAGGCGGAACATTGGGAAAAAGGTTTATAACATCAAAGGATATTAATTTGTCTGAATTGTTAAGTTTGACATTTTTTATTTTATCAACTAGTTCCATCGCGTTTTTTATGGTGTGTATAGGTTTATAATTAGTTAAATTTAGGAATGTTTTGTTCAATTTTTCTGCTAGTTTTTTACAAGGGGCATTGATATAGGAACAAACTGGTCTTATAGGAATATTAGTTTTGTGAAGTTTTGGTAGTCCATATAAAATGGGAGCTTGTGGATTCATATTTGTTAGAAAAAATTTTTCTCTATCTGTTAAGAACTTTTTACAATACAACAAAGATTCTTTTAAGGTTTTTTGAAATTTGGGGGTGGGATCAGTTTTTAATAAAGTAAAATCTCTCGGGTTTAAAAATTCTTCGACTTTATTAGTATAAAGATCATTATCTAATATAACAATAGTGTTCCCTTTATCTGCTTTGGTTAATATCAAATTATTATCCTTAATCATCTTTTTAATTTGGTTCACTGTTTGAATTTCTTTGTTTATGGGTTTAGATTTTGTGTCAGTGGTGTATTTGTTTTTAATAATCTTTCTCGTGATATGTTGAAGTGATTGTTTATCAGGATTATTTTTTAAAGCTATTTCTGTATCAATGGCTAATATTTGTAACTGATTTTCATCTATGTCTTTAGGTATGTTATATTTGAGGCCTTTGTTTAATAATTTGATGTGGTTTTTTTGGAAAGTTGTTTTTGAAAGGTTCATTACTCTAGGATAGAAACTATGAGTGTCACTCTGGTTGTGATCTATGTTTTTTAAGTTGGGATTATTGTTATTTACTATAATTAACGGTTTAATCTGTTTAGATTGTAATTTAATAAGTTTCACTTTTTGTTTCTTGTATTTATTGAAGATTGTTTTAGAAATATTGTTGTATATTTTATCTTCTAGTACGTCGAATTCTAGTGGATGTAGTTTGAATGATAGTTCCATATGTAATACCTTGATGTATTGATGTAAATTCTGTCTAATTTGGTACCATTTCCTTGTTTCTTCATAAAGCCAAGTCTTTTTGGCTTTGTAGATAGCTGTTCTAGCTGCTGATGAATTTGAGCTGCATGTAACGTGTGTGAAGTTTGGGAAAACTTTCAACTCTTTACACTTTTGATTAAACCAAATATTTTGGGAAATCACTCGATGTTTAAGTTTGAGCTTAGAATATAACTTAGCTTGGATAGCTGTACTTGCTTTAATTACTTGTTGAATTTTGTAAGCTTTTACTATGTGAAACTCCATGTTAATTAAGGAAAAAAGGTTTTTAAAAAAATACACAGTGTTTAGTTTCACTAATTTAACAATTTAATAACGACTAGTTTCACCAACTATGTGGCATCTTCAGGTCTTAACTCTAAACTAAAGCTAAACATCGAGAACTAGGCTATTTATAATTTACTTAAAACTAACACTATGGGGGGTGGGTTATCCCCAGAAATCAATGAGCGGTGAACTGTAAAGGTCTAACTGTTCATTCAGACAAATGTTGGTTTTATTATTCTTACATTTAATTATTTCTAAAGATTCTAACATTGTCAGTTTATGTCCTTTTTCTTGTAAATGGAGCACTGTAGGTTTATTGGTTTCCGTTAACTTATGTCCAGATGTGATAAGATGGTTTGCAAATGTTGAATCAGATTTGTTTAGTCTATAGGATCTTAGATGTTCTTTAAATCTGATATTGAAGTTACTTGGCTTTATGAAGAAACAAGGAAATGGTACCAAATTAGACAGAATTTACATCAATACATCAAGGTATTACATATGGAACTATCATTCAAACTACATCCACTAGAATTCGACGTACTAGAAGATAAAATATACAACAATATTTCTAAAACAATCTTCAATAAATACAAGAAACAAAAAGTGAAACTTATTAAATTACAATCTAAACAGATTAAACCGTTAATTATAGTAAATAACAATAATCCCAACTTAAAAAACATAGATCACAACCAGAGTGACACTCATAGTTTCTATCCTAGAGTAATGAACCTTTCAAAAACAACTTTCCAAAAAAACCACATCAAATTATTAAACAAAGGCCTCAAATATAACATACCTAAAGACATAGATGAAAATCAGTTACAAATATTAGCCATTGATACAGAAATAGCTTTAAAAAATAATCCTGATAAACAATCACTTCAACATATCACGAGAAAGATTATTAAAAACAAATACACCACTGACACAAAATCTAAACCCATAAACAAAGAAATTCAAACAGTGAACCAAATTAAAAAGATGATTAAGGATAATAATTTGATATTAACCAAAGCAGATAAAGGGAACACTATTGTTATATTAGATAATGATCTTTATACTAATAAAGTCGAAGAATTTTTAAACCCGAGAGATTTTACTTTATTAAAAACTGATCCCACCCCCAAATTTCAAAAAACCTTAAAAGAATCTTTGTTGTATTGTAAAAAGTTCTTAACAGATAGAGAAAAATTTTTTCTAACAAATATGAATCCACAAGCTCCCATTTTATATGGACTACCAAAACTTCACAAAACTAATATTCCTATAAGACCAGTTTGTTCCTATATCAATGCCCCTTGTAAAAAACTAGCAGAAAAATTGAACAAAACATTCCTAAATTTAACTAATTATAAACCTATACACACCATAAAAAACGCGATGGAACTAGTTGATAAAATAAAAAATGTCAAACTTAACAATTCAGACAAATTAATATCCTTTGATGTTATAAACCTTTTTCCCAATGTTCCGCCTGACCAATGTCTACCACTGATAAAAACTATTTTATTAAAACATATAGACCCGATATTAACAAATGAATTATTAGAATTGTTTCATTTATGTATCTCTCAAAATTACTTCCAATTTAACAACAATTTTTATAAACAAAATCAAGGTTTAGCCATGGGATCACCCCTATCACCGTTGCTAGCAGATATCTTTATGGACCACTTAGAACAAAAAATAATTAGTTCAAAATATTCTTGTCATGTTAAATACTGGTATAGATATGTAGATGATATAATTGTTTGCTGGTCAGGAACAATGAGACAACTTTCAACATTTTTAGATTTCATAAATACACTGAAGCCAACAATAAATTTCACACTAGAAGTAGAAGATAATAAAACTTTAAACTTTTTAGATCTTAAAATTCTACATAATGAATTCCCCGAATTTGAAATTTATAGAAAACCAACACACACGGATACAGTTATACCGAGCACGTCCTTACATCCTTTCCAACATAAACTAGCAGCTTTTCATTCCATGGCAAATAGATTAGTAAACATACCACTTAAGAAAATAGCCTACAAAAAAGAGGTCGATATCATACATCAAATTGCAAGAAACAATGGGTACAATACAAAAGTAATTGATAACATAATAAATAAACATCACAACAAAAATATAAAAACACTCCTATACCCCAAAATTTGTAACAAAGAACCGACCAATTATATTTCATTACCCTATTTTGGCATAATCTCTTATACCATTGGTGAACACATAACATATAATAAAAATAAAGTAGCGTTTAAAACCTGTAACAACTTAAAGAAAACTCTGTGCAACAACAAAGAAAAAACAGATATCATGAACAAATCTGGAATATATAAATTAACGTGCGACGATTGTGAAGGTGTATATATAGGTCAAACAGGACGTAACTTCAATATCAGATTTAAAGAACATCTAAGATCCTATAGACTAAACAAATCTGATTCAACATTTGCAAACCATCTTATCACATCTGGACATAAGTTAACGGAAACCAATAAACCTACAGTGCTCCATTTACAAGAAAAAGGACATAAACTGACAATGTTAGAATCTTTAGAAATAATTAAATGTAAGAATAATAAAACCAACATTTGTCTGAATGAACAGTTAGACCTTTACAGTTCACCGCTCATTGATTTCTGGGGATAACCCACCCCCCATAGTGTTAGTTTTAAGTAAATTATAAATAGCCTAGTTCTCGATGTTTAGCTTTAGTTTAGAGTTAAGACCTGAAGATGCCACATAGTTGGTGAAACTAGTCGTTATTAAATTGTTAAATTAGTGAAACTAAACACTGTGTATTTTTTTAAAAACCTTTTTTCCTTAAGTAATTGAGGAAAATAAATTATATTCAAATATTTTCTTTAATTTTTCTTATCGATGTAAATATTTTTATCATGAAATAAATTTTACAAAAAAACACTTATTGTATATTATTTAGTTAAATATATTTTTTCAGCAACAGTTGATTCTATGGGAAAATATGTTCAGTACAAAGTTGAAGTTGATAAAATATCCCATAATTTTTGTGCGTATATTTTTAACGTAAGTCTAATTGGGTATATCGGAGTTATAGGGCCCCAAACTTTGGAGCCCGCTTAATCCAGATTTGTATGATATATAAAATTTTAATATTGGTAATATAAAAACAATAAGCAAAGATATTTATATCGCTATATTATAGCTAATTAATTACGATATTTTTGTAAATCCTCGTTATTAATGTCGTTTAAAGTTCATTGTTATGCTGTTAATCACCATGTGGATATAAATGTACATAGGTATTAAATAACCAGTAATTCCAGTTGTGACGTTATTATTCATCATCATTACACTTGTAATATTTTACCGTATTCAGTATTTTTAAATTTTCCATCAAGGTTTTCCTAATCATAGAACTCCTAGTGTCAGAAAATAGAACTGTTTTATATTCAAAAGTAAATTGGTATAATAAATGCTGCATATATCAATAAAAATATCTGGAGTGGTCTGCACTCGACATTCTTTTACGCAGTTTTCACTAGATATATGTATATATAACCAAAACTAGCTATCAAACTAACCAATACTCTACAGAAATATCCTGAAATGTCATTTATCTAATTGAGTCTATTTTGTTTTCCTATCAAAGGCAGCAGATGATCCGATTTTATAAGCTACATGCGAATCCATGGCAACTCCAACAACATATTTATAATGTTTCGTAGCATTTTTCTCGCAACTGGTACATTTTTTGAAGAAATGTTTCAAACAAAAGTTGTGCGAAATATTAATATCTTTCATTATGAACATAACTATATTTGCCGTAAGTGTAACCGTTCTAGTGATATTGGAGATAGAACAAAAAATTTATAGAGTAAACATGCGCACTTCCGGTTTGAATATTCTTTTCAAAAATAGGAGGTGCGCACATCTAAGGCATATATACAAGTCTTAAGTTGGAAGTTTCATAATTTTTCGTTCGACAGTTTTGGCCCTAGAGCATTCACAGACACACACAGACAGACAGACAGACACGTCATTCCGAAAATAGTCAGATTCGATTCAGGGAAGGTTAAAACGTGTGTATATCCGTTGCAATCTCGAGTTCGAAATTTTTCACAGCTAAAGAATTAGTAATTAAGCTTAGAAATTATAAGTAATAATGCCAGTTTGTTGTATGACATACAAGGTTAACGTTCACAGCAACAAAATTATCATAAATTGTGTTGCTTGGAATGTTAACATTGCTTGTCATAATACAAACTAGATTATTATTTGTAATTTTCTAAGTTTATATACTAATTGTTTCGCTGTGAACAATTCTTTACTTATTACATTATAAAAGAAAGTAAATATAGTAACTGTCCTCAGCAGCCATTTTGATTTGTTTCAACATGCTGAATACGAAAATACAGTCATAAAACGCAAATATAACTAATATCCATGTAAATTTCAACTAATATATATATATATATATATATATATATATATATATATATATATAATATCGACTTATCTATATGTATAATATTTAGGTCATGACCGATCAGGATGAATTTATATGACCATTTTTTAAGAATGTTTAATTTGCATGGGAACAATTATAAACCTCACCTTTTTATCGTCCATTTTGTTATATTAAATAATTTTACATGTTTCTATGAATACGGTTGTGGTGATTTTTGAATATTGGCGCCAAACGATGTGCGCAACCGTGGTGCGCGTGCCATCTGTGCGTGCATTAGAAAACCTTGAAATTACAGCGAGAAAATGCTAGCTGGCAGGTGAACGGATCCGGGCTTCATTGCATACGTGAACTACTTTTCGTAAAAGTGCCGTTGCTTTTGTGTCGACGGACATACAGAATCATCGCGACGCGAACGTACCCAGTCCCAGTGCACTGTGTATCACCGTGTGTTCCTGCACAATGTGGTAAATATCCGTCCGGGTTTTGGTTCATCAAGTGGTGTTTGTGGTGTGTGGGTGAAGTTGTCCTGTCGCTCTTTTGCCTTCCTTCGCGGCTCTACACGTACACGATCACATCGCATTCGCATTGCACGGGTGGGTTAGGGAAGGGAGCTTCGTCGCCGTGTGATGTTGCATTTGTGGAAGGGGTGCTCATAGCCGTATTCTGGTAGGATATTCATCCCCACATTCTTCCTGAACCACCACCACCGCCACTTTCCTCCACCACGTCTGGCGACGTCATCGCCAGAGATTACGCCTTGCGCTCTCGTACTTTATTTTTGGACATCAAGGTCGTTCACCCGAATTTATTACGACGTTGCTTATTTCTGCAATATATTCCATTTTCCCATTTTCCATCTATCCATCACGTCTACCTGCATCTAACCGTTATTTATTCTACGCTTATAACAAAGAACCGTTCTACATACAGCCATATTCATACAGCGTAAACACATTAAATGAAATACGATCCCCATTTTATGTAATAATATATATCCAACAAGTTCCCAGTTTGAAATATCGGTATTTAATATTTATACAGCATATAACAAAGAACTGCACATCATAATCATTTAGTTTTCTTAATGGAACTTTTACTATCGGTTTTTAATATTTCTTATTCTATTTTGACCTTCCCTGAATCGAATTAACTATTTTTGGAATGACGTCTGTGTGTGTATACCTGTCAGTCTGTCTGTAAACGCCCCAGAGCCAAATATGTTGTAGCAAACATTGTAAAACTTCAAATTTATAAATTGTATTTGTCTATTTTTGAAAAGAATTCTCACACTGGAAATGCATGTTTACTCTTTGCATTTTTTTCCTGTCTTCAATATAACTTATTGCAAAAATAGTTATGTTCATAATAAAAGATATTAATATATCGAACAACTTTTCTTTGAAAAGTTTCTTCAAAAAATGTACCTACTACGGAAATTCTTAAATATCTTATTTACGTTCCCATGGATTTGGGAAGCAAAAAATAATCACGACATGTCAGAGAAATTCGAGGGCAGGTCACTCCAGATAATTTTCCACTTATGTATTTCTTATTTAGTCATACTCGATTTAAAAATAAATCCGTTTTAAGGATTGTTCACAGCGAAACAATTAGTAATGAAGCTTAGAAAATTACAAATAATAATCTAGTTTGTATTATGATAAGCAATGCTAGCATTCCAAGCAACAAAATTAACACAATGTATCATAAATTGTGTTGCTTGGAATGCTAACATTGCTTGTCATAATACAAACTAGATTATTATTTGTAATTTTCTAAGCTTAATTACTAATTCCTTAGCTGTGAACAATCCTTTATTCTTTCTAATCGCAAAACAAAGAACCATTCGTCGTTGTTGAAATAATACTTACCGTTCGAAACTAGTTTCATTTTATATAAATAACGACGTTGTATATAAAGAATATTCCTAGATTAGTTTCATAGTTTCATAAAATCCTATACACAATTCTAAACAAGTTTCATTTTAGAAATAACTATATGGTAATCCTTTTAATCATCACCAGGAAACAACTGTCCTTCAATTTTCCAGTTATAGCTTATCATGTGTCTAACAAGTGCCATTTTATAAATAATTCAACCAAAAGTTCCTTGACGTATAACGGTTTAACCCATTTATGAATCGGTGTCGTTTATTTTCCACATTTTTGTAAATTATTCCTAGTTATCGCACGATCAATATATTCTTTATGCATTATAACCCTTCGCGTACACACTGGGTGATTTTCACCCATAACTAAAATTCAAAGTTTTGGATCTTTGAGGTACCGTAATAAACTAGTGCCGTTCATTATTTTAGTACGCGAAGGGTTAAATGTTTTAACAAAAAAATTCTCCTATTAATTACAACATATCCTTTAGGTTAGAAGATTTATTTCAAGGTTGCCGTTCTTTAAACATATCCGCATAGAATGTTAAATTACACTTAATATTCCGTAAATTGTAAACATGAATCAATTCGCGCGAGGATTCGCATCTTAAATAATTTTTATAAATTCATTATATTATGTAATTTTTTTCCGGATTTTCGGGGACGTATAGAATATAATGTTCACTTAAAATATATAAATTGGTTACGGTTACATTAACAATTTTATTTAATTACATTAATAATTTTAAGTAAATTCGTGGTAATTGTAATTTAAAAAAATCAATTGTATATAATATTCAAGAGTATTCAATAAAAACGACTTCTAGGTAAAACTATCCTATATGAAGCCTTTTATAAGCTTATCTTGTTATTTTACTTTATCAGTACTTTAAATACCAGATTAGTCATTATATTACAAAAAAAACCATATCAATTTGCAAAATACATACATACAGTTAATAATAACTTCAAAATTAAATTTACGAAAATTATAAATCAGTACAATAGCGAAAATAGAAACACATTAAAGATATTTTAAGGGAAACCGGCCATGAATACTTAAGCTAGGTTTAGAAACAGATTCACAAGAAAATGTTTATATATATATAGGTAGAATATTTTGCTGTTGCACTTAAAACAGATCGAGAAAAGTGCAAATTAACAAGAAGTACTGAACCGGATATACAAATTTCAACTTCACTCTTATTATTTGACCAGGAGTACCCAACTCGTACCGTTTTAATGTGGCTCGCGCATTCAAATTTGTAATAGATTAATAGTAATAAACAGAAGTAGAGTAATATTGTTGTATTTTCTTTACCTATTGTTAATTAAAAAAAGAAGTAATCGTGTGGCTCGCTTAATGTTTAATTTCTTAATTTGCTCCCCATGGCGGTTTATGCCTAAACAAAGTGTAACCTATGGCGGCCATACTTAAATAAATATAGTGCTAACTTCAGTCTGGTTAAAAAGCTTTGAGGTTATTTACTCATACTCTATTTCGACATCTACGCATTGATTTCTAGTCGAAATTTGAAACAGAATAGAGCTCCTAATCTAATACTACTTTAATTTAAATACTTTAGTTTTAAGTTTATATCCTCGATGTATATCAAATATATATATATATATATATATATATATATATATATATATATATATATATATATATATATATATATATATATATATATAAACTCAAAAAACTGTTATGACTCTTTAATTTTCAAAATCATATTTTGTCTTGTTTGCTTCATCACAAATTTTGCGAAATATATGATTCTGAAAATGAAAGAGTCATAACATAGTTTTTTGAGTTTTAATTCTCATAACTATAACCCAATACACCGCATATCCGTGAAATATATATATATATATATATATATATATAAATATATAAAATGCGCATTAAATTTGGAAATAATACGTGTATCACCCGCATTATTTATAATTTTTAACTTTTCATACGTACATGGTGTTTTTTCCGCTTGCTTTTTTTTAAGGCTTAATTTCCTGGCAAATTATTATAGTTTAGATTTTTTTTTTTTTTATTCGTAAATTTAACTTCTATAAACCTGTTGAATTTTAGTAATGGCACATAGTGTGAGAAGCTAGCACCATCCAAGTCAATTGCAGGTGAAAGTGCTGTCGCTGTTACCGTGTACAAGTAGGTAAGTGGGCTATTCCCCCAGCACCGATTTCTCTGCCCCACTTTCAAAATAATTCGTCATTCCAATACCACTGCCACATCTGTACACTGCATCCCCTCTAATATTCAAAAACACAAGGACATTTCTGTCAAATATATGTTTTCAATTGATTTTTTTACAAATTTCAAACAATTCCGGGTAAAAAATTCACAAATTTTATATGTTAGTGCCACTATTTGGATACAATATTGTGATATAGAAAGTTGGTAAGTTTTTGCTATTGTTTTACTTACTTTGTTTACAAATATACGCATATATATATATACACAAATAATTAAATATAAATATACCACTACACCTTTCCTCCATTTATATACCTATCAAAGTAATCGCTAGTTTTATAGTGCCTTGCGCAATTACACAGAGCCTCCTTAAGATGAATATGGCTTGTGACTAGTGGCCATTATGTTAAATTCACTCCAATAGTGACAAATTTAGCCCTAATTATATAACTGGTATTATTGGTTTTAAGAGATAATTCTTAGGGGATTCACTAGTATATCTGTGACACGCGCAACTATTCATGTATATGGCGCCTGAGTTGGAAATGTTAAATTTATATAAGAAATCAACAATAATAAATAATGTATCTACAGCATTTTGCTTCAGTTATACAAAATTTGATAATTAACTAATTATTTGTATATTCTAAACATATTTCTGATACAAATGTAAATTCATTTTAACAGTAAAATAATAGTCATATATATATATATATATATATATATATATATATATATATATATATATATATATATATATATATATATATATATATATATATTTATATATATATATATATATATATATATATATATATATATATATATATATATATATATATATATACCTTGCAGTTTACTTCTTTCCGACACTTCTGACGATGGTGTAAAAGCCGAAATACGTTACATAAAATTAATTTTGAAACCAACCAACTGTGTTTTTATTCAATTATACTTTAAATATTATTGTATACAATATATGTCTAATGCTATTGTGCTATAGGTCTTATTTTAATCTTTCTTAAAATATAAAATTTCTTAACTCCGAATAAAACCAATTGAAACCCTTGATTATTTTATTACCATAATAATACTAATTTTTTTTTTTATATTTCAGATTTTATAACCCTTCAATCATGAATTTCACTCCATTCGGTGTCCCGTTCACTGGATCATTGCCAGTGGCAACCCAATTTTCCGCCGCAAAATTCACCCAGAATATCACTACAGCTAATGGGCAAGTGGTCGGTGTGTTGTCCGGCGGGGAGGGTGGCGTCCATTATCTTCGGCCGGTAGATGGCAGTGGATTCGCCACTCAACCCGCTCAAAACAACCAACAAACGGTGATCACGTTGCCGATCACGATGCCCGGCGCAAAACCGGGCGACCCACACCAAACCGTACAGATCCAAGTGGTACCGGCACCACCTGTTACCCAACATAATAATAGCGTACAATCGCCGAAGTACCACATTTCACAGATACCGATTCAGACGTTTCAGCAAGGCACTACTGTCCTCACGGTGGCGTATGGCCATCAAGGCCAAACGGGGGAAGGCGTTCAGTTGCAGGTAATTATTTTTTTACTTTTTAAGAATCACTTCTCTAAATCGTGCCGTTTCCAAGATTTGCAAAAAGCATAAGAGTAAACTTCTCCATTCAACTGTATAGATATAACTGAAAATTTTTAAAGGTCGGTGACCAACAAGAACTTCCCGAAGGCATGACTGTAGTAGCGGCGATTCAACCGCAAGATTTGCAAATGATACAAACGGCGACGGCTCAAACTCAGGCGGGCGGACGTGATGATCAAGACAAGAATAAAGATATTTTACCGGTTGCGTTGATTAAGTCTGAGAGTATGAATAAGGATAGCGGGCTCAGCGAGGCGACCGTTTTCGTTCAGCCAAGCACCTCGAATGGTCAGACCACCTGGCAATCGATCACGACGTCAGGTGTCGCTGATTATTTATCGCGAATACCGACAGCGTTACCGATGAGCATACAACAGTTCTTGAAATTTAGCGCTGAAACCATCAAACGAGAATCTCAAGTAAGTTCTTTTTATTTGTGGTTTACAAGGGCTGTCCGACAAGTATTTAGCCTCACCGCCCGATGGCGCCACTGTCGCAAGAGACATAACCTATTGTGTAGTACATTATCTTAGACGGCTACTGTTAAAATTTCAGCCGAATCGGACTCGTAGTTTTGTTTTGGCCGCGTGTGAAAGCGGGAGTATCGCAATATCGGTCGATGATTCGATTCTTGTTTTTGGAAGGGAAATATGTTATGTCTCTTGCGACAGTGGCGCCATAGGCCGGTGAGGTTAAGTACTTGTCGGACAGCCCTCGTATAGATAATGATAAAAGACGAGTTGCACCTATTGGTTTAAATTGTGTTTAGAATTCCAATCTCAATCAATTAAAATATGGAGATTGCTGCCTAATTAACTCGTATAAGAAAAAACAAATGATTTTTGTCCTAGGTGGAAAGTTCACCATTAAGTGCCGATTTGGGTGAAACCTCAGTGGAATCCCAAACAACCGACGTGGATTCCGGTCATTTAATTGTCGCTGACATTGCTGAAACGAGTGAGACCGTTGAAGACGCCGAGGCGGAAAAGCCTAAGAAGAAGAAGAAAAGCAAGAAAAAACCGCCAAAACCTCGTCTACCAAAGCCCGGTCAAGTGCACATAGCGACCGCTCTGGACGGTACAACATTGTTCTGTTGTCCAGAATGCCATATGGCCTATCCCGAAAAGGAACTCCTGGAGCAACATCTCGTTGGGCATAAGATCGAGCGTCGCTTTATCTGTGACATATGCGGTGCAGGCTTGAAACGAAAAGAGCATTTGGAACGACATAAGTTAGGGCATAATCCTGAGCGGCCATTCGTTTGTTCGTTGTGTATGAAAGGGTTTAAGCGTAAAGAGCATTTGAATTTACATTATGTGATTCATTCTGGCGAGAAAAATGAAGTGTGTGAGGAGTGTGGCAAAGGATTTTATAGGAAGGATCATTTGCGAAAACATGCTAGGTCACATTTGACCCGGCGGTTAAAGGAGGAGATGAATCAACAACAACAAGCGCAAGCCCAACAAGTGCAACAACAGCAGCAACAACAAATACAACAAACGTCCAGTGGCCCGCAACAGGTCACTATTCAGGTACAGGTAATACAGACTCGAATTTTTATTATTTCTTTAATTTTAGTTATTTTATGTCAAAGCCCTTCATGAACTATTCTGCGACATTTTAAAATGCTTTTAATACGCAAACCTAACAACTATTATTTCATTATTTTATTTAAGTTTGACTGGACTAACACAATCTGCAACTTTAAATAACTAACTTTAAATATATTTAATTATAATTTGGCAGGTTCCAACAACAAATATTCAAGTGCCTGTTCAAATCCAAGTACCCCAACACCACATACAAGTTGGCACTGCTACCGAAGAAGATAACCACCAGGTTAGTACGGTTGTGTTACCAACTGCCGAAGAAACAGATGCAATGAACCTTCTACACAATTAAAATTATATATCTATATATAATCAGTGTATTATATAAACAAATCATCACACATCTCAGCTGAAAATGAATCGGGATCAGTGCATGTGATCGCGCGTTGCAAAAGAACACGAATTATAAACAATTATTAAGTACGCACAGCTCAATTTATAAAATTAATAAATTGGGTATATAAAAATGCTATATATTCTTGAACTTTGGACGTCATTTATAAATAAACTATATATATAGTACTTTAAGTAGTTGTATACAAAGTATATAATGAATAAAGGTTCTGGGATCCTATTGTAATCATTTTTCATTTGTGTAATATTTTTGATAAATATCAATGACAAATTGAAACAAATATGGAATTTATGTGTGTGTGTGTGTGCTTATTGTCTGTTCCACGGTGTTTTTGTTCGTTTCACACGATCCTTTTCCGTGCAGAAAACTATATAATGCTTGCTTGTATTCCCAGCTAAAAATGCCCCATGGAATTGTATTGAACATGTAAAACTGACCAAACAGTTTTCACGTATCAAATCAACACATTGATACTCTCGCAACGTAGCGCCTACGATTTAAAATCGTTTTATGATTTAAGGGGTACGTCTACCATAATCCGTCCAAATGTATTAGTTTTTTTTTGTATGTGGATTGTCGGAGAATTAAGAAAGCCAGATTAATGCTAATTGACACACTGTTTTCGTGCATTTTCAAGGAATTAAGACGGCACAATAAAAGATTAAATATTTTAATCTTTTCTTGTGTCGCCTTAATTCCTTAAAACACGTACAAAAACACTTTTATGACGGATTGCAGTAGGCTCTTGACACCATAGAATTCAATACAATTAGGTTTCTAGGCGGCATTTTTAGTAGAGTTATATACAATAATTTTTTATCGTTTTTTTTTGTTTCTGCTTTAATCCGTTATGTGCAGAAACAGAGGGAGTTATGTTAAAACAATTTGTTTAAATATAGGTAGGAATGGAATTCATAAAAACCGAGCCGATATAGGCCAGTCCTCTACTCATAGCGACCAGAGTCCAAGCTACAAATAGTGCCCAATTTACAAAAATATCGTGGAACCGACTCTAGTTATAAAAAAAATAAGACAGTTGATATGTTTGAATATTTGTAAAAGAATACATTCTAAAAACCAATAAATTGTGATACTGCATGTATTGTAGTATATAAAAAAAAAATTGTCAGTCACCAACAAGCCTTCATAGCTGTTATTTCTTGTTAATCAATTTATAAAAATAACAATTATTATTAATTATTAATGTAATTATTGTTTGTTGCATTACAACATATTTAATAGTGAATTAATTTTATATAAAACGGTGTGTGGTTTAAAATATTAAAATTAAGATTATTATTTAAGTATATTACCGACAATCTAAAATTGATAACATATTTTTTTATTCATTGAAGAATGTTTTGTTTGTATTTTTTTTTATTCACTTATATAATTAACCACGCATTTTCTTCAGATAGTTTTACTATTTTTATAATAATAGTATGATTACCAATTTCTTTATATATATATATATATATATATATATATATATATATATATATATATATATATATATATATATATATATTTATATATTTATATAAATGGGATTATTATACTTTGTTAATCATGATTAGTAACAGTATATTATTATAATAGTTAATTAATATAATTTCAAACATGGTAATAGTTATGGAATATGACTTTGTAAATTTTGTAGTATATATATTGTTTACCCAGAACATTTATTTGTGATAGATAAATAATTATTATTATTAAAGCTATTTAATATATAAATTTGTACTGTTAAACTTTTTTTATTTATATATTCCTTTATATTTCAAATCCATCCACTGCCACCGTTCACAATAATTAATATATAAATGTGAACTGTTATTCATATACAATTAACCTTGATTATTCATTAGATATAACAGGGAAGTAATTCGTACACTTCTACCGTCAGTTATTTACAAGAAACTAAATAAAAGTTAATTGATCCATTCGTTCTTTTGGGTATAGTAATATCAGTGAATTTAATTTATTCGAAGGTTATTATACTTTAACGTTCGGATTAGACGAGTTGTACTATTTACCGTAATACGCTATACACACTTATGGTTTAATTCTGAGCAAATTTATGCAAGTACAATCCGTAAAATATTGATAGTGTAATATATATATATTTTAATTGAATTGCAAATCATTTCTAAACTGATTCTTTAAGATATATCGAACATAATATATGATATGTGTAATTAATAATACTAAAATATGTCTCTATTAAAGAACTACAGCTTTTTCAAATTCTTATTAATTCTCCTTATAGACTGGCTCAGAATCGCACCATTAGTTTGTAATATTATGCTTGTTATGTATGATAGAAAAATCGAATCACGATTATTTCAAATGCCGGTGGTGTAAGGGTAGTTTTCCGCCATTTTTTAAAATGTATTTAACGCCTCCCCTAACAGTAATGGCGTGTGGCTTTGACAGATTATAGGCAAACTGTATTAGGGCTAAATTACCAAACATTCGGATACAGTTGTTTTTGGACAATGTGGTAAGACTTAAATCTATAATTATATGCGAACAAAACCATTTATTTCATTATTTGTTTTATTGTGTTGCGCAAAAATGTAGTTTTCGTGAACAATGAGTTAAGGGTTGGTTTTCTTATGTTTTCTCAAATAAGGCATCATTTGTTTAGATTGTATTGTATTTTTTTTTGTGGTTTTAGTTGCAGTAGTGTGTTTAATAAATATTTCTAGTTATCAAATATTAATTTGACATTCAAGTGTCACCCCTTTTCTCATTAATGGCTACCCATTTCGTAAAGATACATTTAAGATGTCATCATAAGAATTTTGTTATTACAAACGAAATCAATTTGGTGACCAGTTAAAAAATTTATCAATACATGTAAAATTTATGAAATTTAATTATACTTGAAAAATATATGCATTGATTTTATATAATGATAAAATATTAAAATTAATTCAGACGATTTAAAAAATTCATTATCAAGGCTGCCATTTACCTAGTTTTTATTTCGGATTTCATCTCTATTTTTTGCAATAATTTCACCAAAGTAAAACTCAACGATTATTCTATATATGTTACTAAATATTTTCTGTAAAATATAGTATCATTGACGCTGCATTATTACATATTCCGAAATTATTACCAATTAAACGACTGCCTTGAGGCAGATTCTATGATTTTTAATGAATTTTATTTATATACATATATTACTTTTGCAAAATTAATTTAAAAAAAATATAGAAAAAACAAAATATAAGATTTCGTTAATTATCGAAAGAACAGTTAGAGAAACGACAGGCTTAATCGTTAGTTTTCGGTGCAATTCCAGACCGTGGAAAACGTTTAGATATTTTTACCATTTCGTCAGATAAGAATAAGGCCTAATTTACTACTTGAACATTTAATGGTTCAATAAGAATCCACCATTTTTCATTATCTACTTTAACGAATCCAAAAGCTGCTGAGACATCAACCCCAAGATGAACTTTTCACCATTTGGCGGCCATTTCCCGGCTTCAATTCCAACAATTCACCAGTTCGCCGCCAAATTCGGTCATGATGGGACAGGTGCTGGGTTATGCCCGACGCAGGATGGCGGCTCGGCACGATATTCAACGAATACAGTACCTACGTTCACACAACATCATCCACCCCCACAGCAACACATAATGCCGCCATCGAAGTACCAGACTGCTGCTAGCTACGTGAACCAAGCTGCTACATATCCCCATCAGGGTGGCGTTGGACGGTTGGATAAACGACAAGAGTACAACCAACAACAAGAATTGGCGCAGGAGCTGTGTGCCGCGATGTTGCATGGGGGACAACAGCAACAAGAACAAAAGAACCAACCGCAGCAGCAGCAGCAACAGAATAATGATAATAAGGTAATTTGGCGGTCATTTTAGCTCGCTGTACGAAGAATAGAAGAGCTAAAGCATTCGGGCTATCCTTTGTGCAGACCACACAATGTTTTTATTAACAAAAAAAATTTATATGGGCTAACACTAATACAATAATTCTGTATTTTAAGGTGAAACAAGAACGTGAAGAAGAACGCCATCACCAACCAAACCACAATAACCACCAAAACAACAATACTACCACAACAATGCCGTCCACCTGGCAATCTCTAGCGGCGCCTGGTTCAACCGTCGCCGACTACCTCTCCCATTTACCCGCTTCTACTTTACCCCTAAGCTTACACCATTTCCTCAAATATTCCGCCGAAAACATAAAAAAAGAAACGACCCAACTAAACATAAACAACGTAATCACACCACCCGACCCGAACCTGAATCTAATAAATACGAACCAAAACCAAGCTCCCGCGCCAGCAAAGAAGAAAAAAAAGAAAAAAGCCGCGAAAGAAAAGAAACCGCGACCGAAACCCGGTGAAATTCGACTAACAACTGCTTTGGATGGGTCAACGTTATATTGCTGCCCTGAATGTCATATGGCGTATCCAGAAAAGGAACTTCTGGAGCAGCATTTAGTTGGACATACGTTAGAGCGGCGATTTGTGTGCGATATTTGTGGGGCTGGGTTGAAACGAAAGGATCACTTAACCAGGCATAAGCAGTCACATAACCCGGAGCGTCCCTATGTTTGTACGGTTTGTTTGAAGGCGTTCAAACGCAAAGAACAATTAACATTACATTTTGTTATACATTCGGGAGAGAAACGGCATATTTGTCCAGAATGTGGGAAGGGTTTTTACCGGAAAGATCATTTGCGAAAGCATACGCGATCGCATATAGCTAGGCGCGTCAAAGCTGAGCTATCGCAACAAGGTGCAACTGCACCTAGTCTACAAGGTCCTGTCGCTGCTCCTGGCCCCCCAGCTACTGTCGCCCAAGCTCTCCTCTCGTGATTCCATGCCTATTTAAAGGTAAGTTGAACAGCTTGTTCATATTGGGTTTTCACAAAAATAAATATAGTTATTTTAGAAACTATACCTGCCTAAATTAAAATTATTATTCGATAGAATGGGCAGAAAAATTATAAGTCAAACGTTGATAATACCAAAAAAATTGAAATATTGAAGATTATTTTATTTAAAATTATATTTATCGTTGGTTTACCAAATTATATTTTGTTTGTATTGTATATTTTGTTGTTAATTTTTACTTATTTTATTTTGTTAATTACTCCGTAAACATGTTATTTCTCTGATATATCACTTCTACAATAAATTTCACCACTACGGGTTAGATAAAATGATGTTACATTGACAGGCTTTTGTTGTTCTAAATCTAAACAGTGATTATATACAACTATTTTGAAAAGCCTACTTTTTAATTGTCTTGTATGATTTCATTGATTTGTTTGCAAAAAAAAAATAGGTTTCAAGTTGCGTCCACTACAGTCAACGGGTTAAACATATATTGTTACCCAACTTTCCAACGGTATTGTTAGAGTAACTTCGTTGTTTAATGATTTTTAATTGAGTTGAAGGCTAAATATATTTATTTATGATGTTATGTATCAGAGTTATCCCATAAATTTGTTTACTGGATATATGTTTTTATTTTTTTATTATTATTTAGACGAAGTCCAATTTTTAATTTGGATGAATTAGTACAAATAATACAAGACTAGCAATCGTAATATTTTAATTTAAAATCCAAAACAGATAATACAGTTTTTAAATTTAGAAATACATTAAAAATAGTGCTATTCCGTACAATAATATGTTCATTTAAGTAAAAACCAGTAAAAATACGTTTCCCTCAGTCAAAGCAACCGAAACATTTCGTGTTCACAGCTATATTTTGAAAATGGCTATTTTTATTAATAAATAAGCACCGAAAACATGAAAGAACAGGACCTGACGGTTTTTGAAAAAAGAAATGGAATAAAAATATATTTGTACAAATTATTATAATACTCAGGCCTGTAAAATAAATTATATAGAAACAGCTGTGCTAGTAACATATATTTTAGTAATTCTCTTGTGCTTATACTAAAGATGCTAATAATAATAATATTGAAGTATTTTATATAAGTCATTGTCAAGTAGTGTATTAGTCCATAGCAACAGCCTAAGCAACATTTATTATATTGAAAAAATAATAATATAAGCGAAAAAATCGCTCAAAATATTTGCTTAATAATATATGATATGGAACAAAAACTCCTTTAAAAATTTTGTGAATGATAAACATTATTTTCATATCAAATAAAATTATGTTGGAAGGCTTTATATTTGTAGATTGTTTTTTGTTTAAATCAATGGATTTTTTGTATGTGAACGTTTTTGTAAAAGTACGTAGAATATAAGACATTACTGTGGGAATTTAACTCATGAAGCATTCTATACTTTCATTGAAATAGCCGCTGAAAGAGAATAATGACTAAATGAAATCAATCATAAATGAACCCTAAGGCCTGCTACAGAGTCTTGCCGTAAAAGAACTATTATAAACAAGCCAAATGAGCTTTCAGCGCATTACGTTTATATGAGCAGAAACTTAATTTCGTTTATTTAGTACGACTATAAGTTACGTTAGAGTCAGATTATGGTGTGATTCTATTGCTATTTCAATTAGAGTATAGTATTTATAAGTTTCCGATAAATAAATAGTACAAACACAGTAAAAACAAAACAAAAAATATGATTATAATTGTCAAACTAGAGTTAGTGGTTTTGTTTCAGATCAGAAATTTGTTTCAAAATTATTTATACTTTTATATATGAATTTTTGTATCTGTGAAGAATTTCAATTAAGTTTTGAACGAAATGTGATGAAATATCTGATCTGTAAAGTTGCTTGTAGCGGTAATTACGAGCTTCCTGTGTATGCTTTATGTTTGGAAATAAATAATAATCTTGCGTAAATATTCATATTTATTTTTAACGAATTATAATATTTAATAATTTTTTTGTTTGGGCTTTGGGTTAACAATAAGAAAAAAACTTGTAGATATTAAATATCTTAGAATTTTTAGTAGAATTTTTGAGTGTTTTAATTATTTTTATAAGGGCCCTATAACTCGGGAAGTATACAAGCGATTGGATTTAAACTGCATGCGGAATCAAATGGGATGCCACTTAATATGTGTACCAAATTTGGTGTGAATTGTTCCGGTATCTTCAGAGTAGTTATTATTTTATTATATTAATCTTATTACAGTAATTATATGTGCAATCAATATTATGAAACCATAGATTATGCAGTTATGCAGTAAATGTTGATAACATGTTTATCGCAAATTACAAATCTTTTTAATACTTTTAATCACCATATATGAACATGTATGGCAACAAACCAGAAACGCTTGTGACCAAAACTTTTCCTAATGTCGGTCGGGTAATGTAGATCGGCATATCTTTGCTGAATTCGGTCATGAATTGTCTACACGATCCACAGGGTGTCGTGAAATTTTTTTCTTGTTGTCCAATAACCGCGATTGATTTGAATTTTGTTTGCTCTTCACTGATCGCTTTCACCATCGCTGTCCGTTCGGCGCATATCGATAAACCTAGTACGGCATTTTCAACATTACAACCTTTATATAATGTACCGTCTTCACATTCCAAACATGCCCCGACTGCGAAATTACTATACGGACTATAAGATGTCTTTCTTGCTTCAACCGCTTCTAATATCTGCTTTTGAACGGATGGTGCTATAAATAAAATTACGCAATTAAAAATAAATGGTTATAGATCGAAAATATATCAAATATAATTATATTATTTGCCTACAATCAAAGATATTACTGTGGAGTATTAATATATTTTGATAGTTTGTTTGGAAAATATATTTCTAATGAAAACCACGTAAAGGAAAATACTGTGATGGCCGCAACGGATATTTTACTTTCCTTCATGAAGGAATAAGTAATCATGAAAAATTTCGAACTCGATATTTCAACGGATATACACGTTTTAACCTTCCCTGAATAGAATGTGACTATTTTCAGAATTAAGTCTGTGTGTCGGTCTGTAAACCCTCTAGAGCCAAAACTGTCGTACTTAAAATTGTGCAACTTCAAACTTAAGACTTGTATTTAGTCTAGATGTGCACCTCCTATTTTTGTAAATAATATTCAAACCGGAAGTGCATGTTTACTCTATGTATATTTTATCCTTTCTCCAATATCACTAGAACGGCTGCACTTATGACAAATATATGTGTATATATATATATATATATATATATATATATATATATATATATAAAGTCGAGTGCAGGCCACTCCAGATATCTTTCTATATCGCATACAATAATGTATTATTTTAACTATTCAAAATACAATTTAAACAAATAATTTATTTGTACATGTGATAAGGAAATATTACGTAATTAAAGTAAAATTTATAAATATGAGTATTTACGTTTGAACTCAAAAATGTTTTTAAAATAAAGTAAAACGTTGAACAATATTATTATGCCCGAGTTTAAAAATCAATTGACTATTGAAACCTTAATATTTTTACTATAAGATATATTTACCTAAATCGTCGAAATCAACTACTTTTGCATCATTCTCACTTGTTGCAGACATTTTCACACAATACTTAATAAGCAAGCGCGTCACAATAAAGAAAACAGACACTGACAAGGTATCACTTAAATCGCGTATTTTTTATCTAAAGATTTAAATATTAGCATTTGTGATTTGTAATCATTGTACTAGAGAAATACGCGACAAAGAAACATACAGTGGTATTCAAACAAATACAAGTCGTGAAGCGCGCAGCTGTCCTATTTAATTACTGACTGATGTTATTTAAATTAAAAATAACTTACGCCTCATAAAATATAAATTAAAGTATTTAATATCAATTTGCTCCTACACAGATCTGGGAACGCCATTACAATTTGAGTAAATAGAATTAAAAATGATTTGGTATTAGTCTTTCGTGTTTAATCATTGTTCTAAATTGAATTCAGTTCAAACTTATTTAGTACGAATTACGTGTTATTAAACTTTATTTCTATGTTATTGAATGTTACTCATAGTTTCTATAAACATGTTTGAAAGTTTCTAAAACAAGTTTTTACCTTGCTATAATCGTATAATCCTTGGAATTATATGTTACATTGTAGTTATTTATCATATACTATTGTGAATTATCATATTTTGCTAAAGTAGTAACAATTATAAGGTCGATTAGTTAGAAAAGAAACTAATTATTGATTGCTTAATAATAATCAGTAGTAATTAATTTAATACTGATTGTTACTAAGAAATCAAAAAATAAATTATTGATACATACATGTAGAACGCTCAAAAATAGCTCATATTCTAGAATTAATTTAACATAGAAGGAAACAAGTAATGATTATGCACTTTCGATATTATTTTATTACGTGTCTTGGAAATTTAAAAATATATATATATTATACAAAATTTGTTTGAACTATTGTCATACCGAGCGTTCGCGAGGAATTGTCCATCGGTGTACAGGAATATATGGTCTAGATGTGCACCTCTTATTTATGAAAAGAAGATTCAAACCGGAAGTGCATGTTTACTTTATGCATTTTATATATATATATATATGTATATATATATATATATATATATATATATATATATATATATATATGTGTCGAACTCGAGATTACGGAAACGGAGATTGCGGTAATTATTGGGATAATTTCATTAAAAACACAGCAAATTATACCAAGTATTTTATAATTATTAAATTTAAACATACATATATACAATTAATTTATAATAATAATAAAAATATATTTCTTTGGCGCTAAGAAATATTTGTATATAAGCATAAAGTCTATTATAAAATTTATATGCGTCGTTTAAACCCAAACTAATAAGCTGAATTGTAGACAAAATATGTTCCAACAAAACTTAAAATCCAAAAACAGGATTCAAAATATACACATCAAGAAAGCTATAAGAACAATCTTTAAAATTAATCAAAAAGTAAACAGATATTAAAATAAAATATAGAAATAACTCATACGTTAAAATGCAGTGATTTTATAGCATAGATGCCGTAAAAACATTACCAAGTTGTCAATAAAAGACGGCCTTTATTATATTTTGTGAATAGATCTTTGGAAGTTCGAATAAGATTTAGCAAAGACTTGTTTACATCTACTGGTATTACCAGAATGGACACCAGCCAATGTAGCTCTGGCAAAGATTTTCATTGCTCGTAGACTGTTGAATCAACAAATCAACCTGTCGCTGAACTGCCAACGCTTCTTCATGCAAAAAGTCTTTACCGGTCAATTTATCTCTCACCCTCGTAATAATCGCTAAAGCCTTTTTGCTAACTGCTTCAGGCTGCGACGCCTCGCCTCTCGCCTCACTCAAACTTGATGGAACATTCTTTTTCGACACCGGAATACTTAAACTCTCCAAAATATCCTGATCCTGTGAACTTGACGCAGAAATACTGCCAACCTCATTCTGAGCCTTGGAACGGTTTGCTTTAATAGCAGCGTTATCCATAAGTCTCCAGTTTAGCAAAGGATCATAAACGAAAGCTTCTAGCACAGCCATTAAACTGTCTTTGTTCCGGTGAAGCACAGACATTACCGATTCACAAGTGCCGCGGTAGGTCCCGTCAATGCCGGTTACTTCCATTGCGTTTATGAGCATGCGCGTTAAACGGAAGGGGATCTTTTCGGGGAATTTCTCACGGGTCATTGCCACCTCGAAACAATCGCCGAAGTCTATATGCAGGATTTTGCCACTTAGGCGGTCCAACATGAGATTGGAGGGGTGACGGTCGCCCAAACCTGAAAAAAAAAAAAAAATTCTATAATATAGTCTTTGGACTATTTCAAAAATTACTTACCTAAGATATACCCAACCATAGACATCACAGCTAAGGATCGCGTGTAGTTCGTCCGGCGGTCAAACCAAACTTCAGACGATGGGCTTTTCAGCCATAGCAACTTCGACAAGTCATCTCCATTCGTATGCTCAAGTGCATGCTCAAACACCTCAACCTTTTGCATCAGCGTCAAATGATCATAATCGGGAGCCATCCGTAACATTATTCTATGTTCGATATTCAACAAAATCTTTTTCTTTTCACGATAATCCCGAATCAAAGTATGTAAAGTATCACAATGCGGTACCCAGCCGATTAGCCCTGAATTAGTGGATAACGGTATAACTGCGTATCGTTGAATAGTTAAATTACGCCTAAATGTATCGGGATCGTTTACTAATAATGTGTTAACTAAACCAAATAATTGCATAACTCTTTCGTCTTGACGAAGATCTTCGTGTCCTTTGAGCAGGAACATGTAGTCCTTACCGTTGCTACCTCGAATGCAGAGCTTACGTGGTCGCTGTTTTGAAGTTATTACCTGGAATTAAATACTAAAAATGTAGTCTAGCAATGTTAAAAAAAATAATATATACCTATAGTTTTGATCTAAAAATTTAGTAAAATGTATCAAACTAAAACAGCTGCTATTTTGTAATACTGGGAGCACTTACTTGTAAAGCACTTTGAATGTGCGCAATTCGCACAACTGGTTGTCCAGGGTTGTAGCTTCCTGGCACGGCGAGTTCTAAATCGCGACAAAGTAGTAATTTTGGTGAAACGTATTGTAATTCTAGTGATGTTAATTGAGGTAATTGTCGTGATATTCGACGGAATACGTGATAGTACAGATCCCACGCTTGATTCAAGTCACGGATATTGCCAGATACCTTAGAAAAAAGAAAGTGAAATTCACAAACAAAATATATTAAGAAGCATAAATGAATGGGTGGAAAATGATACCAATACCAATTTGTAATGGTTTTGAAGTACTAGCTATCAAAACAAACCAATACTCTACAGAAATATTCTGAAATGTCATTTATCTAATTTTTACATATTACCGGAATAGTATAAAGGAATAATCGTTTACCTTATACCGTTGACACCACTCTTGAGCATCCATCAAATCCCGCCCATACGCCTGATTAAAACTAGTTTCTTTCAAAGTCTGTGGACCGCGCTCCAGCATAGCATGCAACGGCTCCAACGTATCCAACATCCCCTTAACGTTATGTTCACCAAAATACAATCTATTACCAACAAAAACATCGTAAAACCCCGTTAAAATATGTTTTAATAAATCGAACCTAGAAGCTTCTTCAAGTCCTTCATGCCACAGCTCATGCCATAATATAGCGACTCGAATCAATTCGTCTGAAATCATCACTGCTTGGGCAACCAAAGTCGATGAATGCTCGCACATAGATTTTAAGATCTTATTTGCAGCGGTTCTTCGCAAAGCTGACGCAGATTTCGAAGCTACTGTTAACGGATAAACTAATGCTTGTGGATGTGATTTGCCAATATCAATTAACAGATGATGTATTAATCGGCTGACTAATGCTCTGGGTGTGTCGATACGCGCAATTAATTGCGGAATCACTTGTAGCCAAGTGTTGATTTCGATTAAACGGATGCCTTCTACGACTGCCTCATAGACTTCTGGCCATTGTCCGTAATCAAACCACAGTGTAAGAAGCCGCAGAGTGTCTTGTAAGGAACTGCCCTGTGATAATTTTATTGATCTATTGGAGAAATGTTGAATCACTTTGGCATCTTGGCAAACTTTTTAAAGTACTTACTTGAAAAATCCTTCGACTGCTGGAACAGTATACTCAGTAATGTAACTCTTCTCATTGGTAATTTTCGTACTTTTATCCACGGGAGTTTTACCCTCGCCTTGATGCTTATAAAAGAGAACAGTCTCAAAATTCATGTAAGCCCACGCATGCCAGGCTTTGTACCAAGATGGATCATGCTTAGTCGCAGAGGAATAACATTCCAAAACCGGCGAAATCGATTGTTCTGTGATGCCTTGCAGAGCTTCTTGCCAAGCTCCCAATTTTAAATAACACCTGTTTATAAACAGTGATACTTGTACAAAAATATTCGTTTATTAACTGTAGACCTCGAATATTTACCTAGCTAATAATCGCCGGTGTTCTTCCAGAGATACATCATCCCCAGACGATTGTAATGTGTAATTCTGGACAAATCCATGCAACTGATTGAATGCTGGAAGCCTTTGTCCAGACATCCACATATGTTTTGTGTAAGCGAAAGTTACTTGCGGTTGATTGAAAGGTAATTGTTGGTCTGGCGTTGTGTTTGGGTTGGTTCCCATTAACATAACTAAAGTTTTATGAGATAGCATCTAAAATGAAACAGAAACATAGTTTACTCTTTTGGATAAAATTAAATTAAAATATAATTTCAGAAACAAAACGTGGCGATTTACCAGTGACCCATTCTTTCTGCAAAGCGACGCATATTTCAGCCAAGTGTGCATATCCTCTCTAGGCGACAAAACCAACGTATGCACTTGAATTATCCTTTGCCAATCTTCGACAATTCGTTGTCCTGCTTGAAGTCGCTGCCACCACATTGCCCTAAAGTCAAATTGTTATTTTTCGAAGTCTAAAGATCCTATTCTACATTTTAAACGACGTACTTAATTGTACATCTGCGCTCAGGAACAAGTTTATACTGGATGACTTCTTCTAGTTCTGCCAACATTTGCACGCATACCATAGCGCCATAAGCGCGTTGGTACGACTCACCGGCCATTGCTGTTAACTCTGTATCGAGCAAATCGCGAGCTGATTCTATAAACACTTGTGCCTAATACGATATAATTAAATTAGAATAAAATACATGAATTTAAGTTTAGGAATGCTACTTTATCATATTCGCCTTTATGTATTGATAAAACTCCTCTATAAAATGCACCATCTTGTGTATCTCGCGGGATGCAACTCACGTATCTATAAAGAAAACAATCATATGTATGTATGTGCTGAACGCATAGGTGCGTTGTACCTAAGCTTGTTTGTGTATAAGAAATAGAAATGTGTGTTGATGGTTTAAAAATGAAATGTCCTACCTTTCCATGGCGTCCCATTGGTTCAGTCCCCAAGCAGATGCGGCAGCCAATCTTCCAGCTTTCCTCTGATTATCCTCTGATAAAGACGACCATCTTTGTTCTGTCGCAGCGTACAACGCATCCCATTCTCCCAACGCTTCCAAACACCTCATTTGTCCTAAACAAGCATCCTCATCCACTGATGTCGGTGTAGGAATATCTAATCGCTCATTATACAATGCCAAAGCTTTCTCCCAATTATGCAACTTTTCATACCACCTAACTTGTACTTGTATATCCCCATTACGGGTCATAACATACTCTAGCAAGCCTTCAGCTGCTTCTTTCTGCTGTAATTTATTGTTAATTGAAATCAAAGCTTCAACCACTTGTGAACTTGCTCCACGTTGGAATTCTTCTTCTTTATAGTGTAAAGCTTTCGCGTACGCGCGACAGTACATAGCTCGCTGGCCCAACACCTGTGGGTCTAATGGTAACGGGCCCTTATCACAATGTTCCATAAATTCAGCTAAATTCAAAATGGTTTGCGTTATCTCTGGTAGATCAGGTACCATTAAAGCTTGAACAAAACTGTTCATAAGCTCGCCTTGTAAAGTTGAATTCAATTCAGTCCAACAACTAACAAATGCAGCATTGAATAAATCTTTAGGAAGTTGAGAATAAGTTTGAGCTAACGCTAAACATGATCTTAATGCAGGACTCGGCGATTCTTTTAACAATTCAATGCTCAGCCGCCGTAACCATTCTAACCAATCATCTTTGCTGACGCGGCGAGTTGCAGTCCAAACATTTTGTAAATTAGACGCAGACACATTCAATCGTTTTATAACTGGGGTATCATTCGAAGTCATATTTATTTCTCGATTTTTATTGCGGGATGATTTATGCCGTGACAGCGTTGAATCAGCTTCATCTGCCAAAGTCGTCTCAATCGAAATCTTTGAGACTAAAAAGTCGTAACGGGGACACGCGATTTTGTGTTTATTTATAATTTTTTGGACTAATGGAACGAATATATTATATTTTTTGCCTAGTTGGATGACTAAAGAACATAAGGTTTCCATTGCAGTTGCGCGCAATTCTGGACAAGTATCTAAGGTTCGTACTAGTGGATGAATTATTCTAGACATGAAGTCGCTAAAATCTAATATGTCAGCTAGATGGTCTACAGTTTCTAAGGCGATTTTGTTAACTTTTTGTGGGCAATCGTTTGCGTCAAACAATCTTACGATTGGTGGTAAGATTAAATGCATGTAATCATCTAAATTATTGCCAAATTTCTGCAATGCTTGCAATAGCTTGATAGTTACAACGCGATCTTTGCTAGTGTCATGATTTAACACGCGTAAAATATTTGGCATTAATTGTGGTAAATATATTTTAAACTCTGCTCCTAATGCGACAGCAATACACTCAATCAAAATAATCAGGGTTACTTGCAGCGGACTGTTATTAGTCCAGAATTCTTTAATTAGGACAAAAATATCATCTAAATAATTCCGGATATGTTGTTTAACTATGGAAATTAGGAGTGCGAGTTGTTGAAATAGAAACTCTCGAAAATTCACGTCAGCAGTGCGGACTACGTGTAAAAACGACGGAAGCACTTGTGAAATATACGGAACGCATTTAATACCCAAACTTTTGAAAATAAAAGTCACTGCTTGTACTACCATCGTGTGATGCGTAGCTAATGTAGGATCACGAATAATGCGCATTAGAGTCGCAATTGCAATCGCTGGATAAAATTCTTCTAAAGTGGACGATGACATGTTAACTAACATTTCACTAGTAGTGACGTCTGAGCAGGCGTCATCGCTTTTCTCTGCCATTGATATTAACGTAGTTGAACTCAATTGTGAATCAATTTGTCCCCGGTTAATTTTATGCTTATATGGGTCTAATGCGCCTAGAAGACCCAAAACCCGAATAGTCTCACGACGTACTACAGGTTGTTGTTCAGTTTTTAAAAAGTTTATTAACACATCTAACAGATTCGGGTATTGGTTGTATGGTTTGACAACATGCCCAGTCGCGCCAACAAGTTGGCCTAAAGTCCAGAGAGCCACGCCCCGTTTTTCAGGCGCAGACGCATCTCCTAGCATTTCCAACAAAATAACCAGCAACTCAGGCATCCATTGTTGCATTTCAGTGCCGCCTCCGGCGACTTCCGCTAAATCACCAATCGCGCGCAATACAGATAAAACTACCCCTGGATTAGGTTTCGAATCGCGTAGCTTAGGAACTAAAACTTTCAGAATAGGCTCCATGTAGGGGCGAATCAGCCGCGGAGCGTTAACTACTAAATGGTCTAACATGCGAGCGCCTTGCTCCTTATTTCTACCAGTTCCAGAATGTTCTAATTCTGTTAGTAGTTGGACTAAAGTTTTACGCAATGACGGCATTACATACGCGGGATTCAATGTGCTTAGGCGACCAATGATACACATGGCCAATTCGCGAATTTCAAACACTTCATCATTTAACGCTACAAATAACGCGCTGAGGGATTCCGCTTGCGCTAAATGCATATCGAATATATCGTCTAATGATGCCAAAACCCAATAGCGTACATCAGCGTTAGTGTCAGTCATGCCAACTATTAGCAACTTGCCTAAAACATCAGCAACAGTACCGGTTACTGTTTCTGACTGATGCGTTACAGTACTTTGTATTGCTAATCGTAATAAACGACTACAAGTACGTACTGCTTCTAGTCGTATTTCTTGTTGTTCATTCGCAAGGAAATAATCGGCGCATCTGCGCACGAATTGCAGTAAGCTTTGACCGTCGAAATTAAATGTGCCTAGTGTGCGTAGCGCGAGTACGATACTTGTGACGTCAGAAGTATCTGATATGTTATTTATTGTTATTACGTTGGTGTTGATATGCCGTGGCATACCGGGGTGTCGTAAGGGTTTGTGCATTAAAATCTGCGACAACATCCTTAATAATCCTTCAGATATGTCGCGCTTTAATTCGGGGATGTTCATTGCAAGTTCCCGTAAGCAAATCGTCAACGATGGCGTTAATCCGGTTGATAGCATCGCCTCTAATATATCCCGTATATCTTTAGTGATATATTCTTTAACTGCATGCCCTAGGAATGTTATACACATAAAAACGCTAGGGTCTAATTGCGCTCGTTTTTTATTCGGAGTCTCGCGATTTGGTAACGCAAGTTTTATAACTTCCATTATTTTTGGAACATACGGTTTTATATCTTGATCCACAGCCACCGCGATCAACCCTATCGCTATAAACGCTGATGTTCTATCTTTTTCGCGTCCTCGTAACATTGACAATAAATAATGCAAGGTTGAATTCAGATGATTGTTAACGAATCTAACTCTATTGAAAGCTGCTAATCGTGGTAAAATTACTAGTAAAACTTGCTGGATATAATTTGATCGGCTACTACGTTGAGTCATAACATCTGTACAAATATTATCATAATTCTCTGCTATTAATTGTTTGCAAACGGCTGATTCGTAAATGAGGGTCAATCCGTTTTCGGAGTTTATTATAGGGTATTGTGGGGACCATTTACTAAATGAGGATTTAAAACGGGGAATTACTGCGATTTGGTCTTCGCTGGCTTGTGGCTGTTTTATATCGGTGCATTCGATTAATGATGTGTATTTGCGCTCCCATCTAGCATTGGAGCAACGAAGTAATTCGTTTAAGACTAGAAATGCGCCGTGGACTTTGTCGTCGCGCGTAGCGCCTTTTGATTGTACGTCTTCCAATAAGACGACGGTTTCATCGTAGCATTGTTTGTACCTTCAGTAATTTATTTTAGATTATTAAATTTGTCTAATACTTAAGTATTTTATTAAATTATTAAAATGCATTCATTCAAAACAGTAATTTTTTATAAACGATTTACCATTGTGGCCGTTGTGTTTGGCGAGCGGATTCCCGTTGGGCCGTAACTACGAGCGCAGCTTTCAGTGCATCGACTGCTCCTTCTCGAACCGAAGCTTTAGAATCGCGAACAGCATTAAAAATAAGCTCGAAAAACGAGGATATATGTTGGTAGAAATATGTAGGCATACAAGTAGCTAATTCTCGCAATACTAACACTGCAGCTTGCCTTTTTCCCTATTTAAACATTTTATTATTTATTTTAGGTATTCTAGATGTTTTTATATATCTAGAATACCTCGCTCCTATCCCCGCCTAACCACTCAAAAGCCCGTTTCACCTCAAACTCGACGTAAATGGAAGCTTTCGCCCCCGAAACCAACGCTAATTTACCCATAGTTTTGGCCGCAAGTTCCATAACCCCCACATCATTAGACGGCAATAAATTGCGCAAATAATTCGCAAATCGCGATATGCGAGTGTTAATATTACCAACGTCGGCCCCAATCAAGCAAACTGCAACAATATGCATTGTTGCCAAAATCGTACTGGTGTACTTGTGACTCACTTACCTATGGCCAAAATGCCACCTTTTTTCTCGTTGACATCATTGCCAGACACCATTTCGAATATATGATGATTGAAATCATCCATAAACGTGTTGATTTCATCGTGTGTTGCCTCGCGCAGTTCCGTTTTTACATATAAACACAAGTCTTGTGCAGCTTTTGCACGTTGATCTGAATGCCGGGATTTTAATCCCGTCACAAATTGTTGCATTAATACATTAGACATGATTCTATGGCATTTCACACGTGATTAATTAAACAACAAACAACTTAACAGTGTTTGACAACAATAACAACATTTAAAACTGTCAATGTGTTTTTACGATCATGTTGCTTTGAGTTATTTTGGTTCAGTGTTGCCAATCAAATTAAATGAAAATTCACTTTTCCCCACTTTCTGGCTAACTTCACAACCGGTCAAATGAGGGATATTTTGTTATTACCAGTTGGCAACATTTTTATATTTCTGTCAACTGGCAAAATATAACCAAATAATATTTGTATTTCAAAAACATGTGAAACTACAACGTAAATATGGAATTGTTCCCTTGATACTAAAATATAACGTGCGTTTCAATTCAATTCTACAAAATGAATGCATCAGCGTTAGATAACTGTTGTATGCATTTGGATTCCCCCAAAATTACCAAAAGACGACAAAGTGCCAAAGATTTAAAAGATTTACTAGCAAATAAAGAAGTTATTGATATACTACACTCTGGTGAAAATCGTAGAACTTGGGACTTTGTTTACAATTCGGTCCAAAAATTAATTCGAAAGGTATTTTTGTCTTTATATCGACTGTGATATATTTATTTCGATTTATTGTTAATCTAAAGGAAGCAGAGAAATGTCATCAAGATGAATCCAAAGCTAAAACTTCTGCTAGTCTCTCCAATGCATATATAAGTATTTGTAATCCTCTCTTAACTTTAGTGCTCTCTAAAGCAAATTCTGGAGGTATATTTATTTCAATTTGGAGCTCATTCTATGTTTTATGAATGTTTTAATATTTCAGAGCCTCGATTATCTGTTACTAAGTTAGTTGAAAGTGTTTTACAGTGTTTGTATTGTGAATACCAAAAAAAATATTTTGGTGATGTTTACATCACTATTTTAGTAAAACATGTGCTACCAGTTCGCAAATATTGGGGCCAGCTTAGTAATTCGCAATGGCAAGGTACTTATAGATTCGAACGTGTTAAGAGGATCTTCTATTGTGTGAACTTAGAAACTAATTATTATATGCATTTATTCCCTCTTAAATATATTAAATTAACATATTTTTACGCTGAAACGCGATATTCGACGCAGTTTAAAATACTTATCAAGTTTTGTCTTTACACTTTGTCTGGGGAGCAACTACTTGCATATCTTAAAAATAGCTAGGGTCACCCGTGGGCACCATGTGCCCATATGGTATACAGAACATAGGTCAGTTGGCGAATTTTCATGTAATTTAATAATAATTACACGGTTTCTCTTCAGTTTGTATCGTTTGACTATAATAGTAATACAAATTTTCACATCGCAAATAATAATAAAGAAAAAATTGACACACTAAATACACTTCAAATCATCAAATTAATTGGAAATTTATCACAAAATCTTTTTTTACATTTTATGTTGACGTTTGATTCGTCTTTGTCTGTACTTCAGAAGAGTAGGGATTGTTTAATTTCAGTATATAAACTATTTGATTATTTTTATAACATTAGCAGTCGCCATGGCGCAGTGGTTAAAAGTCTTGCCTTTCACCCTGGAGGTCGTGATCCCCGTCTATGCTAATTTGCATTTTTACATTTAAAAAAAGCGTTCTACGCATACATACATACATTTCTGGGTAATTATATTAATGATACTTAAAGTACTACTTTCAGTACTTTTACTTTAAGTAGTTCCCTGATTTGGATCCTTCTATGTTTCTTGTTTTTAAATGCGGAAAATGTTGGTAAACCTAACAATATCAAATTTAGATAATTTAACCCTTAATTAGTCGTGAACCGATTATATTTTGAATTAAATCGAATTTTCTTCATCGTATTCGATCATTTTGTGTACAGCTGGGATACTTTTTCTATAGTTTTCGTATTAGACGAGCCTCTTAACCGTCAAGACTAGCGTTGCGAATATTCGTTCGAATAATCAAACACATGCGAATTTATTATGGTGTATAGTGTGATTATTCGTTCGAAAATTCACATAACTGGTCGCATGAAACGTGAATAATATATAAGAAATATTATTGAGATTTTTTATTTTAGATATATATAATCTATTAAAAGATCTATACAATGATCTAACTTTAGAATCTAGTCGACAAAGTGTATTACGAGGATTGTATTTAACAGTAAAATGGGGCTCTTTACACAGTTCTCTGACTCTAGTATTAAGACAAGAATTTTCATTTGTTAAAGACATTTGTCTAGAACTCAAATTGCAAAAATATTGCACACAACAAGAAATTACTTTACAACTATTAATTTCGTTTTGTACACAAGTAAATATTTAAAATGTCTGGTACTTTTACATACATATTACGTCAATATGATCATTACTTTAAATGCATTTAAATTATAAACCACTGTAGTTGTTGACTTTTTCTAGAAGTCTATCCTTGTTTTTTAAAAAGGTCGATAAAGTGTTCATTGCAATATGTATTTCAATTGACGTAATATCAAGTATTTCAACCTCGATTACAAATATTCAATAAGAAATCGTTTTAGCTGGCTAAAGACTGCCGCATGGCCTCATGTAGATTAGGTGAAGAAATTGCCCAAACTGTGATTGGTTTATATGAATTACGATTCGAGAATAACTGTGGTAAAAAAGTAAGCAAATCATTTTAAAAACAGAGAGACTCTTCTAAAATCATTAATATTTCACAGAGTTTACTGTTCGATTTTATGCTATTACAAGTACGTTTACATCATCCAAATGGTGCGCTAGAGAATAGCTCTTCTGCTTATGCTTACAATTCAGTTAAATGGAAATCCATACTTCGTTCTCTTTATTCTATCTTGTGCAATGAGGTTGACGTGATTTTACGCCACTATTCTGTCCGAGGTGTCAATTCTTTGCCGATATTACGGCCAAATTTCTTGGCATTATTTGTTGAAGTTTCCCAACAAGTATGTAATTTTTAAATTATATTATGTAGGGGAAAAAACTGTTTGTTAGGTTTTTTATAGCGGAGTTCATGATGTAACACAAGCATCAGTTTTGGGAAATTTCGCTGATTGTTCGTTGCCATTGGCAAAAAAACCAAGATTGGAAATTGGTGTAGCTGCCATCATTTCAGCTGTGCAAACTACTGGAAACTGGCCTTGGTGAGTTATTTTATGTATGGAAAAATTAGTACTCCTATAAGTATAACTTCGAAAAATTACAGCAGATCGAATTAAAAACAAAAGTATCTTAAGATGTATGAGCTGTAGGCACTTGTTGAAACATGATTATTTAATAAGGAATAATTGAATAAAAACACCCTTGGTTGGTTTCAAAAATAATTTAATTGTATAACTTAATACGTATTTCGGCTTTTACACCCATCGTCAGAAGTGTCGGAAAGAAGTAAAGTGCAAGGTATATATACACACAAATAAATATAACAGGTGATTTTAGCCTATATACCTGTTATATTTATTTGTGTGTATATATACCTTGCAGTTTACTTCTTTCCGACACTTCTGACGATGGTTTAAAAGCCGAAATACGTATTAAGTTACAATTAAATTATTTTTGAAACCAACCAAGTGTGTTTTATTCAATTATTCCTTATTAAAAAGTATCTTAATTATTACTTGTTATGGTACAAACGGCTAAAAAAATTATAATTAATCCAAACTTGTTATACGTAGTATTTTAAATACTTATTCAACATTTCTTTCGACTAGGTTTAGTATTTTAGCTGAATTGATAACTACTTATCCTGATCTACTACAACCAAACGATTTTGCAGCATTGCTAGAAATCTTAGCCAGTTTGCAAGCTGAATGCAAAGACTCGGACACTCGCCATTACTTATATAAATTGTTATCTGTTATGGTACAAGTACAAGAACAATATGATGATACTCTTGAGTCAGATAGACTTGATAATATTTGGGCGAAAATTTGGGAAACTTCTTTAAGGTATAAAATATCTTGTCTCGAAATAAATAAAGAATTGAATTCTAATACTTTATTTAAAACTTTAGATCGGTTGGTTTGAATCAAAATGAAGAAACAACACACAAACTACTTCAAACAATGTTGCATCACAAAAAGACAACGCAATCTAGGTCACTTTTCTCCATTTACTCGTCCGGGGTTTTAAATATTTCCATTCATAGCATTAACACCCTCAATATTTTATGTAAAACAATTCCAGAATTCATAAACGACATAAAACTACGTAAATATTTAATTATTTTAATACTAAACAATGAAAAAGTTCTAAATAGTTCTGTTTATTCTGAGAAAATAACTGCACAAGTCCTAACAGGATTAGTGATCAAATCGTGGCCTTATCAACATAACTTTAGCTTAAACGAACAAATAACTAGAGATTATAAATGTATAGAAGATTCCTATTACATGTCCTCATTCGAAGGCGATTTAATTTACGAAACGCTTACTACGATTAATGAACACGCAAACCAAGAGAATTGTTTGATGCATTATGAGTCGTTTCAGGAAATGAGGAGTGCAATAAAAACATTTTTAAATCGTTTATTTGACACAAATAATGCTATAGATTTTATAAATGGAATGATTTTAATACTACAGATTATATCGGAGTTGTTGATTTTTAATATATTATCAGAAGACAATTTGTCAAAGTTTGTGGATGTTAAGAAATTGTTTCAACAATTACATGAATGTGTAGAACGGCAGTTAGGGAGTGTAGGGGATCAGATACCATTGCTGAAACAAGTAGAGTCATTGTTTGCGCTGAAAGTGGACGAGAGACTGTCGAAATTAATCCGCAATGAGGTGTCTGTTACGTTTGTGAAGTTGTTTTTTGACTTTTTGGATGCTGACGAAACTGATGGAACAGGTACAAAATTGGGAATAAATTTGATTTAATTTCAATAATGTTATAATTTGTAGATGATATGGATGATGGTTCATTTATATCACCATCTTTGATTGATTTCGACTGTACTGACAGCTCTTTCAGTTTACTGAGTGAAGCATTATTAAATGATATTGAAAAAGTTCAGTTACATGCCATGCGTATTTTATCCTTATATTGCTGTGTTCCTGATTGTAATATAATGAATCAAAATCAAATATTTGCATTGAAAACCCTCTGCAAACCGAATTCGGAGGAATTACCTCACGCTGAATTCCAAATGGTATTTCTATCTGTGTGAAATTGGACATTTCAGCAGATTTATAATTGTTTTAAATTATAGACGGTTTATTTCATCAAAGCTGTTGTTTCTTGTAAACCAGGAACTTTGGACAATGCAACAGTATCATATGTTTTGCGAGCGTTACAAAAATTAATGCTTGCCAAACATGAAGATTACGATGCTGCTATTCTTCTTTTACAGCTGTTAAAAGGTGCTTACCTTTTATCAAACACAATAAATTCTCTTTTAAATTGCTTATATATATATATTTTAGATTCATTTAAGCATGTCGATTGCACTATATCAGAAACATTTAAAGAAAATGCTTTAAATCTTTTAAAACCGTTTTATGAACGGCGCACATCTTATGGACCTTATTTATCCGTCATTGTTGCAGATTGTATTGGAGAAATTGCAAAAGTAATTATTTGTTTACTAATTTTATCACTAGCAATCACTAAAATGCTATGATATATATTTTTTAATTTCAGTATAGTCACTTAAGACCATGGCCAAACAGCACCGACATGATTGTAAATTTATTAAATTTTCTCAAATCAGATTATCAAGATATTAGATTTGTAGCAATCAAAAATTTACTAAACATATTTTCAACTTCTACTGCGTCTTCTGCTGAAGAATTACAACAGCAAAACATGTTTTTTCAACTTTATTGTACAGAGGTAATATTTAAAAAATTCAGAATCAAAATATTCAGTTCAATTTCTCTTAGATTTTAGAGTCGTTTACCATAGGCGACAATATAAGCGCTGATCAAGCTATCGACGAAGCAGTAAACCGTACGGCGTGTGCGTTACAAGCTTACGCAGCCGTAATTGTATCTAGTCCTGTTTGGAGAAAACAATCCTTATTCGCAATGATACAACTAGTCAATGAGAAGAAAATAAATACTGGTAAGTTTGTTATTCATTATTTCATTCGTTTTCTACTAATTGCACATTTATAGACATTGTCCAAAAAGTCTTAACGATAGTCGGAAAGAAACTGAACTTAAAGAATGTCCGAGATTTCATGGACATGAATTTAAACTATTTGATTACCCAATGGAATAAGAATAATTGTGCGTTGTATAATTTTCCGTTTTCGTTATTTGATTGCCAAAGCGATATGGTTTTCTATTTGCGATATTTAAAAAATGTTGTACCAATATTATTGCAAGAACCTAACAAAGATTTACTAAAACAAGTTTGTCATGAGACGAAAAAATCGTTGAATGATGTTGTAAAGGTATTCGTAATATTTTACTATGCTCTTCTCATAAGTTCGATATTTGTGACAAGTTATTTTTTTGTTTAAATTTCAAGGACTCGTATCCAAATATAATAGCGCAGTATCTTCCAATCCAAGTGTTGGATAAGCCATCCATAGAACATAATATTTCACATGATGATATTCAAGCAGCGATTCTTTTATTTAAACAACTTGATGACATTTTTTCACCGGATCATACAACCACATTAATCACAGAAATGTTGGATAAAGTGTATATTGAATTACTTAAACGATATTTCGATCGAGATCATTTTGAATCACAATTTGGATTTGTTCAAATTCTACCGGAACCTGACCCACCATTTTACAACAAAGAATTATTCTCCGCAACTTTAAACTATATTGAAGTGAGTACAATAATATTCACCTTTGAAATTCTTTGGACACAAATATTAACTTAAACCTATAATTTTTAATTATTTGATCAACGAAAATGAAACTTATATATTAAAATACCATGTTTTGAATATCCCAGGAAAGAAAATTTCCTTTTTTGTAAAGAATATTTCAACCGGAAGTGTTTGTTTACTCGTGGCATTTTTTGTACGTCTCGAAAAGATCACGAATAAATAGGCACTGTTGTTTTAAACATCCACGTATCGAATTCCTATCACCTATATATTATATATCTAACAGGATTAAAAGAATTATATTTTTATTTATTTTTAGAATAAACTACCATCAAACAAATCAATTATAGCACATTGCATTCAACACTGTCCATCAAAATTAGAACAAATTTTACTAAACTTAACAATAGGTTTGCACGAAACACCTATATTCGAAGAAAAACTAATATCGCTACACCGATACTCAGTTTTGGTGGATAACATAATCCCAGAACTACAATCAGAAAATAACATGAAGTTATTTTTAATTAGAAGTATTACATATAACATAATGAACATAATTAAATCTTACACTGACGACGAAATTGTATTAAGTATTGCAGCGTGTCGATACTTCAAAACATTCAGCTCAAAATGTCTACCATATTGTTCAACAATATTCGAGAAACTCCTAATTTTAATAATAAACACACTAGTGCCAATCGCGAAATTAAATTCGCCATTGAGTGAAGAATGTATAACAGTTTTGAATTTTTTTATCATCGATAATTCACAATACTTGTACAACACTATAGGATCTTTGGATCCTTTTCCCGATGACGGAAAATTTGCGAAAATACAAGAAGTTTACGAAAAAATTAAATATGGCAATGACAAATTTACACTCGAACAAGAAATCGTCCATTTTCTTAACGCCGGCAATTCGATTAGTGATCGCACTGAAGGATTGCAACATATAAAAGTGCAATTATCGGAGAAAAAATTTGAACTCACTGAGTTGTACGCAAAGCTTCATAAATTGCGCGGATTTTGCGAAGATTGCGAGGAAAGCATACTTCATCGTTTAATTTGTATGCTTGTTAAATTGACTGCATCGCCCAATCTAAAAGTAAGTAATAGGGCTATTTTTAAAATAAAAAATTCGCAACTTATTTACAATCTACAATTCCTTTTTCTTAAAATTGTCACTAAATGGTAAGTTTAAGAATAATATTGATGATATTGTTTGAATGTAGGTAAGTTTGGAAGCTGCACGTTGCTTAGGAGAATTAGGCCCTGCAGATCTCACAACATTGGTCCTTAAGCCAGAGCGGCCACTTAAAGAAACTTATACAAGTCCCGCGGAGTTGGTTATCGGTCAAATAATTGTGTTACTTTCGCAGTATTTGGTGAATTGTGATATTGAAGTAGCTAAAACTGTCAGTCAGGCTCTATACACTATATTAGCTAGCAAGGAAGGCAAAATTGTTATATGTAAGTATTTTTTGTTTTTAAAATACCAATTAATTTTAATAATTAAATACTTAATTGTATTAAAAATTATATCACGATATAATGTTATTGAAACAAATAGCTTAGGAGTTAATAGTTAAGGTCAAACATCAAGCTTCTTCTTTATTCTTTATTAAAAAAAAAAAAAAAAAAATCAACACAAAAAGTGTTATATTCTTCTATTAGCCTAAATTGAATTACGCTTATTTCTTAGATTCCCCAGATAAAGATTATGGTTCTGGCACTTTAGAAAAATCATATGTAACCCCATTTATACCGACAAAGAAGTGTTGCACCGATTCATGTATAACTATTGATGAAAGATCATTCATCATAAATTTAGATCGTTGTGATCTATGGTGTCCTCCATCCCAATGTTCTCATTTTGAATGGATCACCATATTAGTTTGTGAATTATTACAAACGTTCCCTGAAAAATGTGTGCTACGTATACTAATACCAGTTTGCAAAGCTAAGGTACCAAAAAAAATGGCACTTGCAAAATAAGTGATTTTAAACATATGTTTTAGGTGGAATTTTCAGAGCAAATATTCCCTTTGATTATATACCTGTTGCTATGCCAAAATAAAAAACCTTGCACTTCTTTAATTAGCAAACAAATTGGACAATTTTTTAGTAATCATTACACGGGTTCGATATCTAATAGTACATCGCTATCACAAGCTTCTATTAACAGCGTTGTTATGTTTAACAGAGCTTCAGTTCAATGTATGTTAAACGTGGTACATTTTATTCGGTTACAACAGAATATAAGTCCCAATAAGTAAATAAAAAATTTGGTAAAGTGCATTAGCGCTTATTTCTAATGTATATATGTCTTTTAGAAAAATGATCGATGAGTTAGATTTAAATTATCTACATGTAGCTCAAGCTGCTCAATTTTGTTCAGCCCATTTCACTTCTATATTATATGCTGAATTATGGTGCTATGGTAAAATAGAGGATAAGGAATCACAATATACAGACAGTAGTAGCGCCTCTACTCTAGATTACGTCTGTGAAAATGAACAACCGGAATTGACCACTGCATTTGAAAACCTAATGAGAGAAGTAAGTGATTTATATTTACTATATTTTGTAACTAATCAAATACACAAGTGTTTGTAAATGCAAATATTAGAAGAATTAAAGTTTGAGTACATAGTAAAAATTAATTTTAATTTTAGTGGTCTACATCTCAAATACTTATTTATATAAGATTAAATGTATGAGCTGTAGGCACTTGTTGAAACATGATTATTTAATAAGGAATAATTGAATAAAAACACACTTGGTTGGTTTCAAAAATAATTTAATGTAACTTAATATGTATTTCGGCTTTTACACTATCGTCAGAAGTGTCGGAAAGAAGTAAACTGCATTCTAGAATTAAGTTAATTTTAATCTATAACCTTTATACCTGTTATATTTATTTGTGTGTATATATACCTGGCAGTTTACTTCTTTCCGACACTTCTGACGATGGTGTAAAAGCCGAAATACGTATTAAGTTACATTAAATTATTTTTGAAACCAACCAAGTGTGTTTTTATTCAATTATTCCTTATTAAACTTATTTATATAATTGTAAACATTAACAATATCGTTATTAGAGCTACAAGAAAATCGGTGAATGTGACGCAATGCAAGGTTGCGGTACCTCATACCTCTTAAGCACAAACACCAGAGTAGAATATTACAAAAATTTAGGCCGTTGGGACAAAGTAACACTTCACTACGACTCCCAACTATCATGTGGTTTACAAAACCAATCATCAGATTTAATTCGAGCGTTAAAAAACAACAGTTTGCACTACTTAGCATCAAATTTCAACATAGATAACATAAATACACAATACGATTGCGCATGGCGTTTAGGACGGTGGAATATTATCGATGCACCTAATCCAGAATCGAATAACAACTTTGAAAAATATCACTATTTTGCGTTGAAAGCGTTACATGAGAATGACAATATTAGTATGACTCAAGCTATAGTTGAAGCTAGAAAATATGTGATTCAGAGTTTATCACATGCAAGCTTAGAAAGTAGTAAGAATTTATATAACGCCATGACTGAGCTTCAATTACTTCAAGAAATTGAAAATTTTGCGCAAGCTAAAATCGATTTTAAATTTCCGGAATTATTCAAAAAGTGGGAACTTCAAAACATATTCAGTAAAAATGAGTTTGACTATATAGAGCCAATCAAAACTCAAAGGATTACTATGTTAAATGATATTTATCGGAATGATAATACCGACAAATTTAAAATACTCTTGGCTGACTTACATTTACAACTAGCGGGTAAGTTATGCTACATGTCCACATAAGGATGTAGTGTGCATAAGGATGGTACATGTGAAGTTTAGATATGTTAATACTGTAATATCTATATAAACTATTCCAAATGCAGGCGAAGCAAGAACAGAAGGCGTTTATGCCGTAGCCCAACGTTCCCTAAACAATCTTTCCACCTTTGAAAATTTAACACCGGAAATCAAAGGTCGTATCCTGTTCGAACAAGCCCAACTTTCGTGGCTGGACGACAAGACATCCGGCAGACATTTCTTGCGACATTTGCTCGACCATAATAAAGATTCAATACCGCAACAAGTGTACGCAGTTGCGTTGAAATTGTACGGTAATTGGATGGTTGAAACACGGTCGGAAAATCCATCGGCGATAATCGAAAAATATTTCGAGAAATCGTTGGAAATTTTAGATGGCTTGGACGATACGACCGATAGTATTGAGTGTCGATGTACTGCATTGGATTCGTTGGCCAGATTTGCTGATTCTCAATACCAACATGTAAGTTTTTTGCGTTATTTCCCTCTATAGCTTCTATAAGAATTTCTTTAAGATCTATAAAAATGCTATTCTGCGCCATATAATTCTTATTGAAATCCATATCTTTATTTAATGTACGATTAAAATTTAAAGACTTATTATTTATAAGATTAAACGTGTTATTCATTGAATATATATTTTTTTATCAGGTAACGAGTTGTATCGAATCATCAGTTTTCGAAAGTAAAGTCCAAACTATAAAAAAATTCCGTGAACTTGTTGCTCAAATTCAGCGAAAAGGTGACAAATCCACTGATGAAAAACGTGCTGAAGCACTTTATTTAAAGCAAAGTAATATCGATGAGACTGAAGTGAATAATGTATACAAAGAAAAGAATATGTATCTTATACTCGCTGTTTCGTATGTCTTTTACTTCTAATACAACCAACAAGATTATAATTTTTTTTTTTTTCACTAGGCAATACATTCGAATGTTGGAACAATGCGACTCATATAACTTAAAAATATTCCGTGTTTTATCCTTAAGTTTAGATAATAAAACCAACAAAGATCTGATTAAAATATTAAAACAAACGTTACAAAAAATCTCCACCTACAAATATATACCATTAGTTCCCCAACTTGTTCCTCATATTGGGAGCAATCAAAATGATTTATTTGAGAAATTAATACACGAAATATTAGGTATAATTAAATTTAGAAACAAATCTGCTTCAAATATAACGACTATCGTAATTTTAGAAAAATGCGCATTCGAGCATCCGCACCATACTTTACCGGTAATTTTAGCCCTTGCCGATTCGTACAAAGATCGAGATTTTGACCCAAGTAATAATAATACTTCGTCTGAAGTCCGTGTTCAAACTGCCAAAGAATTACTAGCGAAATTAAAGAAAAAGAAATCGTTAGCTAGTGTGATCAAAAACATGGAATTAGTTTCAACAGCTTTAGTTAGTTTGGCATATTTAGACAGTAAAACTTGTACTGAACGGAAAAGAACGTATATTATCCCGTCGAAGGAAGTGATTAAAAATATTCGAATTATGCATAATGTTTTATTGCCAACATTGAATATTGAAGTTCGTAAAAGTTGCAATTATGATAATATAGTGGGTACGTAAGCAAAAGGGAAATGGTGCCCTGATCTAATTATTACGTGACAACGGTTATTGTATTATTTTTATTGTTAGGTGTTCAAGATTTTAGTGGAACTTTCTCACTTGTCGGAGGTATTAACGCCCCGAAAAAAATCACCTGTCTTGGTACTGACGGTATATCACGAACACAATTAATTAAAGGGAGAGACGATCTGAGACAAGATGCTGTGATGCAGCAAGTTTTTACTATTATGAATACTCTATTAGCAAAGAATAAACAAACTAGAAAATTATTAATTCGGACTTATAAGGTTTGGTTCTTCTCATACATATATAACATCCTATATTTATATCAAATACCCAAATAAATATATTATCATAAATATCTGTTGTGGTCCGAACAAGACTTTCTTATAAAAACTGATACAGTTGAAAGATTTGGATGTATAACATTTGAAACTAACATGAACATTATGATTCTAAAAACTATGAATGTGAAAATCCTAACAGGTTGTACCCTTATCTCAACGAAGTGGCGTAATCGAATGGTGTGAACATACTGAGCCACTTAGTGTGTATCTGACTGATGCACATAAACGTTATCATCCATCCGATTGGACACCAAATGAATGTAGAAATCAACTTAGAGTAAGTCCTCCTTACCAAATCTTAACATGTCGCTAGCTTAATACTAATAAATAGTAGTGCTGTAGTTCTGAAGTAGCGATGTTACATAAAGTTTAGAATTTTTTTGTAATTTGTTTTTTTTTGTATTAATTTTTTAAACAGGCTGTCCATACAAAAGACCACGAAACAAAATACAGGAAATTCAAACAAATTTGCACGAATTTTCGCCCGATATTTCATATGTTCTTCATTTCATCCTATCCACAACCTACTATTTGGTTCGAACGTCGAAGGGCTTACATGCACAGTGTCGCTACCTCCAGTATGGTTGGTTATATTTTAGGACTTGGTGATCGACATGTGCAGAATATTTTGTTGGATACAAATACGGCAGAAGTTATTCACATTGATTTCGGTATGATTCTTTAGGCTTTACTTGTAGACACATATTAAAACCATATAATACTCAATGCTGTCGTTAAATCAATCAAAATAAATTTTAATATGTGTACATTCTGAGATTCGGAAAAGCTATGTTTATTTTAGTGTAAGATCTCTTTAGATTTTCTTCTAATTTGTTTAATTAGGCATTGCTTTTGAGCAAGGAAGAGTCTTACCTACTCCCGAGACTGTACCATTCCGTTTATCAAGAGATATTGAAGCTGGAATGGGAATTTGTGGTATTGAGGGAGTATTTAGAAGGTATTTCTATATATTTTTTACAGTTTTATGTTTTTCATATGCCGTAATATTTTAAATATTCTTAAATAAGATGTGATCACTGTCCATGATGTATAATTTTTACGTATTAAATATGTAACAGACTCGTTTGTATGCATTTTTCAGATCGTGCGAAAAAACAATGCACGTTCTTCGCCAAAATGCTGAAACAGTTACTACAATCCTCGAAGTATTACTTTACGATCCATTGTATGTCTGGACTATAACTGCTGCTGAAGCATACAGCCGGCAAAAAGACGAAGATCAACAAAGTTTAAGCTTCAGTGATGATGGTATTTTGTTTATATATCGCATATATATATATATATATATATATATATATATATATATATATATAATTTATTTATTTATTTATTAAATCTAGATGCTACGCCTGTGAACGTAACTGCAGAACGTGTGCTCTTACGACTAAAACAAAAGCTACAAGGTACAGAAAACGGCGGCGTTTGCAGTGTCGAAGGACAAGTTGAATGGTTAATACAAGAAGCTAGGGATCTTGTGAATCTTAGTCGTTTATACTTTGGCTGGCAATCATATTTGTGATTAATTATATTATAATATTCGTTACCATTAGTGTTAGAAAATATTTCTTGTTATTTTCAGAAAATGTTATTTTTAAGTGATAAACAATCAAATAAAGATATTACTTATAGTTTTTGTTCCTTTTAAGACAATTTTCTATTATCGAATAAAGTTACCAATATGCCAGTTATTTGTAAACGCATTTATTTTTACTACTTAAGAACTTTAATCGTAAAAGAAAATGTCTGCTTTACATATATTTTGTATTATTTAACATTTAAGTGTTTCATGTTTGTTACATATCTTTTTCAATAAAGTATTTTGTATAATTTGCGGCTAATTAATTATCAATTTATTCCTTATGCCCCTTAGAAAAATTGTGCAATAAAGATTCTATGAAGCTTGATGTGTATTAGAACAATTCTTTTTAGAATTATATAGGTTCCCTACATGTACATATTACATATCGGATACATTACATTTAGAGAACACAGCTCAGATATGTATCAGATACATATCTTTATGTTGTGTGTTTGCTGGGTTATTATAAAGTTTGTATTGTATTGAATTCGCCAATTCCATATGAGATTTCTGTCTGAACCAGATAAAAGCGCTTCAAGGATGTATTATTTTATTTAATATATTGAATATATGTTTATATCTGATTGTAAAATGTTCTAAAGTGTATATCAATGCATCTGGTTCAGTTAGAAATTTTTAACTTATGTGGACTTGTGAATACAATACCATGCATAGTTTATGGTAAATAATTTGATTCTATAAAAATCATTTCAATACACATAAGAAGTGCCATATAATCTATATAATAAATCTATTAGATTTCTCGGCGTTTTTAGCAGAATTTCTATAGTTTATTGAATTATATTAAATTAGAGAATAAAGAATTATTAATGTTGAGAAAGCATTGCCTCCTCAGATTATATGTAAATGTTTGTTTTTAATAAGCAAAATATAATATTTCTTTTATAACAGATCTAAGTATTATTTTTATTGAACAAGCTTAACAACTATTTCGTACACAAACAATATTATGCTATTTTAAATAATAATAATGATAATTTCCTTTTTGTTATTTTCAAGGTAATCAATACGCCCCCTCTTTATAAACGGGGTACGAACTGCACTGTCAAGTTATAAACGAATGGGGGAGCCTGTGAACAGCGTCCCCCGAGATTAAGGTTGTGTCAGTTACAAATAATAAAAATTCGGCTTATTCAACTGTTTCATATGTGTAAAAATCATCATTATTGTCACTGTTTTGAAAAACAATAACGGTAAGTTTTGTTCTGTGGAGCAAGATGATTTTCAAATATAGATTTTTGGGTTATCTTTTTACAACACAAATATGTATTCGATGAAACTACCATTTTAGGAATGTGATCCGTATACCAGGGTAGCATAAGGGCGATATTAGTAGTTTTTTTCGTATTTGTTGCAATTTATAAATTATAGATGCCATTGTGTTAGTAATATGTTTATAGCATTATTAGCAATAGTTAATATATTGCGTAAAATAGTTGTATTTGCGTATATATGTTAATTCAAGATTTTTGCAGGGCACCCATGCTCATACTAAATTTATGTTTATATTATTAATTATATTGCGAATGCTCCTTTTTTTCTCCATAAATAATAGTTAATATTTTATTGCCGCAAATCTCCATTTCTTTTTCTCCGAAATTATTTCTGGGTTTGGCATGTATGTTTATTCATTAATTCTTCAAATTATTGTTGTAGATGACGCAAACAAAAACTTTAAATATAACGTGGCACGACCACTTACAGGATTTAAGTGGTTTATTTCAGAAATTATATGAAAACCAAATACTAGTTGATGTAACATTATATTGTACAGAAGGCCATGTGAAAGCCCACAAACTAGTTCTTTCTGCATGTAGTCCATTTTTTTCGAAAATCTTCGAAGAAAATCAAGTCGAACACCCTATAATCATTTTAAAAGGTATCACATTAAGCCAAATGAAACAACTCCTAGGATTCATCTATAAGGGTTCAATTGATGTTAAAGAATACGATTTAAACTCATTAATTGAAGCTGGTTCATATCTTGAGATCAAAGGCATGGAATTAAAACATATACCTAAACATATGAAATATAAGCAAACTTCTAACATAAATACGAATGGAAATGAAAAAAAAGAGAACGAAAACAATCAAAAATCACTTGCTTTAAACAAATCTAATGACGAAGTTGTAAACCAGGAAAATGGAGATACAACACAGGAAATAGAAGAAAAAACTGAAGTAAATTGAGCACGTCTGTTATTTGCATTTTTTTTTGTGTGCCATAATTATTTGTTCATCAAATATTCAGCGACTTAGTCAAGATTTTTTTAAAATGCCACTCTTGTGTATTTGCATAAAGAATGCGCCTGTAAAAATGTCCATATTTACTTTCTTTTACAAAGTAATAAGTAAGTCGGATATACACGTTTTGACCTTCCCTGAATCGATTGTGACTATTTTCGGAATGAACGCTCTAGGGCCAAAACTGTCGAACGAAAAATTATGAAAGTTCAAACTTAAGACTTGATGTGCGCACCTCCTATTTTTGAATAGAATATTCAAACCGGAAGTGCGCATGTGTTTTACTCTATAAATTTTTTGTTCTATCTCCAATATCACTAGAACGGCTGCGCACTTACGGCAAATATAGTTATGTTCATAATGAAATCCATTAATATTTTGCACAACTTTTGTTTGAAACATTTCTGCCAAAAAATGTACCAGTTGCGAGAAAAATGCTACGAAACATTATAAATATCTTGTTGGAGTTGCCATGGATTCGCGCATGTAGCTTATAAGATCGGATCATCTGCGCCTTTGACAGGAAAACAAAATAGACTCAATTAGATAAATGACATATTAGAATATTTCTGTAGAGTATTGGTTAGTTTGTTTTGGTTATTTAAAGCAATTTGTGAAAGGGTGCGTTCTTATTTACCCCCTATTCAGGACCCCTATTCTGGGTATCTCAACTCAATATATTGAAGTGAGATTTGAGATAACTATGACGTACCACTAGTGAGACGCGCATGTGAGATCTTTAGGGATCGGATCATCTGCGACTTTGATAGGAAAACAAAATAGACTCAATTAGATAAATGACATTTCAGAATATTTCTGTAGAGTATTGGTTAGTTTGACTGTTTGTTTTGGTTATATATAGCAATTCGTGAAAGGGTTCGTTCTTATTTATCCGGTGTGCAGGTTCCAGTCGTTTCCCCTCCTACCCTATATATATATATATATCCAAAACCAGCTATCAAACTAACCAATACTCTACAGAAATATCCTGAAATGTCATATATACATACACATATCTATATCTAGTGAAAACTGCGTAAAAGAAAATCGAGTGCAGTCCACTCCAGATACTTTATTATCGTCGAAAGATTACTCTTTTGGTAATGAGGATTTAAGGTTTTGGAACTGAAATCATTGAAATACAAAGGTTTAATAAGTCATCAATATCTATAATTGTTAATTTCTAATTGCTAAAAATATAAAATAGACTTCAATTCATTTTGATTGTTGCTTTATAATACAAGGCTTGTATGTGTATTTGTCACTAGCATAATCATTGTGCATAAAATGTGTAGCCAATTTGGTGTAAATTGCTCATGCACCTTCAGAGAAGTAGAGGGCACAAATTTAGTCTCCAGTGCCGGTCAATCTGTAATTATATTTTATAATTAATAGTTATGGATGAAATTTTAGGATCCAAATAGTGTAAAACCAGAAGTTACTGAAGAACCAATTATAAAGCAAGAAAGTACACATGGAAGAGAAACGCGTTTTAAGGGCAAAAAACGTGTAAAAGTAACTCATGAAATTATTCGTTTTACTAAAGTAAAAACAACTCCCGTAACATCCACACCTAAAAAATCTGCAACAAATACTACAATTAAAGAACAAAAAAATAAAAGCGAAATTCAAAATAAAAGTATTGCAGATGAACCAGTTACGAAAAAAGGTATTTTCTTAAAGTTACGCTATTTTATTTTAATACTATATAATTTGATTTAAATAGTTAAAGAAGAAATAAAAAAGGAAACGGATAAACCAGTTATACAAACAGAAAGCGATGCAATTATTCCGGACGTAGAAATCAAAGAAATGGATTCTGATATTTTATATGATCATTACTCAGATGACGAAGAATCAGAGGTATATATTACTTCATATTCTGGAAATCGTAATATTTTATTTTCCTTGTAACATTTAGGATATTCTGGAAGCAAGTATCGAAGATCGACGATATTTTGAGTGTACTTTCTGCAAGAAAATGTTCAAAAACGATAACGATCTCCATTGTCATACACGTGTCCATACGGAATCAAAACCATTTAAATGCGACTACTGCGACAGCTTGTAAACAGTTCGACATTGAATGAAATTTTCACACTTGAAATAAAATTAAAATAATTTCAGATTTACACGTTCTTCACACCTAGCACGACATCGAAGACGGCATACAGGGGAACGGCCGTTTAAATGTCAAGAGTGTGGTCAATTGTTTTCGCGACAAGATAAATTAAAGTTACATACTCGAACACACACTGATTACAAACCTCCTCCGTATTTTCGGAAATTGGAACGAGCAGCATTGAATCCCTCGTATTCAGCGCTAGATCCAGATGAGAAGAGGGCTAGAGGTCGACCGCGGAAATATCCAATAGATAGTAAGTAATTTTTTTTTGTATATAATGTAAATCATATATTTTTTTGTTGATAGCAATACTAATTACTCCGATTAACTTAATTTAGAAATGAAAAGAAATCAATTGCTATCTAATTCTAATCTTAATATTTTTATATTTTGTTCTATATTATAATCTTTAAAAATAATAATAATTTTGTTCAAGATACACCTAAAGAAAAACGACCAAGAGGTAGACCACGCAAATTATCTGGTAAGTCATAACTTAAATTATTTCCATAAAATGCTTATTTTATTGTTATAAAGTGACGAAATTATTACAAAAAAATAGTTTTACGATATTTACATATGCAAATATACAATACATTTGAGTCCTTGTCCAGGTTCAAATGTTCTTCGTACGGCGAGCTAAAAAGTGTAATGTACACGTAAAGGTTAATTTGACGTCAAATAACACCTAAAACACTAAAAATTGTACTGAAAAATACAAATATATTATTATTCTAGTTTATTATTTCCCAAAAATATCAGAATTAATAAAAATTAAATTTAGCTATTCCTCAATTCTAATATATATATATATATTTAAAGGTGAACCAGCAGAGAATTATGATATTACAAATCTTCCCTTCGGCGATTTCTCTTATTTAACGTCCATGGTCATGGAAGAGCAAGCGCCATTTAATGACATAACAATAACGCCAGTTATTACAACAGATATTGTCCCCCCGAAACCAGCCGTTTCAACCGATTTGCTCAGTTCTGTTCGCCAAATCGGTGAATGTACAATTCAAGCAGTATCTAAATAAATTATGTATTTTACTGTTAAGTCTTCCTTCGTAATAGAATTTCGAATAAGTTATCTAGCAGATATTTTCAAGTATTTTCGAATCTTTTTTTTTATTAGGTAATATATGTTCTTATTAATAATTTTTAAGATGTGTTTTATACATAACTATAAATGTTGTATTTGAAAAAAAAAACATATTTTTAAATATTTATTATCAGCTTTGTGTTTACATATTTTTTTAGTCTTTTATTCTATAACTATTATGTAAAAATATGTACCATCATTTTAAGGCGTACAAAAATAAATACAATGTGACAACAAATTATATTGTATTTTTATATTTGAGATGGCATAGGTTGATTATTGAAAACAGCAATAATATTTTGGGCTGCTAATTCCGCCATACAATGTCTTGTGTTAACTGTTGCACTTCCCAAATGTGGAATCAAAACTGTAAATAATATATAATTATTGTTAGTTTAAATTACAATATAATATATATACACACATCAAAATAGTCTAGGGATATTAAAAAAAAATTATATATATAATATTTCTAGACCAAAAAAAATGTTTGCAAATTTGAATATGTTTTTAGATAAACAAAATAAAATGCAATTCAAGTTTAAGGAACAAAATGGTGAAAATGTTATGCATACCGCAGTTTGGTAAACTGTAGAGTTTATGTCCAGGTGGTAATGGTTCAGGGGTCATAACATCAAGGCCAGCGGCGAAAATGGTTTTATTTTCTAATGCTCGAATTAAAGCCGGCTGATCTACAATTTGTCCTCTAGCTATGTTGACGAATACAGCAGTATTTTTCATTTTACCGAATGTTTCGTCATTGAACATATGTTCTGTTTCTTTTGTGTATGGGCAGCACACAATAACAAAATCACTCTCCTTGAGTAATTCGTCAAAAGACACGAAACTTGCTCCCAGCTCTTTACCTATTAAGAAATATATATATATATACACTCGTACCTCGCCTAGTGCACCCCCCGCCTAGAACACGAGCTAATCCTCGCCTAGTACACCGGCGTCACGTCACCCCTCCGAGTTCCCCCACTCCGACCGTAGTATATATATATATATATATATATATATATATATATATCAAATCAAAATTTATATGCGATTTTTGGGAGGGGAAACTTCGAATAATACAGTTTATTTAAATTTTTGAACCATAAAATCCTATATATTGAACACTTTTCTAAGTTTACCTACGGGTTTTTCGGTATGTCCGCTATAAAGAAACCGTCCAACTCGAAATCCTTTCAATCTTTTGATTATTTCCTCTCCTATAGAACCCAAACCAACTATTCCAACAGTAGAATAGCGAATATCCTGTCCCAGCAAGCTGCTAACACTAAATTTCCAACGACCACTAGAAAGATTTTATATTTTTAGATCGCCGTACGAAGTATAGAAGAGCTCAAGTATTCGGTGGAGTCCCTTTAATACTAATATATATATATATATATATATATATATATATATATATATTCAGGGCGACAAGACAAAAACAATTAGTGATTGTTTTTTTCTTCTTTTTGGACCCGAAAATGCGTCCGAATGCTCTTCTGTACTTTGTAAAGCGAGCTAAAAAAATTATTTATATTAACTTTGTCATATCTAGCCACCCTTCATGCATTCTCCGAGAAGCGGCTAAGGTTAATAGTACAGCTATATCGGCCACGGAATTCTGTAATATGTTCTGCGTATTTCCCAATAAAATTCCTCTAGATTTCAATTCCTTTACATCGATATGATCGACTCCAACCGACATAGTGCTTACAATACGTAATTGTGGTCCTGAGAAAATATATATATATTTTTTTCGATTTTATTGAAACATATTTTACAATGTTACACCTGCAGCATCCAGAAATTCTTTATCGAAATATTCCTTTGATGACCAGAATATTGCATCTACACCTTTTACATGTTCTATTAATTGTTTGCGAGTAGGTGGATCACCTTCAACGCGAATCACCTCAAATCTAGATGAAAATAAAACACCGATATCCAATCAAACAGGATTAGGTAAAACGCACGTATGCGTTCAGCCTTATAAGTAATACAGGCGATGCGAGCAGCGGTTTTTTATTACAATGGCCTTTTGGTTAACAATTTGAAAAAATGTTATAGATATAAAACGTCAATAAATTTTGTACTCTAACAATTGCTATTGTTTTCATTATTATATTTCATGTTTTATTATAAAAAGAAATAATTTTAGTTCATATTTTAAAATTCATAATTTTTATTTTTAATAATTTTTTATGGCCTTTGGGTTACCAATATGAAAAAAATCTTGTTGACAAAATATCGTAGAATATTTAGTAGAATTTTTGTGTGTTAATTATTTTTATAAGGGCAGACTTTCTGATTGCATTACTTACCTTCTTGGAATACATTCCAAGAAGGTAAGTTCGGGACGTATGCCGGAAATCCGGCTTATAACGTCAACGCTTGCGACATCTACATCGCTGAAAGAATACTAAAATCCTCCTAATACTCTCGCTAGCGTAATTGGCGTGAAGGTTAGGTCGCGGTCAAATAATGTTACTTGGGATATCTAGCTCCGAATAAGATATTTATGATCTATACTCACTGCTTCGAAAGTAATTCGAACGCAATTTTCGGAACACCCATATTCGTTATAATAACTTTTAGTTTACTCATTTTGACATATATAGAAATATCTGCTACTGCGTGCGTTTACTGTCGTAACTTTACAACTACTGAAAAAGAAACCTAATTTCATTTGTATTTACTTTCTTTTACGAAGTTATAAATAAGTATAATAATCATGGAAAATGTAGAACTTTTCACTTTCCCTACTAGAGCCAAAACTATCATACGTAAAATTGTGAAACTTCAAATTTAACTTGTATATGGCCCTATTTTTGAAAAGAATATTTAAACTGGAAAGTGCATGTTTACTCTATTTCCAATATTACTATAACGGCTGCACTTACGGCAAAAATAGTTATATTCATAATGAAAGATATTACTATTTCGCACAACTTTTATTTATAAGTTTCCTCAAAAATGTACTAGTTACGAGAAATATACTCCGGAAAATCTTAAATATTTATTATATTAAATCTTAGAACTATGCCTGAAAATATTTTAACAAAATAGAAATAATTTATGTCATTTTTCACCGGTTAACACAAATAGATGGACTGAGAATGTGTTTAAATAGTTGAATAAAGATAAATGTTGAATAACATTACGTTTTAAGTATTATATTTGAATATATTGATAAGGTGAATATTAAAAAAACAAGCTATATTTTAAATTGAGTAAACAGTATTTGATAAAGTTATAATAATAATCTTATTGGTACTTATTGGAGTATTACTTTGGAGTAATAGTTGGATTAACAGTTTAGTAGGGATATACATTTCTAGTTATAACGTAGAAGAAAGTCGAGTACAGGCCACTCCTCATATTTTATAATCAGTTCAAGTACTGTAATAAATACAAAACAAATCATGTTCTTGTAAACTCACGTATGATAAGAGTTTTTATTAACATTAAATAAACAATAAATCGTTATGTATTTTGATAAAATCAAAGATTAGCAGAAAGACTTGACACTATTGTGAATTTTTACATTCTTATACGCAGTAATAAAACCTGTAAATATGCAAAATTTTAAACTCGAGATTTCTACGGATATACACTTTTTAACCCTCTCAAAAACGGAAATTTCTGAGATATTGAAAAAGTAGCAGGAGTATATTTTTAGTATCAGTTAAGATATTGTTCATTCTGAAAATTGTCGGATTCGATTCAGGGATGGCCAAAATGTGTATTTCCCTTAATATCACGAGTTCGATTTTTTTAAATTACAATATTCAAAAATGAAAGACTAACAAAAGTTAGATTTTTATATATGTTAAGAAGTAAAGTTCATATTGTATGTAATAAAAGAAGTTTTTTATATAAATAAATTACAGAGATTATAATAACTTGGACATAATTAATATAATAATTTTCTGCTTATACATTGTAATTTTACTTCTTCCTTTATCCATTGAATGTTAGGAACATTTTTTTGACCGCATATTTATATAATTGAGTGTTAACATTTCTAAGTCTATTCATTTCACTTTTTAAATCTTTATCATTCGACGAATTACTTCGAATATTATTAACTACTTTTGGACTGGGCAACTCAGTGCAAAATGATAATTGTTGATCTTTTGTTTGAATTACATCAACAGTTACATTAGTATCATCTAAGATCGCACGTTGAAACGTGTTCAATACAATAGAAGGTTTTAAATCGTGGACAAATAAATTTTTCGGCGACATAGTAAAAAAGACATTAGTAACCGCACCCTTATGCGGTATGGTTCTAATTTTCTGTTTTGTCTGTACGTGCCAAATAATTACAAGTTCATCTAGCGATCCCGACGCTAATTTCTGTCCATCAGCCGAAACTGATAAACACGTAATATATTTTGTATGCCCTTTGTACTCGGTCATTTCCGATTTATTGACATGATATTCGCGATTGCGAGGAGGATTCAATAAACTAAGTTCGTAAATGGTGCCATCAACAGCTCCGACATACACGAAGGTTTCAGATAGGTTCATTGTGACTGAAGTTAGGCACGTGTCGAATACAACGGAAAGTAGCAATGTTCCAGAGTTTAGTTGATAGATTTTCAGGGTGCGATCCGTCGAAACGGTGACTAAACGCGCGTGATGGCCACTTTTACCGATGCACACATCTTTTACAGCCATCGAATGGTCAGATATTGTATGCAAGGGATCGGTTTGCCCCGCTGTCGATTGAGTGATGAAATCATTGTTTTGCTGCGATATGAGATGGGCTAGTGGCCAGACGAGGACTAAACCTTCTTCGCCAGCAGATACAACATAAGAGCAATCACTTGTGAATTGTACTTTTGTTATGTGTTGGAAATGTTTGCTGGTTACGGATAATAATCGACCAGATGCAATTTGCCAAATGTAGAGTTTTTCCTCGATGCCAGCCGCACAGTATAAGCCATTTGGTGATACTGCGAGTGTGTTCACTTTACCCGGGCACACGAAACGGCTGAATTTCACAGTTTCTTGACTGTTTATTGGCCAGACATGCAGCAGAGGTTTCAAGCGTTCGGCAGCGATAACGTAATCGTTGCCTATTAGATTCAGTGAATTTGGTGCAATGACGCCACCACCTTTGTAGGAATGTATTGATGTGCCCGTTTTTATATTCCATACACTGGAACTCCATAAGTTTGCAGAAGCATCACTAGTTAACAAAACTTCGACTGTATCACACATGACTGCAATGCCTGGGAATTCATCAAACATAATATTACAATAAACATCTATAGCTTACTTATTTTATATTACCCGTATTATCTGTTTATAACCCCCAAGTTTTTGAATACACGTGACGACCAATAATAAGATAAGTGATAATACAGTATTGCCAATTGAAAAAATATTTGGAGTGGCCTGCACTCGACTTCCTTTTACGCCATTTTCACTAGATAGATGGGGTTTTCAATACCCAGAGTAGGGGGTAAATAAGAACGCACCCTTTATATAACCAAAACAAACTAACCAATACTCTACACAGAAATATTCTGAAATGTCTATTATCTAATTGAGCCTCTTTTGTTTTCCTCTCAAAATAGCAGATGATCCGATTTTATAAGCTACATGCGCGAATCGATGGCAACGTGTAAACAACATATTTATAATGTTTCGCGTAGCATTTTTCTCGCAACTGGTACATTTTTTGAAGAAATGTTTCAAACAAAAGTTGTGCGAAATATTAATGGATTTCATTATGAACATAATTATTTTTGCCGTAAGTGCGCAGCCGTTCTAGTGATATTGGAGATAGAACAAAAAATGTATAGAGTAAACATGCGCACTTCCGGTTTGAATATTCTTTTCAAAAATAGGAGGTGCACATCTAGGGCATATACAAGTGTTAAGTTTGAAGTTTCATAATTTTTCGCTCAACAGTTTTGGCTCTAGAGCGTTCACAGACACACACAGACAGACAGACATTCCGAAAATAGTCACAAGCGATTCAGGGAAGGCCAAAACGTGAATATCCGTTGAAATCTCGAGTTCGAAATTTTTCATGATTACAAGACTTAAGGATTGTTCACAGCGAAACAATCAGTAATTAAGCTTAGAAATTATAAATAATAATTTCAGTTTGTTGTATGACATACAAGGTTAACGTTCACAGCAACAAAATTTATCATAAATTATGTTGCTTGGAATGTTAACATTGCTTGTCATAATACAAACTAGATTATTATTTGTAATTTTCTAAGCCTAATTACTAAATGATTCGCTTTGAACAATCCTTTACTTATTATTTCGTAAAGGATTGTTCACAGCGAATTATTTAGTAATTAAACTTAGATAATTAAAAATAGCAATTTAGTTTGTATTATGGCAAGCAATGCTAACATTCCAAGCAACAAAATTAACACAATTTATGATAAATTTTGTTGCTGTGAACGTTAACCTTGTATGTCATACAACAAACTCAAATTATTACTTATAATTTCCAAGCTTAATTTCTAATTCCTTTGCTGTGAACAATCCTTAAACGAAAGTAATACAAAATTTTCTGAAATACATTCCTAAATAGATGAAAAAGGACGTCACATCCGCCCGCGAAATACGAAAATTGACCCGCTCAACGCGTTTTATTTATACTGTGACTAAATGCTGTTATTTTTTTTGTGCGGAACACTTACAACATAAACTTTAAACATTGAATTGATTTTTCTTTTGCAAAACAATTTTTAATTGTGTATTTGATATTTTCGCGGACCACGGATTGAGAAGCACTGCCCTACAGGACTATCCTAAAATATCATTAATCTAATTGAGTCTATTTTGTTTTCCTGTACGATACCTTCCCCTATCTAGTGAAAAGTACGTAAAAGAAAGTCGAGTGCAGGCCACTTCAGATATTTTAAAATCATATAAAGACATGCTCGTAATATAAACTTCTTCATCTTAATAACGTACGAACTCGATCACCCATAAATAAAAATATATCACAAATAGATACAGCCACCTAATGAGAATATTTCAGCAATATTTGAAGCTCGAAAGTTCTATGTAAACGTTCATAATACGAATGAAACGTTTCCCATATTTGTTTGTTTTCCTAGAGTAACGCCATTTTATTGGGCACCGTTCCCAATATCGTAACACGCATGCTTACAAAAATCAGAAATGTGCTTGCAATTTACTTATTTTTATATAGGCGCTCTAATTACGAGTCATCCGTACCATACGGTTTCGTATATGTTACGATATCGTAAACAAATGCATAGAATTGCACCATAAGTCGCTCATAAGCTCTTGAAATATATGCGTTCCTATTAGTAATACCGTTACATTACGATACCAGTGCCATCGTCGTTGATTGCCGCCACCTGCCGCAACACCCTCGAAGTGCTCTGCGATGGTGTCCAACGGTGACTGAGGACTGAGCACTGAGGACTGACTCCAAGTCCAAGGCGAACCGCGATCAAAGAACCGCGCTTGCACAGCTCTTGCACTCGGCTCATTTACCTTCGGTGTTATACTGGCGGCATCTGTATCCACTGCGCAGCAAGCGCAAGTGGTACGTGGGAACTTCAGTTAGAATACTCTTTTTGTAAACATGTTTTCCTGTTATTCAATAAGTAGAAAACATCCAGCGCGCGATTCCTGTGGGAAGTCTGACTAGTTACGAACACGAGTACACTCTCCACAAACATGTTCTCCTGGTACGTTCAGTTACAATGTTTCTGACCACCGCAACAAGTTGTTGATGTTTTTTATTATTTTTAGTTCGGCGTACGGGTACAGTACAAAAAAGCTATAGCATATACCGTTGTGTGACTAACATTTATTAATAATTTAAAGAAAGATATATACTAAATAATTCAGTATATTTATTATAATTTAGTGGCAGTTTATTCAAACTTTACTGTAGCACTCCGTATTCTATTATCATTACCCAAAAATTCTAAGATATTTTATACCTATAAGATTTTTTCATATTGTTAACCCAAAGTCCGAAAAAAATTGTTAAATATTATAATTTTGAATTTTAAAATATGCACTAAATTTCTTTTCTTTTTATCATAATGTAGGCTACAAAAATTGTAAGACTATTAATTTCTATAACATTTTTTCAAATTGTTAACAAAAAGGCCATAGTTATTAAAAACCACTGTTCGCATCGCATATTTTACCGAAGAAGTTAAAGCATTCGGTCGTGTGTCTGTAGCATTTTCGGATCAAAAAATGTCCTTAACAAAAAGTGTTTGTCTCGTCGCCCTAAATCCAAAAATATATATAACATATATGATACTTGGATGTTACTCCTCTGAAGGTACCGGAACGATTCACACCAAATTTGGTACACATATAATTTGGCGACCTATTTGAATCCGCTCGCAGTTTTAATCCAATAGCCCGTATACTTCCCGAGTTATAGGGCCCCAAAATTTGGTGCCCCCCTTAATACTGCCCTTATAAAAATAATTAAAACACCTAAAAATACTACTAAAAATTCTAAGATATTTTGTGTCTACAAGATTTTTTCATATTGTTAACCCAAAGCCCGAAAATAATTATTAAGTATTCCAATATTAAAATATTCACTTTTTTTTTTTTAATCAAAGTAATGATTACTTTGAAGAAACGTTTGGACTTGTACATTGTTCTGCGCCTACGTTTTATTTCATAATTAATCAAACAAATGTGCATTTAAAATCCAAGCTATTACATAACTATAAATTATAATATGAACAATCAGAGTAGATCCCACAGGCATGAAGACGAGGACCAAACTGGGAGGCAGGTTTGTGGCATTCTTTATTTGTTTTACTGCAATATTTTTCGCTACCAATTCCAAAATGTGGAAATTCAGCATGTGTTTTAAAAAATGCATTTTTTGTTTAATAAATTCATATTACAAATCGTACAAATAAATACGTAATACAAACACAATATATGAAAATACACATATTCTATTTCTGCATCGTAGCCTTCTTTGATTTGAATATATGAACCGTGTTGTCGGCGCCACCGGATATCATATATTTTGGATTGGACCAATCACAGCACAGCACTTGCCTCTCATGACCCGATAGGTCGTACAAAGGTGCTTTTGGACTGAAATTTTATTTAAATTAATTTATCAAATAAATATTTTTCAAAAAAAGTACCTTCTTGTATCCCATAGTTTAACTTCATTATCATGCCCAGCTGATATAAACAAATATTCATCTGTTGTTGACCAACGTACAGATTGTACCCACTTACTGTGCGATGTAAAAGTGGATTTCACCATAGATCCTTCTATTATATACAATTACAAAAAGATAAAATAATAATTTAGTGGTAGACGTTTGTGCCACTAACCTGATGATCGAGGATCATATAATCGAACATGGCGATCAGCAGATGATGCAATAATGGCCTTATTTAACGGTGAATAATCCGCATAGAAAAACGATTTATTCCCAACAATTTCCGATCGAATACCGCATAGTTCTACATCCCATAATTTAATTGTATGGTCCATGGATGATGTGCATACTGTATCATTTGCGGTCCAAACCACAGAGGATATTGCTTCTTTGTGACCTTTTAACGTATGAAGTGGGGTCTATAAAGAATTAAATTATATATATAATTACCCAGAAATGTTTGTATGTGAGTAAGTGTAGAACTCTTTTTTTTTGGTAAAAATGCAAATTGGCATACACGGGGATCGAACTCACAAGCTCCAGGGTGAAAAACAAGACTCTTAACCTCTGCGCCATGGCGACTGTTAATAATGTTATATAAAATACTCAAATAGTCTATACTCTTCTGAAGTTGCTAGGTGGGCAAAACAAAGTGACAATACGGATAAAAATCAAATATTATCAATTGACATTTATTTTCTGTCGCTATTAAGCATTTATGTTAAAGGGACCGACCGAAGTACAAATTAAAATAATAGTACTACCACGTGAGCGTCAAAAACAGTATTTCAATGTGACTTAGTGATGTACGAGTTACGGAAACATTGTTTGCATTGTAAATCTTAAATTTAAGGGGAGTAACTTGTTATTATTCAATTTTGAAGTATTTAATATGAAAAAAGTGCATATTTTTGCCTAATTTGCATATATTAATAGCAAATACGTGTTTCCGTTCATTTATTTTAATTCATAGTTAATATTTTCACATCAAAATGGCCAAAAAAAAAAGGACTCGATTTTTTCTTTATTATTTGCAATGTGGAAATTTGTATTACTATTATAGTCAAACGATACAAACTGAAGAAAAACCGTGTGCAATTATTATTAAATTATAAGAAAATTCGCCATTAGTCAAAACTGACCTATATTCTGTATACCATATGGGAGTTACGGAAACATTGTTTGAATTGTAAATCTTAAGTAACATGTTATTATTCAATTTTGTAGTATTTGATATGAAAAAAGTGGATATTTTTGCCTAATTTGCATATATTTTTAGCAAATATGTGTTTCCGTCCATTTATTTTAATTAATAGTTAATATTTTCACTTCAAAATGGCAAAAAAGACTCAATTTTTTCTTTATTATTATTATTTGCGATGTGGAAATTTGTATTACTATTATAGTCAAACGATACAAAGTGAAGAAAAACCGTGTAATTATTATTAAATTAGATGAAAATGCGCCATCAGTCAAAACAGACCAATATTCTGTATACCATTTGTATTACTATGATAGTCAAACGATACAAAGTGAAGAAAAACCGTGTAATTATTATTAAATTAGATGAAAATGCGCCATCAGTCAAAACTGACCTATGTACTGTATACCATATGGGCACTTAGTGCCCACGGGTGACCCTAGTCATACATAAAACAAACTTACTCGAACTTTAACATGATCTCCTCGCATTTTTTTGCTAATTGGCTCGCCTTCATTTTTGTCCTCTAGAGCTAAACAAATATATATATATATTTATGAACATAAAATATTATTGTTTGTGCTGGTTATAATAACTTACATGCTGACCAAAGTTTCAACATTGTATCCCAACTACCTGTTGCGATTTTTTCCTTATTCGGTGCAACTCCAACACAATCTAAGCCTCGTTCATGGCCCCTACATACCTGTTTACATTCGGCTCGGTTTGCTGCAATGTCCCAATGCCATATCATTGCCGTTTGGTCATGCGATGCGCTATATACACATACGAAATTAAACAATTTGGAAAGAATAAACGCAATGATTGAATTTACCTTACAAAAATACCAATTGCTTCATCTAAATGTATCCAAGCAACAGATTTCACTAACGCAGTATGATCTTGAATCGCGAGTTTATGCTTTCCTTTAACTGTCCATATATTTATTGTGTTATCATAACATCCCGATAATATCCTGCCCACAAACAAAATGCAATAATATTTTTTTTATAAATGAATAAAAATAAATACCATTTATCATTAGTATGCACCGCCGACACCCAATCATCGTGCATAAGGCAATCCTGTGGCTCCGGGCTGGGGTGTTTCTCAACATATTCCACATCAACAGACACCTCTGTTGATACAGCCCGTTCTTGCAGATGTTCCACTAGTGGTACACGCAAAAATTCACCGCAAACCAGGAAATCAAAATCGACGACGTGTTTCCATTCGTCCGGTCGATTCTCTTTGATTAATTCATTTACAAGTGTGTCTAAAGCTACGCATTCAATATTCGCTGGTACTGAGAATGGCACATCGGGAACCGCATACCTAAATGGTTAAAACATGGTTTTTAATCGTGGTATGAGGTTAGATTACCACCTCACTTACTGTTCTTGCTTCGTAACGAAACGAATTTGTAACTGAGCCTCCGCGGAATCTAACGTTGCATTCATTTTACTTGTATATATGTTCTGATACAACCATAACATATATTTCGGCGCGACCAAATTCTGCGTGTTCAACGTGTTCAATTTGAAATTCTACCGTTAGCAACACTGCGTAGTGCACAGCTATATAACCTAATTTGTGATTTTGCTACTATTTAAATAAATTTATGAATGGATAAGTAACGACGTGAAAATCACAATAGTTGTAATGAGTTCGAAGAAAGGGTCTGGTTTTGGCTTTTCCGGCTTCCAACTGCCATCAAAACCAAAACGAGTAAATAATGCAATACCTCCACCACCCTCAAGTGGTGTTAGCAAACAGGGCTATTCCACAATGACCGCAATAAGCCAAAACGCACTGGCTGCTACCTACGGCATGCCGCGCAAAAGGGCCAAAACTGAAGAGGAGTATTTCGATGAAGACGACGATGACGGAATGTCCAGTACACCGGCACTAGCCTATATCCCAGCACCAGGAAGCCCTACGCGCGACGCGCTCACACAATCACAAAAAAATGACCATGGTGATGATGACAGTGAAGAAGACCCACTGGACGCGTTCATGGCCGATATCGAGAAACAAGTCAAAGTGGAAAGTGTTGCGCCACCCTCAGCAGCCCCAGCAGCGATACGAGATGATATCGAAGGTGAAGATCACGAGGAATCCTACTATAGATACATGGAAGAAAATCCGAACGCCGGTGTTGTCAATGAAGGATCAGACCCAGAAGTGGAATACGATGACGATGGTAATCCAATAGCGCCAATCGTCAAAAAAATCATTGATCCCCTACCACCCATAGATCATTCTACGATCACGTATGAACCGTTCGAAAAGAATTTTTATACGGTTCATGAAGAAATTAGTTCGCTTACTAGAGATAAATTGTTGGAGCTGAGGGTTACATTAGGCATTAAAGTCACTGGGCCATCTGCACCGTATCCAATAACAAGTTTTGGGCATTTATCCTTTGACGAGCCCCTCTTAAAAGCCATCATTAAATCTGAATATATTCAACCAACCCCAATTCAAGCGCAAGCTGTCCCCGCCGCGTTAGCCGGCCGCGATTTGATTGGTATCGCGAAAACCGGTAGTGGCAAAACGGCTGCATTTATATGGCCCATGCTGGTACACATCATGGACCAGAAAGAACTACAACAAGGCGACGGGCCGATCGGTTTAATTCTGGCGCCCACCCGAGAACTGTCGCAACAAATCTACAATGAAGCGAAGAAATTTGGAAAAGTGTACAACATTCAAGTAGTGTGTGCGTACGGCGGTGGCTCCAAATGGGAACAATCGAAGGCTCTGGAAGCGGGCGCGGAAATCGTCGTTGCTACCCCGGGACGTATTATAGATTTGGTGAAAATAAAAGCTACCAATTTGCAAAGGGTCACGTTTCTTGTGTTGGACGAGGCGGACAGAATGTTTGACATGGGATTCGGTAAGTATCTAACATTAGATGATGATTATTTAATAAGGAATAATTGAATAAAACACACTTGGTTGCTTAATTTTAAACTATACCCTTTATACCTGTTATATGTATAATTACCTTACAGTTTACTTCTTTCCGACACTTCTGACGAAATACGTATTAAATTAATTTTGAAATCAACCAAGTGTGTTTTATTCAATTATTCCTTATTAAATATCGTAACATTATTTATATTGATGTTTTAATTAATCAAAAATATACAGAAATAACAGATAATGTATTTTGTAGAGCCTCAAGTACGTTCGATTTGTAATCACGTACGGCCCGATCGGCAAACATTATTATTTAGTGCTACGTTTAAGAAAAAGGTTGAAAAACTGGCGCGTGATGTGCTATCAGACCCAATTCGTATTGTGCAGGGAGACGTCGGTGAAGCTAACACTGATGTCACCCAAATAGTGTTATTGTTTGGGGGACCAAATGACAAATTTAGTTGGCTAACCCGATGTATTGTTGAATTTTTATCCGCTGGTACTGTTCTCATTTTCGTGACAAAAAAGGTACCCCATCTACACTGTCATGTCTATATATATATATATATATATATATATATATATATATATATATATATATATATATATATATATATATATATATATATATATGCGGCCTGTCCGACAAGTACTTAGCCTCACCGGCCTATGGCGCCACTGTCGTAAGAGACAACCTATTGTGTAGTACATTATCTTAGACGGCTACTGTTAAAATTTCAACCGAGTCGGGCTCGTAGTTTCGTTGGACAGCCCTCGTATATATATATATATATATATATATATATATATATATATATATATATATATATATATATATATATATATTAATATTTATTTATTGATTGAGTAATTCGTTTTCTAGGCTGATGCAGAACAAGTTGCAAGTAGTTTAAGTGTAAAAGAATTCCAAGTCTTACTATTGCATGGCGATATGGACCAAATCGAACGTAACAAAGTAATAACACAGTTCAAACGTAAAGAAGTCACCATTTTGGTGGCGACCGATGTGGCAGCTCGTGGTTTGGACATACCGCATATCAGGACCGTAATTAATTACGATATTGCCCGCGATATTGACACACACACGCATAGAATAGGAAGAACAGGTCGTGCCGGGGAAAAAGGCACAGCGTACACTTTAGTCACAGGTAAATATTGTAAATAATAATAAAGGGCAACTATATGTAATAATTGTGTATATTAGAAAAAGATAAAGAATTCGCTGGCCATCTGGTGCGGAATTTGGAAGGTGCTAATCAGGAAGTACCCCAGTATTTGATGGATCTAGCCATGCAGAGTTCTTGGTTCCGGAAATCCCGTTTCAAAGGGGGCAAAGGGAAAAACATCAATGTAGGTGGCAGCGGTCTTGGGTTTAAGGAGCGACCGGGACGCCAGTCGTTCGGCGGCGCTACTGATGTAGCCCAAGCCATTGGATCGACTCTTGCCAGCCTGCCAAAAGCACATAAATCAGGACCCGCTACCGATCGACTATCGGCCATGAAGGCGGCCTTTAAGACACAATATCAAACTCAAGTCAGCTCAATTATATTCAATCGGTTAACATATTCATTTAATTACGTTACATATTGTTACAGTTTACTGCGTCAGCAGATTGCAGTTGGCAGAACTCTATCCAAAGCGCTGTAGACGACTCGGAACTTGCACCCCCTCTGCTCCTACCCCCGCCGCCACCTCCCTCAATCAGCTCAAGTTCATCCGCATTGTCGGCAGTAGCTGCTGCGGCAGCATCAGCCGCACGAAAAGGGAAGAAAAGTCGTTGGGAATAAATCTATATATCCATATAAATGAAAGCATGTATACTTTTTGTAACATACTGATCCCATAACATATTATTATATATATATATATATAACATAACGTTCTATGAATATAGAGATAAAACATTTCATAAAATCATTTCCTATTGTTATCAATATTTTATCGGGCATGACCCAAACCGTCGGAAGGAAGAGACTATGACAATCGTGATTAATTTGCTGAATGATATTTTAAATGAACTGAGCAGAAAGTGAGATAGTCTCTTTGAAATGTGTGTTTAGTGAACATCTACGAAATAATACGTGTATTTGTTGAGCGAAATTATTATGAAACATTTTCGGTACATTATTATTATATATGTTGCTAAGGCATCGTTTTATTATAGCTAATTGCTAGAAGATCGATTTATCAATACATATTTATTGAATTTCCATAATGATTCTTTCTTATAGCAACTGGCTGTTAATATTTACTATAGAATTATTCGAATAGTTTTAAATATAATTCCGTGTTTCGTTCTGTACCAATTTTTGAAGAATAAACTGTTCAGATGTAGCAATCTGAATCAATATGTGTATTATTTGTATTTTTTTTTTTTTTTCTAGGTTTGCATTATTATTTATGTTTTGTAGTATTTGGCAAATACACTCACGACATATAAATAACAATGTTATACCTTTCTTTTTGGATTTTGGCAGCTGTAACTCTAGAACTTGTCTTCATAATGGTAAGTTTACTGCTTTGTTAGCTCGCCGTACGTAGTACCGAAGAAGCATAAGCATTCGGTCGTCTGTAGCATTCTTGGATCAAAAAATTTCATTAAAAAGTAGTGTCTCGTCGCCCTGAATCCAAAAATGTATATAACTTATATACTTGGATGTTAGTCGTCGCTCGTAAGACCAAATTTGTGCCCTCTACTTCTCTGAAGGTACCGGAGCGATTCACTCCAAATTTGGTACACATATTATTTGGCATCCCATTTGAATCCGCTCGCAGTTTAAATCCAATCGCCCGTATACTTCCCGAGTTATAGAGCCCCCCTTAATACTGCCCTTATAAAATTAATTGAAGTTCTACTAAATATTCTAAGATATTTTATGTCTACAAGATTTATTTTTAGTTGAAACTTTGCTATTATCGTTAAACAAGTCAGTGGACCCGTGCGATGATTTCTATGAATTCACCTGTGGCAATTGGATTGCAAGAAATAAAAAAATCGCATTGTGGAATCATTGGGAAGAAGCACTGAAGAATCTATTAGACCAAATACATGGTATATTACTACAAAAACCAATCCAACATGATTTAAAATCTTTAAATACGGCTAGAAAAATGTATAAAACATGTTTAAATTACGGTAAGAGTTGTTTAACGAAACTTTTCTACGAAACTAATTTTAATAAATATAAAAGAGTCATCCGGGGTTGAAAATATACAAGAATTAATGAAATTACTTGATAAATTCAATGGTTGGCCTATCATCAACAAAACCAAGTCAAGTAATGAACATATATTTACAAAACTTGCAAGAATAAGTTCTGAACTTAATATACATCCATTAGTAAAATATAAAGTGTTGCCTAACTTATACAATACATCGGAGTATATTTTATATGTAAGTAAAAAACATGTATATCTATGAATTGTTATAAAGAATTGGTTATTTTTAGTTAAATAGTCCTTCAAATATTTTCACATACGAATTATTAGAGAATCCTAAATCATATAGGAGCCAATTATTAAGTTATGTGTTGCACATAACACAGATTGTCGAAGAGATAGCAAAATTGTCCAATATACACATATTTTCTGAGGATATTCAACAAGATGCGTTATATATTGTAGAATTTGAACTAGAATTAAGTAGTATTATTGCTACTGCTCTAAAAGACCATCCTACATTGAAAGAATTTCAGAAAATATCTATTAATCAATTACAATTATGGACAGATATGATTGCGTCTGAGAATAATAAAGTATTTTTAAATGTAAACCTAAACCAAGGTTTAAATAAAATTTCGGAATATTCTAGGTAGTATGGTTGGACATCATAAACATGTTATGTGTGCCTAATAACACTATTATAAATCATATAATTGTGCAAAATTTATCGACGTTTTTAAAAATTCAACAATTGCTTAACAGAACTTCAAAGAAAATTGTTGGTAAATAATCATATAATAAAAAATTCAAATTATATATTTATGTACTCTTTTTTTAGAAAATTATGTAGGCTGGACAATTGTTAAGTCATTCCTGGAAGACACAACCGACTCTATACAAAAAAAAGCATTTGAAATTGAAAAAATATTAAATAGTGCCGATTTAGAACCACTTACAAGGCAATTTTATTTTTAAATCATTTAAAAATAGTTAAATATTAGAGAAATGTTTATTTTTAGACAACAGCATTGTTTATTGAAAATAAATAAACAAATGAGCTTGATAATAGGATACGAATATGCCAAGAAACATTCAAGCACACGCACAAAAAAAGATGTAGAATTTTTTTTTTATTATTAAGGTTCATTGAACTGTTTTCTATATTATAAATTAATTTATAATATAAAGGAAAATTAAGTTAAATGAACTTTAAATAATTAAATAAATTGCGCAATAATTTAATTGAGATTTATTATTAAGGTTGAGTCAATAATAGAAAATATTAAAATAGTTTTGATAGCAAAAATAAAGAGTTTAATATGGTTAGATGAAGCGACTAAAAAATCAGCTTTAGAAAAAGCACGGGCCATCACATATCGTATTGCATATTCACATAATGATTCGTATATAAACGAATACTACAGACATGTAAATCATTCTATGATTTACTAATTTCATATTTAACTTAAAATTTAACTATATATTTCAGTTTGAATCTAGTGATAATGTTATTAAAAATAATATTTTATGGCATGGCTTCATACGAAATAAGGAATTTGCAAAATTATTGAATCCTGTTCAAAATGATGAGTAAGTGGTCGCTTATTTAATTTATATTTAATTTTCAAGTTTTATAATAGAAAAGTTTGTTTAGAATGCAAGTCAGCACAACTGATGTAAATGCATATTATAGTATTTTACAAAATACAATTAGTAAGTTATATTTAATTATTTTCGATAGAATATATATATATGTTGTTTTAAATATATATTTATTTAGTATTACCTACTGGATTCCTTCAATATCCATTTTACTATCCAACGGAGTTGAAGTATATATGCATGTATTATATTTAAATGCAGTTTGACTATTTATATAATTTTCAGGCATTTAAATTACGGTGCCATAGGAACAATAATAGGACATGAAATTAGTCACGCGTTCGATAATATTGGTATGCATTACCATTTTTACTTTCTTTTACGAAGTAATAAGTAAGTCTTGTAATCATGAAAAATTACGAACTCGAGATTTCAACCGATATACACGTTTTGACCTTCTTTGAATCAAATGTGACTATTTTCGGAATGACGTCGGTGTGTGTGACACTCTAGGGCCAAAACTGTCGATCTTAAGATCTTGTATATGCCCTAGATGTGCACCTCCTATTTTTGAAAAGAATATTCAAACCAGAAGAGCATGTTTACTTTATACATTTATCTCCAATATTACTAGAACGGCTACACTTACGGCAAAAATAGTTATGTTCATAATGAAAGATATTAATATTTCGCACAACTTTTGTTTGAAACATTTCTTCAAAAAATGTACCAGTTGCGAGAAAAATGCTACGAAACATTATAAATATCTTGTTTACACGTTGCCATAGATTCACGCATGTAGCTTATAAAATCGGATCATCTGTTATTTTGACAGGAAAACAAAATAGACCCAATTAAATAATAGACATTTCAGAATATTTCTGTAGAGTATTGGTTAGTTTTGATAGCTAGTACTTCAAAATCATTACAAATTACCCATTCATTTAAATAAGCTTGGTTTTCATATTGTTTCTGTTGAATTATTATTTTCTAATTTTATAATCATTAATCAGTGAAAACTGCGTAAAAGAAAGTTGAGTACAGGCCACTCCAGTAGTATTTTGAAATACTATAACACTATAACTTTATTATTATTAATGCAGGTAGACAAACAGATAAGGACGGAAATTTTGGCCAATGGTGGACAGAAGAATCAACAATAATATATGATAATCATTTAAAATGCTTTGAAAAACATTATAAAGATATTCATCTCGATATATTACAGAGTTTTCCAGGAAATTTTAAAAATACGAAGGTATTTGTGAACTATATAATATATGTATTCAAATCTATTTATATTTATCACATTTAGTTAAATTGGGTCAATACACAAAATGAGAATATAGCAGACGTTATAGGCTTGGAATTAGCGTATGAAGCCTTCAATACAATAAATAAAGAGAAACCCAATGTTCGCATAAGAGGATTAGAAGAATTTACAACGGAACAATTATTTTTCATAAGTTTTGCAAATGTATTTGTGCACAGGTATGTGTAGGTGTTTAAAAATATGTTAAAATACTTGGTTTTGAATCGATAGCAATGGTGTGAAGTAATAAGTCCAAATGAATTCCTGGCTCAATTATCAGAAGAGGAACACATTCCGAATAGAATCCGCGTCAGAGGAGCTTTATCAAACAGCGAAAGGTTCAATAAGGCATTTGGTTGTTCTGTTGATTCACCGATGAATTCCAAACAGAAATGCAACTTATGGTAGTCATGTATTATTGTATTGACAAAAAATGCATGTACAAAATTTCATTTTAAAATCGTTACAGAATCACACACGTATATAATACATATATCATATATATAATGTACCTACACTATATTTATTAAGAATTGATACATTTTCACTGTACATAATATATAGTTAAGTAAAATATTTTAAAAACACATTTATTTGTACGTTTATTGAATATTTTTTTTTGTGTTTCAGTGTCGAAATATTTGTAAAATTAAAACTCGTTGAGATATTCTTTTCTTTTCATCACATAACTATATGACGAGTTCACGTTTATTTCGTGTTAGCTTCTAGTTGTTTGATTTCTTTAATCACGTCTTTTTTACGGTCCACTTTCTCCAATTGTTCTTTTTCCGGTTTCTTAATATCGCCCGCTTTGATTTTCGCTTCCAATGTTTCGATTTCACGCAAACGTTTTCTCAGATTTTTTAATCGTTTGCCCGGCTCTGAAGCTTTCGCTGGTACAGCTTCGGATTTTGGTGCTGGAGTTTCTGATTTTGGTGCTGGAGCAGGTGATTTTGCTGCTGGAGCAGGCGATTTTGGGGCCGGAGCAGGTGATTTTGGGGCCGGAGCAGGGGTTTTTGATGTTGGGGCGGGTGATTTTGGTGCTGGAGGCGATACTTTTGGTTCTGGAGGCGATACTTTTGGTTCTGTGGCCGATACTTTTGGTGCTACTGATTTTGCTGGTGGTGCGGGCTCAGTTATTTTTACCTCTGATACAGCTTTAGTAATTTCTTCAGCTGCGCCATAAAGAATAGAATCGGTCAGTTTATTTGCAACCATTATTATTTCAGAGTAATAAAAAAAACATTATTCACTCAAAAAATGTAGATCATTTTATTCAAAATAATCGACTTTCAGATTTCCAGTTTTATTATTACTCTTATGGAACAACATTCTCGCAAATAAGAATTTCGATTTGTAACAGGTATATATTTATAAAAAACTTATATTGTGCTTAATCAAAGATATATATTTTTAGCGCACAGAAAAAAAATTGTTTCAACATGTTTTTCGAAGAAAAAAATATTTGATAGCATTATAAATACACGAGTTACTAAAATAACATAAAGGTCCTTGCCAAAAAGACTAATATTCTGAAATAGATATTAAAAGAGACAGTAGAAGAAGCATTACAGAACTGAAAACAAATATTTCAAACGCCCTAGTTTTAAGAATAAACCAGGACAAGAGTTAGTGACAACAATTTTCAGTTGTTTTTGGATCCAATTTTGGATATACGTGGATCAAAATGTACAAATCTCCAATTTCGACGTAATTAAATCAGACACAAATAATAACTTCATTCAAATATTAGTTTTATATTTAAAAATAAAAGTAAGAAACAAAATATAGCGCAACTCAATATTTCTTTTGTATTATTTATTTTTAATCGCTTACTCTAAAAATTAAGAACTTTTTTTGAGAAGCACGAGAAAAATACAGCATTCTGATATTAAGGTATATTCGAGAATCAACATTTTATTTTTCAACAATAACAATATTTTAACATTGTTTTGATATATTATTGACTGTATTACTACTAAATTGCAGTGTAAGTATTGCCAGAATAGTATTACTTAATTCAAGTAAGTAGATAAGTAATGTATTTGTATGTAAAACGGAACAAGGGCAAAAGGTAAAATAAAATGGCTGCCATAAAGTGAAATATTAATTTAGTATTTGTTCTAATTTTTTTTTTTTTAATTCAGAACTGGTTATATAAAAGTGAATCCGGTAATAATGAGTAAAGTTAGTGTAAAGATACAGTTGGGTAAAAATGTGGTGTATATATATTGCGATCTGACCTGGTGGTTTCGATTTCTTCTTATCCTTTTTTGGTTTGTCATTTGGCCCAGTCGCGCCTGGAATGACGGGCTTTTTCTTTTCCGTTGGTGGACCCATGCCTGGTGGATATTGTAGCTGGGCTTTTCGATTGAGAAACTGTTTACCTTTACTTTCGTACAAGGGTACTTCTTCTTGTGGAACGTAGCCTTCTTTTACTCTGCGTGGTTTTCGCCAGGTACCGTCAGGACGTTGACTGGCCGGAATAAAATTCCCCCCTAGATATTACGAAATGATGTAACAGTACGGTTTTATTTATAACTTTTTACTACTATACTGTTCCGTGTCCGTTCCTTCTGTTTTCCAACACACTCACCGTTTGAATCCGTTGCATCCATACTTGTAAATGGTTTGTTATTCTACTTTTTTTATAATTAAAATATTGCACGCGTGTATTATATATATATATATTATTGTGCTACTTTGTTAAAATAATAAAATGCTATAATTGTACTTATGTTTCTTTCATCTTTTTGTAAAATTAAAATTGCAAAACATCATATAGATTTTAGGTTAAACATGTTGGTTTTTTTTTTCTTAATTACCCTAGTGATGACATTTGCTACTATGCCATGCTACGTTTATATTCAGAAACTTAATTCGATGTTAAATAAATTACCCAGAAATGTTTGTTTGTATGTATATATGTGAGTAAATGCAAATTGGTATAGACGGGGATCGAATTCACGACCTCCAGCGTGAAAAGCAAGACTCTTAACCACTGCGCCTGCTAATAATGTTATACAAAATAATCAAATAGTTTATACTGTAATAAAACAATCACTACTCTTCTGAAGTTCAGTCTGTTTTCAAATAGACAAAAACGAATCAAACGACAGAATGAAATGTCCAAAAAGGTTTTTGTGATAAATCTTCAATTCATTTGATGATTTGAAGTGTATTTAGTGTGTTGTGTACTTTACACAGAGTGGCATCTGCTATATTATATTGATATTGTATGCCAATTAGAAATATAAATAATTTAGTTAGTTAATAAAATTAAGTTTTATTTATTCTAATTTGAAGTTTGTGAATGTCGCTATTTTAAGCATTTATGTTAAAATGACCGACCAAAGAACAAATATAAATAAAAGTGCTACCACGTGAGCGTCAAAACAGTATTTCAATGTGAATTAGTGACGTACGAGTTACGGAAACATTGTAAATCCTAAGTTTAAGGGGAGTAACATGTTATAATTCAATTTTTATGGTGCCCACGGGTGACCCTAGTTTGTGATAAATATGCAAATATATGCGAATATTTCTTCCAAATTGTATGAATCTCAAAAAACTAATAAAATCACTACTACATATTTATTTTTATGCAAGTAACATGTGATATTGATGGGTGAATTAAGTATTTCTTTAGATTTAAGAATAGTTTTATCCCAATGATGGTATTACATATATTAATAAACATATATTTTTTAAATGGACATCGTTTTTGCGTGCCAGTTCCTCATATGTCCACTATCCAGGATGTTGCAGACGCGTGCCAGCCGTTTTCACCAAACCGGAAGTATGTGTAAATGGGGCAGCTTTGAAATATGAAAATCTAGTATCATTGGATTTAAGATGATTTTAAAGATAAACATATTTATGTATGTTTGAAACAAATGATAATACATAATATAAACAATAATACCATGTGTTTTTATTATACAGTACAGTGCTCCAATATGTATACCTATATATATATATATATTATTATATGAAAATAAACTTATGATATACACATTGTTTGGAAATCTAAAATATATTTCTTCCCAACCATACCCTTAACAGTCATGGTATTTAAAAGTGCCTCTTTGAAATTGGTAAACGGCACCATAACCGACGAAGCGCTGTGCATTTCCCCATTAGTCATCATGGAAATAAGTTCATCGAACATTTCTTGGCGTTCGACACTAGCCGCATGATCTTCCGACCATTTGGTGCACCAAAATCCCCGAATCCGTATATCTTTAAAGATAAGGCCACCGGTCGGTACGGTCACCGGTTGCAGCGACATACCACCATACGTCACCAAAGTACCGCAATTCTCCAAATGGCGTATTAGCTCCAGCGAACTTTTACCTCCAACGCAATTTATACCTAAACATGGTTTACTTATTTGTTTATTCTTAAATATCTTTGTCGTACGCAGTTCTTCTTCCGTTAACACGTAATTGGCGCCCAATGTTTTCAAATATGTCTTCAATTCTTCGATATTCGGTCGATCTCGGACAATATTTACAGTGCGTATACCCCAAACCCGGGCGATTTGTATTACGTTTTGGCCACACGCAGAATTAGCGCCATTTTGTATCACAGTGTCGCCCGGTTTTAAAAGTACAAAATCACGTAAAAGGCGATACGCTGTACATGGATTCACCGTAAATGTGGCGGCTTCGACAAGTCCTAATTGTTTCGGAATTTTATAGACGTCCGATTGTTTTAGGACTAAGTGGGTCCGCCAAGTGCCCAGTGCATTTATAAGTGGGATCACACGATCGCCAATTGCAACATCCTCTACATTTTTGCCCACGTCTATAATTTCTCCAACGCCCTCGTTGCCAGGGATGGATGGTAATGGCGGCCGGACCGGGTATTTGCCTTGGATTGTGTTTATATCAGCGGGATTGACGGGGGCGGCAAGCATTTTCACCAATACTTCATTCGATTGCATCGATGCACAAATATCGTCATTAATGCGTTTCACCACTTTCACAGGGTCACCGTATTCAGAGTATACTAGTTTTGATGCTTGCAGAGTTTCTTGGCGGGCGGGGGTGCACATATCTCTTAAACCATGTTTCAAAACTCTTGCTAACAGATGCATATTTTTCGATATTGGAATAGCCATTTTGTTTTGTTGTTGGATAAATATATATTAACAAAAACGTCTCTAATAGTACATCAAATTTTTATACACTTCAGTGATAAATAATTTATTACAGGTTATATTCGTTTTTCTTTTGTTGTCAATCAGTGTTGCCAGATGTGATTATTTTTTATAAAAATAATCATTTTTTCACAATATTAGGCGTGTTTCTTCGCCAGTTTTGTGATTCAATCCAAGTAATCATAGAAATAGTATGATTCGCGTAAGGGGATTGTCAGTTTCTGATCACAAAATGGAAGAGTAGTGATTCTCATAATCATGATTAGTTAGTTCGAAGAAACACGCCTATTGATGTGAATCATTTTAATCGTGTACGAACTATGCTTGTTCAAGTATTTTAAATATGATATTAACAGTTTCGTAAGAAATATTTGATTTTCTTCGTTTAACACTACTTTCCATTCGAATACGATTTTCGATTCAGATTATTTCAATTTATTTTGTGCTATGTTTTTAGAGTGATTATATTCTCTTTGAGCTAAAATTCATATTCAGGGTTTTTGGCAGCTAAATGTTTGTAATCATTGATAAGTTTTCGTTGATTAACGAAATGTATCCGCATTTATTATTAAGTATTTGTAAGTAAAACAAGCAGAAGTTTAACAATTTTCGTCAATAATGTTTAACAATTCTTCATGTATATTATTTTTTGCTGGAGGACAATCTTCAAATGTATTTAGGTCATTGAAAAGCTCTTGAAGTGCACTTGTTGAGCAGCTAACATCTATTTCGGAATAAATTTGTTTCAAATCTTTGAATTGATCGCATTCAGCTTTTTCATAGGTGTCGCAAAGCGTCAGTTTGAAAAACTGAGCATTATTTTCTGAATTTGGATTCTCTTCCCCTAAAATCTGATGTATCATTGTATTCAACTCGTATTTCTGCGATTGTTGACACTGTCGTTCGATTGCTTCCGCTTTGGATAAATTCATTTTTTTTGTAGTAGCATAAATATTTTCGCCAATATTCTCTAACATGCTAGCGTATTTCATATCGATTATATGTGCATCTTTAAAAGTACCATCTTGATGTTGAAACCCAAGTTTTAATAATAATGATACGCGTACATTGAAATTATGCAACCAAATAATGATCGCTTCATTCAAGTCCGATTTCTCGTCGGCGGATAATATTTTATTAAAATTTTCAATGATATTTTGTACTCGATGTAGTTGCAGTTGTGTGTTTGGATTTGTAGTAAATGTTTCAATTTCGTAAAGATGTCGCATTGTTACTCCAATCACATTTTGTGATAATGTAATTTGCCATTTGAAAACCATTGTTATTAAATCCCATAAACGATCCATGCTAACCGGATCTAATCGCATTATTGACGATTGTGCGATGCCATCTATTAATTGTTTGATTGTATTGTCAGTGTAGATTTCTTGAATTTTTAATAAGTCGGTGATCATTTGTTGATCAATAAGCGATGAAGTGATTTCGTCTAGAACTGATCACATAATCATATAAATAATGTATGTGCCGGCATTGGTGTGCTTAAGCATTGGCATGTGCATTGCAAGCAGGCGGGTTGCGTAACCGGCTGTTTCTATTATTAAAACAGAGAGTGTATGTACCATGTGTTGCTCGATCTTGTGAGATATTTTGTGCTTGAAGTCTTTGTGAGACCACAAACAACATTTCTGCACCCAAATTCAAGAGCAAAAACGGTGTAGCGTATTGTGACATTGTTGAGATACTAATAAATCAATATCACATTAGATGAATGAATCATGTGCGACCAGGAAAATGGAATCGATAAACCTAGCGTTAGCTTTTCACTGAACGAAATCAATTCGCACCTGCGCCGTACTCTGTTGGACAATTATGATATGGCCCAACTTACAGCGGATTTTCGCGCTTTGCATTCAAATAATGAACGTGTTTATTTCGCTGGAGACATTTTAAAAACGCATAATATCCTGCCAGACATAGTTCATGTTGAAAAATGTGACGAAAAGTCGGAAGAACGTCGAAAATATGGGAACCACCAGTTTGTTGCGTTGAAAAACGATCACGTTGCAATGAAACATTATAATAAAAGTGTTGCGTATGCGAAACATAAGGAGACTTTAGCACTTGCATTCGCAAATCGATCTGCAGTCTTATTTGAAAATAAATTTTATAAAGAATGTATACAAGTAATTATTTCTTATTTTGTAAAATACAGGGTTTCCACGCATTCACTTTTTCCGAATTCGATCACTTAGTCACATTTTAAAATTTTATTCACTATATCCATGTCATAAATGTATAAAAAGTATTACAGACGCTAAAAATTCTAACTTCGTTGATTCATAACTTTTTTTTTTCGGCAACAGTTTATAGAAAAGTTTCCCATAGGTAAGAAGGTGTATAATTAATAGATCTTGCTGTTGGCACTTGTTGAAACATTTTTAATAAAATTTGTAATAAAAACACTCGTTAAGTTTCAAAGAATTTGTTTATTGTTAATACGTATTAACAATAAACAAATTCTTTGAAACTTAACGAGTGTTTTTATTACAAATTTTAAGAAGGTGTACTTCTTATTTCTACTGTCTTTTACAAAGTAATAAGTAATTTTTTTAATTATGAAAAATTCGAACTCGAGATCTCAACGGATATACACGTTTTGACCTTCCCTGAATTGAATGTGACTATTTTCGGAATGACATCTGTGTGTGTGTGTGTCTGTTTGTGAACGCTCTTGAGCAAATACTGTCAAACGTTAAATTGTGAAACTTCATACTTAAGAAACCGGAAGTGCATGTTTACTCTATGCATTTTTATTCTATTTCCAATATAACTAGAACGGCTGCACTTATGGCAAAATTAGTTACATTCATATTTTACACAATTTTTGTATTAAATGTTTCTTCAAAAAATGTACCAGTTTCGAGAAAACTGCTACAGAAAATCTTAAATATCTTATTTATATTGCCATGTATTTGCATATAGTTTAATCAATCATATTATGATGTCAATATTTTGATTTTTTCTAGTAAAAAGTACGTTGTAGAAAGTCGAGTGCAGGCCACTCTAGCTTTTTTTAATACACTCTTAATTAATATATGTATAATTCTTTTATTTATTTAATCAATTGCCTGAAATTTGATAACACAAGGTTTTTGGAATCGCAGATTACGAATCAGGCCTCAAAATCGGTCTAAAAACAAAATGAATATTTCATTCAATATTATTCACTTTTTTATCTTTTTTCAGTCACTTATTTCATGTTTATCCTTTAAAAACTACACTATTTCACTTTTTTGTATACAAAATTGCTGTGGAAGCCCTGAAAATAATACATGTACAATATTTAGTTTTTTATTTATTAAGAATCATTTAGGATATAGAATATGCGCTAGAAAACGGATATCCAGAACATTTACGTACAAAGATAAATGAAAGAAAACAAAAAGCAGAAAAACAATTAGAAGATAGTACCATCGAACACGAAGAATATTATACAGTGGTACCAGAAATTGTCGGGTCAGAAAATGAAATATTCGAATGTGCTTCCAATCATATTGCAATGGAAGCAACAGAGACTATGGGTCGGCATATTATTTCCACCGAAAATATCGAACCAGGCGATGTACTAGCTGTAGAAAAACCGTATACGAAAATACTATTGTACGATTCATATCTAACACATTGTCATCATTGTTTAAACGTTGCATATAATCTAATTCCATGTTTGCAATGTCCATTAACACTATACTGTAGTGACACGTGCCGTATTAGCGCATGGCAACAATATCACCAGTTCGAATGTACACTTTTAGACACATTACACACAATAAACGTAACAAAGTTACAATTGATAGCATTGCGTGTTGTTCTTTGTGCACGCCATCAATTCAAGGAAATTCTTACCGAAGATTTAATTGTTAAAGACACAGACAAATATCGCCAACAATCTTATAAAGAAATACACAATTTAGTTACGAATGAAGAACAACGTTCTGTTCAAGATTTATTTGCAAGATCCACAATAGCTGCAGTATTTATGTATTTACTTGAATCTACAAGCTTTTTTGACGATTATGGCCCAGAGGATTTACTTGATATGAAGAAATGTACTGTGGAATTGTTATTACGGCATTTACAAACGGCTCCGTCCAATATGCATGAGATTTCAGAGTTACAAGGCAATGTCGACAATGGTGATTCCAAATATTTTCTAAAATAGCGCTATTATTAAATGTGTAATTTTTAAGGGTATGAATCATGCGATATTGGAGCAGGAGCGTATGCATTTTTGAGTCTTTTGAATCATTCGTGTGCACCGAATGTTGTGCGACATTGTCACGGCACAACAATTGTATTACGTGCATTACGCCCCATTGCGATTGGTCAGCAATTGTTTGATAATTACGGGTATGCACGAATTCTAAAGTTATTTTGGTTTTACTTATCCATTTGTTGTTTAAAGTTGTCATCATGCGCTTATGAAACGGGATGAAAGAAGAGCGCAATTACTCGATCAGTACTGTTTTAATTGCCGGTGTGACGCATGCGTGGATGATTGGCCGTTGTACGCGGATTTACAAGCAGATCCGGAAGATTCCGTGGTAACGCATGATCAACTGTCTAATCTTGTAGCTGCTAGTCGAGAAACAGCTGAAGCATTGGTACCACAATTTCTAGAAAATGCAAAAATGTTTGAAAATAATTTCAAGAATCACTTCATTAAAGTGCTTGATAACCAAGAGATGTTAAAACAATGTTTTGCTATCATTGGCAATAAACATAGAATATTTTAGACGTAAGGAAATTATATACACTCGTAGCTCGCCTAGTGCACGGCATTAAATTCAGAAATACCCACCACGCTATTCGTAAAACACGAAAGAAATGCTCGGAATACCGATTGTAATATTGCGCACGACACTACGGTCGGAGGACGTGACGCCGGTGTACTAGGCGAGGATTAGCTCGTGTTCTATGCGGGGGGTGCACTAGGCGAGGTACAAGTGTATTTCCTACGTAAAATGTGAATTAATTTTAATGTCCAGTAATTTAATTAAAAACAGGAATAAATACATTTATATATATATATATTTATCCACAATACCATCAAAAATAATAAAAAACGATATATGTAATTATATTGTTATGAAATGATTATTTATTTCCCCCCCATCCAAATAAACCCTTAACGAAACCAGAGACTCCAGAGGACTTTGGTTTGTTCGCTTGGGTTTCGTATTTATCGGTTAGATCCGGTAACTTGATGAAATTCAGTGCAAGATCAAAGAAAAACGGTTTACAAGGGACCGATCGCATAGCAGGCGGCATTGTAACAACATTCGGATGTTTCGTTAACAATTGCGAATCCTCCCTGTATTCATCCAATCGATCAATCAATGGTTTTTTAATCTTGGCGGTTTTTGTTGGTAACACCGCTGGTTCTTCTGTCGTACTTTCGATGATACATTGCGCTTGGGCAATTGTCTCTTCCAGCTTACAATCCGATTGTAGTTTAGTCATTTTGGCTTTTACTTCTGTTGTTGTCGTTTTCCTTTTCATCACTTCTTTTGCGTAAGTCGAAGACTTTTTGTAAAGCACAATTGCTTCGCGCCATCGTCGTGTGGCAACATATGCCTTGGCCATATAGTAACATCTTGAATAAAATGTTTTTTTCTTTTAATTGGGTTTTTACATGGATAATAAATAGACTTACCTGAAAGCTTTAAACATTGTCATTTGCGCTAGAATTTCCTTTTGATACATATCGTTTTTCTCCATTCCGGGCAATTGTTTCATATCCGTTAATTGTTGCAATATAATTTCGTGCAACCGAACGACATCTTGCGATTTCTTCGATTGTTCAATGAGTAATTGGTTCCGTTGTACGGTGCGACTCATTCGCATGTGCAGCAAATATGTTAAGAGCAACGGAGCGCCGGTGCCACCGAGACGCACTTCATCGCGGGCCACGTTCACAGCGTCCCGACAATCAATCAACATTTGCTCGATAAGGGCGATACACGCCTGAGTACCTTCCGTTTGCTCCAAACGACTGTTCAACTCTTTGCAGCTCAGCAAGAATACTTTTACTTTTTCAGGACGCACGATTACTTTTACCCCGTGCCACTTCACCTCCATCGTGTCTTCGCTACGTTTTTCCTTTGCTTGTGCCATTAGAGTGTCCAGGTTCTCTACGAGACCTTGGCTGCGAAGTTCTAGTAGGTTGATGGTTTGTTCGTCTCCGATGTTGAAGGCGCAATAGCGCAGACTGGGCGCCAGCTCTTCGACTCGATGCCTATATGGCGCTTGTTCATCTTCTGCTAGTGTGCTGGCGATTGTTTCGTAGACGAGCTGAGCTTTCTTCAGATTTTCTGCTGCTTGGGTCCAGAGCTGAAGTTCGAATTGTAATGTTCCGTGCATCCAAGCGACGTAGCCTTGAGCTTCAAGCTTCGACCGGGCATCACATTTTTCAACCTATACGTATTATTAGTAATTACAATCATTATTATGACTATATTTACTTTCTTTTGCGAAGTAATAAGTAAATGAAAAAAATCAAACGGATATACACGTTTTGACCTTCCCTGAATCGAATGTGACTATTTTCGGAATGACGTATGTCTGTGTGTGTGTGTGCCTGTATGTGTGTGTGTGTGTGCCTGTATGTGTGTGTGTGTGCCTGTATGTGTGTGTGTGTGCCTGTATGTGTGTGTGTGTGCCTGTATGTGTGTGTGTGTGTCTGTGAACTCTCTAGTGCCAAAACTGTCGAACCTAAAATTATGAAACTTCCAACTTAAGACTTGCATATGCCCTCCTATTTTTGAAAAGAACATTCAAACCGGTAGTGCATGTTTACTCTATAATTTGTTTGTTCTATCTCCAATATCACTAGATCGGCTACACTTAAGGCAAAAATAGTTATGTTCATAATGAAAGATATTAATATTTCGTACAACTTTTGTCTGAAACATATCTTTAAAAAATGTATCAGTTGCGAGAAAAATGCTACGAAACATTATAAATATGTTGTTTACGTTGCCATGGATTCGCATGTAGCTTATAAAATCGGATCATCTGCGCCTTTGACAGGAAAACAAAATAGACTCAATTAGATAAATGACATTTCAGAATATTTCTGTAAAGTATTGGCTAGTATCACTAGAACGGCTACACTTAAGGCAAAAATAGTTATGTTCATAATGAAAGATATTAAAATTTCGCACAACTTTTGTTTGAAACATTTCTTCAAAAAATGTACCAGTTGCGAGAAAAATACTACGAAACAATATGGCCATGGATTCGCATGTAGCTTATAAAATCGGATCATCTGCTATTTTGATAGGAAAACAAAATAGACTCAATTAGATAAATGACATTTCAGAATATTTCTGTAGAGTAATGGTTAGTTTGACTGCTGGTTTTTTTTATATATATATATATATATCTAGTGAAAACTGCGTAAAAGGAAGTCGAGTGCAGGCCACCCCAGATATTTAATTATGAATTACAATCATTATTATGATTATATTCACATACTTTGCAAAGTTCTTCTAATTGTATAGCGAACATACACGCTTTCCTCAATCTCTGGATCAAATGAAACTTTTTGCGGGTCTCAGTGTTCGCTTCTTGTCTCAGTTGCATTGCGAAGGCCCAGGCTCGTTCAGCCAAAACTAATGGTATGTGCAAATAACGTTCATCCGATTTCGCCTGAGTCAAATGGGTTTCGGTTACATCCCTACGTTTGAAATGCCTTCGATCTCCCTGTGGAATTTTCAACACTTTACGTAAACGACGTATACGTCTCGAGCAATAACCTCGATAACGTTGATAATCGCCATGACGCAACCCGTGCTGTTGTTGACTGTCTTTTATCACTTTTAATACTAATTTACATGTATTAAGGATAAACAGCTGTTAATCAACATAACCTTATTATGACTAAATAAAAAAAAGGATACTTTCCAATGAATATAATTTCATTTCAACTGGTTTTGATTCCACATCATCTTCAACGGCTTCTACTATAGTTTCTTTTGGAACCATGGTGTTAAAAGTAAGACCTTTTTACTGCAACCCTAACCAAATTCAATGGTGGCAATGGCTGACCAGTGTTGCCGCAGCGAATTATATTTTAGTACCAACTTTTACGAGAAAACGTACCACACTAAAAAAATTTGAATTATGGCGCCATTTTTTAAATTTGGCGCTCATTTTTAAATAATAAATATAAAAACAAATAATCATATGGATTAAAAAACATTTATTAATATAATATAATTTATAATTATTACAAAAAAAAAAAAAAAAAACACCCATTCTGAGCGTCTGTACTTATTCGGCATTTCAATCTTCAACTGAATTTTACTTAATATTTTAGGTTCCACTTCTGCCATTTTCCATTCATTTTATGATTTTGCTTGTACTTTTCAGATATTCAGCATTCAGCATTCATTCGCTAGATGGCAGAAAAAGTACTAAATTACATCAGTGTTGCCAACGTGCCAGGCAAAATCATTTGTTAAGAAAGCGGAAGTGGCCTGCACTCGACTTTCTTATACCATTTGAATATTGCTTTATAATTTTTTTTCCACAAAATCAATAAATATGGTTTATTCTAAGTTATGGCATATAAAAGTAAAACAAATTATAAAAAAAAAATCATAAGAAAAAAAAAAGAAAAATAAGCTGGCATACGGAAATCGATGTTTTTTTACCGTAGGCAGAATAACTCGTGATATGCTTATCTAAAATCAAAAAACATTTTTTTTCTATTAGTAGATGCATATGGCTTGTACTTGAACGAAGAGTTTGAAAAAAAAAATTATATTTCAATTTTTGACCTTGTTTTTAATTTAAAAAAAAAAGATTTTCGGAGAATTTTTTTATATTTTGACAATTTTCTATTAATAAAATGACATGTAGTGAACGAAGATAAAAATAATAAACCATATTTATTTATTTTGTAAAGAAAAATTCAGTAATCTGAACTGGAATGTTGAATTTGATAAGTACACATATATCCAAAGATTCATATGTGTACTTTATAAAATATAAACAAAATCTTTCGACTATTTGATACCGAATACTTTCATTTAAATGTCTACTCAAAATTATTATTATATATCTTTTTACGATATGTATTATGTGATATTATAAAATTATTTTTTGTCTTTTAAATATAATATGCTTTCGCTGCTATACATTGATTTAAGACATATTCCGAATTTGGATCCCAGTAACCGGTTACACATTTATTTCGTTTCTAATTGGCTTTAAATAGCTAAAATAATATTATTTCGATAGTATTAGCGATTATAAACCATTTTACTGCTAATTTATCCACAAAATGCTTTTTAAGTTCGAGAAATTCGATATTTTATTCGTTGGCGGTGACAGTGGTCCAATTTCGGAATATTCTATTAGATATATTAGTTAAAATGTATTTCATAGGTATTTTACACTGTTTTAATCTAAGAAAACTATAATAATAAAAGATAAGATTTGTATTAAAGAAACAACTTGTAATTTGATGTAGTTTATTTCTTTATAAATAAACATTTACAATATTGATCATGTTTACAACAATATGATATGTATAATATACTGTTTCGATATGTAACAATAAATGTATGTAAATAAAGATCTAGTATATAAATAACATAATTTTTTGTTTTCTTCTACAATAAAAAAAATGTGTAAAGGAATGTACAAAATATATATATATTTAGTCCTAACTCGAATAAAATATAAACAAAGTCAATAAATTATGTTTATATCATAAATATACACACATGTATAGAAATGAATAAAAACAGTTAAACTGTTAAATGTAAGTACTCGGCAACAAAAACGCGCAATATTTTATTTAAATTTTCAACAGTATGTATATCAATAGCGTCTCGATTATCGCCCGAAGTATGCCAGATATCCGGAAACGGTGTCGGTATAATGTGTAAAATGGGAACATCTCGAATCATAAACGGTATATGATCGTCCTCGATATGCGCTCGCAGCGAGCGCTGAGCGAAATACGTTTGTTGCGGATGTCCCCGTGAATATTGTCGCAGTTGCCCCATTTCCGCAAGCCGTTCTTCCGCCTGCGCCAGTCGGACGTACCATTTTTCCGTTTCGGAGAAGTAACTGTAAAACTTCGGATCAGGTGTGCCAAGTAAATCCAAGAGGACTAGGACATCGATGCGATTTAATTCGGTGACATGTTCGTTGTCTGCGGTTTTCGACAGGGATTTCTCCCAACGTTCGGCCAAGTGGCGGGCTCCATAGATAGAGTCTGTAGGGCCCCATTGCCGAAATGCTTCTTCGCCATCGAAAAATATTAACTTCAAGCTGACGTTGGACGTCGCCGTTGACGATTTTAATGACATTTTCAGTTGCGCGGCCAGGTTTATCATCATTGCGCACGGGACTGCCGAATCAGTTGCACCTGGATACAAAATTATGATTCTAATTCATGAATGAGTCATTTTCCCCGAATTCACTCACCGACAAAGTCATTCTCCCGTGAATATTTGCTATCGTAGTGACAGGCAAGTGCTAAAAATCGTTTAGCATTTGGATTCAACGTTGCAATTATATTGGAAAATCGTAATTTCCCAAATGTAGGAGTCATATCATCAAATTCATCTATTTCTACATTCCAGTTTAATTTATTCAATTCTTTAACAATATAATTTCGTACTCGTTTATGATTCTTTGTGCCGACAACACGAGGAATTAATATATTGTCCAAAACGATGTCAATATGTGAAGTGTTACTTATTGTTGCTAATTTATGAATTTGGGAGTCAGATAGATCATTTGCTTTATGCGTTCGCTAAAATGTTTCAAGAATTATTTCATGCATAGAAATGCAAGCAACAGGTTGTAATGTAATAATAAACAATCAACACAAAACATATTGCTAACCCTTTCTTTTAGTATTTGTAATGCATTACAAGTGGTTAGTAATACTGCTACATATAGAAATATACTTGTCATTTTTTATAATAAATAAATAAATTTCTTTTTAACACAACATATGGAACATAGAATTTACAAAGGCCACTGCAAAACACTCTATTCTCCACTCCCTTGTATATACTTCCTCTCTCTCCCTCACACACTTGTTGACACTTGACATTTACACTTCACTGAAGTTAGCTAACATTTATAAAAAATGCAATATTCCTAGAATTCATTAAGAATAACACACATGTAAAATGTTTTAAAATGATTACGTAATACTGATTAAAACATAGATATATAATCTAATTACACATTATATATATAAAAAAAAATGCTTAATTTAAACGATGGCTACATTTTGTCAATGTTGCCAAGCTTATGGATGTATTCCTATAATCGTTTTTGACCAAATAGATTCAAATTTCGACTCGATTCTCGATATCAACGCAACATAGAGAAATTATATTTGTAGATTCTATATGCTGTATTGTTTTCGAGTCGAAATTTGAATCAGAATAGGGTTTTTGGATAATTATACTACGTGTTTCTCCGAACTCTGAAGGATTGTTCACAGCGAAACCATTAGTAATTAAGCTTAGAAAATTACAAATAATAATCTAGTTTGTATTATGACAAGCAATGTTAACATTCCAAGCAACACAATTAATAATATATTTTGTTGCTGTGAACGTTAACCTTGTATGTCATACAACAAACTAGATTATTATTTGTAATTTTCTAAGCCTAATTACTAATTTTTAGCTGTGAACAATCCTTGATTCGCAAACTAACTAATCAAAGTAATCATGATTATGAGAATCACGTTTCTTCGTTCGTTATTACCCATATAGCACAGAATGCCTAAAGACGTAATAAAGACGTCGAATAGACGTCATATTTCAAGATGTCATCTATTGGACGTCTTTATTACGTCTTTAGGCATTCTGTGCTATATGGGTAGTTTACCCTACTCTTCCATTTTGTGATCAGAAACTGATCCCTTGCGAATCATATTATATCTATGATTGCTTGGATTGAATCACAAAACTATCATTTTTGTGAATCTATATAAGGCGTGTTGCTTCGCCAGTGTTGTGATTCAATCCAAGTAATCATAGAAATAGTATGATTCGCGTAAGGGGAAGGGGACTGTCAGTTTCTGATCACAAAATGGAAGAGTTTGGGCTTTTGGATAATTATGCTATTAGGCGTGATTCTCCGAACTCTGATTCGCATTCTAACTAATCAAAGTAATCATGATTATGAGAATCACGTTCCTTCGTTCGTTATTAGTTTACCCTACTCTTCCATTTTGTGATCAGAAACTGATCCCTTGCGAATCATATTATATCTATGATTACTTTAATTGAATCACAAAACTAGCGTTTATGTGAATCTATATAAGGCGTGTTTCTTCGCCAGTTTTGTGATTCAATCCAAGTAATCAAGGAAATAGTATGATTCGGGTAAGGGGAAGGGGACTGTCAGTTTCTGATCACAAAATGGAAGAGTTTGGGCTTTTGGATAATTATGCTATTAGGCGTGTTTCTCCGAACTCTGATTCGCATTCTAACTAATCAAAGTAATCATGATTATGAGGATCACGTTTCTTCGTTCGTTATTAGTTATCCCTACTCTACCATTTTGTGATCAGAAACTGATCCCTTGCGAATCATATTATATCTATGATTACTTGGATTGAATCACAAAACTAGCGTTTTTGTGAATCTATATAAGGCGTGTTTCTTCGCCAGTTTTGTGATTCAATCCAAGTAATCATAGAAATAGTATGATTCGCGTAAGGGGAAGGGGATTGTCAGTATCTGATCACAAAATGAAAGAGTAGGGATTACTTTGATTGCGAATCAGAGTTCGAAGAAACACGTCCAACATAATTTTTGGTACATTTGGGGGAATATATAGGTGTTATGTTATTTCCGTAGATTCGCGTTGGTATTTGGCAACATTGTTTCAAGTCCACCCGTTTTTGACATAAGAAATGATCATTTTAAAGTAGAATGTTAAAATAGTTGTAATAATTGAAATGCACGTTTAAGTAAAGAGTTCTGGTAATGCCAGAAATGTTCATATGTTTTGTTTGAGCGTCGTTTGAAATGTGTGTGTTGTTTCCGTAGGGTTTTACAATGTCCATGCCATATTGATAATATTTGTCCGTGGTAGTGCATGATTTAGGATAATAATTAAACGAAATTTGTGGCCGTGCTTAGTAGAACACTAATGTCACACAGGCCAGGCAATGGTGGTTGACATTAGGACCTGGGTTAAAAATGTGGACAATCAAGCAACACCGAACGATATCATAGTGCCGCTAGCAACGCCCACTATGTCTGCAAAAGCAGTGCTCATCTGTCGGCCGAATTCGCATCCATTTCAAGAGCGCTCGCTCCAATTGGACCAACCGGTTAAAGTTGGACGATCGGTGGCTCGCGCGCGTGCCACACCAACCAATGCTATATTCGATTGTAAAGTACTATCACGCCATCATGCGCTCCTGTGGTACGAAAATGGCAAATTTTACTTGCAGGTATTCAATAGCTATTTTATTAAAAATCTATAGGGGAATCCCACTTTTACTGAACAACTCCATTTTTTACAACCATTATTATGATAACAACTACCATATTTATTTACAGTTGAGTTATCAAAACACATTATTTAAATGTGTCTGGTCTACGAAAAAATGTTTTTGTTCTTTTAAACTAATCAATACGTATTATAAACAAACGCTTTCAAGTTCTACTATTGTTAATAAACAGTTAATCTATAATATTATATATAAAAATCTGGAGTGGCCTGCACTCGACTTTCTTGTACGTAGTTTTTACTAGAACCTGCACACCGGATAAATAAGAACGCACCCTTTCACAAATTGCTATATATAACCAAAACAAGCACTCAAACTAACCAATACTCTACAGAAATGTTCTGAAATCTTATTTATCTAATTGAGTCTATTTTGTTTTCATATCAAAGTAGCAGATGATCCGAGTTATATGCGAATCCATGGCAACGTGTAAACAACATATTTATAATGTTTCGTAGCATTTTTCTCGTAACTGGCACATTTTTTTTAGAAATGTTTCAAACAAAAGTTGTGCGAAATATTAATATCTTTCATTATGTACAGAACTATTTTTGCCGTAAGTGTAGCCGTTCTAGTGTAATTGGAGATAGAACAAAAAATGCATAGAATAAACATGCGCACTTCCGGTTTGAATATTCTTTTCAAAAATAAAAGGTGCACATCTAGAGCATATACAAGTCTTAAATTTGAAGTTTCATAATTTTACGTTCGACAGTTTTGGCCCTAGAGCGTTCACACACACACGTCATTCCGAAAATAGTCACATTCGATTCAGGGAAGGTCAAAACGTGTATATTCATGATTACAATACTTACTTATTACTTCGTAAAAGAAAGTATAAATGATATTGCGATCGATTGATTAACAAATTGAAATGATTTTGGTTTATAGAGTAACTTCCTGCATGAAAAAAAAATATATATATATATATGTGGTCAAATTAGAAGTTTTGTAAAATATTTGTTTTGTTTTGTGGAACGTAGGATACAAAAAGTAGCAATGGAACATTTGTAAATAATAATCGTTTGAGTGTGGGTGGTGTCGAATCGGTACCGCAGGAAGTGTGTTCAGGTGACATAGTGCAGTTCGGTGTGGATGTCGTTGAGAATAACCGTAAAGTAACTCACGGCTGCATTGTTGCTACATTGAAATTATATTTGCACGATGGCAAAGAGGCGAAAGCCAGTCATTCGTTATCTGTGGGCTCTGCGGTCGGTTTTGTCCCCCTCGACGAAATGTACAAACTCAATCAATACCTACAAGACGCACTACAACGGGAACAGTTGCTGGTATCTAAGCTTAACACTCTGTATATACTAGTAGAACAAGCTAGAGAAGCTACAAACTTAAGTTGGCAAGCTTTCATTGGTGAGGATAGACTATTATCCAGGTAATTTTTTTTTCTTGAATGAGAGCAAACTGCAATATACTAGAAATCTTTTTTTATATGTGCAGAGTTGAAATATTGGAGAGTCAACTTTTGTCCTATTCTAAAAACTACTCTGAAGACAAAATGCGAGAGGAATTGCTTCGATTGCAAGAAGATAAGAATTCGTATCAAAACTCTGCGAAGGAATCGCTGCGAAAACTGCACCAGGAACGATTGGACGCCATTGCGAAAGTAACAGCACTTCAACAAACATTAATAAGTACTGAACAAGATATGAATGTTTGTAAAGAACAATGTACTAAAGCACAAGAAGATTTACATGTAAAAATCTGAGATTGTCCTTAACAATAAACACTTTATCTAACGTATCCATTGATTATAGGAATTAGCAGAAAAATATAATACAAATCAACAACGTGAATCAGAATTAACTAGTCAATTAACAACGGTCGAAGAGCGTGAACGCGATTCTGAACAACGCATCCAAGAATTACTGGATCGCATTGAGTCACAAAAGGATTCTATGCTAGACTTCCATAAACAACTTGAAAAGTTACAACAAGACAAAATTCTACTTCAAACTCTTATTGCAGAATTGGATGTAAGAAAATGTTTTTCCTTAGAGCTTCGAATTTATTATTTTAATCAAATTAATTTTATATCGTAGAAATGTACTGAAAATAATTGCCCCGTTGAGTTGAAATTCAAAGTTGAGAAAATATTAAGCATAGATATAAATGATGATATAAAAAATACAAATATAAGATTGTCTGATTCAGTTGAAGATGAGTTGGATCATAAGTTTGAATTAGATGATAACCACAAGGAAACTAATGTAAGTATAACCACCATACGAATATGATTCACATAATCTTAATCAATTTCCCTTAGGTGTCATTTTTAAATCAAACCGAAATCAATAAACTAAAAGAATGCAAAGAATCTCAAGACTGTAAAGAAATTGAGGATTTACTAATCAAACTACAAGATGAGATGAAAGAATTACAAGAGAACACCGAAGATAACGATAATAAAACACAAGATATAGATAAATTACGTCAACAAATTTCCCACTGGACTTTACGGCTTGAAGAAGAATTTAATTCGAATTCCCAAAGAGAATCCACAGTAAGTTTATGATTATTAGGCGTGTGTTTCTTCGCCAGTTTTGTGATTCAATCCAAGTAATCATAGAAATAGTATGATTCGCGTAAGGGGAAGGGGATTGTCAGTTTCTGATCACAAAATGAAAGAGTAGGGACGAACGAAGAAACGTGATTCTCATAATCATGATTACTTTGATTAGTTCGATTGCGAATCAGAGTTCCAAGAAACACGTCTATTGTATTATATGTTTCTTTTATACAAAACATTACAATGAACCCAATTTTAAACTCAAGCAACCATCTTGTCTCTCTTCCAACTATGTCTTTTTTCCATATCCCTAGTCTTTTCTTACAAAATGTTTGTACAAAATGTATGTTATATATGATTATGTATAGGGTACGTTGGTAAATGAAACATTGGACAATTCAAAATACGTCAAACGGGAAACAAGCGAAGTAATGGAGTACAAACAAAAGCTACAATCCGCACAAAATGATATTCAAGAGAAAATGACAACGATCGCCAACATGTCTGATGAAGTAGAATCATTGCTAGAATCATCTGCGCTTGTAAACGCAAAAATCAATCTGCTAGAAAATGATTTGGTTGTCGAGCAACAAACATGTCAACAACTTAAGAAAGAAGTAGATCGATTAAAAGAAGAATTAGTTGTTACCCAACAAATGGCAAATGCTAGCACAACCTGTGAGCTTACATTACAAACAAAACTCGATGAACTGACCGCTGAACTACGCAAACGACCTGACCTTAAAATCTACGACGAACTGAAACAAAAATGCTCCACCATGGAGCTAGTGTTAGCCAAAATTAAATCCAATACTGACTTAAACGCAATTGGGGACGTTGATTTCGATTTTGAGTACAATCGGGATAACGATACTGAGAAACAAAAGTTTATTGAGTTAGAGGAAGAATTAGTACTGATGAAGGAACGGTATGCGGAATGTAATATTGAAAAGTTACAATTGAACAAAAATGTTGAATGTTTACAAAAAGACTATAACGCATTAGCTAACCGATCACATAATATTATGTTTCTTTATGTTGCGCCACTTGTATTGTTATTAGCTTATATATTATTGTCTTCACTCTTCTCGTGAGTCATATATTTTTCTTGTAAATGTAGACAAATTCGGTCATTTTGTAGCAAACGCAATTATTTTCAAACTACTCTATTCGCTCTAAGGTTGCTTCCAATAAACCACAACACATGTCAACAATTGCTTTTTTATTTTCAATTCACTACTAGCTAAACTAAATACATTATTTTATTATTTGTATGAAATTTTACATTAATTTAATACTTTTGTTTAGTGCAAATCGGTACAACTTAATAGAACACCAATTTTTTTTTTTTTTTTTTCTAATGTGGTTTTGGTTTAGCGTTAGCGCGAAAAGAGTTTAGTTCTTTATATGTGAAGCATTTCAGAAAACATCAACAAATATTTTTTATAACTACATCAGGATACGTATTTTGTAAGACTCGTGCTTTTTAGAATTATATAGGAAAATGTTAGTCTTTTTACTGTTTACAGAACTTCTTGCCAAATTTTATATATTAAAATTAAATTGATTCGAAACATCTTTAATCAAAGATATATAAGATCCGTTTTATTAGATTAAACTAATCCATATCATACAAAAAAAAAACAGTGAGAATTTTCATAAGCATAATATTATAAAGTGTGTGCCCCATGGAATCAAAAGCGTTACGAAATGACCGGTTACACACGCTTTTGGGACTATTATGGCCCAAATCCAGAATATACTGTAGTTGTGTCTTTATTTGAATGTGACCTTGTCATTCGATTATTTTATGTGCGTTCAAAATGGAATATTCGAACGATAGGGTCGCTAAGAGCAAATCTATTCAAATTATCGGTGGAAATGAAACATTGGTGTTACCAATTTTAACTGATCAGCAAATCTAAGAAAAGTAGGCTCTGGTCATGCGCGTAAAATAATTGTGTTCAAAATTGTAAGAAATGATAAATATGTTAAGTTATGCCTTTGTAATAAGATCCTTCTTTGAATGTTAAACTTCTTATACAACCTGACACACTTTGTGAGACAAACATTCATAATTTATATAGTTGAATTTATAAATTTGCATTTTACATCATTAATATTGGTCAGAATCTCTAACAAAACAATTGTGTAGATGTTTACGTTTAAGATATAATAATAATAAAATTATCTTTGTATATAAATAAACTAATAATTATAAAATATTGTTATCTGTAGTGACTGTAGGCTTTGATAAACAAATTTAAAGTTAAATATTAAACAGTTATTGCAGAATTTTGTACAAAAAAATACAGTATTTAGATAGATTTTGTTTATTATTATTAAACACAGATTTAATTTCAAAACTGTAATAAGTTTAAACATTATTTTGGGAGTATGCACTATATCTACAGCAATTTGATCAAATTCTTTTAGATAAATATAATAAAAACAATATTAGCCTTCTACTACTCATCTATTCAATACGTATAATGAGACTCGGTGCGACTAGCAGAAGGTTAATCAGTTCAAGTGCAATTTATTTTTGCTGCCAATGTGGCATATTATAATTTTTTCTTATATTATTTAATTAAACAAAACATGTAAAATGTTCATCTATTATTGAATGTACTTTGTAAATATATTTATAATGTATATCGTATATGTATAATAAGAACACTATAAAATACATTTTCAATTCGAATATTTAAATAAATAAAATATTAACCAAAACTGTTACAACAAATGACGATTTCATACAGTACGGGTGTGATCCTTATATCCATTACTAACTCGGCAATGGTTACTAGGATGTCGTACTGTAATGGAGAAAAAGGAAAACCTTACTTAAATTCTTCAAAAAATGCAATATTTATTACTTTTTGCTGAGAATTTAAACGTAAAATTTAACAATTTATATAAATACTATCAATACTGTTACAATAACATTTTAATAAATACATATATGTATTTATTATTTAAATAAACACTGCCGTTTTAAATATATTAAGTATTCAATTTAAATATTTATAACATATACAACAATTAAATAATTTATGAATTCCAATTAATTTTCTAGTGAATTTGCACTTTTAAAAGTTTCTGCTAGTGATTGTTTACGATTGTAAAATGGTTTTACCTAAAAATTCAAAGTGATTCATTAAATAAAAATGAAATAGATAATTTGAATACGTACCGATTTAAATGTCGCCTTAGAATCAGTGCTAATGCATGAATAAGTATCATCGCGATCATTCGAACGACTGCCTGTATTCTCCATAGTTTCATTGAATTGAAGACAAAGAATTGATTTATCAAAACTAAATTTAAACAAATATATTATTTGTAACTAATAAGGGCCCATAGTCTTTCCACATCCGAATTAACAATAACATGCGAATCTATATGTATCTGTTAATACATGCAGAATAGCATCTAAAATTCCAAACAAATTTAAACAATGTTATGTAGAAATCAATTTTGACATAATTTTAGAAAAATATTCTGGCTGTATTGAAAATGTATGCGAAAGTGGAAAGACGAGTGCAACTTTGAATATTACTTTTGATGCATAACGTCTGTATGCGAATCTTCTAAATTATCATTTAATATTTTTGCTATATCACTAGAATTATTGGCAAATTTATGCTTTTGAATATTTTTAAATATGCTTAGTATATTATACGAAAAATGATCGCCTTCGTTATTGGAATGTGTTGAACATGCATCAGGATTATTAATGGCCGAATATTGTACGCCATGGAGGAAATATTTGCCATCCGGCACGACATGTGCTACATTATTTGTAGGTAAATTTGAGTGCTTCATGTCACCTGAATCCATCACATAAGACTGATTGTGGCTTCTTCTACCTTGCCAACTAGAACCAGATACCAAGTATCGATGGCAATATGTTTCAAATACACATATAATGTTTAAAGTTGTATTTAAATAAAACCATTTCCACAAACAATTCAAAAAACATATTGTTATTGTTGTATAATAATTCATATTAGTTAATAATTAAAATATACTGTATAATCTGTACATTGCATAATTATATACATATGTAAAACAAAATAAAATCATTTACTTACCATACGCATAAAAATGCAAGTAGAACTACAGAAAATACTGTTGCGACAGATAAAATAACCCCTTAAAACAATTACGTTAATTAACAAAATGCAATAAATTTTATTATATTTTGATGGTTGTATTATAACGTATTATCACATAATATACTTTGTTGAGTATAATTCTTACATGATAATTGAATGAATTCGGTCATTATATTGACAATTCGAATATTTTATTTGAAGATGTATACACGATTTGTTTGTTTTAAATATATATATTACATTAAACTGTGCTATATTATAATAACAATACATAAAACACATATATTCTAACGTTTTTTTCATAGCAAGTAGTGTGTAATCAAAGGCATTTTATCATACAAGTTTTGACATATCTGCAGGAATGTTGCATGTAGTACATCGTTCAAACTAGCAACGATTATTTATTTCGTATCGTAAAGACACCAGAAATCGCCTAATGTAAATGTAACAGCAAAACATTATATAACATCAAATAATAACAATTGCGAATATGGTATAAAATAATCAGAATTTCATAAATATTTAGACAAATGTCCGCGTTTTAAATCTATTTTTGCATAGACATTTTCCCATTCGTAAATTAGTGTGCAAAGAGACTTATTTGTACATATGCTTCAACTATACATAGGTAATTAGAGCCTTTAATTGTCATTTACTTCATTCAAATGGAGAGATATGCTACATTCAAGTGAGTAAATATCAATAGTATAATTGGCTATTCTAGCCAGAGCAATATGATGAATGTAAGAACATTAAGTTTAAGAAGCGATGATTTTATTAGTCATGTTCGATCGTTCTGGCCAAATGAAAATTCTACATCATAAGAATGCGAGAGGCTGTGCTAATGAACTAAGACGAACATACTTCAGTTCAATTTAGATCAAAACGTTAATACGTTTACGCATGGCTGTTCCATGCCAAGTTACGTATATGCGCTCCGTCGACAAAAGGTGAATATACAGAAAACCTATCTAGTGTTTACGCTAACTTTTCCACCATGCCGCATGGGCGAAGCTTATAAGGAAGCTTATGAGGAACACCAGATACCTTTATTATTTTAGTTTAGTATAATAGAGTCTATGCGTTCAACTTTTATCGACGGAGCGCATATGCGTAACCTGGCATGGAACAGCATAAGCTCTGAGTGTTCAAATTAAAATCCTTAAACTGTACAAGGATATTATGATTTCACGTCACACTGTTCTATCAAGAAAAGTCAATTTTGAGTACATTTGAGTTTTAAAAATGTATAAACACAAGAAGCTTGGTTCAAAATACACTAAGCGGTAAGTGTAAAAACTACATACATATTTAATAATTTCGTGGTAACCAAATGAACAATGAAAATAATAATATATGTATATAATAATATAAAGGAATAAGGAATAAAATTAAAATCGACGGATAAATTAATATATGGTATTATTTACTGGTCCTTTTTCCCAGTAGCATTTTGATAGCTGGGTGGATTTTCCTGTTGAAATTATAAGAAATGAGTAGTACGTTCGGTAATTCGAACCGATGCACTACGGATTCGAACTGAATGCTGCTGAAAGTAGTTATTGAAAATGGACTTACATAATACGCAGGAGGCGGAACATAAGCCATTTGTGGTCGATTTGGATCGTAATATGCACTTTGGGCTGCTTCGGCAGCTTTAGCATCTAAATACAAAATGTTATATGTATTATTATACAGAATCGATTTTTTTTTGTTTACCATGGAATGGAGCTTGTGGTGCAAATCCACCAGAGGCTCCAGCAGTGTTTGCATAACCAGTATATCCAGCAATGCCCGGATATGGTGGTGGACTGTCCGTCATAAAGACAGTATTCGCCGGTGGGGCATCTGGAAATGCTTGCGTCGGCGGCACCCAACCATAATAACCACTGGGGGGCGGAGCGTACGCAGGGGGCGGGGCTGCATACCATGGACTCTGGGGCGGTACATACGGGGGCGGGGCATCATTATTTGCACCACGCGAAGCTAGCAACACAATATTATTCATTTACAATGCGCAAATAACGATATGTACAACCTGTTTATATTACTTAATCATATATAATAAACAGAGAATCATACCCATTTGTGCAGCTCTAAGCATCGCTTGTCCAAAGTCAATAGCCCCCCCAGACTTAAACATTAGCTTAAATTTGGATTCACCAACCCAATTACCATTTGGTTGGGCCCGAACTTTCCCCTTGATAAAATTTGCACCAAACAATGGTTGCTCCAATTCCACCTATGCAAGGAAAAGATTGTATGCTAATTCATTTGGACATGTTGAAATACCACTTACATTACTTAAGGTAATGAAAGGGAAACTGAATGACTGCATTAGATCCTTTGCATTTTTGCTGTTGAAAATCATACGATGTGTCGTCAGATACAATCGGCCGGTTTTCGTTCCTTTGAATTCAGCCGAATCTTGGCCAGACCATTCCATTGATACGTTGTCGCAAAATAATAAAATGCTTAAATATAAATAGAAATATTACAATGACTTGTGCAATATTTATCATAATTATGTTCATTTTGATTAGATCATTAGACGACGCGTTCAGAATTAGATATTTTACCATTCTCCAGCGTGAATAAGGACACCACCGTTGAGATGTGCTGTATTTAAAGACATTTTTTACACTGGCTATTATGTCTGTTTATCGAAATTTCTAGAAAAACAATTCAATTTTGGTTTGAAGTCTTTCACACATGACACTGACGTATTTATATACTGTAGATGTCTACGACTTACGTTACCGAACCAACCAGTGTTACCAATGACTAAAGATAAATATCCCTCATTCACAACCAAGTCCTGTTTAAATCAGTCTCTTCATTTGAAAAAGGCTAAATATAAAATAACATACTATCCTAGATATCTCATGATAAGGCAAAACTACTGCCACTTATTAGCGTAAAATTTGTTAAGGTCCATCTAGTTCGAAGTAATCCCGCTCCGGTCTCAGCTACTTCAGATGGTGGCGCTACCATCGACTTTGAATGTTCAAGCAACCAGTGATAGAAATTATGCGCACAGGATTAGAAATTAGCTATTTTTAAGGATTGTTCACAACGAATCAATCAGTAATTAATAATTTCAGTTTGTTGTATGACATACAAGGTTAACGTTCACAGCAACAAAATTTATCATACATTATGTTAATTTTGTTGCTTGGAATGCTAGCATTGTTTGTCATAATACAAACTAGATTGTTATTTGTAATTTTCTAAGTTTAATTGCTGATTGTTTCGCTGTGAACAATCCTTTACACTACAATCATAGATATACCATCGAATAATGACTGTTTATTGAATATAAAGGCATTACATGGACACATTGTTACACTTTTGGTCAATGTTATATTTCTTAATTACATAAAATTACTCAAAACCTATCATGGATTAAACAAACCTCGATTACGCAAAAACCTACCAACTAATCTGTATAAAAAAAAATCAGTGAATTTGTAATAGCATTAATAATGCCTGGTATTTTTGTTTTATTTTTGAACGTACAGTTTCGGAGATAAAAAATAAACTATTAGCTGGTTTTTCTTCTTTATCTCCGAAACTGTACGTTACCAGGCATTATTTATGCAATTCACTTATTTTTTACGAAGTAATAAGTAAGTCTTGTAATCATGAAAAATTGCGAACTCGAGATTTCAACGGATATACACGTTTTGACCTCCCTGAATCGAATGTGACTATTTTCGGAATGTCTGTCTGTGTGTGTGTGTGTGTGTGTGTGAACGCTCTAAGGCCAAAACTGTCGTACGTAAAATCATGAAACTTCAAACTTAAGACTTGTATATGCCCTAGATGTGCACCTCCTATAGACTTTTCGTTTCTTTTCCGGGCTTGATGTTTGGCCTTAAACGTTTTGTTGCCAATTTCCCTAAGAGCTAAATAAATTGCTAGATCTAGAAATATTTTGTTAGATTTGTCAACATTTGCATACACGTTATGCACGTGAAAATGAAAATTGGTTAGTCAGTTAAAAAATAGCAGTTAGATTCTTTAATAAAACGTATATTATAAATGGTATTTTCGAAATATATACCAATTATATGAATATTAGTAATTAGGTTCTTTATTTCATTTTTCCACCAATACATAATCTTATGTAGCTAAAAATCCACCATCAATTGGTAAAGTAACACCAGTAATCATTGAAGATTTATCACTTAATAAGAATAAAACAGCGTCTACCACCTCATGAACTTCCCCAAATCTAAAAATAAAACAATTATCCATTCTAATATATATATTTGTACACAATGATTCAGATTATTCTTACCTGCCTAAAGGTATTTTCGCTTTCATAGGGCCTGCTTTAGCTGGATCACTCCAACCTAATTTACCCATATCTGTTAGAATCACTGTCGGATTCACACAATTCACCCGAATATTATGCGGTCCGAATTCGAGCGCCATTACTCTACTTAAGCTGTCTAGCGCCGCTTTTGTAGCACAATACACTGCATGATCCTTCAGTGCAGCTTGCGAAGCTTGCGACGAAATATTTACAATTGCACCAGCAGTATTGGTTTTAATCCATTCCCCAGTAACAATTTGGCATATGTTAATTACAGCTTTTACGTTCACCGCAAATGATCTAAAACGTATATGTGCCCATTTTTTGTTATTCGCATCGATGTGCACTTTTCACACTTCTGTGATCTTTGTGACCTTACCCCAAGGTCACAAAGATCGAAAATGTGTACATCGAATGCAGCATAATTACTGGTCGAATTCTTCTGGTTTAATTTCCAAAAATGGAGCTAGCTGCGCAATGGCTGCATTATTAACTAAAGCGTCGATATGGCCTAATTCTTTTAAGGCACATCTCGTTGAGTCCCAATCGCTGATATCCACACTTATTATTTCTATATCAGGTTCTTCAGCTTGCAATGATTCTAAAATTAATTATGCATATTGTAAAATAGGAATCGACTCGGTTTATTATATTATTTTAATTACCTAAAAATTGTTTTGTTCTGCTTAGGGCAACAACTTTTGCGCCACATTTTACGAGTTGTTTTGCAATTCCACGGCCGATACCTTTAAATATATAATTGTAACAATAAATAATACTTTGGCTAGAATATTATGTAAGAGGTTACCCTGTCCAGCGCCAGTAACTAAGATCCGTTTACCAGTAAATTTAATTTCCATTGTAACCAACAGATGCACTCAACAAACCAAAATGACTTCGTTCATTTGCCAACAAGAACATAACAAGTTTTATCACATGCCATAGGTCATTTGTGTCAGGGTCAGTGCGATTGTGACTGGAGCATTTCGAACTACCTTTATGAAAATACGCGTCGACTATAACTATTCTCACAAAGACATGCGCGTACGAATGAAAGCTCTACGCTCTAGTGCAAATAGTCAACATATATTTCGGTAAACTAAAATGATTAAGAAATGTTATATACATTTTGTTGAGAGACGAAAAATAAAAATAGACATTCAAATGAATGTAAATGAATATCGTGATTCAATTCCATTTGCCTTGAAGCTAGGATTTAGTTTTAATGAAAAATTATTGCGGTTACCATGACATGACGGCTTTGTAAAGACAAAGACACCTCAACGTAGACACATATATACACTTATAACGAACATACTACATATTAAAACTAATTTGTTAATTTCATTCTTTACCTAATTTTAATTTCAATAAATAACAACCCCATTCAAATGTTTTCTGTCTATATTTAGCAACAAAAGCAAAAGTAAAGGACACTACGATTATTCCACATTTACAAAAAAGTACCTAAAATTAATGAATCTCAATATTTTACTAGTTTGAAAGCTTATAAGATATAAAAATGAAGGAAACGCCTTCAGTTAGTGCTGAAATGAATACTTGGCATTATTTATTTATTAAAAAAAAAACACTTTTAGTAGTTCTAAAGCTTAACGTTGTGTGTCGCTAGTGTATATTTCAGCATTTATACGGCTGAAAGTCTGCAGTGTGAACTTTATTCAAAATGTTCTCGCGGAAGTTTTTGCATCTCCTTATGTTTGTTACATGGTTTTTCTCATCAAGTGCATTCGTTAAAAAATATAATGAAGATCAATTGCATATCGGATTAAACAAATTAATCAATTACCTGATTATGAATTCCATGAATGTGAACGCGAATTGTTTATTTGGCATTGTTATTGCAGAAGGTTTGTTAACATTAAATATAGCGACGACAAACGATTGACTTTAGACAAACAGAGAGATTACCTAAACAATGTTTTGTTACAATTATTATATGTTTTTCTTAGCCCAGTTAAATTTAGTGCTACAAAATCCGATGAATGATCGGAATTATATTAAAATAAGACAATTACGAGCAAAATGCCATGAGTTAATAGACATGATTAAACCAAATATTATTGCTCCTAATAAATATATTAAAAACAGTAAGTATAATATGTATAATATTATTTTTGGCAAACTAATATTGTTGTAGTTTTAAAACATGTGCTCAAGAGTGAATTATGGGAGATAAATAGTCGTTTCTCAATTGGAGAGTTAATATATTTGAAACCTTACATTTGGAATAAAAGTGATCCATTTTGGAGTGAATATATTATGTTTGATGGAAGCCCAGACGAACAACAGTCAGACATATGTATTAATGAAGTAATCGAAGAACAAATATTCCACAATAAATGTACTCCAAATGAAATGTGTAGGGGTATTATGTTTGATTTGAACGGCTCCCATGGGTATCCATTAACACATAAGTTAATTCATTCATTCATTATCCATACAGCTCTGTTCAACAACATTTTTTGTTTAGATTATTATATCTACAGGTAGCTAGAGCTTTAAACTGCTCTGATCCAAGGACTCATCAATCAAAAACCAATTATTTATGTTCAAGAATATCGCAAGAATATAAAAGTATCGTGATCGCAAATGAGACGACATTGCGAGATTTATATTTGGAACAAAGTGAGTACATGCGTGTTTCTTCGCCAGTTTTGTGATTCAATCCAAGTAATCATAGAAAGGGGAGGGGACTGATCACAAAATGAAAGAGTAGGGATAACTAATAACGAAGAAACGTGATTCTCATAATCATGATTACTTTGATAGTTAGCATAGATTCGCAAATGAATTGAAATAACTAATGCAACCAACATTACAGTGGTGTTATGCGGGATAGAAGGTTACACCGAATTTCTGGATGAAAAAGCGCGGGAATCTCTGCTTCAATGGCAACTTGAGAAAGGTTGTTATGGTAACGAGAACGAAGTTCATCGAGTTGCAGATAGCTGGCATTATGAACGTATTACAGACACGTGTAGCAATCATTTTTCAGGATTAGCGGCCGCGGCATATGCATTACATTTAAGATATTTAAACTATAATCAACAAAATGTACATGAACAATAAAGAAAACGTATCTTCAGTATCTTTTGTGCTATATTTATTGTATTACTAGAAGAGAATGCGCATATATTAATTCTAATTTTGACATAAGAAACCATTAAATGGTACACTTTTTGAGAAAGCTTTTCAATTAAAAGTGATAATCTAATATTCGAGATAGTTAACTTTGCCTTGTTTTAAATGTTTTCGGTGTTAGTAATTTTATAAATAATTAGCCATATAAGAGCATGTCCTTCTTTTATAACTGCTGCAGTACAATTATGGGCAATATGAACAGATAGTTACCTATACAGCTCTAAATAAACTCAATATAGTAGTGTTCTGATCGTGTGCCGGTTCAGATAACCAGATGACATAATATAATATAAACAATATGCTATATATGGTTGTATAGATTTGGTGGCCCCGATTCCGATTCACAGTGTCGCACTTCGCACACAACGCACTCAGTGACTCAGAATTACAATATATGTATTATATTCTGACTAGTATTCATTGCCTAATTTGTACACATCCTTTTCACAACATAAGGAATGCATCGATGAAAGTAACTCTACACATTTGGAAATAACTGCGAGATCAGAAATGTGTTTAGAAAATGTGCTGGATGATGTCTTTGATTTCCCTCAATTTTTACAAAGTGGCCAAAACACCATATTGGTTGCGCTTAGGTCAACGTCGTTTATGCCAACAGTTATTGAATAATTTATGCAAGTTTATTATTTTAAAAGATCTCTAAATCTATGGTAAATTAGAGACATTTCATATCTATAAAGATATTTATGTTTATAAAATTGTTGAATATTTATTTTGTTGGTACATTAGCAGTCAGACATAGCAAATTAGTGATTTTATTCTAAGATGACGAAAATACAATGATTGTGTCCATATATACTGAAATAGTCAAGCTCAATTACACTGGACTTTAAAATGCACATAAAATTTTCGTGTTTAATCTATATAAGTTTTAATTAGCTTGTAATCATATGTTAATATATGTGTTATAATTAATTAAAACAATTAATTTAACTTATTTCTTTAGTGCAATGACTTTTATAACTTTAAATTTTGATTATGTATAGTTTGTTCAGATTGAACTTCAAGGTCATTAGCCATGCGTGCTTTTCATGTAGTCAGCGCTAAAATATAACCCCCAAAATATATTATCTACATATATATATTGATATATATATATATTGTATAAGTATATTTATAAAACAATGGACCATGGCACTCATAGAATTATAATACATAAAGGTTTATTTGTGAATGTAGGTCAATGTTAAAATAAAACATCAACCGTTTCAATGTAATAATGTGTGAGCTAATGCATAAAATCATTCAAATTACCACCAAATTTTTAGTACTACGTATTTTTTAAAACATAAATCTAAATTGTACTTTCAAAAATAATTATATATATATTAATATAACAAGATTTGGTACGCGTAAAACGCACCAACGCGCAGAGCTCGCCCTTAGGTAAAATATGCGTTGCGAGCAGTGGTTTTTAATTATTATGGCCTTTTGGTTAACAATTTGAAAATATGTTATAGGTGTAAAAAGTCTTACATTTAATTTTAGATTAAATTGATAAAAAAAAATTTTTAGTTCATACTTTAAAATTCAAAATTATAATATTTAATAATTTTTTTCGGGCTTTGGATTAACAAAATGAAAAAATCTTATAGATATAAAATATCTTAGAATTTTTAGTAGAATTTTTAAGTGTATTAATTATTTTTATAAGGGCAGTATTAAGGGGGGCTCCAAATTTTGGGGCCCTATAACTCGGGAAGTATACGGGCGATTGGATTTAAACTGCGAACGGATTCAAATAGGATGCCAAATAATATGTGTACCAAATTTGGAGTGAATCGCTCCGGTATCTTCAGAGGAGGAGAGGGCACAAATTTGGTCTTACGAGCGAGCGACGACTAACATCCAAGTATATAAGTTATATACATTTTCGGAATCAGGGCGACGAGACGAACACTTTTTCTTAATGAAATTTTTTGATCCGAGAATGCTACAGACACACGACCGAATGCTTTAGCCTCTTCGGTACTACGTACGGCGAGCTAAAAATGGGATCAGCAATAATCTTTTAAAATGGATTTTTTTGAATTCAGTGTGTTGGCTGATGGATTGATATTTTTAATAATCTACTAAATTACTTTTAGACTTTTTTTTTAATAGTTAAAATTAAACTTGGATGGATATATATTGCCTAGTCAGAATCCAAGTACTGATTGATGTAGGGCACTTGTGCCATGGTGGTTATGACTTTAGTTATAGATGGTAATCTAATTTCAGGATAAAATTTCGTAAATTACGTAATAATATATTTTAATTTATTGTTTTTGCTTACTTATTTTATTTATTGTTACCCATTGTTTATTCTTATCAAATAAAAATATTCTCAAATGATAGCGATCATGTTCACTTAAAGATAAAGTGAAATATAACAATATTCAGTTTAGAAATACATATTATGTTTTATCTCTACTTTTCTACGATATATAAAACTTGTTAAAATGAAGTATAAAATTAAAGTTTCCACGTATTAATCTTATCTAAGCACTCCTAACTTTCAATGATTAACAATACTTTTATAAATATTTCAATTATTTAATTCGTTATTCGTACGTATGGATTCTCCAAAATGTGTTCAATTTCAGAATATGAATGAAAAGTAGAATCATGTATTCCTGACAGAGCGTCTACGCTACGGTCTACGTCAGCCGTCAGCGTCAGTCTTCTTTGGCTAGACATGGGCGAGGCTTACTTAGAAAGGGGGAGCAGGATTATTGACGATGCCAGATAAATGTTCGTTGATGGAATAAAAACATATATTTGTTTATTCTGGCGCAACAATTATATTGTTTTTCGAATACGAACCCAAAAATGAGAGAAATTGTGAAAACATTTTTACTATATGGGTTTAAAACGGTCGTTTTTTTAAATGTATATTTTTGAATCGAGAATTATACACACAAGAATAGAATGTCCACTTTCTTTTCTATCTTGCCAAAACGATATGAAAACTTATTTCAATTCAACACGTCAGAAACATCGGAAAACTAATAATTTGTGTAGTTTCTATTGAATTATAAATGAGTAAAGTAAATTGAATGTAAATATAAATAGTTTCGAAGGTCGTTGAAAAAGAAATAGCCATGTATAGGTGTCCATATATATATATATATATATATGTATTGCAAGTTACTGAATTGAATTGAATTGAATTGAATGAGTGAATGTGTGAAACGAGAGAGAGAGAGAGAAGCAGAGAGCAAGCAGCAGCAGCAGAATCAGTTGTGTGTGCTACTAAAGAGTAAAGAATTCATTGAACGTGCGTGCATCGCATACACAATGTATTTTATCTTGCAGTTATTCCAGATTTCTCATTCCTCTATATTCGCAAATCAACTAACTGTATATTTGTATACATATGACTTTCTACACACATGAAACTCGTTGGATTTTACCTAAATAGGGTATTTCTTTACACTATGATAGATAATTTGTACGCGACTAAAACCTCTTTCTTGTAAAAAATGCTAGCAAATTTTATGTAAAGTTGGTATTAGAACTCGTTTATATATAATTTTGTGAATTAATAAACAATTTTAGTTTCAAATCTCTAGAGGTGTTACCAAGTTATTTATCTGCAGATGAAGAGGATATAACACAGGTTTTATCCCCTCTTTATATGCGTTTAAATTTAACCTTGATATTGACTGTTGACTTCATACTATTACAGCAAATATTTCATCATACATATTATTAGCAAATATTTTTATAGATATATTCTTTGCATGCTTTGTATATTTGAATGTTTTGATGATTTTGTTATTGTAAACAAGCTTTTTTGTTGCATTTTAATCTAAATAGTTGTATAATGTGATTATTTGTGGAACAGTTACCAAATTGAAAAGAACAAGATTTGGTACGCGTAAAACGCACCAACGCGTAGAGCTCGCCCTTAGGTAAAATATGCGTTGCGAGCAGTGGTTTTTAATTATTATGGCCTTTTGGTTAACAATTTGAAAATATGTTATAGGTGTAAAAAGTCTTAGATTTAATTTTAGATTATATTGATAAAAAAAAAATTTAGTTCATACTTTAAAATTTAAAATTATAATATTTAATAATTTTTTTCGGGCTTTGGATTAACAAAATGAAAAAATCTTGTAGACATAAAATATCGTAGAATTTTTAGTAGAATTTTTAAGTGTTGCAATTATTTTTATAAGGGCAGTATTAAGGGGGGCTCTACATTTTGGGGCCCTATAACTCGGGAAGTATACGGGCGATTGGATTTAAACTGCGAGCGGATTCAAATGGGATGCCAAATAATATGTGTGCCAAATTTAGATTATATTGATAAAAAAATAATTTAGTTCATACTTTAAAATTCAAAATTATAATATTTAATTTTTTTTTTCGGGCTTTGGGTTAACAAAATGAAATAATCTTGTAGACAAAAAATATCTTAGAATTTTTAGTAGAATTTTTAAGTGTTTCAATTATTTTTATAAGGGCAGTATTAAGGGGGGCTCCAAATTTTGGGGCCCTATAACTCGGGAAGTATACGGGCGATTGGATTTAAACTGCGAGCGGATTCAAATGGGATGCCAAATAATATGTGTACCAAATTTGGAGTGAATCGCTTCGGAACCTTCAGAGGAGTAGAGGGCACAAATTTGGTCTTACGAGCGACGACTAACATCCAAGTATATAAGTTATATACATTTTCGGAATCAGGGCGACGAGACGAACACTTTTTCTTAATGAAATTTTTTGATTCGAGAATGCTACAGACACACGACCGAATGCTTTAGCCTCTTCGGTACTACGTACGGCGAGCTAAAAATATATATATATATATATTATTCACGTAACGATTTTTCAATGTTGTACTAATTATCTATTAACACATTGGGAGCTGTTTTTCGATTAATTGTGTTTAAGGTCTATCAAATATTCTATATTCTTGAAATTTACGAATTTTAATATATTTGCCGCAATGTATTCTATTTATAATTATAAACTAAAAAAAAACCTTGTGGTATAAAAAATATTTATCTTCAAACTTAAACAATAATATATATATATGTATATAAAAGATGAATATGCACAAATGACACATAAATAAATCAAGTGGAATTATTTAAATAATAAACTTGCTAATTGCAATCAAGTTCTTACTCATTAAAAATATTATAGCAACAAAATATGTAAGTGAATCATACATACTAAAAATACCAGATTTATAAATGAATTCGATGTTTCCAATAATGAATTACCTTTTCGATGTAATCGTAATTACGCAAACACTATTAAAATCGTTTATTCTTCACTGTTCCAGTTTAGAAAAGCAATATCGGGTTGTACCCAAAAAGGGTGTTGGCCATGGTCTATGTCGATCGAATGTTTCGGCTGCCACGTCAATTTCGACCCTCGCAATCACAAAATTACAAGTAGTGCTTTGTGCGTGTTTTCGTCTGACTCACACACTTTGGCAATCCTTGGGGTAGTGCTACTTAGCAGTAGCCACGATCTCCTTAATATTTTGCTAGCATTACATTAGTGATTCACTATCTTCTTTTAATTACAACACCTAAATATTACAAATGCAATCCCATTTTTTTTTTTGTAGATTAAATTTCAATGTCAACTCAAGGGTTTAGTGGACTAGTTGGATCGTCTAGCCTGAGTATTAGTTCTAGAGAAAATTTAAGTATTGGGTACACTATTATGAGTCACCACAACAGGGAACGTATTCATTTTCAATTGAAATTGGCCATTTAGTATATATTTATCCTAGATAACACTTGTTTGTGTTTTAAGATTATTGTGAAATGGCATATTTTCTACTAAATAGATAATCAAATATCGTTTTATCATTGAAACAAACTGGTTTTTTTTTTTTCTTCTTCATTTCAAGTGTTCCCATGTTGCAACATTTTACAGGAAAATTTTGTGCCGTTCACATTATCTTAACCAATTAATTGTTAATCTAGTCATTATTACACTTTTAAGAAAATACTCTCAAGGTCTGTAATATGAAATTTCGCATTGAAATCAATGGAACCTTACCGCATGAAATAGATATTGATTTTTGATATGGCTGTTTTCGAGATTTGCAACAGAATTATTGAATGTTTTTGAGCCGGGCCTGTGTTTGTGCCGCGCCCCAAAATGATAAAGTTGACAGACGGCCGGAAATAATAACAAATATTTAAGGGCTGTCTAGGGCGTTTAATAACACTAGCAAATCTGTATTTGTATCGCAAATAAGAGATATAATGTATAAACGTTCTTTGTTAACTGCAAATCATTTTGATATACTCTCAAATATATGTTGATATAGAACAAAATTCTAAAACACAAGCCTGAGAATGTACCTTTAAACTAATTAACACACGACACGACATAGAAACATATTTAGTCAGTGAAGTGAGACTAAGGTGATTGTTAAATAATTTTTGGTTGTAAATAAAGCGAATGTTGTAAAAATTAATGGTATTATTATTCAAAAAGGCGTTACTAATTTATATGTATAACAATATACGCTAGACATATAACATCGAATACAACCAAGTGCCTAACGAAACGAATACTTTTAAATGAAATTCATTATAAAGTAGACAATGGAAAAATAATTGCCTACTAATCATTATTCTAAACTAGATAGATGTGAAATATCCTAAGTATGTTAAGTAAATGCAGTTTTCTGAATATTTCGTTAATACATAAAAATGCTCAATAAGTAACCCAAAACAAATATGCACAAAAACAAAAATACGCAATAATCTTAAAATGCGAGCTTCACATATAAATATAATACTTACAATGCGGAGTATAGAGGTGTGTGGCTGTGGGATCTAGGACCGGAACACATGGAACTGGAATGTTATGTCAGTGACCGACGTGGTATCGATTTGCCGGCGTCTGGCTCTGGCGGCGAGCATGCTGCATCGCGACGGGCGACGGACGACGGCGTACCCACGAGGTCTGCAAAACAAACGCGGAAGAACATTGCAAATCCAGTTACAACAGACACTTAAAAACAACAAAATTCCCTCGTTTGCCATATGCCACCATGTAACAGAATCCTATGCAAAATAAAGCACAGATGGATGACACTTTACAATATGTAGTTAAATGACTCATAATTAAGGATGACGTAGGCATTCAGCGATTCTCGGGCAGTTGATTCACGTTTAATAATGTACATATGTAGTAAGGTAGAAAATATTTGATTCGGGCATAAAGATTGAAGGTCGCCGTTACCTTCATCATAATATTGAGAGCAGGGCCCCGGTAAGTAACATTGGGTTCGCCGGCCGGCGGACTGATATCATTGCCGGTGGCTTGAGCCGGTGGTCGCGGCATCAGGCATCGGTGTATCTTTGTAACGGGCGCCTTACTACCCAACGCCGGGATGGTCGCATTTACTGTGCGTTAGGTTAGTAAGAAACCGACCAATGACAGCCTACTATACGTTTTATGCCCATATATGGTATGGTGTAGCCGAACGGCACATGGTGGGGACATTGGACGAGTTCATGTACCGGCAACAGGGGAGGCCTCACTGCTTTTGCTTTCTCTTATTCATTGTTTTGAAACAAATGATAACAAATGTCAACAAATTGATAATTTATTGCAATTTGACAGATGTTACATATTGATCCCAACTATACCCTAATCGAAATAATAACAATAACATTTGAATATTTTGACCTAACATCCCGGACAAGTTCATTTTAACAGCGCCACTTCCTCGAACTTGGTACTGACTTCTTCCATTCGTTTGTTGTACACTCTTGTTTCGTGACGTGTCCTCTAGAAACGGTAAGATTTACTATTATTTTCACACATAAAACCATCAGAAAGTACCCTGAATCATCAATTACTCAGAATTACTGAAAGCAATTTGTATTTATTCCATAATCAAAATAACATAACATCAAAACCGGCATTATTTGGCAGACGTTGAGTCTGGGGCGTAGTCTAAACATCTTCGTAGTAAATTAAGTTAACAGGTTGTAGAAACAGGTGGCTTCACTTTAAAATAGAATTTAAACTCTTTGAATTTCAACTAAAAATAGTTTATGCTTTGATCCCCACAACTTTTGAATTACACTAGTGACATTGCTTCAAGCCGTTATTTTATTATTGCTATTTATATTATTGATGAATTAGTTGGTTTGAAGTTCGTTATTTATTATTTAAACCCTAGAATATATAGTTGAAAATAAGCCGGCCGGTTATCAACGCTTGTAGCATGACGCGAAGCGCGTAGGTCGTAGCTTGATTCGAATTATAACAGTTTCTTGTTCAAGCAACGATTTAAATCAATTTGTCGAAATATAGTAACAATATTGATTTAATTTCTAACTAGTAATGTAGATATTTAATTAAATACAAAGAATTATTTTGAAATAAGTCAGTTATTTTAGTAACGATTATGATTAAATATGATAGTAAAATAAGACGAAATTTGATTGTGTATCAGTAAAATATAGTCTTGGTGTAAAGTATGTCAGAATTCAGAAATTGAATGATCCCTTCACGAGCCGTGGGAAGGGGGGAGGGAGGGGGGACGAAACGTTGCATTGGAAGACCATATATGGTAATGTTGGTCGCGATTGGCTCGCGTAATGCGCAAAAGCTCTGGGGGGGCCGGGGGGTAAGATAGCACGGGTCGTTCTCATATAAAACGAACCTATGGTTTTCCATAGCACCATTCAAGTTTTAGTGTTCGTGTTATTCACAACATAGTGCAGTGTTTTATACTGTACTTACAAATATTTATTTATATATTTATACTTTTATATACCAAAGTAAGTTGTAGTTAAATTACTCAATCATTTTGAAATATGTAGTAATTTGCGAAGTGATTCTTTGGTTTTGGCTTATTTTTACGTATTTCCGTTAAGTGGGTGTTGTGTGCAGGGTGTGGTCAAGTGGTTCGCCCAAATTGGATACAACTGTGAAATGCATTCGGTTTTAAATCATTTTCATTGATATAACGCGAGTTTTTCTGTGAATTATATTGTCTTTATCTTATTTCAATTTATTAAATTTTAGACATGTTGGGGCAAGGGAGATACCGCGGTACCGCCCTAAACTATAAAACATTCATTCAAATTTGCAACTTAATAAAATGACAATTTTGGTTTAATAAATTACGAAGTAGCTTCGATTTACATTTGTAATGAGAACGAAATCATTTAGTTGTTAGTTATTCGTCTGTAGGTGTTGGAAACGGCAACGACTAGGAAAAATTAAGATAGAATATCGTTTTCAAGGTCACGATTGTCAAACTACGCTATTTTGATACTGCTTATTTTGTGATTGGCTAGATTTTATGAATGAAACATCTGCTGTATTGCTCTAATCATTATTTTTTCTTGAATACTATGAATATGTACGACTAAAATAAATAGTATTATTATTATAATTAGTAATCGCAATCGTTTGTAAGTAAATGTGTATATATAAATATTGTTGTTTCAGTACTAACTCAACATGTGTGACGAAGAAGTAGCCGCATTGGTCGTAGACAATGGTTCTGGTATGTGCAAAGCCGGTTTCGCCGGTGATGATGCCCCACGTGCCGTGTTCCCATCCATCGTCGGTCGTCCACGCCATCAAGGTGTCATGGTCGGCATGGGCCAAAAGGACTCGTACGTAGGCGATGAGGCCCAAAGCAAACGAGGTATCCTCACCCTGAAATATCCCATTGAACACGGTATCGTCACCAACTGGGATGATATGGAGAAAATCTGGCATCACACCTTCTACAATGAACTTCGTGTCGCCCCAGAGGAACACCCCGTACTTTTGACAGAAGCTCCACTTAACCCCAAAGCAAACAGGTTGGTTGAAATTTTTTAATTATAATGTTATTGAAATTCCTTTTATAATTACTCATACATTCATATAAATATAATAGGACGTGGTCATGATTACAATATTTCTTAATTATTCGAATAAGAATTATAGAAATATATAAGCAACGTGGTTAGGTTATAAGAACAAATATTCTAAATATGTGTTGATTTCCAGAGAGAAGATGACCCAAATCATGTTCGAAACCTTCAACACGCCCGCCATGTACGTCGCAATCCAAGCTGTGCTCTCCCTGTACGCATCCGGTCGTACCACCGGTATCGTGTTGGATTCCGGTGACGGTGTCTCCCACACCGTGCCCATCTACGAAGGTTACGCACTCCCCCACGCCATCCTCCGTCTGGACTTGGCTGGTCGTGACCTCACCGATTACCTCATGAAGATCCTGACCGAGCGCGGTTACTCGTTCACCACTACAGCCGAACGAGAAATCGTCCGTGACATCAAAGAGAAATTGTGCTATGTCGCATTAGACTTCGAGCAAGAGATGGCCACCGCCGCCAGCTCTAGCTCGTTGGAGAAGAGCTACGAATTACCCGACGGACAAGTGATCACTATCGGCAACGAGCGATTCCGGTGCCCCGAAGCACTGTTCCAACCGTCGTTCTTGGGAATGGAAGCGTGTGGCATCCACGAGACCACCTACAATTCGATCATGAAGTGTGACGTGGACATCCGTAAGGATTTGTACGCCAACACCGTATTGTCCGGCGGTACCACAATGTACCCTGGCATTGCCGACCGCATGCAGAAGGAGATCACCGCGCTTGCCCCAAGTACGATGAAGATCAAGATCATTGCACCACCAGAACGGAAATACTCTGTATGGATCGGTGGCTCGATTTTGGCGTCTTTGTCCACCTTCCAACAGATGTGGATCTCCAAACAAGAGTACGACGAGTCTGGCCCATCAATTGTGCACAGGAAGTGCTTCTAGGGCGTTTGCTTGCACTTAACATTCCATCGATAAACAACCACTCTTTCATATTCCTCCTTGTTTATATCCTCAATTCCCTTACTATTCCTTTAAAAGCATTCCAATTTTTGTATTATACCTGCGATATAATAATAATTATTAAAACATAACGGATGATTAAGCGACACACTGAGTGGGCGCACGAACTAAAACTGCCATGTTTTATAGTTGATCATCGCGATTATTGATCATTGATATTACTCATAACGAGAGTATTATCATCTTGATCGCGGCGGGCATTGAGTGGATACAACGCACTAGGCCAAAGTATTATTACTATCTTTACAAATAATTTGTAATTATTTATATTCCCATGTGCAGAAACACGAAGACTATTATACTATTAGGCTATATTATGGGATAACAATAAAGAAATAATAATAAAATAATAAAAAAAGTGAAAAATTATAACTATTGTTTTATTTTTGTTTAAATATTTAGGTAGCATAGAAGTCACTTTGTATTTGTATGGTTATTCACATAATACCATATTAGTTATCCGTGCAATTGACTTCGTATTGTACTTATCCTATATTTTTAGTACACTCCATTCAAAACATTAAATATAGATTATAAGTTTTGAAATACAGTGGATGCAAACACATTTCGCTTCTTTCGTATATTTATTTTTCTTGAAACTTGTGTAATCATATTGCATTTATTATATTTATTTCTTTATTGTAGTACAATTTTTGTAATTCATATATATTGTCATACATGCATCAGATTTTTGAACTACAAAAATAAACTTGTAATAATATTGAAAAAAAAACACGGGACTGTTATTTATAAATATTTTATTATAATTAAAACGGTTTTATTTATTTAAATCGTTTGCGGATTGCTAAAATCAAACACCCATTGATTGCAATGCAAGAATAATATTCACTCAACGAAATTGCATGTAAAATTTTCGTTGTAATTGCTATCAAATATCTAATTACTTACGAAATTGCAAGTAAATATAACCATTTCTTTTTGTTATACGAAACATATATAAAATATGCATGATTGAGAATCCTCCGTAAAAGAAACAAAATTGAATGAACATTAGGCGTGTTTCTTCGCCAGTGATTCAATCCAAGTAATCATAGAAATAGAATAATTCGCATGGGGAAGTGTTTCTGATCACAAAATGGAAGAGTAGGGATAACTAATAACGAAGAAACGTGATTCTCATAATCATGATTAGTTAGATTGCGAATCAGAGTTCGAAGATACAATCAACTACAACTAGAAACTTTGTTCACATTCATTAGTTTTCTGTTTCAAAATATAACAATTTTATTTTTTCACTATAATACAACAAATTCATATTATAAAAGTAAATAAATGATGGATTCTTATAATATATTTATTTGGTTCCAATTTTTACAACAGCATTCATAATTTCTGTAAATACTTTGGCACTGGGGGAATCGGGTAGCTCCGTTACACATGCTTTACCCAATAAAGCACCAACTCTAGGGTCAATTGGTAATGTACCTAATAAAGGAACTTTACATATGTCCGCCAATGCTGCTCCGCCACCAGAACTGAATATATTTGTGCATTCGGAACAAGTTGGACAAACGAAACTAACAAAAGAACAATGTTTGTTACACATTATTCGCAATTTTATGTACATTTAAATAATTTCATATATTCCGACACAGTTGGTAAAATTACGATTATATAAATAAATAAAGTTAAGTTACCCGCTCATATTTTCAACAATGCCCATGATTGGTATGCCCGTTTTTCGGCAAAATGTGACTTCTTTTCGTACATCCTCAATGGCGACTTCTTGTGGCGATGTAACTATAATGGCTCCATCACAATGAACGCCTTTCAATTGTTCCATAACTGTAATATGTTCATCGGATGTACCAGGCGGGGTGTCGATGATCAAATAATCGATTTCTTGCCAATATACATCTGATAAAAATTGTTTGATCATTGCCGTTTTTTTCGGACCGCGCCATACGACTGCATCACCACGGTTTTTAAGCAAAAATCCAATCGACATTACAGCCAACTTTTGGTCTGTGTCATGGTACACTGGGACCCATCTTTAAAAAATGTTACTCTCGAATTATTAAGCTGTCGCTCGTTCAAAATTATATTATGTCATAACCATGGATATTATTTACTTTTGATACAATAAAATGCATACAGATTCAACAAGTGTTTAAAAAAAAAAATAGGAGTTACAGCATAGGTGTAAGTTAGTGTTCTTACCCTTCGGGGCATTGATGTACATCTCTCCCTTCTAGTTGCAATAAATATGGTATACTGGGTCCGCATAAATCTACATCCAATAACCCAACCTGAACATAAAAAACATATTAGATATAAACATATATCAAAACATAAAACCGTTTTATTAAATGTATTCTAACCTTAAAACCATTTTCTTTTAATGTTAAAGCCAACTGTGTGCTTACAGTTGATTTTCCGACACCCCCTTTGCCGGATAGAATTAAAATTATGTGTTTAACACCGTCTAACATTATCAAATATAAATAGTGAACTTATTTTTCTGCGCTGTCAAATATCAGAACATAACAAGCAGAGTGATCGGTTTATACAGTTTATTCCGATTTCTCACTTTATTACTTTCTTTTACAAAGTAATAAGTAAGTCTTGTAATCATGAAAAATTTAGAACTCTAAATTTCAACGGATATACACGTTTTCATCTTCAACTTGTATATGCCCTAGATGTGCACCTCCTATTTTTGAAAAGAATATTCAAACCGGAAGTGCATGTTTACTCCATAAATTTTTTGTTCTATCGCCAATATCACTAGAACGGTTACACTTACAGCAAATATAGTTATGTTCATAATGAAAGATATTAATATTTCGCACAACTTTTGTTTGAAACATTTCTTCAAAAAATGTACCAGTTGCGAGAAAAATGCTACGAAACATTATAAATATCTTGTTGGAGTTGCCATGGATTCGCATGTAGCTTATAAAATCGGATCATCTGCTGCCTTTGATAGGAAAACAAAATAGACTCTATTAGATAATAGACATTTCAGAATATTTCTGTAGAGTATTGGTTAGTTTGACTGCTTGTTTTATATATATATATATATATATATATATATATATATATATATATATATATATATATATATATATATATATATATATAGGGAAAACTGCGTAAAAGGAAGTCGAGTCCAGGCCACTCCAGATATTATATACCAATTAAATAACTAACAAGTGACGTAGTCGGAAGAAACAGGTGTATAATAAACCAAGCAATCGTTATTCGTTCCCATGGAAATATAACGAAAACAAATCGTTTCAATCTCTCAAAATGGTGTGTTATTTGTAATATGTATGTATTATAACGAATTTAATTGTTTTAAAATTGAAGATATTATCCCGGTCTGCTGTATCATCGCTGGATACGAGTGGTAAAAATGCCGCAAACAATTCGTTTGGTTCGAGCAAACAGTTGCCAAAGTTTGAAGAATTCTTGAAGAAGAGAGACTACACTGGAGCACTAACATTACTTGATGTAAATAACGTGTAATTATTAATTATTTACACGTTTTTTTTTTTTCATTTTAAATCATTTTAGTTTAAGCAAGGGATCGACAACACAGATCTGCAATTATGGAGCGGCTATTGTGCGTTTCATTTAGGAGATTACAAGAGAGCAATGACCATTTACGAGAGTTTATTCTCAAAAAATCCAGATACAAATAATGTTCGCGTGAATCTTGCTTGTTGCTATTTTTATTTGGGTGAGTTTTAGAGAATTATTATAAATAATATCATTGTAATATATGATTTAAGGGATGTATATGGAATCTAAGGAAGCGTTGAAATTAGCGGCAGCCAACAGTTTAAAAACTAGATTAAATTTTCATTTATCGCATAAACTAAGTGATGAATCTGCACTGATGGAACACCATGAACAATTGCAAGATGTACTTGAGGATCAGTTAAGTTTAGCCGCTATACATTACCTAAGGGCACACTACCAAGAAGCTATAGATATCTATAAGCGAATTTTGCTTCAGAACAGGCAGGTATCATCGAAACAAAATGATATGTTCGAAGATTGCTCCGAATACTATGTGTCCTCTACCCTTCATTCCTTGCACGAACCCCGAAAACCAACTCCAACCAAAGACGAAACAAACCTGAAATTTATGGATGCTCTAAATACTAATAATGGGTATCCATTTTTATTCATTCGCATTCGGTCATGTGTAACATTCTCGGATCAAAATAATTTTACCAACGAATCTGTATATAAAAAAAAATCAGTGAATTCGTAATTGCATAAATAATGTCTGGTAAAAATGTTAATTTTTTTGTATTAACAGTTTTGGAGATAAAAAATGAAAACAATAATAAATGACCTATTTTGGAGGTTCTTATTTTTTATCTCTGAAACTGTAAATACAAAAAAAAAAAAACATTTTTACCAGGCATTATTTATGCAATTGCGAATTCACTGATATTTTTTAGCTCGCCGTACGTAGTACCGAAGAGGCTAAAGCATTCGGTCGTGTGTCTGTAGCATTCTCGGATCAAAAAATTTCATTAAGAATAAGTGTTCGTCTCGTCGCCCTGATTCCGAAAATGTATATAACTTATATACTTGGATGTTAGTCGTCGCTCGCTCGCTCGGTATCTCGTAAGACCAAATTTGTGCCCTCTACTCCTCTGAAGGTACCTGAGCGATTCACTCCAAATTTGGTACACATATTATTTGGCATCCCATTTGAATCCGCTCGCAGTTTAAATCCAATCGCCCGTATACTTCCCGAGTTATAGGGCCCCAAAATTTGGAGCCCCCCTTAATACTGCCCTTATAAAAATAATTGAAACACTTAAAAATTCTACTAAAAATTCTAAGATATTTTTTGTGTACAAGATTTTTTCATTTTGTTAACCCAAAGCCCGAAAAAAATTATTAAATATTATAATTTTTAATTTCAAAATTTAAACATTTTTTTTTTTAAATATAATCTAAAATTAAATGTAAGACTTTTTATATCTATAACATTTTTTCAATTAGTTAACCAAAAGGCCATAATTGCCATAATTATTAAAAACTGCTCGCATCGCATATATATCGTATATATATCGTATATATATCGTATAAGGCGAGCTGGACGCATAGGTGCGTTGTACCTAAGCTTGTTTTATAAAGATTAGTCGGTAGGTATTCTTTTTTTCGAGCTTGATGTTGATCCAATAAATAATAATTGAAACTATATATTATAAAATGCACTATTTTATGTACATGTTTCGATAATCACATCAAAAACCAGTGGTTATAAATTGATAAGTTTTTGACAAATTGATGTATTTTATTTGGATAACTATATTATAATTAATTACAGAGAACATTTAGCATTAAATGTATACGTCGCACTGTGCTATTACAAATTGGATTATTACGATGTTTCGCAAGAAGTACTTGGAGTTTATTTAAATCATTATCCCGATTCTGTAATCGCTACTAACTTAAAAGTACATTAATAATGCTTATTAAAAAAAAAATTGTGCCAATGATTATGATTATGATTTAGGCTTGTAATAATTTTCGTCTATACAATGGTGCAGCAGCCGAAAACGAATTAAGATCGTTAGTAGATCAATCCGCTGTCGGCTGTTTCGGACATGATCTAGTACGCCACAATTTAGTTGTGTTCCGAAGTGGCGAAGGTGCACTTCAAATATTACCGCCACTTGTTGATATTGTCACGGAAGCCAAATTAAATTTGGTCATTTATTATTTGCGGCAAGACGAAACGCGGGAAGCGTATCAACTCCTCAAAGATATGCAACCGGCGGTACCGCAGGAATATATACTGAAAGGCGTCGTAAATGCGGCGCTTGGGCAAGAGATGTCATCGGTAGGTAAAATCCAGATCACTAATATTGTTCATTTCATGAGAATATTTCAGGCAGAACATATTAAAACGGCTGAAGAGTGCTTCCACCTGGTGGGCAATTCAGCAAGCGAATGCGACACAATCCCCGGGCGCCAATGCATGGCGGCTGCCTACTTCCTTAGCGGCCAATTCGAAGAAGTTCTCGTTTATTTAAGCTCCATAAAAAGCTATTTTCACGATGACGATACATTCAATTTTAATTATGCGCAAGCTAAAGTCGCATGCGAACAATTTAAGGAAGCCGAAGAGACATTTTTGTTAGTTAAAGATGCAAAGTTGCGGCTGGATTATGTTTTTATATCGAATTTAGCTCGCTGCTATGTAATGAATAAAAAAGCGCAACAGGCGTGGGAATTGTATCTGAAGATGGACTCGAGCACGGAGTCATTTAATTTATTGTTGTTGATCGCGAATGATTGTTATCGGATGGGAGAGTTTTGGTATGCTGCAAAAGCGTTTGATATGCTTGATCGATTGGAGCCTAATCCAGAGTTCTGGGAGGGGAAACGAGGGGCGGCTGTTGGTGTTTTCCAAGTAAGTCAAATTATTTATATAGGAATAATTAAATATATGCATTATATTTTATGTTTGCTACTTTTAGGGTGTTGTAGCTGAAATATTTCCAGTAGAGATGTTGGGTGATGTCCTGCAGCTTTTGAGAAACAGTGCAAATTCGCAAGCTGATCACATTGCCAAAGTAATACGAAAATGGGCGAAAGAAAAACGTGTTAGCCTTATCCCATAATCGGTGCAAGCATAACAGCCGTAATAACTAATTATATTACATCAGAAAATAAGGATATAAGGTTTCTTATAGGTCCATCATTTAAAAGACAGAATTCATTGTAATAAATAAATTTCATTTATTTTGCCATTTAATAATTTACGTGATTTCTTCAATCTCATCCATTCGTACAAAAACATTCACTATATTTTTTCATTTATATTTATGTATATAAATAAAGACACACAGAGATTACATAAGTATAGTTATCTAGGTAAATATTACATAATGTATGTATATGTATATAATGGTAAATTTGCCTAGAACAATTCAGCGGGCAATATTTTATTTATTTATTGCTCGCATTTGTTTTAATGGTGAAATACTTGTGCGGTTTTCTTTTTATTTTTATTTTTTTATAATAATTATCCCTGAATTGACAACGCAGCTATTTAGCTGAAGTTCGGGGGAGGTCTTGTGTGCTTAATGCCTTCATTTTGAATATTCATCATCCAAAAGGTATGTATAGGTACCTTTTGGAATAATAATAAACAATTAGGCAACGCACTTGGCGAAGCAGCCAGTCTTTGGTCATCACACGAAGAACAATTCACTGACACATCGTATTATAATTCATCGTTTGTTTTAGACTTGTATACGCTGATATATATATATATGTACTTCTAGCTACATTGTAGCGAATATTAAGGCTTTACAGACGCCATTTTCACGCTTTTAAGGCCGAGTAGCGCACAAGGTATCTGCGCATATGTGTGTATGCGCAGAGGTTTGTGCACTGCGTAAACAGCGACCTTTGCAGTTTGTGAAAATTGAATTGAGTATTGAATACATTAAGGTATATAATTATGACGATTCCATTTGGTTGATTATTAATAATATGTAAATTAAAAAGAAATGTTTCTCAGTAGTCAGATGGCGTCATTGATGATGATGATGATGATTATAATAAGATAAATAGTGAGAAATGTAATGTTCGATGTGCACATAACAAACATCACAAGGAGTACGGGTACTCGGTGAGGTAATCCACCAGGCGCGCAGGCAGCTCTAGCTGGGTGTGCGGCGGAGGCAACAAGGCGATTTTCGGCCGCGCACTCGCCTCTAGGCCCCCATGTACCGCCAGTCGCGCTAAATGCTGCAAACTTGGCGTCCGGTCAGCACGCAACAGCGGCTTCCTCAACAATATCCGTGAAAACATACACCCGTTCGAGTCCACCCAAACTTGTCCGCCATTCTCGCACGTTTGCGATACTTTGTTTCTTGCACTGCAACGCACATAATGTACAATCAGATCTAACACTGAGTCGAACAACGGCATCAGGGGCGCCAAATACGGTTCCGAATCCAGTCGAAACTTGCCACCGGTGTAGTGTAGCCGCACCGACGTCGGCCCCTGTTCGGTTTGGACGCTTAACGCATACAAAAAGCAAGGGTCGGACGAATCGCGGATTAAAAAGGTGCCGGCTTCGGTGGCCTTCAGCGCTGCTTGGCTCTGCTGCCAACTGAGTCCTTCGTGGTACCAGCCCGATTCCCGTAATAATCGCACACTCTCCGATAGTCGGTGGAGCTCGGTTTCGGGCCGTGTGTCGTTTTGTGCGTTGGCGGCACTTGGAGGGAATGGTAAGACGAAGGCTAGGGGAACACTTGGGGAGATTTGCGGCGAACGATTGCATGGTGTGAAGTTGGTGGAAGGTGCCGTCGCTGTTAGGCGATTGCTGTTGTTGATGATGATGCACTTGTCGTTTGGGGTGGCGGTGGTGTCGATTAGGCCGCCGCCGCTCATTGCGTGCAACGAACGTCGACTCGCTACGCAACAGGGCGTCGGCGCCGGCGGGCAGCACGTGAACTCGTGCCGGCATTTCGGGCAGACGGTGTTACAGCCTAACATTGCAGGCGCATGCCATACCCGGTTCCGGTACCCTCCCGTCGCACTCTAAAACAAACAAACAAATATATCCATTAATATCAACTCTCTTCTCTATGGGCAGTATAACTCCGGAAGTATAAAGGCGAAATATTACAGAATATGTGTAGTACATTTGGTTTAAATTGCTCTGGTACCATTAGAGGTCTAGAAGGCACATATTTGGTCTAACATGACTTATATATTTTTATATATATCCAGCAAACCACCATGTATATATTACATATCTGCTACATTACATGTAGAGAACATAGCTCAGATATATACTAAATATGTATCAGATACATGTTTTTCGTTGAGTGAATATATATATATATATATATATATATATATATATATATTATTTATTTATATATATATATATATATTCTAGGGATACGATTTGAAATAATTTCAACACAAACATATGCTATTTCTAGCTATCTTAGCACTCGTACAATTTGACATTGAATTTGTTATTTTATTACATTTCTTAGAACTGAATAAATATTTAGCATTGAGATGCGTCCTTAAACCCGGTTTGCACGATTCCTTTTTTCCGTGTAAAGAAAACAAGGAGAAAAAAAAAACAATAAAAAGTTTTGCTATGATTTGTGTGAAAATCGATCAGCGATATTTATATGAATATTCCTTATCCGTAGATTGAAGCGACTTGGGTAGCAAATGCTTTACAATTCGTATGTGTGTGTCCCTGACACATTTTTGAAGGTATACATAATACAAATCAATAGTATCTTATATAAAAATTGATACAATCAAACATTGAAAAGTACTAGCAACTACGTAACAAATAATGTACACATACGTATATGGCAATTCCCAAGTGATTTTAAATTTCCAGTTACTTGTAGCGAAAAAATGCCAACGCTTTGAATTTTAATCAAATCATTTGGTCATTAAATGTTTTATTTTTGTTTATGAGTTCGTTAAATCTGAATAGAAACATCTGTCTATAACAATAGCAATAATTTGATGGCATGAGATAAGTAATGTTTCCGTACTATACCTTTTTCTTTTAAACTTGTAGCTAGATAATTTGTATGTTAATATTATAATTGTAAAAAATACGTGTAGAGGTACCAAAAAAACATAATTATAAACATTTAGTATAATCACCGGTTTCTAAGAAAAATTCGTAATTAAGATAATTCGAGTTATAAAGGTGAACCAATATGTACAAGTGTTGTAATTAAAGCGAGGCTTGAATGGATGTGTGTGTAAAATGATTTATTTTTGGTCGTATATATTTTTATTATGTCAAACTTTTTAATAAATAGTACAAGGTAACCAAAAACAAAACAATAACATAACTAACTAAAGCCAACTACAATAATATATGTACAAAATAATTACACTTCAACACTCCTCCTTAATTATTTGTCTACGATTATTAACAAACGATTGACAATTTAAAGGCTTTGTTAAAATATCAGCAAGTTGTTCAGAACTTGTCACATGTCTCAGGTCAACAGTTTTGCCGATATGTTGTTGAATGAATTTCCTAGAAATTTCAATGTGCTTCTTCCCCTTTGTTGTCTTCCCTTCGTGTGTGTTCTTCAACATCAGTATGGCTGATTTGTTGTCCACGTATACAGGTGTTGGTTCTTGGAGATCTACAATATGAAGTTCGTTTCCAATGCGACGAATCCAGCTGATTTCATCTATCGACGAAACAGCTGCACGATATTCTGCTTCAGCTGACGAGGTTGCTATCACACGTTGTTTCTGGGTGTACCAAACTACTGGTCCTCCTCGTATCACCAAAACTCCGCTGGTTGAATGTCCTGTTGATTTATCTCCTCCGTAGTCAGAGTCGGTGTACGCGTGAAGTTGATCTTCTCCATTAAATGATATGCCAAACTTGTCTGTCCCATTCAGGTATCGAAAAATCCGCTCAATCATTTTCATGTGACTGGTCATGGGTTTGCTGCAGAATCGACTCAAATAATTAACAGCAAAACTAATATCTGGACGAGAGATGGTTGCCAGATAGAGCAAGCTTCCAATCATTTCACGATATGGAACAGATTTCTCCAATGGTTCATCATTGCGATAGTTATCTTCACTAGTTACCATTCCTTTTTCAATGGGCGTTGTTACAGGATTATAGTCATCAAAATTGAATCGCTGAATTATCTTACGTGTGTATCTTGGTTGACTGACAAAAATTTCGCCTGGTTTCACGTCTATCTGCATACCAAGATAATTCAAACGATTTTCAAACTTCCTGTCAAAAGTAATTTCAAATATACGATTGATGGCATCAAGCACAACAATAATTTCCTTCTCACTTTTGCCTACAATCAATCCATCATCTACAAATAGAGCAATGATCATATTTCGGTTTTCATTATAATAGATGCACGGATCATCATCTGCATTTTCAAAAGTTAAAGTTTTAAGAAAAGTTGATATCTTGTCGTTCCAGTTTTTCGGGGCTTGCTTCAGACCATATAGACTTTTCCTAAGCTTGCAGACTCGCTGTGATCCATCGCGGAATCCTTCAGGCTGATACATGTAAATTTCCTCTTCAAGGTCTCCATGTAGAAAGGCAGTCTTGACATCGAATGTGGTCATCTTCATTTGCTGAGATGCTGCAATGCTTATAATCAGTCTTATAGATGCATGACGTGCGACTGGACTAAAAGTTTCGTTGTAGTCAATACCTTCCTCTTGCTCAAATCCTCTCGCGACTAAACGTGCCTTTAGACGACCATCCTGCTTCTCGCGCAGAACCCAACGACACGTTAGTGGCTTCGCTTGTCTCGGAAGTGTCACGAGATCCCACGTTCGCATCTTGATCAAAGAGTTGAACTCGTCTGCCATAGCTGCATGCCAGCCTTCATCCTTCAGTGCAGCTGCTACGGGGATATCATCTACTTCTCCTATCATGGCTAGGTTAGCCTGATTTCCTCCACTAGTGTAGCTCATCACGTAATTGGAAAAACGGGAAGGTCGATTCAGCGTTGAACGATCGCGCAAATTCGGTCCCCTGTGTTGTTGAACTTCTGACTCAGGCGTAGATTCATCTCGTGGTTCTAAAACTTCGTGTCTTGGTGACGATATCTGGGAACTCGAACTAGAATCCGTTTCCTCTTCTAATGATGTGTCACTTGCTTGAGATTCATTTTGGTCAGTTTTGCGATCTTCCCCCAAAGATATCTGAGAATTCCTCTTCACAGCGTTGGCTTCTTCATCAAAAATTACGTTGTCGGTAGATACGACATCACGCTGCTCGATCCTGTAAATTCTGTAGCATGGTGAGTCGAGATCGTAGCCGACTAGAAAACCTTTTTCTGACTTTCTGTCCATCTTCCCACGTTTGTGCTCCGGAATCAAAATATAGCAGTCACATCCAAAACTTCTCAGTCTCTGAATCTTCAGTTGACGTCCAAACCACAATTCCGCTGGGCTCCGATCCTTGACTGAACTGGTTCCCGTCTGATTCAATGTGAAGACTGAGTAACAGACTGCTTCAGCCCATAGATTTTCATTCAGATTTCTCGCATGAATGATAGTGCGTGCTGCCTCGACAATGGTTCGCATCTCTCTTTCAATCCTGCCATTTTGCTGAGGAGTATAGGCATTTGACGTAATGTGAGAAACTCCCAATTGATCAAGCAGGTTTTGCGTTTTTACATTTTTAATTTCAGTGCCATTATCCGACATCAAACATTTGATCTTATTACCGAATTGATTTTCCACCATCTTCATAAAATTGTCAAGGATGTTGGCAGCTTCATCCTTCGTCTTCAAAATATAAACTGTTCGAAAATGAGAATAATCGTCTTTGAAGAGCAGAAAGTACTTGGCTCCTCCTAAAGATGTGACATTCATCTCACAAAGATCAACATGAATTAAATCAAGAATGTTTTCAGCAACTTTAAAATTTCGGGGATGAGAATTTCTATGTTGTTTACCAAATGCACAGCCCTCACACACATAGTCTCCCCAGTCATCTATAAACTGAATGCGATTTTTCTGTAGAATATTTCTAATATACCTGACATTTTGATGTGCCAACCTCTCATGCCAGTTCTTAATCGAGGTTGTTAGCAGACATTTTTCTGACTTCTCCTGACGAAACATCATCTCATATAGTTTTCCATTTCGTTTGGCCATGGCGACCACTTGACTTCCATCCAGAGTTCTGAAAGTTGATTTACTGGCATCCGCTGACTGCATATAACCTCTGTCTAGCATTTGAGTGACCGAAAATAGATTAAAAGTTAGTTTCGGAACAAATAGCACATTTTTCAGAGTCACTCGATCCCAGTCTTTCCCATTAAAGGCTTCCAGGTCCACATCTCCCACTGCAGTTCCTTTCAGTTTAGTTGCGTCTCCAATCATCACAGTTGAGTACTCTTGAAGTGGAACAACGTTGGAAAGCCAATCCTCCCTAAACGTCATATGCTGTGAAGCAGCACAGTCCTGATACCATGAGTTGTTCTGACCTGATCCTGAGTTGTGATGATTTATGTTGACCGTTGATAACCCAATGGTAATGAGTGCTCGACGACTGGTGTTCCTGGAGTTGGTCTTATCGGTTTCGTCGTTAATTCGGGTCGAGTTTTCATCCGGACAATCCTTGGCAAAGTGTCCTTTTTGCTTGCAAATATTGCAACCGTAATTGTTTTTGCAATACAATAAATATTTGGCACACGGTTTATTTCTGCAATACTTTTTGATATGGCCCTTCATTCCACATTTAAAACACTCGACGGCTGAGCAGTCACGTGAATTTACATTTGCTGTCTGTGGCTTGCGTGTTTGTTTTGAGATAAAGGCATTTTGCGTTGATTGCGCTTCGTTCAGTCGATCCTCTTCCAAACGTAGTTTCTCCACGAGTTGATCAAAAGTCTTCTCAGCAGCAGTGACGTTATCCCATGAAGTACGGAAATGATGCAGCTTCGGAGGTAATAGCCCGAGAATTCTTGATAAAATCCAGCTATCTTTGACTACTTCGCCTTCAGTCTGTAGATCTTCGGCTAGTTGGAAAATCTGCATACAATTCTCGACTGCTGATATACTAGTGTCGTATTTGAAACTAAAGAAACGTCTCTGTAAACCTTCGACAGTTAGCTCAGACTTTTTGCCATATAATAAACAAAGTTTATCTAACATTTGTTTCGATGATAAACAATTTGCAATTTTGAGTGCGATTTTACTATCTACATTTAAACCAATAATAGCTTGAGCATCAACATCTTTCTTTACCCACGCTTTCACTTTACTGTCGGTTTCATTTCCTTCGGGTTTCAAATCTATACCTGTCGCGATTGTGAACAATGCCTTAGATTTCAAAATAAGATCAACTTTAAAACGCCACGATACATAATTAACTTCCTTCTGTGCGTTTTCTGACAAGGTTTCAAGTTGAGCTTTTGATCCGTCCATGACTGTAAATACGACTATCTGACGACTATTAAAAAAAAAATTCACTGTCTTTCAAATACTGTCCTTGCACTTCACAGTCCACAAAATCCAAACGTGAGCAATTCTGGGCCCATAACCTGTTGTAATTAAAGCGAGGCTTGAATGGATGTGTGTGTAAAATGATTTATTTTTGGTCGTATATATTTTTATTATGTCAAACTTTTTAATAAATAGTACAAGGTAACCAAAAACAAAACAATAACATAACTAACTAAAGCCAACTACAATAATATATGTACAAAATAATTACACTTCAACAACAAGGTTTCGCTACGGTAACAAACACTTGTTGAAATCGAATTGTTTTGTCAAAGATCACAAGATAATGGGTTTAGAGAGTTATAGATATATTTTTAAGAAAAGCGTATTGAAGTTCGATTCTGCGAAACAGCGCACAACAGTGTTTCCTAGAAACGCCAAAACATCAGTCGTTTCAGGTATGCAGCTGCACGGACACGGCCACAGCGAACGGCCCCTGCTGTTGCTGCTGTGGCCGCGTTGTATTATAATTCTACAAAACTACGCTCCATCTCTGTCCCACAAGCATCGCATCTCTTTCCTCACTCACTACAAGACATTCTCTTTCTCAACATCCGAGAAAAGCAACAAGCAAACATTCTTCTACTAAAAACTTTCGAACACAACTCTATATTATTCTCTAATGTATTTTTACTTTTTACAAATTTGTTTGGCAAATCTTAAACATAAATATTATGTTTGTATATGACGTTATTTCATATATGCAGTGCTAATAAATAGAACACACAACCGAATCTGCCAGAATCTAGCGCCTAACTTGCATATTTTAACCCAAATACAGCGAATGATTGCTTGTACATATTTTTTAACGAGCCAAAAGTAAAACCTTTTCTGAACCAGTACAGAAGATAACGCTCTAAATACATTCACATAAACATTTCGTTATCTTAAACAAATGTATTAACAATAATAAGATAACTGGAGTATTTTCAGAAATTATTATTATTATTATTATGTTACGAGAAACTGTAAATATAGTTTTTTGTTGTTGCTAGAATTGACATCATGCTTAATAAATTTGACATTTCAATAGTGAGTAATTGAAACGAACACGCATTTCACATAATATAATTTTCCATAGGTGATTTGGTCTTAATAAATTAAAGATTCAATCAAACTAAATAATTCACTTTAGCTGGCTCAAATTTGTAGAAAATATGTACATATTTTGAATTGTAGATAAGTTAATATTAGAGATACTTGTCTATATACAATGTACAATATGTATGTCGAACAGATAATTAGAATAAATGTGAAACATGGGCATATGGTTTATTTATATCGTGCATATAAATATAAACAAGACAAATCTCGTCACATAGTAACCAGAAATTGATTATTATGAATGAAAAGTATGAATGTGTGTGTGGTATACTTTGTCATATGAAACGCGACCGTGAAGTCCGTACGTCGTAACTCGTATGTTCACACACTTCCTATTTCATCTAGAGATGGACGAGTGAGTGAGAAATTATTCTCAAAATGTTCCAGTTCACACAGTGCTTACCTATATTACTCTCCCAGAATCACAAAAATGACATAATTCTCCAATATGTAATATCCAACGCACTATTTTCTGAATGAAACACTAGTTCTATACCGTGTACACATTGTATTGTAATGCAAATGAACTCACAACTAGAACAAACAACACTCTGCAGCACACACACACACACTTGTTTTGTGAGGTTATTATAGTAATATACCAGTGTCGATGACAGCACACAGAGGTTTTGTGTGTGTTGTGATCGTGTTCGCAGTGTGTGATAGACGAACAGTTTCTGGCAGCCGCAGTCGCAGCCGCAGCACCAGCAGGCAGCTACTTCCATTCCACGCTCGATGGTCTCAGCAATTGGTGGGACAGAGCGCACTGGCTGGCGGTGCGCAGGGCGCGCAAGCGAGATGGCCGCACAGCACAGGCGCGCGTACACGGCGCAATCGGCCGAGCTTCCCAGAAACAGTTGAAACGTGTTTTCACTTCACGTTAAATGGGGATTGTAGTGGGGACACAACGTATTTCAGGGAAACCACGCTTCGTAGAAGGTACGTATATATAGCTTCGGGCAAGACCCTCAACCTTTAACCAGCGGTCCCATAACAAACGTTATTATTATTACATTTTTGCATTATTATTATCATTTTACGCAAGATTTCATTTTTATTTGGGATCATTACGTTCATCTCGTACGTCATTTGATGTTTGCAAGTAAAAGTGATAAGATTTACGCTAATCGTGCCACCATTTATGTTTATTTAACATTAGTGGAAATTGAACTTCCTAATGATTCAATAAGAATGTTATAAAATTAAATTTGATTTATGTACCACGTGATTTTAACTAATGAAAGGGCTATTATGAAAGGTTTTATGTACACGTTATTATTTTATATACAAAAGTGCTGTATGATTTAGCTATTTATGGGTTAGATACAGCGTGTAAAATGTGTAAGGATAGAATTGAATGAAAAATGCTTGTGGTGTGAGTGATGTAATGCTTGCTTAGGAGCTGTTGCATTTTTAATGATTGTATAAAATGTAGAAACAGTTTCGTGTGTACTGGTGTAGTCTTTCTGAAAATGGTCAACGTTTTGAATGCAGGCCGTTTTAGTTGCGGTTCAGTACCCCACTCTTTTTAAACAACGCGAGAAATTATACCGACATTTCTATTAACGAGAAACTCATGACAAAATAATATTGTAAACATTATTTAAATAAGTATAAAATACAAAGACTGCAATTTAGTGATGTTTGATGCTAGAACAGTTTGAACGCTCAAAACGTGTATTTTCGAAAATATTTTACGCGATTACAATACGTAGTAATTAAATTAAAAACAGCTGTTCTCATCAACAACTAAACAAAGATAATTGAACTCCGTTTAGTTGATTTACGTTTGTCACAGAGTATATACTACTGTTATTATTTTATAATTTTGTAACGGTTTTACATACGTTCAAGATTTACAATTGTTTTTGATAAATGCAATATTATCATGATTATTTTCTCGTCGTTGTTAAATCGCTTTAGTTTTACTCACTACTGTGTTTTGATATTAGAATATTTATTCGCAACATTCATTGATAATAGATGTTATTGTTATTATTATGCATATAAATGAGAAAGCGAATACATACGAAAAGTAATTTTGATTGTGTGAAAAGTTTCAAATATTGTATGGCAGGTCATGCATCCTGTATACTTTTATTGATGTACAACGTATGACAGGATGTAATTATTGATGATAGTTAACAAACAAAACGACAGATTAATCATTAATATATAAATGTTGTTGCTGTACAGGACATTATTTAATCATTTTACAATACAAGTGTGATTTTAGGTAGGTACAAATATACAGCAAATCCTAGGTATTATATGTTATTATTAGTTTGTATTTGTATGCTAGCATATAACTGTTTTAGCAGTTCTACGAATTCGCCAGTGAAATAATCAAGGTATGGTTTCTTTAATCTCACAGTAAATTATAAATACATTTCCAAATACGAAATTTCATTCCTTCCCGGACGTAATTAAATACTTTTTTATCTTAGAAATTGTATACACACACATGTATTACAAGAACTTCATATAATGCATTGTATTTTGGCAATAATATGCGGGAAGCAAAACGTTAACCTTGTGTTGATTAGGGCACTTTCTACACTATTTTCGTTAACTACAACTACTCTAATGTATATTGTTGATGATAATGAATACATACTGTCAATTATTTAATATAAATAAGAGTATATATGTTGCTTGTTGTATATATATTGTTATTATTCGTTGGAAATGTAAACTGTTAATGAGTTGCTAGAAATCAATGTTCTTAATCAATCGCTAATAGTACTTATGAATCGTTGATGCAACTTCGGAACTGTTTAAATATAGCCTATAAGTATTTTATTTGATTGTCATTGAATGAATTCTGTGTCCGATTTAATTACATTCTACTTATGTTCACGTAATTCATTTTCGATTTTAAAAACTCCTATTTTTACAGTGTATCTGCATTTGTATGTTTACATATTTTCTTGTCATGACGTGAACAGTTTCATAAGTGGAATGCAAGATTACACTAAGTGTATTCTGTTTCAATTAAATCTTGGCCTGTTTGAACTAATTTTCCTACTCTGTCTACTCAAAGAGTATTAAGGATTGTGTTCACAGTTTAAAAATTAGTAATTAAGCTTAGAAATTATAAGTAATAGATCCAGTTTGTTGCATGACATACAAGGTTAACGTTCACAGCAACAAAATTTATCATAAATTGTGTTGCTTGGAATGTTAACATTGCTTGTAATAATACAAACTAGATTATTATTTATAATTTCTAAGCTTAATTACTAATTGTTTCGATGTAAACAATCCTTTATGACTGTTCACAGTTTAAGAATTAGTAATTAAGCTTAGAAATTATAAGTAATAATTCCAGTTTGTTGCATGACATACAAGGTTAACGTTCACAGCAACAAAATTTATCATAAATTGTGTTCCTTGGAATGTTAACATTGCTTTTCATAATACAAACTAGATTATTATTTGTAATTTTCTAAGCTTAATTACTAATTGTTTCGCTGTGAACAATCCTTTAGTGATATATTTTTACAAAATCGAGCTACATGTGTGCCACTCTCCCCTATATTTTGATTAGGTGAGTAGCACAAGGATATATTTGTTAAGGTAGGTTTATACAACAGACATGTAAAGGTCAACTTTTATATAGATTAGCAAAATGATCAGCGCCTTCAAACAAAAGCACTTTTTAACAAAATAATTTTTACTCCAAATTCAAATATCTTCTTACTGGGCCAGTGTATATGGAATGAAATACATTTATAATATACGATTCGGGTGTAGCATCTATTTTCAGTTGCACAAGCGACAGAGTTAGGGGTATTTTGGTGTATATCCCCCAAATACCCCGCTTCCGGCAACTGGGGGACACTGTATAGTTATTCCGGTACATATATTGATTTGGTTGGTGAATCTATATTTTAGTCCGGTCCGGTCTGCTACCTTGGTGCATCCCCTGTGTCTGCTGCGCTAGCACGCGAACCAGACTCGTTCAAAAAACGGTCTGATGACGTTTGAAGATGGCGTCATCATCATCATTAACGATCTGTTGTGACGTCACTCGTGACCGCGCTATACTGTTGCTGCGCATAGGCGTGCTGTGTGCACTAACACTATCAGTGGGATCAACAACGGGATCTCGCATCTCGTTCACACCGATAACGAAATTTACACGATGCCTAATAATAATCATCACAAACATATATTTCACGAGTTTTATTCAACATTTGCCATTTTAATTTGTAATAATCAGAAATACGACTTGTTATTTTATGGGGACTACTAGAATCCTGTCTATTTGCGGTTAAATGTCCGTTCATAAACAAAAATAAAACAAATTCCGTATAAATATGACGTGATGAACGAAATTCATTCACAACGAACTCATTCTCACATATTCCAAGCGGATGTTGCTCATTGCACCTACGCCGATTAGGGTGAACGTAAAATACAGTTGGTATGTGTTAGGGGAATTCGAATAATAGCGTCTATGTGTCTATGGTGCCAAAACTTTTATGAATACATGACACATCTGTGTGAAATGAAATGAACAATGCATTTCATTTCGCAGAGTTTTGTTAATCATATGCTTTTCACCATATTTGGGATTTAACTGTGAATTTTGATTTAGCCAAAACAGCGATATATAACGGATGAAATAAACTAGTCGAAGTGGCTAATCTAGCTGCATGTTGCACTCGGGTAATCTAAATTCACGGAAGGCTAGATTGCTTTTTTTCTAGTAACGTCAAATATGATAGTTTCGATGAAATACGTTGATAAGCGCAGTTAATATTTGTATTGTTTCTACATAATTATGTGATTATGATTTATATTTGTTTGATGTCATCAGTTAAATATTTGTTAGGGAGATATTAAAAATTTGAGTGGGCAAGTCTACGTGCGCATGAAAAATACTATTTTTACTTTGGCGAATTTTCAAAAATATCTCACGTTTGTTTTGTTTGTTGACATTGAAAATATATATATTTATATGCTTTTACATATTTATTATAGCGAATATAGACACTCGAAGTTTTGAATTACATATCCTTGTATATGTATGTAAGTTATGTATTAATAACGCAAAAAGCATATCGAAACAGTTCTTATGAGAAGTAAAACATGATTTTCAATAAGAATAGCGAATGTCTGTAGCAGACGCAGACGGAAGTTGAATGTTTACGCATCATAACACCATTATCGCCCACAACTAATATAACACGGCATGCAAATCAAACGTTGTTTATCAAATTTAAATCACTTTTAACACAGTCATTATTCTTGTACATATACTACAATAAATGTATATAAAATGATATAACCTCGAGTTAAATATAATATAATACAATTTCGGTATAGTTCTATTTATGAAATACCTTTTACGAAAAGCAGAATTCACTGCGTTTGCTTTTTGAGTAAAGTATTTAGCCTTTTTCATAAGTAGATGTGTTTAACAAACTAATGAAAAAGACTATGTTTGAAAAACAGCATTTTATGGAAAATATGTATGCGACAAAAGTACTCAATTGTATTTTATAAACAAATGTTTTGTTGTAAATGTAAAACATGCAAACAGTCTATCTGCAATTAGTGTAACATAAATATTTGTAGATTGTAGGTATTATAATAAGCAATAAGTGTAGATAATCGTTTCTATGGAAACAGGCGTCGTATTTGTGTCACATGATTGGCAACGCGATGTCCTCTCCTATAACAATTTGATGGATACTTATTATTATTATATTCCTAGAACACGTACAGCGTTTAAATCGTGCAAGTTCCATTGCCTTGACATTTTTGACACTAGTGAAATTGCAAAATATATAGAACATATTGCACCAAATATATAATGACAGAACATCTTTTCTGCATATATTGATCGGTCGTGTGTATAAACAAATTAAATCATCCAGTGAATATACGACGAGCTAAAGAGATTAGTGCCTATAGTTAAATAGTGCAATAGTGCATAAGCTGCAAGCAAAGCAAATGAGAACAAAAGACGTTATAGCATTGGAGATTGTTTAATTCAGTATGTGACATCAGGCCATTTGTTGCAAAGTTGGCCTTGCATGTATAATACTTAAAATATAACTAGAAATACATACGCTGTTTGCTGTCGATCACTTTTCAGAACTATAATCATAAAAATTGTTTAAGCGCGGAATTCATGCGTAGTTTTATATATATATATATATATATATATATATATATGTACATAATTCCATCCAAATAAGTATACAAAATATTCAACATAATATATATATTGCTTGTTTCTAAATTATTTCACTAATTCTATAAATACGTATAGCTAGGGGTTTTGTGTGATGTCATCCTTGTTTATGATGTCATATTTTATAGATTTTGGAGCAATTATTTTGTGATATTACTATTGTATTTTTGGTTTATTTCCGCGTGGTGTTCAGGTAAACATACACACACACACAAGCAGGCTGCCGTTTATGCATGTATGTCACATGTGACTAATTGTTGTTCAAAGAAATAGGTTAGTAACCTGTTAATTTCCTATGAAATAAAATACGTATGTACGTACGTGTACTCAATACAAATTTCATTATATTGTGATCATAACAATCGGTGGTTTGTTTTAATTACTGTATTTTCCTAAAATCAATTAAAAATGCTAATAAATTATTTCTCGGTAAGTTTATGCGGTTTTATACTTTAGATTCCAAACAATATCCTGATTTTTGTCTTAAATACGATATTGTTAACACGAAATTGATGATAAAAAGAAGTCTTTAAATATTGCTGGTGCTTATGCAATTTTTAAAATGATAGGAATTATATATTTAATATGTATTTGTATATGTACCTAAGGCTAAATCTGTCACAAGTTTGATTAGGTGTTCTTGGAATGTATATTAAAATAGATTCATGAATGCTTGATAACGGTGATAGATAACCTTTATATTTGACATGGCCGTATTGATATATAATTTCATTCATATTTCAATGATTTTTTCTTTCGTCATTACGGATTAGTGGGAATTTGTTTTTTTTTTATTTACATATTTTATATGCCTATTAATATAACTTAATTGTAAGCGGAATTTTCTCACAGATAACCAATATTAAAATAACTACGTATCTTTACTTTTCTCACCTTAATGCGGTTCTGTAAATTGTACTGATGAAAATATATTTATACGTTTCTTGTTTTTCATCTCATGAATGTATAAATAATGAATATACTTGTGAAATATGCTGATAACGGTTATAAAAATATTTGGGAAAAGTTAATTTTCGGAAATACTTATCAGAAAACAAACAGTAGGGATTATGACATAGGTTTCTAAGAATAAAACATTTTTATTGTGCAACAGAGGCGTACATACGGGGCTTTCTCAAAAAATCTTAAGTATCACAATATGTCAATATCAGACATTTATCGTATTTACGAGATAAAATTATAAATCATCCTTTTTGCAGAAGTATTAACAATGCAATGTTTAGATAACATTGTTCACTTTACTTTTCTCAGAAATCTCGTCTTGATACGCATCTTTTGCATATATTACCTTGACAGAACATAAATGAACATATTAGGAAATGTTCACGTAGTTAGTCCCTCGGTGTGCCTCCGGCCCAGTCCGCCACTGACGTTATAAACACATTTTTTAATAGCTCTTGATCAAATTTTTAATCATTTATATATGTAGATTATTCATTGTAAATTAACGAACACAATATTTGAAAATTAACATAGGACAGGAGCATTTTCACGCGTGAATGTTCTAGAACGATAGTTTCGTCTATAGCTTTAATTACAAGCTTAGGTATAAGCACCTATACCTTCAGCCGTATAAAATATATATATATATATATTTACAGTTTGGTTATATTAGAATATTATGATTTTAAATATCCTGTAGATAACATAATTATATTTTATAACGGTATTATTGTTTCTAAGAAGAATAAGAATCATATACAGATACCTATTATATCTTTAATTTTTATTACAAAAAATAATTTTAATAAAATTCACACAAGTCTACAAGACATATGTTTTAAATATTTCTCACTTACATTAATTATATTTTCATTTTACGAATATTATGTACGTCACTGTACAATGCGTATTAATGGGGATATAAATATTTCACTCAATTTTTCAGAAATGATAAATCAATAATAGTTCCATTACAGGCGAAAGATAAAATTATGTTTTTATTATGATGATTCTAAAATAAATATAATTGACAGATTTAAAATTTAGAAGAAATGTCGGAACGGCAGATTTAAAATGTCATTATTTAAGGATTCAATAACACTTTTCCTAATAGAGCCGTTACAATATCACGATAAACATTTACTAGGAAACTCTGGCTTTTGACACTGGTTCAATGACTTTAAAAGGTTCACTATAGAAATACTTTTCGACGAAATATTGCTGCAAATGAAAGCGGATTTCTTAAGGTCTTACCTGCGTTTTACAGCTGCTAGTAACATAAGAATATTAATTTCTTATTAATAAGCTTCTTAATTCTTTTTGTAAAAGGATATAATAGATTTAACAGCGAATCTATAAATATATAAAAAAGAATTCCTAAAGACAACTTAATTATAATTTGTACAATATTTTGCAGTTCGTAAAATTGTGCTATCAAATGTATGTAGTATGAAAAACAATTTGAAGTAAAATATTGACATGAAAACTTTCACAAACACAAAAAATGTCCTCATTTTCCTTCTAATCTATGCCACTTTCTTTTCGCCGAAATAAAAAAACCTGTATTGTTTTCCTAGCTACTTGGTATTACGTTTTCTATAGTAACGAGCGAAATTCTACAATTATCTACGAAAATCTTTCCGTCATCAAATTTAAATGCAGTTCGAGGTTGAACTATCTGTTCGAAATTGGAATATTCTAGCAACACTTGAAGCTTATTAATTTTTGCAGCTGATAAAACTAAATTGTACTGAAAATTCGTCGTACACATTTTTGATAAGTTTTCTGGAATAGCATTGTTGATAAGAAAATATTAAAAAAAGAAACGTTTTCAACGTTTTTTTTTCCTGTACATCGACATTTAGCATTATCATAATGATAAAATGTTCTGTGAAATTATAATTTCATTGCTATAGTTTACTAGGAAGCCTGATAAATATGGCAATCCAGGAATTACATTATTATATATTGATTATTTATAATCGTTTTTCTCTAAAATGAAAATTACAAAAATGTGTACATCATTACAAATTATATTTTAACTTAGTATTAACGAAAATGCTTCTACGAAATAATTATTAGAAATAAACCCATTTTCAGTTCATAATTTTTCCATAAATTTCATTCTTTTTTTCTAACATAAATATAATTTGGGTTTTTTGCTAAATTATTACGTAAAATACGGTGTAGCATTCTTAAATGCACACATTATTTATAAACAGCCAAATAACCAACAAGTCACTGTCAAATCAATAACAATAAGAGCCATGAAATGCGAGACATTAAATATTTGAATGAATACGCAATTCTTTCTGTTATTCAATGTATAGTTTTTCTGTTTCCCGTTTTGTATGGTCCAATAATAGTGTATAAAAATACAAGATGACTAATGCACCGTGGTTATTGTGTAGGTGAATTTTACCGCGAAATCTAAAAATAGACGTGTCCACAGTTCCTTTCGTAAAAGGGTGTATACTGACTGTCCACCTGCGAACAGTATTCATTAATTGGTAGGTACAAGCGGTTTCCTGTACGCGGAATCGAACATAAAAACCAAAATCTACGCGCTAATATCTTTTATTACTAAAAACTGATGACTATAGATAGCGGTTTATAGATATATAACATAGCATTATGGTAAAATATTGTTTCCGAAAAATGTAATTTACTCAGAGACACGGTGACGCTTTCTTCTATTCTTTGTGCGACTTACAAGATATATAAATGATTCATCGGGTTTTTGTGCATATTGTCTAACAAGGAAACAACTTCGGAATCAGCTGTTTGCTTCTCAAATGATTTTCACATTTAAATGAACATTTTGTCACGTAAGTATAATATTTAGTGGAAAATAGTAAGAATAAGAAGAATCCAGTGCCTATTTGCTTAGTATTCAGTAAGAAAATTAATATTTGCTTAAAATAAAATATTATATTCAACGTTTTTATTTAGATACATAACATATTTCTAAAGATATCAGCAGAGGCACGACTAAATATTATTTGTATATATATGATCACGAGGCTTTCTCTTCTGCGAAATAAATAAACTGTCTTACAGAGAACATATCAACTATGCCGTCAATAAAATTCCAATAATATTATAGAATTTATAAATAACAGTTATGGAATTTGTTTATTATTCATACTTACTGTTTTCATTGGCCTGAGCACGCCCATTTATTTATACTTGTTCTAAAATTAACATTAATTTTCAGTATTTTTTTCAAAAAACAAAAACTATATTTAACATTTGCTAAATATGCATAATTTTTCACATATATATATTTTCCTTTTATAATTTAAATAATTCATAACGTAGTTGTTGTTGAAAATTTGATTACCTCATGTATGGGAAATTCACTAAAGATTAGGGTATGTAATAAATGATGTCTCTTTATAGAAATATAAACATTTATTATATAATATTAGACCCTAATAACAATATTTATAAAATAATAAAACACTAATTTGTCAGTTTATATTTTGGGCCAGTTATCTTGAAGATAGGAGCCTGTCGAACGCGTCCATCAGGCAATTTAAGAGAATCCACATTTGTGGACGTTGATGGAGCACTCAGATTTAATGGTACTTCCAACGCTTCACGTTTTACTTCCGGATTCAAATGTTGGAATTCGTGCTCCGTCTTTATTTCCAATGGATCATATTCAGAATTAGCAAAAGTATTTGGATTACACGTCCATATGCCTGTGTTTTGAAACTCTACATTTAGTATGTTACTACCGGATTCTGGCTGTACTTCCAACATTTCTAGTTTTATTTCCGAAATAGTAGAGCTTTTTTCTAAATTCGGCAAATGAGGTATTTCAGGCAATGGCATAGAGTCCGTTTTTGTGGTGTCCAAGGGATCAGCAAAAACATGTTGGTTACACGGCCATATCCCAGTGTCTTGAAAACTATCTTTTGCTGTATCCCTAGTAGGTGATACTAGCCCAAATATTTCTGGTTTAACTTCCATTTTGCACTGAGGAGCTTCAGTGGATGTTGTTGGAATTGATTTCGAATCCAGGTCGATAGGGATAAATTCGGAATCAGCAAAAACATCTGGATTATACGGCCATATTCCAGTTTTACGAAAGGCTTGTTTTGCTCTATTCTTAGTAGCAGATTCTATATATGCATCCCCAAATAACTTAGTAACTTGTCGCAAGGAAACTTGTTGATCTGGGTTATTTTGTAACCAGGACGATACTACAGCATCATAATTGAGAGTTAGCGGCTCCAAAAATGCAACTTCTAGCGCTTCTAAGCGGTGGCTGCAGTTCGCTGGGAAGCACAGCAAAATGACTCCATTATTCCGGGCGTAGTCTAACACATTTATATTCTTGGTGTGTGTGAAATGTGAGTCTAGAAGAAGCAGAACTGGTGTGTCTTTTGTGGCTTGCGTAAATTCGACAAATCGTTGAAACCAGACTAAAAAAAGATCAGGTTGCATCCAACCGCTTTGGTGGCATTCGACCCATACACTAGAAGCTCTATCCAATGTCTCTGAATCCCATTTGGCAAGTGGATAGATAAGTGTAGGTGGCATATAACTTCCATTGGCACTAAAGCACAGTTCGGCAGTGACCGTGTTACCCCGTTCTGCCCCAATCAACACATCCTCCTGTTTACGTCCTGTGAATCTTATCACTTTCGATTTTGTCCCAGGTATTACAGTTATACCAACTTCACCAGTATTATATATCCTATGAGCTTTAATTTGGTATTTATCCAAAATTTCCGCAAGCAAAAAGAAAAAATTATACACTGCCACCCTATTTAAACTTCCCGCGTTTTCTTGTGAAGTTACTTCAAACATTCTATCAGATAATTCTGGATTGCGCTTAAGAAATCCGGCCAACCAATCCTTTCCAGCTAATTCTGTATCTTTGGGAAAATTGTGTTTCAAATGGTATTTCTCTGCAAGCTGGAATGCTAGTTTCCGCAAGTCGTAGTATGTTAATTCAAAATGGCGCGATTCCATTTCTTTTATGTAAGTGGATAGTGTGGCTTCTTCTTGTAGTGTGAACACTGTTTTGTAGGGGCCTAATTTTTTCTTTAGTGGAAGTTCCTTGTTTTTGAAGCTGCGTTTACGATCTCGGACGCGACGCTCCAGTGTAGATTGGGGGACGCCAAATTCGGTGGCAGCCTTCATGCAGCCACAACCGCCATTTTGAACGGCTTCGACAGCCTTTTCCATGGCGTCTGATGACCAGGAGCCTCTTTGGGTTTTTCGCTTGTAAGTACGAACCATGCTTCTGTGCAAAATAAACATAAATATCCACATAACTAATTAGTTTTTATATTTATATTAAATATTTGTTATTCATTGCGCAGCATAAAAAGTTTGTGATATTCGTCATCTTGCCCCACACTTGAAGCAAGTTGTATTTATTTTAGTACAAGTAGAGACATCTAGTAGCTAAGGTTGCAAGTAAATCGTGTGAGAACTAGTGGCAACATTGCTTCTATAAAATTTGGTGTAGTTTATCTTCAACTCATACATACAATCGTTTATTTATTATAAACTATATTAATTTTCAACATATCAAAAGTGTTAGTGTACAAGTCTTTGTTTATAATAAAAGATAACTTCATCTTGCCCCGCAGTACACTTCATATTCTCTTACACAAACACAAACAAATGAACGAATGCAAACATAACTTACAATTACTTAATTACTATGCAAAGGTACAAAATTTTGTTTAAAACAACAACATTCAGATATGAAATCTATGTGTATCCTGTATAAATACTTGCCTGTTTGATATTCCTGCCACTCTTTAATAAACAAAACGTTTTTAACAATAATAATACTACGGATACAGTCTAAATGCAGTATGCACAAACACTTGCTTCCATGTCTCTAGCTAGTTACAGATTGCGCTAGTGTGTACATTATACCCCATCTTGCCTCGCGTACGATACGTGACTCGTGACCCATTTTTGCTCGGTTCTCTTTGCCTTTTCGGTGTAATGCTGTGTGCAGTGTTGCCATTTTTCCTTCAATATTCTTTAATGTATAAACCTATCTACAGTATATTTAGATATTAAAATCGCAATAATAATAGGTACCCTAGCATATGCTGTCAAATAAATATATTGGTGAATAAATTTGCACGAGGCTAAAGTCGCGTGGTTCACCACGGGTACTCCCTTCTGAGAACCGCACAAAAAATACGACAGAACCGTCTATACAATAATTCTCCAGTTTATACAAAAATTAGAATGTTAAAAACCCATATAATTAGAATCTCCTTACGCCGGCTCTAATGTTTCGAAGACACCCGCGTCTCTGTTATAGAGTGTAGAGCACAAAGCATGTATATATTTTTCGTGAAAGCCGCGGACATTTGTGTGTTGATGCCCCCCAGGCCTGGGCCGTCTGTGTGTGAGACTTCTCGGAATATGCCCGGCCTGGCTTGGGTCGCCGCATAATCCACGCCAGCTGCACTTTTCAGAACAGCCTCAGGGGTTGATACCATCGCTGTTTTACTTATTGGTTCATGCCCTATATCTCCTAGCCACAATATGTTTGAAAGTATCTGTATATGTAAGGATAGAGCTTAGTACAATTTGGCACCGCTGTTACGCTATGATGTGGTGCTAGAACTCTGTCTGAAGTGTGACCTCTACCAACGAATTTTAAAACTATATCTGAACGTTATCGCGTTATCAAATGTTTACTATTGTTGCTTAAATACAGAATTATTTTGTTGTGATTTTCATCGATTGGTTTAATGGCATGAAGTTTGAAGAATGCGTGGGCGACAACAAGTTTGTTGCTCTTCCTCGAACTTCTTCGAGAATGTATAGCTATGATAATGAAAATACATTGTACATACATAATGGATGTAGGGATTCTTTATAGTCTCAATACACATATACACTGGGGACAAAAGTTATACAGGGTGTAAATCTTTTAGAATCTCGAGCATTATTTATATGTTGTATCCCATAGTCACTGCGCCTAGTAATATAATAACCCTTCACGCAGTAGCGGATTTACTTTTGGTCGCACCAGGGGCCCCTTATTTAAGGGATTTAGCTATGTTCACAGCAGGAGGGCCCTAATTTATCATAGCGGGCTCTCCAATTTACAATAGCGCCAGACGCCCCCGAATATTTAAATTTTATTATTTGGAAGGTGGAACTGATTGTTCTAATAATTTGGACGATACGTTCCATTACATTGGATATGTTAAATTGGGGATTGCAGATTATTAGTGATCTAGTGACCTGACCTGGAAATGCAATATCAAATTCTCAATTAATAACATTGCTTTCTGCAGGCGCGGATCCAGATGTTATTTTTGGGTGAGGTAATATTTTCAGGAAGATTCATATCAAATATGTTACTCCGTATTTATAAAGGTATATTAATCGGGGGAAAACATGATGTGGCCGTCACTCGACTTTCTGATCCTTTAATAACTGTAAAGGCTCTTTTCCTGTGCTAATGCATATCATGTCTCATTTTCTATGCACTTTTTTTTGTTCAAGCCATTAAAGGAAATGACAGGAAATGCACTAAATTGCAACAATGGCCACCAATGGAATCAACTATAATTTGCCTTTTATGTTTTACAACAAAAGGTTTTGCCCATTTGATGAGTATACACATTCAGTTTATGCACAAAACTACCAAGAACCACTTACGACAATCGCAACCAGGACCGTATCAAATTGTTTTCACTTAACCATAACACAATTCCCACGCTGATTCAATCATATTATTATTCTTATAATACTTAGAAATACAAATTTCCGGAATTCAGGCAAATGTTACTTAAAGAAAATAAAAGCTATAAGAAATTGCCGCCATATAATCAGTGTTGCCACATGTGCCTTTTTGACGCCATGTGTTCACTTTTAATTCTCCATATTTTCATTTTAAATAATTATGCTTATCTAAATAAAACTATTATATTATGTGAAATATTTGGCAGTAGCTATTGAAATACAGACCGTAAAAACAAATTTGCTACATAATAGCAAATAACTGAGCTTTGTTCCCTTACTATAATGTATCAAATATGTATATGTATGTTTGCTGGGTACGAATAAATAATAACTACATTGTCTACAAATATGAATGTCGAGTAAAGACTCTTCAGACAAAATTCCTAGAAATTACTTTGTGAATTCACTATAAAATAGCAAAGCCGTATTAAATTTGCAGAAGTTTCATCAGAAGTAGTTTTCTATTATTTAATCATATCATTTCATATTTCCACTACATTACGTTTTTACAAACAGCAATTTTAAATCGCCGTTGAACACAAAAGACGTGAACCCTATTCATAAAACACTCAAATAAAAAAAAAAACTTACACCAAATCATGTTTTGAATCCTAAATAAAACAGGACAGTTTTTTTTACGAAGTAATAAGTAAGTCTTGTAATCATGAAAAATGTCGAACGGATATACACGTTTTGACCTTCCTTGAATCGAATGTGACTATTTTCGGAATGACGTCTGTCTGTGTGTGTGTCTGTGAACGCTTTTAGGGCCAAAACTGTCGAACGTAAAATTATGAAACTTCAAACTTAAGACTTGTATATATGCCTTAGATGTGCACCTCCTATTTTTGAATAGAATATTCAAACCGGAAGTGCGCATGTTTACTCTATACATTTTTTGTTCTATCTCCAATATCACTAGAACGGCAACACTTACGGCAAATATAGTTATGTTCATAATGAAAGATATTAATATTTCGCACAACTTTTGTTTGAAACATTTCTTCAAAAAATGTACCAGTTGCGAGAAAAATGCTACGAAACATTATAAATATGTTGTTTACGTTACTATGGATTCGCATGTAGCTTATAAAATCGGATCATCTGCTATTTTGCCAGGAAAACAAAATAAACTCAATTAGATAAATGACATTTCAGAATATTTCTGTAGAGTATTGGTTAGTTTTACCACTTGTTTTGGTTATATATATATATATATATATATATATATATATATATATATATATATATATATATATATATATATATATCTAGTGAAAACTAATAAAAGAAAGTTGAGTGCAGGCCACTCCAGATATTTTAAAATAATTATTTAACTAGTCAGTTGGGAATTTAAGACAATCGAAGAATGTTTTGTGAACACAAAATAATTTTCTAAACAACATTAAGCAGAATTCAACATTATACAATAAATTTGTTTGTGTTGCCTACGTTAATAATACTTGGTTTTTTCACTAGAAAAATATTTTCTATTATATTTACATGTATGTCTTAATATTGTTCATGCTTATAATTTCTTAGTATTATATTACTTGGAATTTGATTTTTATATATATTTTTTTAATTTAATGAATTAAAGCAATTACTGGCTAATGTGAGTTATTTGTTTATAATAATTTTATTATTATAGTTATTAAGAATTCAGTTAGCAAACATTTATCGTAATACAATAGATAAATTCATAAAAATATATAAGTTGGTCAGAGTGCGAAGTGAACTGTAAATTCGGTTTGCGAATAAATGCATTACTTGGAATATATGTTATATTTATCTTTGTAGAAATTAGAATTCTGAAAACCTTGAGAGTAAAAATTGAACATATAAGCGATTTCTTAGAAGTGATTTTAATTTTAGTTTGCAACTATTGCCGCCAGCGTCATTGAGTCCTGTCCGCACGCGACTTATTACACGTCACGAATGTACATGATCATATTTATACATATCGTTGGCTGACCTATATACATTTAGCATCAATTTGCGCAAAAACACACACCATTCTATTTACATATGTTTCGTAAATATATATATATAAAATAAGAATCAAACAAAATAAACATTTCCATTACACGCGCAAACCTTGTTATTATATAAACACAATACACAGAATTTCATACAATTTTCTTTTGATTCCTCCTATGACTTCCTTGCGAAATAGCATTTTTATTTTTTTGTTCGTTTCTGTGAACGGTTTTTAAATGAAAGAACGTAATTGTTTCCATGAAATAATAATAATAATAATGTGTGTAGTTATAATTCATACAAGTTAGCGGTCGTTTGAAAGGAAGTAACTAATGAAATTTCATACAAAACAGAATTGAGAGATTTTCAAGAATGAATCCGACGTAATATACAAGCCCGCATTCACGCGGCCATTTCTATGAACCCATTATATGTAGTTTGTTTGTTTTGTCCGACAATTGATGAACGAACGACCCATAGTGCTTCTGCACTTGCAACTACAGAACAAACAAATCAAGGAATTGTATTAGCTGTATTCTTTTTACACAAAATCTCAGCTAGGCTCAATTAAATGTTATGTTTTTGCTCTGTCTGCCCCATGTGTAGACAAGCGAGAAGATGAGTTTTAACCGAAACAATGCGAGAATTCGTGCTCGTGTTGCATTATTTAAATATCTGGAGTGGCCTGCACTCAACATTCTTTTACGTAGTTTTCAATAGTTAGATATTAATATACATATATATATATATATATATATATATATATATATATATATATATATATATATATATATATATATATATATATATATATATATATATGTATGAAAATAACTGGATAATTATACCAATTTATAATGGATCTGAATTTGAAGTACTTATCGTATTCACTCTTAAACAGTCAAATTTCACAGTAAAACTCTGAAATTGTTAATTAATTATGTCAGCAAATATATAATATAAATTGATTTTATAATAATTTACCTGATACAATTTATTCTAATAAGAAATCAATATTTTAAATATTAATTCATACAGATAACTGTCAAAGTAATGCTTGTTTGTTTTCAATAAACAAGAAACAAATGATATAACTCATGGTTGATTCGTTTTAAAAATAATAAAATTTGTCACAATTGTAGGTATCACCATGGCAACGTAAATAAGATATTTGAGTTTTTTCGTAGCAGTTTTCTCATAACTGGTACAATTTATGAGAAAACTTTTCAAACAAAAGTTGTGCAAAATATTAATATCTTTCATTATGAACATAACTATTTTTGCCGTAAGTGTAGCCGTTCTAGTGATATTGGAGATAGAAGAAAAAATGTATAGAGTAAACATGCACTACCGGTTTGAATATTCTTTTCAAAAATAGGAGGTGCACATCTAGGGTATATACAAGTCTTAAGTTTGAAGTTTCATAATTTTTCGTTCGACAGTTTTGGCCCTAGAGCGTTCGCAGACACACACACAAACACACAGACAGACAGACGTCATTCCGAAAATAGTCACATTCGATTCAGAAAAGGCCAAAACATGTATATCCGTTGAAATCTCGAGTTTGAAAATTTTCATGATTACAATACTTACTTATTACTCCGTACAAGATAGTAAAAACAAATTCTAAAACGAGTATACTAGTGCCATCTAGCGAAAATGATAACAACTATCAATACTATTGCAGTAATTTACTGTTATACCGGTAGTTTTATGTGTTTGTGTATGACGTCATCGGTTTATATTTATCATTTCGTAGTGTTTGTTAAAAGAGGTATGTTGATCACTTGCAATATTCCATCATTTAGTTAGTAACATCGCAATATTTCTTGTGTATTTACGCTGAATCAACCTTATTATTGCTTAACGAGTTTTGTAATTAGTATTAATTAGTTGATATGCAAATAGTGTATGACCGTTAGGTCTGTTCTAAATTTATACGAAGTAGGGGACAATTTTGAATATTCTGCAATATCAGTGAAATTTACGTTGTGTCACCAGTGACCATGGAATTACGATCAAGTCGATCCCGGTCTCGGACACCAATGCTCCAACCAACAAATGGACAAGAAGTTGTCACAGAACGGTCGAATCACTCACATGAATTTGTTGCTCAACATTCTTACTCAACACGACAAGCTTATAGGTACAAGTTTAGAAAAAAGAAATAAGGATATCATATTTACTTGCGGTTTTGTATAGGCTTAATAGTTCGCTCTCAGACGATGTATTCTCGTCACCTTTAAAACAATCAAGTGAAAAATACGTTAAGAAGTCGCGCCAGAAAACCTCGGATTACTCATCTGAGGATGGGGAAAATGAAATTTCCTCGTCAAGAACAGCGGAAACTGTTGGAACAGTATTAACAAATGGAAACATCAAGAGGCCGTCTGATGTCTATAAAGAAGCGGGAGAATATTGGAAGTATGTGTTTATTTACTTTTATATTCGAAAATATGTGTACTTTTCAGTTCTTGATTAGATTGCTAATGTTTATTATTACTGGAATATTGTATTTGCAAGTTGCATCACTTTCGTTTTCTTATTTCATCATTCACATTTCGTAATAATTAATGATATGTATTCAAATGTAATAGTTTTTAAGGGGGAACAACACGGTGACGGCCGAAAAAATTGCTCATTTTCTCGATTTTTTTTCTCTGTACTTAGAAATAGTAGATTGATGGGGTTTGCTGCATTAAGGGGGCATTCACCTTTTGAGCACAAAAAAAAGCTATTTTTTAAGATTTATTTTCTCAGGGTACGTTTGAGATATTCGCATGCGGTTTTTTGTATCGTATTTATTCAACTTTTCTCTTTCATAAGGTATTTTTTAAAGTCGGGTACGTTCAGCCCCGGCGAAGATGTCCAGGTCCAAAGTGGGCAGCTCAATTTAGGCGCGCGGTAGCAAACTCTGGTCCCAGTTGTTTGAAAAAAAAAAAAGAAGTTTTTTAAAGTATATTAAATTGTCTAGGAATTGATTCTCGGGTGGTCCATTTGGACCATAATTAGCAAAATGGCAAAAAGTTATTTTTTGCCACTTTTTTTCTCCTTTGGCGGGCCTTAAAAAATATTAACAATTATCGGACACACTTCGTCGAAAATCAACTCCTAGAGAATTTTATTACCTTTAAGATGCGCTTATCGAGAGTTAAATCGGTTAATTTGTTGTCGAGATATTCTACCGCGCGACTTAAAAAATATGGTTTCGAGAAAAACGCGTTTAAAGTTTCAACTTCAGACTGACGCGCGCGAAATCGCCGTGTTTGAGCAAATACATTGTTTGGTTTAAATCGCAATTTCACATATTTCCAACTCGAATTTCAAAAAACGGCTTCAGAAACCTATAGTCAACACTTCAAAGTGTCCTATTCTGCAAAAAAAACAATAACGATTTTTTGAATCCGCAAAAGGTGAATGCCCCCTTAAATAAGGTGTATATCAAAGTTCTTTCAGGATTTTTTTTATTGAAAAATAATCATAGCTTGATGCCTTTCTTTGCGTTCTCCAGAGGCAGCTCAAATAAGAGGTAGCGTCATGGTTATGGATGTAGCGCAGGTTGTAATTTTTTTTATCTTAAACTAAATAGTTCAGTTGTATTTTCGCGAAATAGTGGACATTTGAAATAAATTACCTATTTTTGCCCCACTTTTTGTCCGAAAAGGATACTAAATATCAAAATAAAAACAAACTATGTACAACTGATGCCAATTTTATAAGCTACAAGTTAAATTAAAAGAAAAAATATACGATGTAAATTGTAGCGTGGGCGTTCAGCCCCATAACAAGAAACAGGGTTTCGAGAGAACGTGTTTAATGCGCCGCAGTGTCGTGTCCTCCTGTTCGATTTCAAAACGTTTTGGAGGACAATTTTGTTTTCTTTTGTCCCGGTAATTGTCGTTTAGGGGTTAATATTCTACCGTTTTAATCCATTTTCACTTCAAAATTTCAACGACCATTGTCAGCAAAGTGCGTTATTTGTACGAATTTCAGCATCATATTTTAAGGAAATATTCTTTAAAATTGTATAAAAAAGAAAAATCGTTTTTTTTTTAACCGTCACATTGTTGTTCCCCCTTAAGGTGCGATACTAATTGCTTATGAATGATTTGGTGAACATCTAATATTATTATGTATCTCAAGCAAAGTGGAATCTCTTGCAGCAAATACCCAAAAACAGACTATACGTATTCTGTGAATTCGAAAGATCGCATTGAAATCGCACCGGGACTAGTTGCAATGCCTAACATGTCGCGGCGAAGCTTACGCCGCTCCGCCGAACCCACCAAACAACACAGTGACACCCTCATCGAACATTCGTCAACGTACGACAATAAATACTATAATAATAACAGTACACAGTTAAAACCAAAGTCACTATTTCGTAATGACGACGATACGTATTATTACCAAGAGAAACATACGGTACAAGCTACAAGTAGCAAACGTAGTGTTTCACGTATAATTACGTCGCAGATCTCTCGGATATACACGAGTGTACTTATGCTGTTGATGGTAATATCACACACATGTACTTCTTCGGTATTATGGGTGGGTAGAGGGTATTACAAAGCTGTTAGTCGTCTGTTGTTGTTTGACACCTGGTTGGTGCATAGTACGACGAGGAATCGAAAATGGGCGACGTTCATTTCAGCGATGGCATTTTTACTTTTATTATTGACTGGTAAGTCGCTTTAACATTACGTTTAAAATATCTATGGAAGACATGGTTAAAACAAGTTTTATTTTTATTAATTGTGTTCTGTGATTGCAGTTTTATAACTTTTAATTCACAATATACATACAAACATATTACTATTTTTATGTTATTTGCGTAGGTGTATCAATTTATTGTTTACTAAATTTGGTAGTTGTGACCTTATCCAATTAGCATTGAATACTGCTTTTAAGGTTGGGCTAAGGAAATGTCTATAATACTTAAATGAGATTTTTAATATTTCTGTTAAGAATTTCTACGAATGTTCGTCGACGTTTAAGGCGATATGACAGAAATAGAAAAGCTATATTTTTTACACAAATAAAAGTACATCTATTTATAACTTATATACCATATTACCATCGAATGGCTTCACGCGAAGCTTTGTTTAGTCAATACTGTATTTAACTAGCAAACGCGTACATTAGACCGGCTACATTTATTTTATTATTATAAAATGTATTTAGGTAAGTTGTTTCTTATATTTAAAATTGGATTGGTCGCAACAGTTTAAAACCAAATATGAATATGATTAGTGTATCGCTTTTACTATGAATGTGTGTGTGTGTGTCCAGGATTACACCTTGCGCAGGCTGCTGGCGTCCCTTTTATGCCGACATGCTATCCTCATTGTGGCCGCATTGCATCTCAACACTTAAACACTTTTATTGACACAATCTACGCTGCTGTCTACACACCCAATTAAAAAACCTAAACCATTTTTTGACAATTTATACCAAACTACTTACATTGCGCCAATTATTCACCTTTGGTTATGCGCACACAATATAGTTGCCACAAATTACTTAATATACTTACTGATTAATAAATATAATTGGCGTGATTTTTATATTATTAACTTTGTCTAATTTCAAAAGTGATCAAGTTTCGTTTTAGTGAAGTTCTAGTTTTTAGTTAGGTAATCTTAAAATTTACGAGACAATTTTTGTTTATTATTCCACGTAAAATTCCAATAAATACACAGTGCTATATCAGAAGTTTGCACTAAACGATTTCAATTTAAAATAAATACTTGTTAGTTTTGGAATTAGACGATTTGTTATCTCAGTGATCGAATATATTTAATTATTGTTCATTGAGTTATATATTTATTTACTAATATTTTGAGAATTTTTGTGTTTTGTTGAGTTTTTATTTAACTTTGTATCTATTTATAATCATATTCTATATAATATAAAAAATTAATATATTAATACCAATCATGTTTTTTCATTGTGATTCCTTCTATATTCTCATGGTTTTGGTAGTAATCACACAGACCACTAGCCTGCGTAAGGTGCAATATTATATATATATATATATACCATATCATAATACTATTTCAATAGAAGGAGTAACAATTTCTGTTTGTCATTTGTGTTTAAAATTGAAAAATCACATTGTTTTTCGTACATTTTGATTTATACTAGAAAAAAAAATCTCACTTTTGTTGAATGTTTATGTTACCAATCGGATAAACCTTATGTAACTTTTGTTAATAAATAGCAAAGTTAGAAATATTAGAAGCGTCTCAAATAAGAATTCTCGCTTGTGACTAGAATGCGCAAAGCGACCGAACATTCTAATAGCGTCACAAGTGACAATTTTCCTTAGTAAAATAGTGAAAATACACCGATAATTTCCGTGTTTGAAGATGTACGAAAAATCGTGTCGAAATTTCGTTTGTTATAAAAAAGAAGTAAGGATAGAGAACTTTGCAGGCTGGTGGCTGTGGTCTGGTTTGAGTCATGTACTACAAGGCGTTTTTATTCCTACCGCCACTGAACGAACACTACCAACACCAAACATTCTGGATACAATCCAGCTGGAGGAACAACTCGCCAAAATAATGACACCAACATCGCATAACACAGAAGAAAAACTAAACGCGAATGATATCATCAAATTATTACTAGAAAATCCACAATTTGAGAATATTATCGCTAGGCACATTGATAGTAAAACAGCTATGTATGATCGGCAGCATAAACACGTGGAATTGTTACGCGATGATGTAAAAACTGTTAGTAAAAAGGTTGATGACTTAAGAGTGAACATAAAATTAGAGAATATTCGTAACACAGCAAAATTTACCTCAGAATTAAATAAATGTTGTAGGAAACAGTTTATATATATAGAGTCTTATGTAAAAAAGTTGTTATCTGAGTTAATTGGGGCTTCTAATGGAAATATCCAGGCGGATGATATTTCCAAATGGTTGCATACTATATTTGTAGCAAAAACAGATTTGGAAACGCGATTATCTGATGTCAGTCAGCATTTACATACTGATTTACACGCATTAGTAGAAGCATCAGCAGCGAAAATAATGACAGAAGTTTCAAACAAGATACACTTAAAATTTAAGCAACATTTTGAAACGGTTCCAACTGTTAGCGGCGGCTTTGGTACTACTTTAAGTGAGACTCAAGTACATCGAATTGTACAAGAAGCGCTGGCTGTGTACGATGCGGACAAGACTGGACTTGTTGATTACGCGTTAGAATCAGCTGGTGGTCAAATCCTATCGACTAGATGCACAGAAAGTTATCATGCTCGTACAGCTAGATATTCGATCTTCAATATTCCGTTATGGTATCCAAGTAATACTCCGCGTATTGTAATTACTCCGGGTGTTATACCCGGAGAGTGTTGGGCGTTCCAAAATTTCCCGGGTTTTCTAGTTGTTCAATTAACAGCAACAATTGAAATGTCGGCGTTCTCGTTAGAGCATATTCCGAAAAGTTTAGATCCTGGTGGGCGTAGGGATTCTGCACCAAAAGATTTTACGGTTTGGGGTTTAACGGGTGAGAATGATCGGGATCCGCAACAGTTGGGCAAGTATAAGTATGACTTGGACGGGCCTAGCTTGCAATATTTCGCGGTAGAGAATAATGAAGGCTCTTTTAATATGGTTGAACTAAAAATTGAGTCGAATCATGGCAATTTAAATTATACGTGTTTGTATAGGTTCAGAGTACATGGAATGTTGAGTCATACATCTACATAAAATACACTTAATATCTAATGATTACGGACGATTTCTATTATAATATATAAATTAAGGCTGGATCCAAGTTTTCTTGGTGAAAATTTCAGTAGATTTAAGTAGTTCACGTAGAGTCTTTATTCATATTAAATACACTTTAAAATTTATATGTATCATTTTAAATATATTTTCTTAATATTTATTTTAACTTTTATATAAAATATAGGTGGCTAGGTCTAAGGATCAATTGTTGATTAATATTAATCTTCCAGCCAATACACTATAGATATTTCAGCTAATTTATTAGTGTTGTTACATTTTAACCTTTAGCTTGCGGAACAAATTATAACTACAAATTTGCGGGATGTATTTTTTTTTACATTTATTACCGTAAAGTACAAGACTGTTTTTAAAATAATTCGATTTATTTTTCTAATGTGAATTTCTTAATATATTTTTTAAGTTTCCTATATGATGTACTTAATTTAATTGTTGAAAGAAAAATCACTATTGCAAAAAGAAATTCGTCTGTGGTCATAAGATAGTGTATTAAAAGTACAAAATATCTATATTAGCAAAGCTGCCTTTGAACATAGTCATATATAAGATTGTTATATCTATTAAGTGTATACAAATTCACTGTATAATATAATAATCATGATACGCCATTTTCAACATCACGTAACGTAGTCATTTTTGTTGTTTGTTTTGATGTTTTTTTATTTTTTAAATATATATATATACATTACTTTAAGTTCTAATTTATCATCTTACATTTGTATTATATTTGTTTCGTTTCGTTTTCGGCACGGCATGTCGTGAAAATTTACTTTTCATTTTATCTTGTTATTATTATTGAGCACAGCATCATCAAATTCATTATATTTTAGATATTTTTATAACTTAATGCAATTTGTGTAGTGCTCAATGAATTAATAATTTTATTACCTTATTTTTAGTACAATATATTGTGTTACCAGAACTTTTTTTTGTCCGGCAATGAAAAATATTTTTAGAAATTTATAAAAATATTTTTGTAAATAAATATGTAAAAATGTTTATAAGCTTGTTTTTTAAATAGTTCTATAATTTATTTGTGTAACTAGAAATAGAATCATAAGAAATGGATCTGTTTTCATTTTGCCTTCAAACTAGGCTATATTGTAACTCGTACAATATTTTGTATAAAGTTCAGTAAATGATTTTTTAAAATAATTGTGTTTTATATTTCAGTTGTCTTCCTAAATAATTAAAATATATAGTGTAAATATTTATTTATTTAAAATTGTTGAGTAATTTTACAATGTATTCATCGTTAGTAATTTAACATTATTAATCATAGTAATAAATAATTGTATTTTTGAGTAACTTTCATCTTAGAAATGACGCCTGGCATTCGGATTGAATGGAGGTGTTCCTGGATATGGAATTGTTCTCCTGCCTGCTTTCGGTGGAGTATGGAATGGCGAACCAGACACTGCTGCCAACATCTAAAATATAATTACAAGTCATGTACTACCAAATACAAATATCACCAGGCTCACTTTTAGTGATAAGGTAATAATATTAATAATAAACAATTTTGTTATAAATGGGTATGAGCAAATAATTGAGAACTAAAGCTATTTTAATTTAATTGATTGCAAATTTGTTATATCATTTAAAATGTATATTAAATATAATAAATTATTACTTACCATCGACAATCCCAAAACAACAAGAAACAGAAGAGAGAATAATTTTGCCATTTTAGATAGTTTTGTTACTAAAAGTTCAGTATAAACTCTCTGGTAAATGTTTCTCTTTATATACTGCATTTCTAATCACCATAATGTAAAAATAAGAAACAAACAAGGAAAATACGAATTGTAAATTTTTGAACTGGGAAGCTGGGATTTACATTTACCCAAAGATAACATTTGTAAATTTTGCATCAATATTTAGGTAAGATAAACATCTATTTTTAGTTTATTTGTTGGCATTTAATAAGCATACAATATAAACGACATTAAAGCAATGCGGGAAGTATTCTAAGGGTAATCATTTCCGAACTGTGTAAATTACTCCGATAATTATCATAATTAAGCTAAATAAATTTCTTATACAAATATATCTACAGGTATCACAGTCTTCCATCGGTATTAATTATGCAATAATTATATAATTTGAATGTGTATATTTATTTACTCTTTTATTTCAGTTACATCGTATTATAAATATGATTCGTAAAAAACTATTACATTTCATATATGATTATAGGTTTGTGGAGTTTGAAACAAATGAATAATGAGTTTTGTGTATACATATATTTATTAATTTGGCATTAAATCTAATCCTAGTTGATATTTAAGTAATGTCAGTGCTGTCCCAATCAACTGTTTATGATACATCTGTCTCAATTTAAATCCGTTGTTCATAAACAATTGCCGGGCGCCATCTTGGTTTTCAGTAATTGACATTTCCATAGTGTCATATCCTCGTATTTTCGACCAATTTATAGCTGCATTGACTAACGTCTTACCAATCTTTTTCCGTTTATATCTAAAAATATACTATGAAATAGTCATCAACCTGATAACTTCATATAAGTTATATGAAGTCAAAGCAGCGGCCATCTTGTGTAGCTAACCTGTTATCGACAGCTAAACGATATAACCAACTTGAATTATCGGCAAATCTATGTTTTTTTAATGCTACTGCACCAACTACCTATAAAATTAATGGAGAAACTACACAAAAATGAACCATATTGCGCTAAAAAATTCTTACTCGACGCTGTAATGATCCTACATCTACATTTCCATGCATTAATTGTTGTTCAGTGAAAATAGTGTATAGGAATTTTTCTGGTGGCTGTGCAAAGAAAAATGGTTCGCATGCTTCAGCGACCCAGCACTGATACGGCTTCTCCTACATTAATAATATTTCTTTAGCAAAAGTACATTTTGAATTATAGTAGTAATTTCTTTAAGTTGGCAACATTAATATATAATATGCAGTGTTGCCAACCCAAGAAAGTTGATGTACCTATATTACAAAAATAATTTTTGATACGTACTTGAAACAGTTCAATGGATTTAACAATATGGCTACCATAAACGGCTATGTAAATACAACCGATGACTATAGGAACGGAAACTAAACAATATTGGACAGGCACTCCAATAAATATAAACATAATTGCTGCCATAACAACAATCATTTGGAATGTTATCTATATTAAACAATCAAATAAAAAGATTGCATTTGTTATGTATTTGAGATTATACCTCTTTTATCATTATTGAAAAAAATGCATCGGTCACCGATGAAACCAATGATTGCCGAACAATTGTACGTACTGCGTAGTCGTCGGATGGACGATATTCACGAATTATAATTATATGCGACATGATTTACAATATGTTTTTGTTGTTTTAAAACTTTGACAGCTATCATTACACTTTATTGTCATCTGTTAATAATATCGTTGGCAACACTGTGGAAAACTTTCCGACCCTCCTTGAGCCTTAAGGCTTAAGCTGTTTCTTCGAACCCTTATTTGCAATCTAACTAATCATGATTATGAGAATCACGTTTCTTTGTTCGTTATTAGTTATCCCTACTCTTCCATTTTGTGATCAGAAACTGACCATCCCTTTCCCCTTTAGCGAATCATACTATTTCTAGGATTACTTGGATTGAATCATAAAACTGGCGAAGAAACACGCCTTCTGATTCGCATTCTAACTAATCAAAGTTATCATGATTATGAGAATCACGAATTAGTTATCCCTATTCTTCCATTTTGTGATCAGAAACTGACAATCCCTTTCCCCTTACGCGAATCATACTATTTCTATGATTACTTGAATTGAATCACAAAACTGGCGAAGAAACACGCCTTCTGATTCGCAATCTAACTAATCATAGTTATCATGATTATGAGATACACGAATTAGTTATCCCTACTCTTCCATTTTGTGATCAGAAACTGACAATCCCTTTCCCCTTTTGCGAATCATACTATTTCTAGGATTACTTGGATTGAATCATAAAACTGGCAAAGAAACACGCCATTTGGTAAAGATGCATTTTTAAAGAATTGGATTGAGGAAAACGGGAAGCAATAAATAATTTATAATTTTTATTTGAAAACGTATATTTGTAAGCTAAACTTACAATAGACAATCCACATAAATTTCAAATGTGCTTCAGAATTTACTTAAAACTAACAAATAAAGTATCATATTATTAAAGTTAGAATAATTACGTGTTTGTGTACAATGACAAAGATAAATTAAACAGAAATCACATTTATACAAAAATATAACACACAAATTATATATATATACTATTATTTACCATTTTTACCCGCAACAAAAGTTATATTTATAATATTTCTAATTTGTTTCGCATATTTGCATACTAATTTTGTTAAATATTTGAATATATATATATATTAACATAGTTAATTTATTTTTAATTTTTAGAAGATATTTATTTGTCTATTAAAGTGAAAGAAATACTATTTGAAGTGGTTAACATTGAACAAATTTTAAGGTATCACAAATATGAACTGAGAATCTATGAATAAATCAAAACATCCAAAAAATGTACTTTAAATATTACGTTAGTACGTACCTGGTATTAAGCAACAGAGTAATTAAGTACCTGAAAATGAAATAATAAATGTGATGCAAAATTCAAATAGAATCTACTTACTCATCTAATTATTACGTGGTTCACGTGGAGTAGTATCATTGTCAGCATCTGGGTTCATGATAACGGTAGTAGTATCGATGGGAGCAGCAGTCACTGTAGTAGCAATAGTAGTGACAGTAGCAGCAGTAGCAGTAACTGCAGGAATTGGCGTTTCTACAGCTGGCACAGCACTAGCGATGGTCGGCATATCGATGACAGCGGTCGCTGTGTCCGGCTCTTGGGCAGCCATGGCGGCTTGGTAGGACGGCGGCGGTGTTTGCTTCATGGCCTGGGCGCACGCGGCCTCGTAATCGGGCAATAGGGACGAATAGTCGGGCTCTGGTTGACGCTCTTCGCCCGGCATTATGTAGTGGATTGTACTGCGCATCGCTTGCTGACGGAATGTTAGGAATTTGTAGCAACGCCAAACGATACCGATACAATACGCCTGGTAACATTCATCATAATATATATATAAATGCGTGGAATAAAAACATTTTTAATTCATGATATAAACCTTCATAAGCATCGAGGCCAGGAATACAACAAGAACAAGCAATGAGAGACATTGTGGACTGAGCTGCAGAAGCTCATGTCGCCACGGCAAATGCCAATTCTCCGCTACTAAACGATGGACTGACCGCAAGTAGCACAAATATCCGGTCGCTGTTAAACTGGACATACAATTATATAAATATCAGGAGTGGCCCGCACTCGACTTTCTTTTACGCACGTTTCACTATATATATATATTACAGAATATTTCTGTAGAGTATTGGTTAGTTTGACTGCTTGTTTTAGTTATATATGTATATATATATAAATATAAAATCATTTATGTATTCATGTCTTTTTTTTACACTTCCATATAGCTTAAATATCTGGAATGGCCTGTACTCGACTTCCTTTTACTAGATATATATATATATATGTATATATAACCGAAACAAGCAGTCAAACTATCCATTACTCTACAGAAATATTCTGAAATACCATTTATCTAATTGAGTCTATTTTGTTTTCCTATCAAAGGCAGCAGATGATCCGATTTTATAAGCTACATGCGCGAATCCATGGCAACTCCAACAACATATTTATAATGTTTCGTAGCATTTTTCTCGCAACTGGTACATTTTTTGAAGAAATGTTTCAAACAAAAGTTGTGCGAAATATTAATATCTTTCATTATGAACATAACTATTTTTGCCGTTAGTGCGCAGCCGTTCTAGTGATATTGGAGATAGAACAAAAAATGCATAGAGTAAACATGCGCACTTCCGATTTGAATATTCTTTTCAAAAATAGGAGGTGCGCACATCTAAGGCATATATACAAGTCTTTAAGTTTGAAGTTTCATAATTTTAGGTTCGACAGTTTTGGCCCTAGAACGTTCACAGACACACAGACACGTCATTCCGAAAATAGTCACATTCGATTCAGGGAAGGTCAAAACGTTTTCATGATTACAAGACTTACTTATTACTTCGTAAAAAGCTGTAGAAATATGTACTTACGTAGTAATAGCGAAATCAAAGAGTTGCATACAAAAGAACGGTAATAAATGGGTGGCTTTTCCCTTAATGGCGCCGTATACGAGTAACAAAGTGATGGCTAATGTACAAATTGTAACTAAAGCCCCTACATCTATATCAGCTGTTTGGAAAAAAAAAACTTTTTACATATATTTATTTAGAGTTTGAGAATATTAAACTTACGGTAATAAAGAGCATGCCCATTTTGGGGCAAATAGTATGGTTTGTCCCCATTAAAATAGCTCAATGGTGTTGGTAACAGTGGTTCAGTTCCATCGTCTTGAGAAACTCGCATAATACTACGATTACGAAATATTACAGCGAGGACACTCAGTGCCAACACATGTAGAATCTAGATTGATTTAACAGCGCGAATTAAGCACATCCACTATAAATGAAAATCGAGCTTACCAAATGCCAAACCCCTAATAATATTGTCGCAGTGCGAACATGCAAGCAAATGCAACATCGCCACTCACTATTCCGGGCTGGTCCCGGTTTTAAACGCATTGTTAACATAGTTCTCTGCAAAATATCCAAATAAATATACGATATGTCCGAATCTTGTCTGAATAATATTGTTAAATAACCATTGTTTCAACTATAGGCGCAGTTGCGTTTGTTGACATTTTATTATCACTTCGTAATATACGTGCCACTATTTAATAATTATTGTTAAAAAATGACGTACTAATCAGAAATGTAGATGCCCCAAAAAAAAACAAACAATCTGTTTATCACGCATAATCTAAATGGTACAACAATATAAATATAATATTGCGAATGTTACGTTGCGTTAAATACTTACTAGCACTCTAGCACGGTGATTTTCGTTATTATTTAATCACAATAATTAGTTTCACAAATCCTTTGACACACAGCAAAATTTTGCACTAATTTACAATTCAGTGTTGCCAACAAATCCAGCCAAAAAATCCCTTTAGATTATTTTTCTTTGCATTCTAATTTATTCCCGAAATTAAAAAGCATTTCTATTCACAACAAAAATACTTAAAATTGAAACCAAACCGGTTGTAGGCGTTATTTTCAATTAGCTATATATATATATATATATATACAAATAAGCTCTAATTTTTGTAGTATTGTTGGTATAAAAATTCGTTTCAGCCATTTTAAAGTTGCGCTCATTCATTCGTTAACAAAATGGGCGGAGCATAAACCGTGATGTAAAAATGTATAAAATATATAGTTTTTATTTAATAAAATACACATTTATATATTATAGCTAACTTAAATAGTATTAAAAAAAAAATACAGAAAATTAAATATATTCTACAATAGTAACTATAAATTAGACTCGTTTGGGATTTTCGTACCGTAGTGGACAAACCATATAATTGTTCATCTAATTTGGTTAGTGTATTGCGCATGCGCAGATTGAGTCTTGGAATGAATATCAGATTATTAACACTTAAGGATTGTTCACAGCGAAACAATTAGTAATTAAACTTAGATAATTACAAATAACAATCTAGTTTGTATTATGGCAAGCAATGCTAGCATTCCAAGCAACAAAATTTATCAAACATTGTGTTAATTTTGTTGCTTGGAATGCTAGCATTGCTTGCCATAATACAAACTAGATTACTATTTCTAATTTTCTAAGCTTAATTACTGATTGCTTCGCTGTGAACAATCCTTTACGTGCTAAGAGCAGTTTCCAGCTAAAGTTATATAAAATGCCTGTTTGACATTATCGAATTTTTCAAGTTTTCAAATAAATATATTGTCAAATAGGCAAACATCTCTTGATATAGACACCACAAAATAAGAAAACCCTCCAACATATCACACGATTTATTTTTCGAGATTACAAATTAGTCTTTTTTTTTATTTGCAACAAAATTTTAATAGAGATCAAAAACAGTTGTTGAAACATCAAAAATCATGTTTTATCTCATTGTATGGAAGAACGCCGACGCCAACACCACCCTCGTGTGCCGCCATCGACGTGACATAAACCCAAGTGTTCAAATTCGGATCATAAACTTCAACAGTCACCAAATTCGAGATACCATCGTAGCCGCCAACAGCCCATAGCTTACCCATATTTGCCGTTAGTGCAACGCGACTCCTCTGCGCATTCATAGACGCAACAAACTGCCATCTATACGACAGATATTCAATTATTACACACTATAAACAATTTTTGAAAAGAAACTGACTTATTCGTTACTGGATCAAACATTTCCACAGTTTGCAAAAATGTGCTACCGTCATAGCCACCGCAAGCATACATCTTCCCGTTTAAAATAGCAACGCCTAGGCGACATCTATACACATGAAAACATATTGAACATTTGTGAATAATTCAAAATGATTGTATTACCGTTTAGTTAACATAGGTACAGATTCAGTCCAACTATCAGTGTTCGGGTCGTATCGTTCAACTGAATCGAATATCGATAAACCGTCATGGCCGCCCAACGCATATACAAAACCTAGTGATGACGAGAATTTTAGGTAAGCAAACGCGTGATTAAGGAATTACCTTGACAAGCGATTACTGCGCCAGCACTACGAGATTTATTCATCGGCGTAACGACTGTCCATGAATCCTTCTGTGGGGAATATTTCTCAACGGAATTCAACGATGTGACCCCGTCGTATCCGCCGCATACAAAGATTACTTGGCCCAGAGACGTAGCGCCTAACGCACTGAAACATATTCTCTGAATTGCACAATTTGATTTTTTTCCTGGAGATCCGTGTACCTTCTTTTGCACTGCATGGAACTAACGAACGACCATTGTTTCCGATTGGGTTCGAATACTTCAACGGTGGATAATCGTTCGCAGCCATTGTAGCCGCCGAACGCGTACAATTTATCCCGGGATACAGCGACACCTAGCCGAGATCGCAGCATGGACATGGCGGGCGCGGATTTCCATACTAATGTTGTGGGGTCCATACATTCGACGGTGCTTAATGAGTCCCCATGTTTATTTAGTCCACCCACTACAAATATGTGTCCGCTTATGTAGTCCGATGCTCTGGGTTTCGTGCGGAAACTTTGCAGAAGAGGCCGACGTTCTGGTATCAAATGGTACACTCGAGCCTCGTCTAATAGGTCTCTGCCAATAGCCGCGAATCATATTTTGAATTATTAGTTCAAAGTTTAGAATATATATCGATTACCGGCATTTATGTGAAGTTCGAATAAGTTCCTCAGTGGCAACCCTATCAGTCAGGTACAGGGGCGTAAGTAATGGTAATCTAACTTCGGCAAGTAATTTTGGCAAGAATTCGGAACGTTGCTCGCAATGTTTCACCCATCGCATACAGGCTTCAAACACTTGCTCCTCGCTTAAATATTGCTGAATTATTTTGAATTACATGTAGATTGGATGTTTTATACCTGTCTACATGTAATTCGTTCCGTTGTAGAAGATTCAATACGTCATTCATACCTAAACATATATACTCATCCGATATTGAAACTTCATGGAAATATTGTTCAATAAATTTATCTGCTGCTTTCACTAAAGATCTACAACCTAATGTGTCTGCGAATTGCCTAATACCAAGTACATTCTGTGGATGAAATCTAAATACACAATTTATTTTTTATATTTTCAAAATTGAAAATGTTTTAAAATTAATAAGACCTTTGTCGTAAAAAGTTTCCACATGATTCTCGTACGGCATGTAACTGTAAAAACGATGCGCCAACCATAATGGTTTGTACATTTTGTTTATTTAAGATTAATTTCCCAGTATATGCAAAATTTAATAATGTCTCTAAAGCCCTACAATCATACACATTTATTTGAAATTAATAAAATAATTATAGTAAAGAAAAATATGTTTACGTCGACTCAATTCCCTGTATTGTAATTTCTTTCTGTTTACTTTCGACCATATCATGCGTAAACATAGCTTGGAAATACGGTATCGTTGAGGCTAAAACAATTTTATGGGCACTGAAAGATTGGTCATCAACCTATAACATTTGTCTGTGAGTATCTTTAAGTAGAGTATGTTGTTTATACACACACTTACTTTTAATACAACATCGCACAGTTTACCCTGTCTACGAATTTCTTCCATAATTGGAAACGCGGAAGGGAACAGTTCCTGTTGATGAAATATAACAACATCGTCGGTGAAATTGTTAAAGTATTTCAAATCGCGTTCTATTGCTAAATCGAAATCCATTGCGCCTAATTAATTCGGGCACAGAGACGTTTGTTCAATTTTATATATTCAATAATTTCGCCCTGTTTACAGTTTACACAACACCGGAGCAGCTGTCAATTTCTTATTGTACATTTTTTAAGCGTTTAGGGTTTTTTGTTTTCGTATATTTGGTAACACTGGCACAAGTTCAAGTGAGGGTACATTGTTTATTGTTTTAACCTTAATATTGTAAACATAAATAAAAACACATAGTTGCAGGTATGTCATTTCGTTTTTACTTTCTTTTACGAAGTAATAAGTAAGTCTTGTAATCATGAATAATTTCGAACTCGGTTTGACCTTCCCTGAATCGAATGTGACTATTTTCGGAATGACTGTCTGTGAACGCTCTAGAGCCAAAACTGTCGAAACTAAAATTATGGAACTTCAAACTTAAGACTTGTATATATGCCTTAGATGTGCACCTCCTATTTTTGAAAAGAATATTCAAACCGGAAGTGCGCATGTTTACTCTATACATTTTTTGTTCTATCTCCAATATCACTAGAACGGCTACACTTACGGCAAATATAGTTATGTTCATAATGAAAGATATTAATATTTCGCACAACTTTTGTTTGAAACATTTCTTCAAAAAATGTACTAGTTGCGACAAAAATGTTACGAAACATTATAAATATGTTGTTTACGTTGCCATGGATTCGCATGTAGCTTATAAAATCAAATCATCTGCTATTTTAGCAGGAAAACAAAATAGACTCAATTAGATAAATGACATTTCAGAATATATTTGTAGAGTAATGGTTAGTTTGATTCCTTGTTTTGGTTATATATACATATATATATATATATATATATATCTAGTAAAAGGAAGTCGAGTGCAGGCCACTCCAGATATTTAAGCTATATGGAAGTGTAAAAAAAGACATGAATACATAAATGATTTTATATTTGCAATAAAAATACGGGAAATCGATGCATATTTCTAAGCGGTCCACTTGAGACACCTAGTTTCTAAGTGGGTATTTAAACATTTCAAACAACAATATCTCGCACCACAGGGCACACATGTATATTTACTAAACAAGCCACAAACAGAACAAAAGTGTCTTTCGGGTAATTCTGACGGGCCAACAAGTATCGATGAGTAATTCGGTGGATCTGGATGCAGCGTTTTGTCTTCATCTATAAGCTGTTGTAACGTTTTGCGATATTTCATCTTAAAATATTCGGCGCTTTTCGCTTTCTTCTTGCGACCTCTCAATTCTAGCGAATCTTCAAATTTCGGAACTTTCTTACTCATCACTAAGTCGGCGTGCGGGTCTTCATGGTAGTTGTCGGATTCGAGGGCTTCAATCGCTTTACGCTGTCGTCTGCGGCGAGTCGCATCGTCTAACACTCGACGTTTATCGACTTCCTTAATGCGACTCGATTCCCTCGTTATCCCTGTGGACGTGGATGCCATCTTCTATATATTTACAATCCCTTTTCGGTGATTGGAAAACTGATTTGGTCCATCAAATCGTCGATTTTTGCCTGAAGTATTTCGATTACGTCCGCGGATATAAACAAATGGGTTTCGTCTAGGTCTTGTATTATGAATCTATTGCCAAGTTTACGAGTTTCGTCCAAATGTAATAGGAATTGCTTCATTGCTTGATCACTAGAAAATTGCCCATAACTTATTTCATATATGGATAAAATTCAGCGAGTGTTCTTGAAATATTGTTTTATAGATAATGTCGAAACGTAAAGGAGTTAGTGCGGATGAAAAACGGACTAGAATGTTGCAATTATTTTATGAGAAAAAGGAATTTTTCCAGCTTAAGGTATTGGAATCACGAAATCCGTCAATTTTCACGCCTGTATTAAAATATAGTTAACTGTCCAAAATTTACTATTTTCACTATGTACAATTTACGTATTTAATCGGTACCTAGATTTTAATACAGAATGTGTTTGTCGCCATGGGAATTTCAACCGCAAGCTTAATTTGTCACATAGGTGTGTTATTATTTAGGAATTAGAAAAAATTGCACCAAAAGAGAAAGGAATAATTGCCCAGTCAGTGAAAGATGTGGTGCAGAATTTAGTAGATGATGGTATGGTTGATACTGATAAAATAGGAACTTCTGTCTATTATTGGGCATATCCAAGGTAACACATATTCTAATGCATTATTCATATATAAATACCCCTATTCTGTAATATTTTCTATTGTTTTTCAATGCTAATTATATACCACTATTGTATAATATATTAAAACACTATGTTTTTATGTGTATATTAAAATGTTTTAACTGTAAAATGCTTCTTTATAAAGAGAAATGTAGATCGTTAGAGCATTATTGTGATCCGAATTGTGTTTAGTAAGGCCAAGCATCAACAAAAGCGTCGCTTAGACGAACTCAACGAGAAAGTTGATGAGTCTAATAAGAAACTAAAGAAAACTAACGAAGTCTTATCTTTTTCCAAGGTAGACGTTCAATCGTTTTTTTTTTTTTATATAATTCAGTGTATACGTTTGTGGATTTATTAGATTGGCCGTGAAAATAGTGACGAACGTATTGATTTATTGGATAGAATTACCGAATTACAGAGTGATCAAGCAAAATTATTAGTAGAAATACGAAAATATAAAGAGAATGACCCCGAAGTACTGGAGCAATTAGAAAAGGAATCTAAAGTAACGATTTTAACCAAAATACTCGTTTTTTGTATAAACGTATGATTAATTTAGATTGCAAAAGTGGCAGCTAACCGATGGACCGACAACATTTTCGCTATTAAATCTTGGTGCAAAAATAAGTTCAATATTGAAGATTCCGTTTTGGATAAACAATTTGATATTCCCAACGAATTTGATTATTTGGAATAACCCAAATTCAATTAGTTATAATTAATCCATGATTCATATTTATATATACATATTCTATTCTAACAACTCTTAATAAATGATTTAAAACTGAATATTTACCTACCATTTAACTAAAACTCCTTTGACAACATTGACCATGATGACTATTTGCAAATAAATTCAGACATATTGAATTTTATTTTTTTCGTAAACAATAAACATTAGAGTAACAGTGTTGTCAACTGTAATAGAAAAAAATATTTGGAAATCAATGCGATATTTAATAGTACGTAACTAGTTAGGGGAATTTTCTCCTGAAAGCGTTGGCTACATTGTAATATAAACAGAGGCGTAATAATAAACAAATATTTCTAGTTTTTTGATTATAAATATTTACTATTTACTTTTAATAGATTATTGGTAATAATAATTAATTATTAGTTTTAATTATCCCTTTTCAGTATAGTATTAATATAAGCGGTTTTATATTGGTATTGCAACAATAACCAATAAGTTCTTTAAACAAATATTATTTGCAAGTAATTTGCATATATATAACAAATGGCAATGTGGTTTTTTCGTCTAATTAATTTAACTGTGTTTAATTTTTGGTGTGTGATAAATATATACGAAATGGCTAAAGTAAAATTACTAATTCAAGAAAATATTTAATGAAAATTGACTCCTCTAAAATTCATCAAATAACACAAGTAAGTATTAACTATTAATATAAAACTGTGGTACACATTCCACCTTCCCACTATTTGATCTTTGGACTTAATGATGGGCTAAGACAATCAAATATAGACCTTATGCACCACGGTAGCTTTTCTATCAGTAAATTCAGTTCGCGAGTGTGTGTGCTTTTTATATTTTTCACATTACGCGTTATTAAGTGTTAAAATGGCTCAGTCGTTTGCTGTATTAAAACGTAGTTTTAGTACAACGGGTCAATTATCTGTTGTGATTAAACATGTTACTGTGATTGGGGGCGGCCTTATGGGGTCAGGCATTGCTCAGGTATGTATAAGAATAAATAAACTAATCATTTTTAGCTCGCCGTATGCAGTACCGAAGGAGCTAAAGCATTCGGTCGGTCTGTAGCATTCTTGGATCAAAAAGTGTTTGTCTCGTCGCCCTTAATCCAAAAATGTATATAACATATATACTTGGATGTTAGTCGTCGCTCGCTCGTAAGACCAAATTTGTGCCCTCTATTCCTCTGAAGGTACCAGAGCGATTTACACCAAATTTGCTACACGTATTATTTGGCGTCTCATTTTAATCCACTCGCAGTTTAAATCCAATCGTCCGTATACTTCCCGAGTTATAGGGCCCCAAAATTTGGAGCCCCCCTTAATACTGCCCTTGTAAAAATAATTAAAACACTCAAAAATTCTACTAGAAATTCTAAGATATTTTGTGTCTACAAGATTTTTTCATATTGTTAACCCAAAGCCCGAAAAGAATTATTAAATATTAAAAAAAAAAAACAATATAATTACAAAAAATTGTAAGACTTTTTATATCTATAATATTTTTTCAAATTGTTAACCAAAAGGCCATAATAATTAAAAACCACTCTTGGCAACGCATATCTTACCTAAAGGCGAGCCCTACGCGTTGCTGCGTTTTACGCGTACCAAATCTCTTTATGCATAAATTTTATATATGTATGTATATAGGTAGCGGCTCAAACCGGCCATACAGTAACATTGGTAGATGTAAACGAAGTATTATTAAAAAAGGCACAAAGCACAATAAGTAATAATTTAAGTCGCGTAGCTAAAAAGCTATTCAAGGAAAAACCAGCAGACGGAGAGAAATTCATCAAAGATGCTTTGGCCCGTTTACACACCACAACAAGTGCAACCGAAGCGGTCAAAGAGACCGATTTGGTTGTCGAAGCCATTATAGAGAAAATGGAAGTGAAACATTCACTATTCAAGGCATTAGATAAAGCCGCACCTGCTAAAGCAATATTCGCATCAAATACATCGTCATTGTCGATTGGAGACATTGCGTCTGTAACGAATCGCAAAGATCGATTCGGTGGATTACATTTCTTTAATCCAGTACCAGTCATGAAATTACTAGAAGTTGTTCGTATTACGGAAACTTCGGAAGACACATATAAAGCGATGATGGAATGGGGCAAAGCTATGGGAAAAGTGTGCATTACATGCAAAGACACACCTGGATTCGTTGTTAATCGGTTGCTTGTGCCGTACATTGCTGAAGCTATCCGAATGTACGAGCGAGGTAACTATACACTGTTTTAATCGTTAATACGTGTTAAATAATTTGTTTTTTGTGAAGGTGATGCATCTGCTAAAGATATCGATACTGCAATGAAGCTGGGGGCTGGTTACCCAATGGGACCGCTTGAGCTAGCTGATTATGTCGGCCATGACACTAGTAACCATATTTTGTCTGGTTGGTATGAGAAATTCCCGGAAAATCAACTGTTTAAGCCAAATGAGGCTGTGAAGAAACTTATTGCGGAAGGAAAATTGGGTGTTAAATCTGGAGAAGGTTTCTACAAGTATAAAAAATAATTTTAAGACTGTAAGATAAAATATATTTTTTATGAACAAATATATGTAATCCGTATCAAATAAAATTTTATTGTTTTTATTAATTTGTGTTTTGTTAATTATAATCATACATTTACTCAGTTCCACGTTTGCGTTATGTATATGTACATTCATTTATTTACTTTCAATGTACAATCTAACTTGACGAAACAAAAGACGTATATATAACAGTTGAATTGTGTTGTTTTCGTCGAAGAATAACAACGTAGTTCTAATTTAAAACTGCATTCCATTACCTTATCTGATTTTTTGTACATAATTAAATTCTAATCATATATTTATCAAATATTTACTATTAATACAAATTATACAAGCATATATATATATATATATATATATATATATATATATATATAGATAATATTAAGGAAATTTCTTATTACTGTTCAATAAGTATGTAAGTAGACATCTAAATATCTCAATCTTAGGCCTTGTTTATGTTTGTATCTTGTATTCTGTAATAGGATTTTTTATTCTATTGAATATAATTACTCAATATTTAAATAAAAGGTGTCTCATAATATATTATTTATATTAACTAAATTAAATGAAATATTAGGGAAATGAATTTATTTTTTCTATGCATTTTGTAGTTTTGTGTTTAAATGAACATTTCAAACTCTTTAGTGTATAATAAAATATATAATAGGGCTTGAATATTTATTTAAATTAATATATACGTAACAGTTCAATGTATGTGCTTCTGTTAAAGTGAGAGCAACTATCCAAGATGATGAGTCAGACGAAGACGGAGCGATATAATGGCGGTCATTCGACTTTCGTACGAAAGACACAATCAAAAAACGCGCAAAAGTTCAACATCTTAAAATCCCATAATACTTCTAACAATAATAACACAGATCTCATGTTGCCGGACGACATGGAACCGCTTGACAACCAAGTGGCAGGGCACATGTTTGTACACGGTAAATCTATGGGTAAGTGTCATCAAGTAACAAAAGTAGAAGCATAGACGTCACAGTTTGTTATAGGAATGTTTAAGCATAAAGACGATTATATTTTAAAACCTATGATGAAACAGTCAAGAGGTGAACGTGAACTGGCCTTTTACGAAGAGCTTCAGTCCACTAGTGATCCTATACTTAAAGAACTCCGCCATTTTGTTCCTACGTATCACGGCATCAAAACTATACCAGTCAATGGTAAAGACATAGCGTGCTTAATGCTGGATAATGTCACGAAAGGTATGAAGGAACCCTGCATTATCGACATTAAAGTTGGGCATAGGACATGGGATCCAGTAGCGTCACCACTAAAGATCCAAAAGGAAACAGTACGTTTCATTGCTTTGCCGCAGCCATCTTGTTTTAATAGTCTGTTTTTTAGAAAAAATATGCGGAAACAAAGCGCGATGTAGGATTTTGCATTCCTGGTTTCCAAGTACGTAATATACAAGATGGCCAGTTATATAAATATGGAAAAGAATATGGAAGAAAACTCAATGGAGAAACTATCGTTGATGGTATTTATTATACCGAACCACGTGATCTAATCTACTTATAACTTGTTTGTTTTTACTTTTAGCTTTAAAAATGTTTCTAAACGCAGACTCTGGTCTATGTCGGCCATTACTCGTGCAACTGCTTGGCTTACTCTGGCGAATTTTACACTGGTGCCGTAGACAATGTAAACTACGGCTGTATTCAAGCTCATTGCTCCTTGTCTACGATGCCCGCTTTTTACGCCACTATTTTCAAAATGGCCGCCTTCTACGTAATCCAAATCAAGTAAACAATCATTATAAAGTATCGGGTATACAAACGCTAGCAAATGTAGTTCAATCAAACAATAATTGTTCGTGGAAAAGAGCATTTGGAAGTTTACAAAGAACACATTCGTTAGACAATAATTATGATGAACATTTGGAGAATTTAAAACAAAATTATGTGTATATGTTAGATGATTTGGTTGATGATTGTTCGAATTTATGGGCAAATGTGAAAATGATTGATTTTGCCCACGCGTTCCCAGCTGAGACAAACACGTTGGATACGAATTATTTAGTGGGTATTGAGAATTTGATAAAAATATTTGAAAATTTCTTGCAAGAATCGGTTTAGTTTTATGGGTTCAATTGTATGTGTTCATGTTTTACTTTAATTCAGAGTCTATTAATAAACTTTTGTATTTTTATATATATAAAAAAAAAACTTGTATATTCATATAGGTTCATTGAACATAATCGGACAGCCCTCGTATTTATAGGCAAACGGAACACTGATGACATGGCATAATAGACGTGTTTCTTCGAACTCTGATTCACAATCTAACTAATCATGATTTCTTCGTTCGTTATTAGTTATCCCTACTCTTCCATTTTGTAATTAGAAACTGACAGTCCCCTTCCCCTTGCGAATCGTACTATTTCTGATTACTTGGATTGAATCACAAAACTGGCAAAGAAACACGGCTATTATACGGTAAGTAAATGTTCCACTAGCCTAAAATAATAAAATGGACTTAGCTAGGTTTCAATTGGAAATAACGCAATAATAATAATTCTAATTTATTTACAAGCACTGCTTTACACCACATAGTAGGAATCTATTTTAAAAATGAAGCAGTTTGTTTTTCATTGTTAGAAAACAAGCCAATTTGAAAGCGCCATCATCCGGTATATATACAACCGACAAAAAAGAAAACATTCAACAATATTTATAATAATAGCAACAATAAGTCCAAATAACAAAAAACTGCTTTAATTCATATACAGATTATAATGAGATAACTAATAATATGTCGGGATTGTTAAACGAAAACAAAAGAAAATCATAATAAAAAGGCAGTGATTATTAAATTTTTGGTAATTTCGGGGCTGCCACCAACGGATTCGCCTGCTCCAAGAACTTGCGGCCTTCCGTCTTATAATCATACTGGCACCGGTGCACCTCGGAATACCGATGCTGCGAACAAAATATACCACCACACCGACATGTATGAATTGTCGTTATATTTAAACGTTTATTACAAAACGAACAACGGGTTCGCGCAGCCTTCTTCGATATTACAATTGCCGGCAATTGAACACTGGGCGCTACTTCGGCGACTGGAATCTTCACTTCAGCTTGATCATTATTATTATTACATCGTCTACGCGGTAATTTTATTGGACGTAATTCATAGCTAGTTCGATCCCGACTATTTCTCGTTTCTAAATTCGACACAAAGTTTAAACTTCTCCTATATTGTTTATTCATCGAAACCGAATCATTTTGAATTTTCTCAATATTGGCAATATAACCTAAATTACTGTAGCCATACTTTTCCGGATTGTTCTCTGTAATATTATTCCGGATACGCTCAATCCTAGCCCTTCGGCCGTACAACGGCGAACGTCGTTCATTGTTAAACTTTGAATTGCTAGATTCAGTCACACGATTCCCAAGCACATTGTCCAAATGTACGCTGTTTAATTTTGAGGTACTAGCGTATTGCGACGTCAGCAAGTTGCTTGTAGTGTTGTAAAGTGTTTGGGAGTACGTGTGCAAACTGGCGTCGTCATTCGGCGCCGTTTTGTCAGTGTCTAATTCATTTGATTCATATTGAATTCGGCTTCGCGCTGAACTGTTGTAATCTAAACGTTGCCGAACATTTGAAACGCTTAGTTTGACGCCGGTGTTTGTACGGTCGGCGGCGTCGTTGAATAACACGTTGCAAAATTGTTGCGCCTTTGGGTCGTATTTGTCGGGCGACGTTTTCGGACGGTCCGAGTGCTCCTGCAGCATGACATGTTGCACGTGTCGCAAATGCAGCAAGTTGCGCGATGTACTCGGCATTTGTGACATGGTGATGGTGTTCGCGTCGCCGGATGCAACGCTTATTGTTGGACTGGCTGGCGAGTACTCTGCTTCTTTTTTGTTGAGCGACGATTCGGATTCTTCTTCTAGTATTGCGATGCTAGGCGCTTTTATTTGTGTACAGTTACGCGTTGTGATTGCAGGCATGTCGTCCATTTTTGGTAATGTGTCGTCCATCCGGTGCGGCCGATGACTTCGACCTGTTTAATTATTATACAATTACATACAATGGTTATTATATTTATTTTTTTTACAATATGTACCTATATTAAATCGGCTACTTCTTCGTTGTTCTAATAGTAATAATCGATCCGAATAAAAGTCGGACAAACTTTTCTCAACTTTGACATGATTCTCGTTATCCTTAGAAAACATTGGATTTTTATCGAAGTGCAGTGGTTCTGCATTGACTTTACTAGTGGTCGGTGTTGCGCTAACATTTTCTGTTTTTGTTGTCGGTTTTTTGACTTTTTTTTGCATTGAAAGTCCTTCCATCTTTCGGCGCAGTTCAACGACTTTATGCATTAGTACATTGTTTTCATTCGAACGTTCTCTGTATTTGGTTTGTGATGTTTCCTTGTGTGGCGTTTTTGGTGGCTGACACGATTCAGAATATGGATAACAAGTGCCGTCTTCGTTCTCAATCACACGGATCAAATTTATATTTTCACCCTCGCGAAATAATAGCACCGTCACTTTAGCACCGGGCGGCAGTTTATCAACAATATCTTCCCTGGAATTTAATTTCACATATTTTAACGAGTTCCTATTATTATACTAGTTGGTATATTTAGAGTAATACAATCTTTAAAAGTGGTAACGTAGTCATATTCAATACAAGGGTTCTAATTCTAAAAAGTGGGCAAACCTTGTATTATCTACGTATTCTCTTAGTTCTCTCCAAGCAAGATTGTGTTCTGTAGATGTAAGACGTCGCGTTGAGATTGGACCACCACGCATCGACAGCACCAAACGTAATGTAGAACCTGATGTTACGCCATGATCACAAAGTCGATCATCGTTATTTAATTCGCTCATACGATGAAGCAAATGCTGTTGCGTTACTGGAATACCTACACGCAAATACATAACTTACGAAGCAGCTCACGCCAGTAATTTGTATTATTACACATAACTAAATGTGTAGTAATTTTTTAAATATAAACAAATTGCAATACGTGAAGGAAAAGTAATCTGTGGGTTGTTTATCCTTTAGACAGTAGAGGAAAACTTTGTAATTGTTAAAAAATCAGTTAAATGTGTATTGTGACAGAAATAACATTGACGTTGGTGGAGTGGTGTTTTTACCTTCAACGCGATGTATTTTGCTTTTGATGGATTGAACGGTATCCGTGGGGAGGACAGCCATCTCGAACGTAGTACCAGTAAGAGTTTCCACGATAATTTCCATTGTAGATTCCTCATAGTCCGGTTGAAATGAGGCAGTGCTGGTGCTACCATCCTCCGACATTCTTACTCAGGTATTATAATAAATGATAAAAACACAGCCAAAAACAATATTTTCTAATTTCTCTTTAAATAATAATTCGGTGCACTTTGAGGAAAAAATAGTAACAGAAACATAGTCACACTTTAAAATTTTGTATGCATTGCATCTAGATTTTTTAAAAGAATGTTATGTCCATTCTGAATGCAGTTGCAACAGTTTTATAAATGAGTCACCTATCCACCTCTGAGATTTAAGTTATGACGTTTTCGAACACACCTACACTGAGAGTAGATAGAAATATGTTGAAATCCTGGGAAACCTGAAATAAACAAAATCACTTTGTTGTTTTCAAGTCCTTGCATACACCATTTACGTCGCATGTTTCAATATCAACATATTATACATAAACACACAAACAAAATACTTATATAACTAAAATAGGTGCATTAACCATATTAACTAATTCGATAAATTACAAAAAAAATATCTATAAATCCAGCTTGCTATATTTACAAAAAATACTCCATTACACAAAACTACTCATTAAAATCGTATTCCTAATATGATTGCACATTTCTCAAATAGCTACAAACAAATTAGTCATCCACAAACAACTTGTTTGTGTTTAATTCTCTTCAAAATCTACATACCAATTAATTGCGCACAAAAAAAATGAAACACATGCACTTGTGCTACAGATTTTGTTTAATTCATTAAATAATACAATTATTTATAACAATAGTGTTTAACAACTGTTCAAAACTATGGCCCAGGGGGCTGGACAGTGACAGATCAGTGTCGCCACTCTTATTGCCAGCGTTACCATATACAAAAACAAAATATTCTTTACGTAACTATGCTACAAATTCATTTGTTCCACTTAAAATAATTCACAAGTACGAACTGTATAAGTCTATACGTTTAAAATACAAGAAAACCTTTATATGTATTAAAACAAATGTGTATCTATCTTATTTCAATTTAAAGTTTAGAAAATTTGCTAACATTGGCAACACTAGTTAGTGTTACCAACTTAAAATATTACTATGGTTTAAGTAACTTTTGTTTCACTAAAGGGATGTTTATAACACATTTCTATTGAAACAATGGCGTTATAGCATATATTAAATTTGAAGTGAAATTCGATACGTTTGGCTACACTGGGATGTTGGTATAAATGAAATATAAATAAATAACGAAGTAGTTCCACGTTTTACCGGTGTCGCGCTACTAGTAGTATATATAATAGTAAATATTATAAAGTTCCCTGCTGTTTGTGAATACAAAGGCTACAAATTATGTTATATTTTGTGAAATAATGCACATTTTAGTTTATTTAAAAGTAAATTGTTTTATATTTATATTTAAAATACAATTTTATATACTCAATTTTCTAATGTAAATAAAACTACATTTATGCTGTTCTAAAAATTTATTTTATTGATATAATTTATGGTTTCTTTGTGTTGAACTGTAAAAAGAGGAACATATGTTTATTTTATATAACATTTTGTTTTAGTCAACTTACTCCTGTCTCTTTCTTATCAATACATTCTATATATTTAGTAGCTGCTTCGCACTCATCGGCTGGTACATCTGTCGAAAAATGTATATAATTGAATTTTTTATTACTTTTATCTATTTATATGTAGATTATACTAGATATAGAATAATAGATAATAGTTTATTCGTACCAACGTTTGAACATTCTGCGAAAGCTTCGACAGTTTTATTGTACATTTCTTCACTTTGATTTTTCATGCCTGAAAATCTATTTTTTACGGCATCCAAATCAATTTTGTTATTTGGCATCATCTAATAGTAACAAATATAATTAAAATAAAGCACATATCATTTTCGACATACAGAATTATTATTACAATGCCCCATTTTTTGGCCATGCACGCAAGAACACATTGCCCATTCTTTGATTTTGGTACTTCGTGCCGCAAAACAGACTGAACTTCACCTTAACAAATAAATATAAAAAATAATCTATCTCATACGTTAACTTTAGTACTTCTTACGTCTTTAAAAAGTATTTTAAACATATTTTAACTCTAATATTGTTTTTATTCGTAAAATAAATTATGTATATGTTATAAACAATTTTTATAAATATCGCAAACTTACTAGTTGTTGCTCCAACTTTGGATTGACAAGCTGTGGCGCCGTCTTCGAAGGTGTCAGCCTTTGAAAAAATACATCAATATTTACTAAACAATTTGCACATTTTTATATTCTCATTTTTTAACATGAGCTTAACATTAAAATTACTATAAATTCCAAACGATATAAGTTAGCTCTTAAAAATTAGATTTCCATATTAGATTCCCATATAGCACAGAATGTCTTAAGACGTAATAAAGACGTCTAATAGATGAAATATTTTAAGATGTCGTCTATTGGACGTCTATAATGCATTCTGTGTTATATGGGTTGTTTTTGCTATAGTATTGAGCAAAACAATACTGAAAATATATATTTTTGAAACTAAAATTTTCTGACAATTGTGCGTACAAATTTAAGATAAGCGAATTTAAATTGTGTGCCTCATATATTAAATAAAAATTAATTCACCCTTGTATACACCACAACGCCCAAAATACAAAATATGAATGTTGCAAACTTCATTGTGTTTAAATATACTAACCTATTTGAATTTTTAGAAGTGTATATATACACTAAAAATGTCATTAATTTGAAATTATAACAATTAGGTGTATTAAATAAAAATTGCATCCGCCTTTTTTTGGCCATATATTTTAAATAACCCCAAAAAAAGTTAATGTTACATCACAGCATTGCCCATTCAGTAATAAATAATATGGGAGTTTTTGCTTCATCTACACAGTATCGATACTTACTGACACGTAGCAGCATTGCCAAATGTGTGGAATTTATTTAAAGATTATTTAAATTACAAAATCAAATAACTATATTTTTCAATAATAAATAATGTAACAGAATTAATTTTGGTGATGAATTCTACTTGTAATTGAAAAATAAGCAATGCAGTGATGAATATTTGGTTCATTCAGTTGGTAACACTGGTATGACCAGAGTATCCTGACACCTTTAGGTTTAGGATACAAGGGAAGTGGTAAGAAGATATGTAAGTAAACGTTTATATTTTATATTAAAGTTTTGTTTATTTATAATATATCAGATAAGGTTTAATTAGTATATATATATATGTACAATGAAGTATTTTTGTTTTCTTTCGTAAATATGTATACCGAAGTATATATAAAATTGTATATTTATTACACATTTTAAATCGATTCTTGACTAGTTTTAAATCTCATTTTTGTCACACGTACAGGTAAAAAATTGTAAATAATGAGATCACATACCTTCTAGTATATCTGTTATATATATAATATAAAATGTCCGACATTTTAAAACTGTTTTCGTAGTTTGTAGTTGGCTAAACAAAATGGCGGTTAACTACAAAAACAATATTTACACCTATACAGTAAATTAACAATGACAATTCTCAAAATTTATTCATCCTTTTTCTTTCGAAGTTTCCCTTCAGTTTGTATAGTCCTAGACACTAAATCAACGCAACTAGCAAGCGACGGCGCACTTTGATCAGCACTATAATCACTTTCAGCAACTCGCGACAGTGTTAAAATGTAGGAACACGCAATTCGCAATACCGATAGTTTCGACAGTTTTTGATTATGCGAATACGCTGGAATCGCCTTTCGCAATGTGTCAAAGGCGGCACTAATCGTATGAACCCGGGTGCGTTCCCGGGCATTTGCCTCTATTCGTCGTTCGCGCGTCATATTCTTGTAATTCCTATGCTCTTTTTGCTCATTTTGCTCTTTACATTGTGCATTTTGGCTGGTTGACGGATTCGCTAAACATAACAATGTATCCACATTGAATTTCGGGGAAGTTTCCGATATTTCGGATAATTCATCTAATTCAGAAATGGTTAGATCTCGAACAGCGGGATGATGTGGCACTCTTTGATTTTCGATTTTTATTGGCAATTTCGCGAATTCTTTCGGTCGTATTATCATATCAGGTACAGAAGTATTGCTTAGTTTTCGTTGTCTTGGCGATGTTTTGACTAATGCAAGTGGTTCATTTTGATGTTCATCAGTTACGAGGGCTGGTTTATCGGAGGCACTCCACGGTCGAAACGGACTGCTAATGCCACCATTTGCAATTTCGTTATTACGAAAACGTTTTTTTACGGGTGTTGTTATTTCGTCATTGGATACTTTTCGCGGTTCAGCTAATTTTCGTTTGTTTTTATTACGGGATAAAATCGGTGTTACTTTTACTTCGACGCTATCTTCACTGGTGTCGGTTGGCGAATGAAGGTCGTCCTCGATTTCTAGATCATCTTCATCTCCTCCCGAACAGAATCCGGCATCGCGGTCCGTCGTTGTGCTTGTTCCTGTAACAGAAATAAACTCGATTAATTTTAATATTATTTTTTAGGTCATAATATTAGCCGTGAAGAATCAAAAATAATAGGAAGCAATCTCGAGTTTAGTATAATCCTATTAACAACTGTTTTAATTTACAATAAATAAGCACGTGGCATCTGGCTGCATGTAAGTGTAATAATTGGTAATGAAGTAGAATCATGTTCAGGTTCAGGCAGAGTCAGTCACTACCGTTTGATAATATCGATGCGCCCCTGTGCAGTTGCGTCGGTATAAAAGGAGCACACCTGTGTGAAGTGCTTAATACTTTACACCTGCTCCACTATCCACTTGCTCGGGCCTCGACTCGGGCCAGCTGGTGAGTTAATTCGCTTTAGGGATGGTTTGTAGAAATCAGGTGTTTCCGAAATTATTTTTTCTATTCTATACATCACTGCCAGCTGTCCAATTAAATGTGTGACTGCATTTATACATCATCATTTGTACTAAATGTCATATAAGTTAATTTGTACCCCTTATATTATGTAATATACACGCCATAAGGATGATTTTTGAATTGAATCATGTTTGTTTCAACATATTAGAACTTATTATGTAACGTTACAGGTTTTCGAATTTTTCACCGACATTTTAACAATACCCAGATCCATCTGTTTATGTATCTAGCTCTCTATCCGGAACATATCAAGCACAGGGGAGGTTAATTACCCCTCTAAGATTCCTTTTTATTAACTATTGTATTTTATTAAAATATGTTTACTACATGGATAATGTTTGTTTTTAATGATGATAGTGTTTTTTTTTTTTTTATATATATAGAGTCTTAGAAGCAAATGGAGGAAAAGTGTGGTGCTGAGTCCGGCTCTGGCTGGCTGTGTGTGTAGGTATATGTTAGTAAAACATGTTCCACGATCAGGCAGGCGCCCGTTGACTAGACTACGACCAGATGGCGTCGACTCCGACTGTCCTGTCCAGCCGCATCTCTCTTATCTGTCTGCTTATGTTACATTTACATAAAATAACACGCATACGAACACACATACATATTCACAGTGGCGGCGAATCAACAAAAATGCACGATTAAATACCAGCATATTAAAATCATAGAATTCAACTGTTTCCGATTTTACGATCGACGCACTCATTTGACACACCTGCGCTCCATAGGCGGCCAAACCGATTTTACACTCGGAAACACAAAATTTCCACATTTTTGCATCAAATCTCTCTGATTTATTCGAATTTTAGTATATGAGTTATATATATATATATTTGGATTGAGAGCTTTTGGATCATTCGTACGGTGAGTTAAGCAATTAAGTGTTGAATGTGTATGGAATGCTTTAGGAATAGATGTATTAGTCAGGTGCGTGTATGTCCGTATTGTGTAGAATGTGGTAGAACGCCACTGATCCGGTACAAATGAAATGTTCTACTTGCAGCGTGTACTCGTACAGCAGGTCCAGTATGCATGACAGTAAACGGCAGCTTTTGGCGCCACTAGTCTCAACAATCTCATTCGCCTGTCTCTTTTTAGCTCCACACTATCTTTGTCTTATGTTCACGTGGGTGTCTAGCGATTGAACGTGCTCTGTCGTTTCGTTCCAAGAAAGAAAGTTCCTTATGTGTCGAAGAATCGAACACTATAATTTTCCACTAAAATACTTGCATATCGAAACAAATAAACGAATTAGATGCATATTTTCGAATTGGCCTACACGTTATATATTCTCGGTCATAGGTCAAATTGTACCGGGTGTTCGCCCGCCAGATGAGGCGCCAGCGGTCACCTTTGACCTCGCGAGGCTGTGACCCGATCAGTGCCTCAGTCACATCTACGTTCTACGGACATTACATCATTACATTTTTAATCGTCCACACATCTTGTATTTTAAATCGAAATTTGATACAGAACTCGAATTAAATAATTAAGATTCTTGTTGAAATCGACGAACAGTGGAGAATATTTGGTGCATATGGTAACACTGAAATACAGGAAACACATGTTCTTCCTACTGTTTCCTGTTATGCATATCTTACAAACGTCAAATACTTTTTGAAGGTTTTGTTTATATTCTAAGTAAATGAAGCCATGAGGCTAATGGACAAAGACCTAACACTAAACGATTGTTCACAGCGAAACAATTAGTAATTAAGCTTAGGTAATTATAAATAATATTCTAGTATGTATTATGACAAGCAATGTTAACATTCCAAGCAACACAATTTATGATAAATTTTGTTGCTGTGAATGTTAAGGATTGTTCACAGCTAAAGAATTAGTAATTAAGAATTAGAAATTATAAGTGTAATAATTCCAGTTTGTTGTATGACATACAAGGCTAACGTTCACAGCAACAAAATTTATCATAAATTGTGTTAACATTGCTTGTCATAATACAAACTAGATAATTATTTGTAATTTTCTAATCTTAATTACTATTTGCGTCGCTGTGAACACGATTTTAAGGATTGTTCACAGCGAAACAATTAGTAGTTAAACATAGAAAATTACAAATAATAATCTAGTTTGTATTATGACAAGCAATGCTAACATTCCAAGCAACAACATTTATCAAACATTGTGTTAATTTTGTTGCTTGGAATGCTAGCATTGCTTGCCATAATACAAACTAGATTGTTACTGATTGTTTCGCTGTGAACAATCCTTTAACCTTGTATGGCATACAAGAAACTGGCATTATTACTTATAATTTCTAAGCTTAATTACTAATTCTGTAGCTGTGAACAATCCTTAAATGAATCAAATAAAAGTGATTTGCTTATGTGAGGTGAACATAAATGGCAGTTTAGGTGTGGAATGGGTATCACGTAGTTGAGCAAAACAAGAATATATTCTTGGCAACGTAATAGTCGATTCTCCTGGGGACTACAACAGATTTTCTAGAGTAAAAAATAAGTGAACAGATGTGTGTGTGTGTGTGTTGTCGGTGTCTGTGGAAACAATAGCTGCAATAACAGTGTGACAGTCAGATCAGGAAGCATCTGCCAACCATACATCACTACAACTATACAACCAGTTCAGAGAGCAAAACAAATTAAACAGAATATTTAAATATATCACACACACATGGTCGCTGACTACTATAACTACTACTGGCTCTTTTCAAGCCAAACATTTCTCTGTAACCGCCTCCATCGCGGCATTGTTCCAAGAGCAACGCACATTTCAAACACAAGGCACACGCCCATTATCAACATTGCATAACCGAACATCTCAATCATTGCATTAAATCAACATATCTGCTCATATTTACACTCACACTAAAGGCTTCTTCACAGCGAAGTAAATAATAAGTAAGATTAGAAAATTATAAATAATAATCGAGTTTGTATTATGAAAATCAATGCTAACATTCTAAGCAACAAAATGAACACAATGTATCATACATTTTGTTGCTGTGAACGTTAACCTTGTATGTCATACAATAAACTGGAATGATTACTTATTATTTCTAAGCTTAATTACTAATTCTTTAGCTGTGAACAATCCACAGATCATGAAAAGTTTGGATTCCCCCGTTTGTTTTATTTTTGCAACTATTTGCGAAAATTTTTGTTTGAAAGTATGGCGCCAACAAGTACATTGTTGTTTTTAAAAACGTTTCAATGGTTACGCCCACGTAACTTCCATAAAATAAAAGTGATTTTTGCAGTGTTCACCACGTGTCTTGCGTTCTATGCGAACTGCAGGACCGCATTGAGCTACACGGACATATTTGTATTTTCTTTCGTCCTTGCAGGATTCCAAGTTGAAGCTTATTTTACCGTGATTTTTAAATTACGTTAAATCAGTCAAACTATAGAACTATTTGTTTTTGTGTTAACGTATCTTTGAACAAGCCATGGCGAAAATCTTGAATATATAACTCTTACAGCTTAATATTCCATTAGAACTTAAATATATATATATATATATATATATATATATATATATATATATATATATTGTGTATTATTACCTTTAAATCTTAATGAAGACATCATTGGTTCTTCCATTGTATCCATAATTTCCAATTAATTTCATGTAAAAGTGTCCATTCACTATATAGCGCTAATTACACCAAATTTAAAACATTTATCATTTTCCACTTATAAATTAATATAAATAAAACAATATTTAGTCAGTTTATTAAGTTGTCACCACTGTTTAATAACCAAGAAGTCAACGAAATCTATAGTTTTTCCCCGTATAATACACATAAGTTAATGAGGAAGTCTTTTCTTAAATAATTAATTTTGCATAACGCATAAGTCACTATTAGAACTTCAATAATTGTTTATCCGCATAAAACACTAGAGTTAATTATATCGTAAAATCAGTTTAAATATTCACTAGATCTTTAATAACAAGTCAACAACGTATTAGGAAGCCTTAAAATAACAAACTTTACACTATACTGTTACACTTATACAGATTAAATAACTAATAAGTCCACAAGAACATCAATTTTTTATCGTATAAAGCATTAAAACGCAAGTCTTTCCTTAAATTAATATATTTTGCCACAATTAGATGTTAAATAACGAACAATTGTGTGTCCGCGTATATTGTTGTGATTTGTGTGCGAGAAGAAAAAAGGTTTTGTTCATATATGTAGTGTTAACACGCTGTGTGCCAGATGACTGGTGAGAAATGCAAGCGAATCACCTAACAAGCGCCAAAGCGCCACTCGATTTACCAGCGAGACAGAGTATTTGTGGGCACACCGTCCCCCCTCCTCTTCACCCGGCAGCAGCGCACCCCCCAACATTTTTAAGCAGGCGACTGGCGCCGTCAAGCGGCCTGACCAGCGCCATAGAGCCGCCAAGCGCCAACAGCCAACAGCGTAGTCATATTGGTTCGGCGGTGTCGGTGTCGGGCCTCGGGAATTTATCATCTCTCGACTGTCTACAAAGAGGAGAATGCTACACACACACACACTGGCCGACTGGCCCTGCCTAACTTCTATAAGCCCCATCGGGCTAAATGTACATTTTTACTGGCCTACATTATTTATTTTCAAGGCCTAAATCCGATTTCATACATTTCCATAAGGCTGTGATTAAAAGGACCTGTAACAAGAATAAACACAGCCTTATGTCATTTATATGTGATACAGAGCTTAAAAGATATTGAAAGCAAGCATGGGTGCATGCACTAATGTCTCGGCGTATTATTTATTCAGTGGATGATTTATATTGAAAATATGGTTTCAACCACTGATGTTTAAAGAAGAAATGCTTTTTATAATGGAATTAAATGATATTGTTTGCAACAATAGCCAGTGTTTTAATGCGTTACTTATATAGCACAAAATGCCTAAAGACGTAATAAAGACGTCCAATGGATGACATCTTGAAATATGACGTCTATTGGACGTCTTTAGGCATTCTGTGCTATATGGGTAGCTACAATATTTTAAATTTTATAATTATTATTTTTAATATTTCTTTCTGGCTTTTAGGTTCACAATCATAATTATCTCCTAAAATTCCCTTAATATTAATACAAAACACATTTTAAATTAATATAACGCTTGTGATAGGATACAAATATCAAACTACCCGTAATTAGGAAAGCGTGATTTATGTTATATTAGTCGAAATAATTGTGCCAAAAATAAACAAAACAAAATGTTTGGGGCAAAACTACGTATTTATTATGTTTATAATCCTTATTCATCCCTATTTTTCATATAGCTTTTGTTCACTTGTTTTCGCGAACCTATTTTCGGTATAATAGTAAGTAAGCTACCTCTGTCTTGGAATAACGCAATCAAGCTCGTATGGTATTGTAGAACTCTTGTTTCCTACCGAATAATCAATAAGCTTCTACCCTTTCATAGATGGCACTTTAAATACTTTTTACTGTGTTCGTTTTAATAATTAAAAAACCATATTTTTTCAACTTTATTAAAATATATATTGTTTTTCTGGGTCGGAAATCAATGTTAAGCGAGTTTGTTCTTTTGATTTGACGAACTCTACATGTCCGATTAAATAAGTACCATAATTGTATTTTTAAGCTTCTACTTCTTGACAGATGTCGCTAGTAGTACTTTTCAGTATGTTCTCTAATTATTTTGTTATTCTTATTAGATTTTATTGTATTCCATAAAGTTTGAATACGGTCAGATTCTTGAATAATGTAACTTTGATATACTTCTAGATAAATACTTGTTTATTGCTATAACATTTTATTTACACAGTCAAATTGTCCCATCAACAAATCGAGTAGTATATGTTAAAATATATGTATTCTACAATATTCAACTGAAAAAATAAACATTTATTATATTTCTAAATTTCAGCGTATAGATACATTGCGAAAATTACAATAGAATTTGTTTTCTTTTATTTGTTGTATTTTTAATTTATTTAATTTTTTTTAATTGCATATTTCACATCAATCGAATATTAGGTGTCTGGTTTTGTAATTGATATGTTTATATTTGTATTTATATTTCTTAATATACAAAACACATGGTCATAAACGAAATGAAACATTTTTATTCAGACAAACAAAAACAATTAGAAGAATGTATACATTTTAGTTTAAGAAATGCGGATAATCTCACGGCCAGCATTCGATGATAATCGTTAATCAACAGATGCAAAATTTAATTATCTACTTTAGAACTTTACATACATATATAACAATATCTATTCAACAATAAATAAATAAAAATGGAATTTGTTCGTATGGTGACTAGATTTGGTTGTAAATATCGAATAGGAATCCACCAATCTTGATGCCTCACATTCTGTAAACAAACAAATACAATCTCTAAAAAATAGTAATTTAACCAGGCATACACACCTGATTATCCATGTAATCCTATAAATCCAGTGGATTCTTTATCTTTCTCAAAATTCGAACCATAATTATCTTCTTCGGATAGCAGTACCATTAATTCCTTCAGGTTTAAATTAGCAACATTGTTCGCAATGTCAACATCTTCCGGGAATCCAAAAGTGGACAAATCATTTTCTTCAGATTGCTTTTTACCTCTGACCCCAACGAACTTTTGCCTAAACTCATACGGGTACTTTTTACCGCGCATTACAAAAAACGCGGACCTTGTCGGCTGTTTCTTGCCCCTCATACCAAAGAAAGCATTACTAGGTGCCCTTTTCGCTTCCTCTACGAATAAAGAGTACTCTTTTTTGCCCCTCATTCCCATAAAGCCATTAGGTGCTCGTTTGTAGTATTCATTTAAATCATTATCGAATTCCTTTTTGCCTCTCATGCCGAGAAAACCTTTTGTAGCGCGTTTGTCTTGCTCATTATTGGCAATGTAGCCGATTTCTTTTTTGCCGCGCATGCCCATGAAGCCCATGGGTGCCCGCTTGATGGGCAAATCGACTGGCAACAATAAGTCATTGTGTTGCTTTTTGCCACGCATTCCATGGAATCCAGCAGAAGGTATTCGCTTGTCGAGTACTACTTCTGGTGAATACTGCAACGGATTTGTTTGATCGTTGATTGATTTTTTCTCTCGAATTCCGTCAGACGGCCCTTGACTTGCTAGAGCCACACTTAGTACTGCCAGTAGAACTGATATTAGCCAGAAATGGCGCATCCTAATTCTGAAACAAACATCTTAAATTAATTATTCGTTTCCGGAGTTTTAGGGCCACAGTTGGCAATAGTGCCAGTATGATATAAATGACCTTGAAAATAATCATTGTTGTAGTTAGTTGCGCATAGCGCTCGTTAAGGGTGCAACGAATTATTACTGATGTCGGGTGTATAAAGGTACTGACTTCACCTCTAATGAAATCAGTACGTATCTGCAATTATGGTAATTTGCATAAGCTTTAAGACGATCAATATATTGTGTACTTAAAACTAGTTTTTAATCACACACCGAGGTATGATTCTAAAGGTACTTGACTGTATGGAAAATTATTTTATACGCAATTTTATTACAATAATTAAACTATATAATCGGGGTTAACTTATAGTACCTGTGGTTAACAAACTGTTACTTTATCTAAAAGCTACATGTATATATATAGTAATCAGTAAATTTTCTAGACTTATGCATATGTGAAAACTATGTGTAAGAAAGTCGAGTGCTTTTTATGAATACAACTGAATATCGATTGAATTTACGCAACATAGAGAAACATGTTAACATATTTCTAGGAATCTATTAAGTTTCCTTTGAAAATATACATGTGTAAAAACATACAAATTCTAAGTTTATCCAAAATTGGTTATGGAATTTACGTTTCATTATCCAATTTTGATTGAACTGAAGCCGAAAATAGTGGAATGCTTGTGTATGCTTTCTGCCATCATATATATATAAATCGCGCAGATAATTTGGAAAGTTTTAAATAAATTACAAATGTTTCAGCAGTGACATAAACATATTAAATTTGTGAATAATATGATTGTGTTTTGTGTATTACAAAACTTTATATTAACCCGCATTGTTGATTACGATACGAACCGTGTAATCAAATACAAGATAATATTTTATACTCTCGCGAGTGTTTGTGCTCTAAAAATGGTGTTGCTTTAAAAAAAAAGAAGATTTTAAGTGATTTTACTATACAATATAAACATTCTTGTTGCCTAAAGGATTGTTTACAGTTAAAGAATTAGTAATTAAGCTTAGAAATTATAAGTAATAATTCCAGTTTGTTGTATGACATACAAGGTTAACGTTCACAGCAACAAAATTTATCATTAATTGTGTTGCTTAGATTGTTAACATTACTTGACATAATACAAACTAGATTATTATTTGTAATTATTTAAGTTTAATTACTAATTGTTTCGCTGTGAACAATCCTTAAATTTATATATCAATTTATAAGTAATACAGGAAACATTTGTATTTTGATTTTTAATCAATAAGGAGATATAGACATAAATAATCGCCTGCGGCTTTATTTCGCCCCATTCTCAATCTGGAGAGACTCTGCCAGAACTATAGTAATGAAGATAATAAATGGTGATATCTGATTTGTGAGTGAATATGGTGCTGTCAATAACTCTGACATTTACACATATTAATAGATTTGACATACCGAAAACGCAATTTCTGATATATGTCTATACTAAGACCAATCAATACTACTAGAAATTCGCATTATGCGATTTTTACTAACCTAATTGTGTAGTATAAGTCTTGTGCTAGCCACAACTAATTTTTTTAATTTGTATAGAAAACATTTTTTTATTGGATTACGTATAGTAATAATTCGAATTGTATGTTTGTATGTAGTGAGTTTTTATGTTGTTGGCACGTGTTAGTTAGTAAATATTGTATAAACTTTTGTTAGATTTCATTATCAATTCGCCTGTAACTAAAATGCTCGCTGAATAGCTTTATATATGTCAAAGAATATTTACTGAAGCATGGGGCTTGTATACTGTTATATAAAAATAAATACACACACAGACAGGCTTTGTGGTCACTAGCTCGAAATATTCATTATTTATTTAGATGCTTTAATAAGTGCATTTCATATTCAACTGCATCTGTCTTATACATAATGTATAAAAGAAAGTCCACTTTCCCCTGAACTATATTCGCAAAGACGTCTCTGAGATTTATTTAGGCTGAGTGTCTTCCACGGAACCTTAACGCTTACGTATGAGGTTGACTACTTGTATAATAGAAAGTCCACTTTTCCCTGAACTATATTCGCAAAGACGTCTCTGGGATTTATTTAAGCTGAGTGTCTTCCACGGACCACCTTAACGCTTACGTATGAGGTTGACTACATGGCTTGAGTAAGACCACTGTGGGTGAAAATCTGTGTCATTGTCATTACCAAAGATAATATTGTGGCGAAAAAGTATCATCAGTGTTAGATAAATATGATATAGCAGATAAGTTTACGCGTCACAGTTGACCTGGAAAATGACAAATGATACACAAACACAACAAAAAATCGCGTATACCACAAACAAATATTGTACAAAAGAAATAACAATTAACCATTTAAACGATACCATAAAATTTGAAATACGATCTGTTACTTTAGCGTGAAACATTATATATATATATATATATATATATATATATATATATATATATATATATATATATATATTATATATATTAGTTTTGCTATGATCTAGCTTCTTCCCAACATACCAAGAAAGTCCGACGATAGTCATTTATATATATATATATATATATATATATATATATATATATATATATATATATATATATATATATATATATATATATATATAAATGACTATCGTCGGACTTTCTTGGTATGTTGGGAAGAAGCTAGATCATAGCAAAACAACAAACGCTGTCTCCGGTTGAATGCCGAACACGATTAATAACATATGAGGGTCGCATGGTGTAATAGTTGTTGCATAGAGTGCATAAATCTGCACTTAATTAACAATTCCAAGTGTGATCGTTATTGCGATGTTTATTAGGACGACATTCGGCTCGTGTCAATTAGCCTGTTATAATTACAACGCGGATTACTTCATCTTACCACTTGTCGTCTCTGTCCGTTACACTTGCTATATACCTAACGCACGATTAACCACGGATATGAAATTTATTACACTATAGAATTAAATCATCATAAATATGTGCTCATAAAATAAACAAGCTTTTGACTGTAACTATATTTCCTTTTTAATTATTAAGTAAAAGAATGTAGAATGAATAAAAAAGTGTAAAATCGTTGGGGTGACATTAAACGTTGCAGGAATTAAATGCTGGTTTAGTAATTAAAAAAAGTAATTAGTATAGGTTTAAATCTCTGCGGACTGTAGACGGATATAAAGTAATCCTACAATGGGCGAAGTACAGTCATCATATATGTATATATATAAAGTGTTTTAATAACATGACCGGATTTGTACGTCAAAATGTCCTCACACACTGATGAAACAAGACCATTGTTCCAACGTTCTATGTATGAATAATCAACGGCTATTCTAATACTAAAACCATTGTTTCATTTTTTTTTTAATTGTTTTCTAGAGATAAGAAATATTACTCTGGATACTTACGATTTTCATTCAATCATGGAGGAAGTATATTATATTTCAAAGGGCTGTAAGGAATGCTGTATAATGGCCAGGCCCCGGTTTACACCCTCAATTGACAAAGTGATTTTACTGTGCACTATAAATGTGTTTATTTAAGGTATGTACACTTCATTATTAGTAAAACACACACAAAAAAAACAACTAGTTAAAATATTAGATGTGCAAATAATGCTATAGTGTTTTAGAAGCACTAAAATCAAGTTAGAATAATGCATCAACTTAGAATAGATTTTAATCCTATTGTATCTAAGACAATTTGAATACTACGTCCCCAGTTTTAAGTCTGATTACATTTTACAGCATAAAAGCGGAAGCTGTAGAACGTAACGCACTTTGAAACTTCGAACTTAGCCTTTAAATACACTTAAAATATATGTAAATATTTCAACTTTTTTCATCTAGCAAAATTTTGACAAGCGTACACTTTACATATATGCAATAAGGTACTTCTGTAACTAAACAGAATCATAAAAATCTGCGGTGCCCTTCACTCCACTTTCTTACACTTTTACATATTTATTTAAACAACCGAAAATAAAAAAAAACTATTAACAATATATATATGGTCTTCAGTTTCATTAGGATATTGTCAAAATTAGGAACCCCAACCCGACGTCGTGTTTACAATAGTATCTTTTATACATTAGGTATAAGAAAGTAACAAAATAACAGATGTCTTGACGCGGAACTTGTTTTAAAATTTTATCACGTTTTAAAATTCAGTTATTCTACTGAACTATGCGCATATCGAGTAGCAAGAGTAACACCACATCATTTGTACGCATATACAACTATACATATATATGCCTGGTATTGTTTTTAAGTGTTTACAGTGTAGCTGGAGTTCGTGTAAGAGTCCGAAAGGTTCAAAGCTAATGAGAGGAACTAAAACATTTACAATCATATTCTGCTATATAGTGATAAAAACACCGTGTGGCACAAAATAAAAATTGTATCCTTTCAATGTTTCAATTGATAACTCACCAAAATGTCATTATTAGCGAATCTAATTTTTGTTTCAGCAGTGCCAATTAAATATTTCACACTTTTAAAAATGGTTCACTTGTTGGCGATGACAGCCAGTCATGGCTGATCAAGGTATTCGGTTGTGGTGTAATAATTTTCAAACGTTTGTGACATTTGTGACGTACCGGTCAAATTCGTAAATTATTTATATTGTGACAAATTTTCACTAACACAATTATTAGGTTGGAATATACACTCATATTGTATTAACCGTGGGCACCATGTGCCCATACCATATACCGATCAATCTGAATTATTAAACAATACTTATTTTTAAAAAAAAATCCTGTTTATTCATCAATATAGAAGTGACAACATCAATTATAATCTTAAATAACAATAAGTGCATCTTGTTGAAACTTTTTAAAAGTGGAAAAGTTGCAAGAATTTGCATAGTTCGCCGCGTAATGAATATAAAATATGCTTAAGACTTTTTAAAACATAAAAATGATAACAAGTTGTGTAAAGGAATAATAAACCAATATAGATTCAAGGCATCAGACATATACATTTAAAAATTAATTGCAAATAGATACAATCTTTGTGTATAGCTTAAAAATTAATCAATTATAATTGACAATTTAATTAAAACATGTGGCGTGGCCTGCACTCGACTTTCTTAGACATATTTTTGCGTATAAGATAATAAAAAGAATATAATTCCTTTAAAATTATATCATTAATATAATAACCCAGAAATGTTTGTATGTGAGTGTGTATGTGAGTGTGTATGTGTAGAACGCTTTTTTTTGTAAAAATGCAGATTGGCATAGACGGGGATCGAACTCACGACCTCCAGGGTGAAAGGCATGACACTTAGCCACTGCACCATGGCGACTGTTAATAATGTTATAAAAAATAATCAAATAGTTTATACTGAAATAAAACAATCACTACGATTCTGAAGTTCAGTCTGCTTTGAAATAGACAAAAACGAATCAAACGTCAGAATGAAATCAGTCAAAATTGGTTTTTGTGTGATAAATCTTCAATTCAAAGTTTAAGGGGAGTAGCATGTTATAATTTCAATTTTTAAGTATATAATATGATATAAGTGCATACTATTGCCTAATTAGCATATATTTTTAGCAAATACGTGTTTCTGTACATTTATTTTAATTCATAGTTAATATTTTTCACTTCAAAATGGCCAAGAAGCAGTGATTTTTGAAAATATGAGTTGCGGTCAGATTTTATAGTTCGTCAAATTATAATAACTGCAAGTAAGTAAATTTATAATTCTGATTATTAGAGTAATAAAATCTTGAAGAGATAATTCAAACATATTTAGAAACATGTTTGGTTGGCAATTTTATTCTTTTATTTTTGATGGCACAATCCATTGTATTTTAGCATATAACTAATTATCATCACTTTTAAAACTGCCGTTGTGACACTGCATCAGTTTAATACTGCAATGATACAACACATATGCTCCATACAAGGTTAAAATCAAAGTTAAACAAAATTTTGTTTAAATTTATCGGATGTTACACAGTGCATGATAAGCGATCGATTAGTTAATCTCAGCATAGTGATCTAAGAACAAAATAGCGTTCAAAGAAAGAACTCGATTTTTTCTTTATTATTATTTGCGATGTGGAAATTTGTATTACTATTATAGTCAAACGATACAAAATGAAGAAAAACCGTGTTATTATTATTAAATTACATGAAAATTCGGCATCAGTCAAAACTGACCTATGTTCTGTATACCATATGGGCACATGGTGCCCACGGGTGACCCTAGTTTATACATAAATCAGAAATACTTAATAGTTTCTAGTTGTAATTTTAGTTTTACATCCATATGTTTCAGATTCATGGCACCCACATATATTTATCACACCTGAATAATTTACAAAGATCTCGCACAGAAACCAAAGCTGTCTTCCAATTCTATATATGCATCTACAATTCGCACTGGAATACCTACAGCTAATTAATCATATTGCGCTATGCTTAAAATGCTAAACTTGTTGAATAATTTCGCGAATCTTATGTCCTGCTTTCGAGCAACTTTAATATCAGACTCAGTGGTGTAATTTCATATTTAAAATGCATAGTTCACCTACAGAGTATATGTAAAGTTCAAGTCAACAATGTATGAATAATTTTACTTGTAAAAGTAACATTTGCAATAATTCACATGATAAATTCAAATATATACTTCGCTAGACGTTATTTTATGTAATTGTCGCACATAAATGCTTACTAATAAGACCCATATTATTGTGTAAAGATTTCATAATGTTTTGTGCCACGGGATATGTTATAAACAAATGTGCACATTCATAATAACATAATGCACACTGGCGGCAAATATAACCAACAAACGTCAGGATTACTTTCGTTCTCAATGTATTACAATGTTACCAACCTTTGCAAGGCACTCGGACATCTTTGTAGACAGTTATTACAGTTTGCTTGCCATAGAAAAAGATGTTTTATTGCAGAATTGTTGTTAACTGACGTGTCAAAACGCCTGAGTGATATTAACTTGCTTCTATATTAATATACGAATATATACTTTATATAACTCTTAAATTGGTACCTATTAAGGTTCTCTCCTTTGTCTTTTTAAACAAATAAGCAAATCAAGATCCTTGACATGGGTGTAGTGCCTTAATAATAACAATTGTAGCGTTTGTACTTCCACAAATAAATGATCTCTTGTTATTTTTTAATTATCTAATTTAAAATACATCATTTCATAAACGTTCCTTCTTTTGTCTTTTTAATCTTACAATTTAAGAAATGATACTTGTAAAAATACCCTTTTGTTTTATTTACAAAATATGCCCCTCGTTTTTTCTACTTTTTAATTATGAAATGATATATTTCTGATGCTATTAAATTCTTCTGGAAGAATATAAACATGTACACTCCCTTTTTACGCCAATTTATTTGTGATATTGAACTAAACCACTGGGTTAAAGCGGAAACTTGGTATGTTAAGTTGTTTCTTGTCCCAGTTGAAAGCACGGGGTCAGAGCTTTAATTACTACGAGACCTTAAGCTGTTCAGGTCACGGGTTTGATGATCTTATACCTTGATAATTCGATATTGATACGGAAATCGAGAGACTATCGCTAGTATAAAGCTTCTTCTAAATTAGTGATTATAATTTTGTATGGCCTATACGCACGAAATGATTAAGAAATATCCAAGACGTCTATAAGCGTCTATCGTATATACGCTTGGATATGTATGCAACAAGTTACTGTACAGGACTGGCGTTTAAATTATATTTCCATATTTAACGGAATTCATAAATGCGACATTAGTAGTCATTTTTCGTGGTTATATATACATTCGTATAAGAAAGTAATCATAACAAATTGGCTGCATTGCATTTCTATAATTCGATTTATTTCCAACAAAATATACTACTGTATTTGCGAATTTTTGTTAAAAACGCAAGAAGCTCGTGGTTTCGTTGTGATTTTGTTAATTATAAAAAGATTAATTCGTGATTTTATAAACAGCGTTTATTTCGTGTAGCGGAAATTGGTGGAGTTGCCAAATTTAATAGGCGTCATGTCAACCACTGCAGACATAATGAACCAGTTTGTTACACAGGCAAAAATGTGAATATTTTTACAGTGTATGATACAAATAAAGAACTGTGAGATTTGTAGGATCAGGTTATAAATATTTTAATTATATTTTAGAGTATTCCTATATCAAAAAAATAGTAGAATGTGTCCTGTTTGGCCAGGAATGGGTTATCCAATGAACCCAGCGGCTAGAACAGAATCCGCGCACAGGTATCAAGTGACAAAGTCAATACAGACCCTTTTACTATTTTTTTAATTTATATTGTGAAAGTAGGCGAAAACAAATCTATAATTTCTAAAAACATTGTACATTGCTAAGTGAATTTATTATTTAATAAGATAATATTTGTATTATTCCCAATAGATTTACTAATTTAATGGTTTTAAGTGATTTGAAATTATTTATTTATAAAACAATTTATAAATTTGTTATTTTACATTGACATGCAATCAATATTATGCTACTTATGTAATTATAATTAATATTTGAACAATACAAAAATATTTTCTAGATAATTAAAAATCCGGCATTGGGGCCTATTGTGTTAGTTTCCCCCGCATCAGACGCCTAAAACTTGCACGTATCGTGTTAATATAGTCTTAATAGGCATTTCTGTAGGTGTATGGTGGCTTTGGAGTGAAATTTTTGTTTTCACTAACAAATAACACTGTCTACACTCACCCCTGTTATACACGCATAGACAAAAGCATTGTGTGATAAGCAATATAACACATTCTAGCGAAACTTTACAACAGTATATGACCCACATTGCTCATATCTTCAGAGTAAATGGTTAAAGAATTTCATATATATATATGTATAAATAAGCGTGATTGTGGTATTAAGATATGTGTAAATATATAAACTGCCTATGTACCATGTATCCACACATAAATTGAATCTCGAAATTTTAAAATATTTCGTTTGTAAATATATTTTTACATATAGCCGTGTATGCGATACACAAAGCTTGGGAAAATTGGAAATTTAAATTTTAAAATATCCGCACAGGTATATGAAAATCTAGACGTTTCCGCTGTCGTATATAATCTAATTATCCATAGAACATGTGGCAAAATGCTCAAAAAATACATTAGAAAAGACAAACTGGTTATTTAGTAACTCAGAAAGTAATAGGTATATGAAAATCTAGACGTTTCCGCTGTCGTATATAATCTAATTATCCTTAGAACATGTGGCAAAATGCTCAAAAAAATATATTAGAAAAGACAAACTGGTTATTTAGTAACTCAGAAAGTAATAGGTATATGAAAATCTAGACGTTTCCGCTGTCGTATATAATGTAATTATCCTTAGAACATGTGGCAAAATGCTCAAAAAACTGGTTATTTAGTAACTCAGAAAGTAATTAGCGCAATATTACTAAATTATCTCCAAAATAGTGTCTATTTTTAATAATTTTCCTTAATATTGCCGTCATAACGACGCCTAGTATTTACTTAATTGTACTGATAAAATGAATGCTAGAATCCCTGTTTTTGTAGCACTGTTAAATAAAATAACTGACCTTTATATCGGCGATCCCGACAGACGACAGTAATTCTCAAGTATAAGTGAACGAAATTTGTAATAGAATGTGTAACGCGACAGTTATCGCACACGCTAAATGTGTGAGAATGTGTGTGTGTTATTCTTCTTATCCTGCGAGGACGACGACGTGTTATGACGCGTGATTCACAACTGACGTTCGCACGCCACGCGCCCTTATTATAACATGAAAATGTGACCAATCACCGGCCAGATACAGTTGGTACCACCAATCAGCGGACCCCGCCAAAATAAACAAAAGTCATTGCGAAATATGCATTTTCTGGTTGTAGTGATTTTTATACAAAATGAAACTATATAAAAGCTTTCATTTTTATTATATTACTAGTACTGTGTACTGTAATTATGTTTTTACGAGCCGTTTATAACTCTTTGTCTCGAACGCTGGTTATTTTCCTCCCGCTTATAAATACAGAAATAAGTGTGACCGCCCAATACGTATAAGTAAAGACAATCTAGTTATGTTATTACTAACAACCACAGGGAATGAGTGTTTCTTTTTAAACATATGCCATATGTATATAAGAAATACAGGAATGCACTCATGTAACGTTGGTTGCAGTATTTCTAGGTGTAAAATAACAAATATCTCAGTTTTGTTGGTGTGGAAATTTTTGGACAGTGTAAGAAATATTTCCAGCAGAGGTTTTTCTGTATCCCTAGGGAACATATTTTGAATTGTCCACGAAGCTTGTGACTTACCTAAGGGATTCATCGCAATATTCTACTGAAAATAAAAAATAACAACCATACATGCAGACACCAATGGATATATATATATATATATATATATATATATATATAATTTGTTTTCTTTATAAATGTAAATCTATAATATCAAAAGAAAACAGTTAACGATACAAATATTTCTTAAGACCGTTGAAGTTGATTGGAAAACGTCCGTTTTATTTGAACCGTATCAGTATCGGTATCGATCCCTCCATTAATATATACTGGGGGATTAGAATCTCTTAATGCTTATACCTTTCAATGCATCATAAAATGTTTACTCGTATTTATCGACGAATCGAATGTTAAATATAATTTTACACTAATAGTGAACACACAAAAATTATGCAAATTAATAACGCTTAATTGTTACACACTTGCTGGGCTTGTTTTCATTTATAACATTCGTATATTTGTCTAAAGTTAAAATAACATTGAACACGCTAAACTAAACAAAAGAAATTATAGAAATGAGGTACCTTTATTTATTTAGGTAAGTCATTTGTCAAATGCCAACTAAAAGTATATTCTTATTATTTTACGACTAGGGTCATCCGTGGGCACCATGTGCCCATATGGTATACAGAACATAGATCAGTTTTGACTGATGCCGAATTTTCATGTAATTTAATAATAATTACACGGTTTTTCTTCATTTTGTATCGTTTGACTATAATAGTAATACAAATTTCCACATCGCAAATAATAATTAAGAAAAAATCGAGTTCTTTCTTTGAACGCTATTTTGTTCTTAGATCACTATACTGAGATTAACTAATCGATCGCTTATCATGCACTGTGTAACATCCGATAAATTTAAACAAAATTTTGTTTAACTTTGATTTTAACCTTGTATGGTGCATATGTGTTGTATCATTGCAGTATTAAACTGATGCAGTGTCACAACGGCAGTTTTAAAAGTGATGATAATTAGTTATATGCTAAAATACAATGGATTGTGCCATCAAAAATAAAAGAATAAAATTGCCAACTAAACATGTTTCTAAATAGGTTTGAATTATCTCTTCAAGATTTTATTTCTCTAATAATCAGAATTATAAATTTACTTACTTGCAGTTGTTATAATTTGACGAACTATAAAATCTGACCGCAACTCATATTTTCAAAAATCACTGCTTCTTGGCCATTTTGAAGTGAAAAATATTAACTATGAATTAAAATAAATGTACAGAAACACGTATTTGCTAAAAATATATGCTAATTAGGCAATAATATGCACTTATTTCATATTATATACTTAAAAATTGAAATTATAATATGCTACTCCCCTTAAACTTAAGATTAAACTTTGAATTGAAGATTTATCACACAAAAACCAATTTTGACATTTCATTCTGACGTTTGATTCGTTTTTGTCTATTTCAAAGCAGACTGAACATCAGAATCGTAATGATTGTTTTATTTCAGTATAAACTATTTGATTATTTTTTATAACATTATTAACAGTCACCATGGTGCAGTGGCTAAGTGTCATGCTTTTCACCCTGGAGGTCGTGAGTTCGATCCCCGTCTATGCCAATCTGCATTTTTACAAAAAAAAGCGTTCAACACATACACACTCACATACAAACATTTCTGGGTTAATATATTAATGATTCAATTATTCACCAACCAATACAAATTTATACATTTATTAATTATATTATTATACGTAATATATACTTCATCCCTCTAAACCTAACTGCTTATATAAACAAGTCTTACTTATTACTTCGTAAAAGAAAGTAAAAATATAAAGTACAAATATTCTTTTAAGATTGTCGATAATTAGGTATGTACGTAAGTTCAGAAACATAAGCATATTTGTTAGACCGTATGGTTTCTGTTGAAGAGAACAACAGTACGGGGGTAATTGAATTTGAGTGTTTAAATGTTTCTACAATGGGTTTCGGGGTTGTTGTAAATGGTCTGAAAGCCATTTATAGAATCCTTGAGTGAGTCCGCAGCGCATCACAAACTACAATTCGAATTTTGAACGCAGTCATACGTGAACATGCGGAGTGCGGTTCAGACTTGTCGCCTCCAGTGCTCACACTAAACTAATCTCATTACAGCTCTTATTACTTTTAACTAATTGTACACTTACTGCAAACAGAATATTTTATAAATATGGATTCTCTTTTGTATATGTTATCCTCTGTATCAACAAAATAATTAATGAGTACCCTAAAGACAGATAAAAATAATTGCTAAACAATGTTTCTGATAATTACAAAATAAACACGGGCATATGACAATTGATTGCATCACAAAACATCTATATATGTGCCCTCAGGGCACAATTGATAATCATTTTTGTAATCAGAGAATTTAAAACAAAATAAACCATTATTATAAATACAGATAATAAAAGAACAAGAAAGTTGAGTGTAGGCCACTCCCATTTTCGATAAATAGGATCTTAAAGCTTAAAACTCTCCGACGCGCAATAAATATAAATAATTTATTTAGTAGTACAGCGTTTTTTCTGTGATTTAAAATGTCAAAACTAACTAAAGTATATACATATATGTTAAAGAATTCTGTTTCAATGCAATGCAACGAAGCGTGAAACTAGTACGGTTAAACTAGTCTAACTTTCAGTAAATACTGTCATTCAACTATTAAATATTTTATATCCTGTATAAAAATAACGTTTCGTACTAGTTAAATCTGCAAGCACATATTTAAAAATATTAATAGTGTATCGCAGATCTAAATGAGCATTATACCACTTCTGATAATTTGTAAACATTGCACGTAAGATTCCCGTAAATATTTCATTATAATGTATTTGAAACATTCTCACACTATATTATTTTATTACATTCGTATATACAAAAGCTTAATATTCTGAATGCAAACATGACCTTACCAATGATCTACAGTCAGATGATGCGTAGTGTTTTTAATATCTATATAGTCACATAGTGTGATGTGTATGAAAATATATTTTAATTAATCATTGTTATGAATAGCTATTCATTATCGTTACCAGTAATCTAAATGTCAGAAAGATGTTTTTAAACGCGTAATATTAGAGACAGGCACATTTTATGATGGTCAACCCTAGCCTGGTTTTGTAAACTCCTCTTTTATAAGTTATATTAACCTTGTACTTGTTCAGTACAGACGTAAAGATTTGTATCTAAATATTTCAAACATCGCAAGATATTATATTTAATTGCTGCATAGAATATAAAAACATATAAAGAATTTAATTTCTAATCTGACACTTGTACTACATTTCTTCCCAGTTAGTGAACGCTCATTTGATTGGATACTATCCAGTTGTAATCAGTGCAAAATGAAATGAACAATTCAACAGTTCGCTAGACGCACTAATAAATTGTAAGGGTAAACATCAGTTCGTTAAGAAATTAAATGTTGAAACGACGTCGTGGCTGGAATAAAGTTGTCGCCAACAAACAACGCCGCATCCAAAAGTTTTGTTATCTTTTTAATTTGATATTAAAGAATGTATTTACAGTGTATGTATACATTTACGCCCTTGTATATATAAACATGATGTGTTGATGATCTTTTAATTTATGTAGTATGTAGATTTGCGCGACTAAAAAGTAAATAACACTCTGTATGTTTAACTAAAATTTCAACTAAAGTGTGCATAACACAGGCGACATTTCTCACGCGAACTGTACATAGAATAAACTAGCTCCCGTTGCTTATTATATTTCCGACATTTATCCTCTAGCTCTACGGGACTACTGGGATATAATATATTGGTAGTATACCTTGCTAATTTGCATAAGACTACTTTTACACCAATTGAATTTATTTATTTATTTACGAAACTAAAGATATATTATACCATGCTTACCCATGTAATTTTCTATTTTTTTCTATATTTTGTCGATTAACCTTAGAAATTGGTGAAGTAGAAATGTTTAATAAAAGAAAGGCGAGGGTAGACTTTAACAAATCGTTTATTTCACAATTCTTCATATAATACACAAGTTTCAAATCAAACCAAAATCAACTCATTCATCAACGAGTAATTTTACAATTCGAATCGATCAAACATTCCCAATTTACAAATATACCAAAAAAATAATTTAAAATAAAAACTGATTCACTATTGATCAACAATGTGATTGTGTTTTATAATTCCACTAAGTACTCATTAATTTCATATATAATTCAGTTAAAAAGCAATTTTATATAATAGTGGAAGGCAATCTAATATATATATATATATAGTTGCAACAATGTAACAAACACGTGACATCACACATTTGTTCCTATAAACAATTTTCGCCAACATGTCGAAAAGTCGATGACATCACTAGTTTCGTTGCAGCTAATGTAAATTAATATATCACATAAAAAACAATTAAAATAATCGAATAGTAATAATTAAAAATTGTAAATTAACTAAATACAACATATACATGTATTAAAAATTTAAATAAATTTCATACACAGAACATCCCCTAAAAAATCATTGTGTTTTCATTATTTATTTATTCATTATTTGTTACAAAAAGCGCATAACACGAACAACGAGTGTATATGTGAGTGAGTGTGTGTGTGTGTAGGTGTGGATCAGTGTTAGTGTGACTTAAAGCGCATTTATAACAGCAATCACAGTGCATCTCGATGCCAAACCCAAGTTTTCTTCGTATGATCAAACCGATGCGCTAACCACTGTTGTTCCAGCAGTTGGAAACGATCTTGACTTAGGTACAATGGTTTACCACGTCTAAAAACAATAAAATCATACATAATTTGCCTAATTATAGATTAGTTTTAACGGAATACTTTAGATCGCGATCCTCCTCTTCAAAATCGTCGAGATAGAGTGAGCCCCAGAGACAGGCGCGTCTGCCGCGTATGACAATGATGTATGTGGATGTAACGACTAGATAAATGCCGGTGCCGCCGCCGCAGTCGATCGAATGCTGCACAGCCTCGCACACGTTCTGTTGCTTACAGCAGTTTTGCTTCAGGCACACGACGGTGCCACACAACAAACATATACTTGTCTCTTGTGGCACTGACTGACACTGGCTGCACTGCCGCTCATGATAATACTACACACATAAAAACATTCAAACACACACACACATATTTTCATAAAACTGGGTTCTTACTGTGAATATTTTCTCGTACTCCCTGGGAAGACTAAGCAATCGCGGCGGATGCCACAACACGTGTTCATCAGACAGAAAGTTCCTAGCAGCGATTTGGCTGCGTCCAGCGAACGCACACAACTGTTCACACCACAGCCGCGGCGTTTGTAGGGCAGCACCAGTATCCTGGGGCCAACTGAGCGCAACGGCTGCATTGAAGCAGTCCCAGTCCATGCCCTCGGTGACCAGTTCCAGGAAATACACGAGCCGCACGAACTCATACTCGGTCGATCGGACTTCTGGCAGCACTTGCTGGTACATGTGGAAGCGAAGCAATGCCGCTACGCGTAGGAAGGGCAGACACAGTTTTTGAACTTGTTGTTCGAGCGCGTTTAAATTGAATTTTATTGGACTGGGTTGACTAGTGGACGTTGACGCGCCGTCGTCTTCTATGTACAGTTCGCTACGGCCTAGAGCGTTTACGACTAGGGATAGGGCTCCTGCTAGCGTGTCTACGCGTTCGTGCGCACCTCGCGCAAGCACCTGACCGCGCTCTGCACTCGACATGTTGCAAGAGAGCTGCGCGATCACTTGGTAATACAGCAAATTGTATAATACTTTTACGACGCATGCGAAGTAGGCTAAAATTAAAAAAATTAAATCATTCTCTCTAAGAGTAATCCATAAAATGTGAAACAAACCTTGATCAATGTGTAAGGGTAAAAGTAGGGTGAATTGTATAAGCAGCGCAGTCGGATCTCTGTAGAGCAGTGGAACTTCCCGTTCGATTGGCTGTATAGCCACTGCTGTCGTAGGTGAATCTTGCATTCCGGATAATTGTTGCCACGTAGACCAAAATGGCCATTGGGCCAATAGTCGAGCGTGCACAGCCAATACATGTAATAGAGGCACTAATAGAAAATCAAACAAAACTTAGAAAAAACCCCTACAAACATAAAAAAAAAAAATCTCGTACCCTCAGTATCTCGACTATAGTATATAATAATAATAACTCTTACCAATGCAGTCTCGTTTCGGGGTCAATGCAGGCGCCGTAGGATTTGTATTAGTAACTAAACTTCCGCCACGCTGAACCAACTCGACTTCTAAATTTGTTCGAGCTATCGACGTTACAAACAAGAACAAACTCTGGTGACTAGGCGGTCCCGTAGTTGTCTTCTGTTTAAATTTCAACTGGGTACTATTGGTCATGTCTTCCATTGCCTTCCCCATCGCTTCAGACAAACTAGAAGTGCTCTATAGGACAATAACAAAGGCTGAAGTTTTAACAGGAGTAAGAACAATAAAATACTTACAGGTGTTCGTTGATTTTCCTTTAAGAAATTCGATAATTCACTTAAAATGGCAGACATAGTGCCGGGCCGTGATCGCACCACAGCCGTGCATTCGCCCAACTGGGGCGACAGCGGGAGCACAGAATTTGCTAACTGTCTGCACAACGGGCAAAAGTATTCGCCTCTGCAGCACAGAAAATTAAATTAGAAAATTGCTAAATAAATATATTTATTATAGTATACCTATCGACTGCCAAACTCTGCTGCCTTTGTTGTGTCCTAAGAGATTCTAAATAAGATTTTAGGCAATCTAAATGTAAGTGATGCCCACAAGTTTGAACATGTACACCTCCCTCCCAGCCAAGATTCACAGATAACAACCAGGAGTACTAAAAAATATAATCATATATAAAAATAAATACACAACTAAACACTGAAACCAACTTACATTATCGAAATGTCGGTCAAACTCCTCGATCCTTCGGTCGAACTCACTCGCCTGAATATCATCGCGTCGCAGATGATACCGTTCGCTCTCACAAGTCGGTAAAGTCGCTCGCTCAGCCTGGCCAAACCGTCTGCGATGCCCCAAAACGCTGCTCGCCTGCACCAAAACCACCAACCCCATCGGTTTATCCTCAGTGCTAGGCGTCGTTTGGTTACAAATCACACAATCATACTCCTGTTTACTCGTCAACACCCCCGGCGTCTCCTCCACATTCGTCCAATCCATGCCCGAGTTAGCGGCCGCTTCATTCGCCATCGCAGTCGCTAAGAATTGCCGTTGTTTCGTCGCGAATTCCGCCATTAGTTTCTGTTGACGATCTTTCGCACGTCTGCGCCGTTCTTCACGTTCTTTGTTCTCACGCTGCATTTGTTCACGTTCGCTCTCTTGTTGCGGCGGCCATAATTTATGCTTGATTTCGTTGATGTTGTCACGACAGGAGGTATCGAGCGCGCCGATTTTACGCAGGAGTTTCGTAACGAAAAAGGGACCGTCACCGATGCAACTGTCGGTTTCCGGCGTGGAACTTGTGGTGTCGTCGGGGTCGTAGCTGTCTGGTGTGCCGGATAATTGAGAGTGAAGTCGCAGTAACAGGGATATTATGCTTTCGTTTACTTTCACTGTAGGCGGGTTTGTCGAGGAATTCTATGAAATGGAATAATTAAAACGGCTCAATATAAGCACTGTGTATTAACTGACTTCTACTTGTCGTCTCTTGACATGGAACGGTTTCCTAGAGGAGCCAGACGTAGACGGTACAATTTCTGTGGTAGTCGTAATAGTAGACAACGCCATCACTTGATTACCCGGGCCCCGATACACCGACGGTGTCCGTCCGACTTCGTTCCCCATTAAAACCGCTGGGAGTTGAGCAGTCGACGGTAAAGCTGATTGTCCAACATTTGCTACTTCTAAGGACGGATAATGAATGAACTCATATTACAGGGAAAAAGGGGATTTGTTTTACCAGTTGATGAGACATTCATTTCTTCAGGTAGAGCAACAGTCATACTAGTTTCAGAGGATGTTAGAGCTAGCGCGTTTGTCATGATTTGATCATTGAGGATGGGAAGTCTGCCAGTGCCTGGACTAGATTGCACTGTGCTCGAAGAACCAGAATTTACCAACATCATGGGCATCCACTGGTCACCGCCTTCTTCCAGCATCAGCACGTTGGATGGACCGTATGCGGATGTGTCGGACATCTCGTTATCCGCTTCTGATGCGTCCCATTCGATATCACCTAATTATTTAATTAATAGTATTTTTTATTTATAGTGAAATGTTATCGAAATAACTTACTGTCTGAACTGTATGTGATCGGCGATACTTCTGGTTCGGGAGTAAGTATGACTTTATTCACAACTGTACGCAAGTTATCGGATAAACAATCGGTTTGAAACCAATTTTGTAAATCCATATCGTTAATTATACGTTGCGAGCTCGATGGATACGAGCACATGCGACACGTCTGAAACCAATCAATTTTAGTAATGCCCCGCGCAAGTTTATATAAATATTTACTTCGTCATCTCCTGGCTCTGCGGAAACGACTGCCATATCTAGAAGATAGATAATAAGCGCCATTACATGTTCAGAAACATGACCATTGACAGCCTTATACAAAACAACTAGTGAAATCGCATGAAACACGCGCGATCGCAATAATTTCCGGGGATCCTCATACGCCTCGCTACAAGCAGCTGGCGGCCTGAACGGCGGCCACGGCGTTGTCCCGCTATTCTTCAATTGCCCACTTTGTCTAACGCTATACAAAATATTAATGAAAAATACTTGAATATTATTTAAAGATATACTTACTATTCCGTGTATCTGTCCATGGAAGTCTGGAAATCTCTCCTATGTACCGCGCGAAGAAGTACATGAATTGGATCATATTGGCATTCCCAAACGGTGGCTTTCGGCACGTACATGCCTTGCTGCATATTACCGCTAGCCTCCAAGTTAGGGGCTCGGTAATCAGCAACTTCAGCCAGTAATGTTTCAAAATCCCGGTTTTGTGATGTTCCGCAACGCTCTGGCATTAGTTCCATTAATTGTGAATGCGTTTTATCACCCATACACAATAAAGTAACCATTTCTAAACGGTTTAGTGCTGTATCGCTCAAACCTAAGTTTGTGCGAACACTAATCAGTGTTGCTAAGAATGTTAAAAAGCTCTCTAGCATTGGGGTATCGTGTTCGCCGTCTAAGTATGTGTTTTGTGGAGCGTGATGCGGGGCTAGACTCATCCATTCTTTTACATGGAACCTATTGATAAATGTGATTTTATGTTTTTTCTAAATATGTTTCTATGGGGAAAAAATGTTTTTACTTGTCAATAAGTACGTTGAGGAACGAATCGGGTGATATCCTGGTGCAGCAAACTTGCAACAGGTAGATGTCTGCGTCTACCATTGAGTTGCAAAAATTGCACTGTATATACGTCATCGCTTGACCTTTAATTTGAAGGCCGTTCCTTACCCATAGACCATTCAATATTTCGTAAAATGCAACCTGAAACCATAAGAGAAATTGCTTCGTGAAAAATAAGAAAGGTTTAAACATAAATTACGAATGGAATGTCGATTATTGTATTTTTACGAAAGCATTAGCTTAAGACCGGTTATCCTTTTTTATGTATACTTTAAGTTTAGTAAAGACTAGAAGCAGTAAATAAACTAAAATATTTAAATCTATTACGTAAATATTTAATTTAAAATAACCCATTTTTACTAATATACGTAATAAAATAATAAACTAAATGGTACAATTTCGTATTACTGTGGAGTGAAAACTATGTCGAGTGTAGGCCACTCCAAAATTTTTTAATTTGCCTTTACGTAAATATTTAATTTAAATTAACCCATTTTTACTAATAAGTATCAATATACGTAATAAAATTAACTAAATGGTACAATTTCGTATTACTGTGGAGTGAAAACTATGTCGAGTGTAGGCCACTCAATTTTTTTTTAATTCGACTGTACGTAAATATTTAATTTAAATTAACCCATTTTTACTAATAAGTATCAATATATGTAATAAAATTAACTAAATGGTACAATTTCGTATTACTGTTGAGTAAAAACTATGTCGAGTGTAGGCCACTCCAATTATTTTTTTATTTGACTTTACGTAAATATTTAATTTAAATTAACCCATTTTTACTAATTAGTATCAATATACGTAATAAAACTAAATAGTACAATTTCGTATTACTGTTGAGTGAAAACTATGTCGAGTGTAGGCCACTCCAATTTTTTTTTAATTCTACTTTACGTAAATATTTAATTTAAATTAACCCATTTTTACTAATAAGTATCAATATATGTAATAAAATTAACTAAATGGTACAATTTCGTATTACTGTGGAGTGAAAACTATGTCGAGTGTGGGCCACTCCAAATTTTTTTGATTCGACTTTGTTTTAGACGTGTTATTCTTTTGCGTTATCATATAGTCATGATATACTTGTATATTTTCTTTGAATACGGGAAATGGTTATACATAAATAATTATCTATTTCCAAGGCTATTCTACATCTGCCACTTCCTGTTTTCTCATTGTTCTAATATTTGTATAAAAATGTACTACGAAATTAATATTAACAGTCGGAAATGCCCGGAAATTGCCGAATCTACGCGTGCACACAAATCGCTTATTGTTATAATGATTGATAATGATCCCTTAGACGTAGCAGATGAACCCGAAAAGCTACCATACGCGCGATTAAGAGGAACAACACGAATACGTTCGTGTTTTCCGAAGGTATTGGTCGGGTGTTGTCGTTGTTGTTGTTCAGAAGCACAGTTTATTTTAGAGTAGATCAGCTTAGTCCGTTACTTTATTTTCTTAGTTAGTTTTGGTAAGCGACCGTGTGTAGTCGTGAATAATTTAAATTTGATGTCAGTGTGCAGCTGCGAATATTGAAGGATATTATTGTAAACATAAAGCCTTTCCATTTCACATCTGGCTGTGAAGTGAGTTTGCTGATTTTTATATTCGTTGTGGTATTTGAACAAAAGACTATAATATTTACATTGTTTTCATTGTTATGGTACTTGATCTATACAATTATTCATTTATATAAATATTAGTTCGTTTTTAGTAACCTTGACTGTTATATATTTTTTTGCTATTTTAAACTGTATAATTACTAAATTAGTTCAACATTTTGCTGTTGTGTTTAGAAAATATTAAATTACTAAGTAAGTTTTTAGTAATTTGGTATTTTGGAACACAAGATCTGTGAAAGCGTGAGAATATTTTGATATAATAATAATAAAGATCCAATGATAACAAATTTTCTGTTTGTAAATAAACACCTTAAGAAAATATTGGCTCAGCTAAATGGCTAGAATTTTTGTGCTTTATCGCGTTACATATTGATAGTGTGTAGAATCTGACCTTTCTTTGTGAGAAAAATAAACTTTTTAAATCTAGCCTATCATTAATTCAAATTAAATAATTTTTGTATCCCATTTGGGATTTTTCTGTCTATTTGAGATAAAACCGTATTTTATAACAATACGTATTGTGTATCGCGCAATTATAAAATATTCAAAATATAAAATGTAAGTCAAACGTTTGATGAGACATTTTTAACGGTAAAAACGTAGGTTCATTGTACGTTTTTTTGTCAATTAAGTTGATTTTTTAAATCTGATCAGTGTTTAAATTGTGTGTTAACGAACACGTGTTTATAAATTTGTAATACATCATCCTATAATTTGCCACCTGGGCAAATATTTTAGTTTCGATGTTTGTTGAACTATGCAAAATGAAAATATTTTTACACGAGACGTAGTTGTTTTCTAAATTTGCTTAATTATTTATTAGTAAATTATAAATATTTTTATAATAACGGCAAGAGACAAAACTTTTAACTTTAAACGACGCTTAGGCAGGCATTAGTAGTTTATATAATTATAATACAATTAACTTAGTATATTGTATGTCTTGTAAAAGTATTATGCAAAATGCTTTATTATCGAGTACAATACTTTCACTTATTGTACAGTATACACTAAAAATATAACGGTAATTTTAGGACATAAGTTATAGTATTACTGTAATGGGATTTAATTACGAAACTGTCGTAGAGAGAAATACTTCTTTCTTAATTGATAATTAGTGTAAACTCATTTAAATAAGAGCAAACTATTTAATATATAGGTCCTTTTTAAATTATATTTAAAAATATCTGGAGTGGTCTGCACTCAACTTTCTTTTACGCAGTTTTCACTAGATATAAATATATGTATATATATATATATATATATATATATATATATCCAAAACCTGCTGTCAAACTAACCAATACTCTACAGAAATATTCTGAAATGTCATTTATCTAATAGAGTCTTTTGTTTTCCTGACAAAAAAGCAGATGATCCGATTTTATAAGCTACATGCGAATCCATGGCAACGTAAACAAGATATTTATAATGTTTCGTAGCATTTTTCTCGCAACTGGTACATTTTTTGAAGAAATGTTTCAAACAAAAGTTGTGCAAAATATTAATATCCTTCATTATGAATATAACTATATTTATCGTAAGTGTAGCCGTTCTAGTGATATTGGAGATAGAACAAAAAATGCATAGAGTAAACATGCACTTCCGGTTTGAATATTCTTTTCAAAAGGAGGTGCACATCTAGGGCATATACAAAGCTTAAGTTTGAAGTTTCATAATTTTTCGTTCGACAGTTTTGGCTCTAGAGCGTTCACAGACACACACACACACAGACAGACAGACAGACAGACGTTATTTCGAAAATAGTCACATTCGATTCAGAAAAAGTCAAAACGTGTATAACCGTTGAAATCTCGAGTTCGAAATTTTTCATGATTACAATACTTACTTATTACTCTGTAAAAGAAAGTAAAAAATGGCCTTCAATCGACTTTCTTGTTGTTGCACTATCTGTATTTATTATGCTTTATTTTGTTTTAATTCCAAGAACGATTTGCTTAAATGAATTTTGTATCATACGCTACTATAACTAGGGGTTATATTCAGAGGAAGGTTCCAATTACAAATTGTCAACTCAGTTGACTAATATGTTTATAAATATAAACAAAAGAAATCTAACACTTGCACACCTAATCAGTTTTTAAATAAAATTACACATTTGCCCCTAACCCTGCCTATATTTTCAGAATCTACAATCGCATGGCAAAAATACAAATATACACCGAATCAAATGTGACATAAATAAAAATAACAAAAATGATTCTCCATATATTATTACTACTAGCAATCATTGCAGTATGTCACGGATTAAAAGTAATTACTGAAATCGATGAATTTCGTTATAAATTCGTCGAACTAGAACAAGCATTATGGAACACTGTGATAGACGAACAAACCAATTCAATATCTGCGAAAAGTGCACCCGAACTAGACTTGATTAAAAGCTACAAATCATTCGGCGACAAATTAGAATTACACAATGCCAAAGATATAACCGACGGTTTGAAACCGTTAGAGAATCTATGGATCTGGGCTCGAACTTATGGCGAACTACGCGGCGTTTACGCACTATACGAGACATTTAGACGTTTCCAGAGACTACAAACGGATCCGGGAAGAGTTCCATCCCCTAAACAGGCTTGGATTGATTTAGCTGATACGATAATCACGGATTCTAAGTCGTCAGTGCCTGATGCGTTGGGCAAGATTCACGATTTAATTAAAAATGAGAGATTGTTTCCAGAGTCCCTTAAAGTATGATTTTTCTAATCCAATTATAAAATAAACGTATATTAAACTGGTTTTTATGTGTTAGGAAATTGTCTTTGAGCAATGCGATGTAAATCAGTCACCGCAACAAATGCTATTTACTTTGTATAACTCTATTGCTTTAACAGAGCTGAAAGGGTATATGATGGTACAGTTTTCAATGCAGCTATTGAAATTGTTGAAAACCAAAGGTTTAATTACTTTTAGTTCAATGGAAAAGTTAAATATTCTTTTCATAAATTTCTTTTTATACATTAGATTCATTAACAGAAGAAGCACGACTAATGCGACATCAGTATCAGGGTCGTGCTTTAGTTACTGTAGAGAGTGTGAAATCTGCAATGAAGCAAACCACAAGACAACTGTGGAAATGCGATCCCAAACTTCACGTTAAAGGTATTTGAAATACGATCTTTTTGTTAATGTGTGTGTGTGTAAAAATGGAAACTGGCACAGGTAGGTATCGAACCCCAACTTCCCCGTGAAAATCGACTATTGTACTTAAATATTTGAATATTACAGGCGAAACGTATACGGAACTAACAAAACTTTTGCAAGCGTACATAGAAAATGAAATAGATCTAAGTCCACAGGCTAGCTGTTTTAAAAACTGCGCATATTACGATTATGGCAGATCGAATGGTTGCTATAAGAATCAGTTTTGCAGCAAACAACCGAAATGTCGCGGCAAAGTGCACAGTTGTAAATATATCGATTCCGACATGTGGATTTGTCCATCAGTAAGTATACTTTACAAACATCTGGAGAATCGACCATTTGTATAAGTAAAAATGATCTAATTCGGTAGAATCGAAATACTGACCGTCGCTACGAATACATCGAATACGAAAATGGGCGCGTTCTCGGTCGCAAAATGGGCTGTAACCGCGGCACAACGAAAGTAGACAGTTGGTGGCGTTACGTCTTTTGGCATTGTTCATACTGTATTTGCTTATGTGATGATGAAAACAATTCGGACAGATATTTCAATCTTAGAGAATATGTGTCCGATATTGAAAACAACAAGTATAGCGCGCGAAGATTTTCATATTGTTTGTTGTTTTAAGTTTCTAAGTAATTTGTTGCAGAGTTGTTACCGGTTTGAAATTTGTGAAAGTTAACCGAGTCATTCATTTGCAAATACAAGAAGCTGAACTTGAACCGTTTGGACGGATAAATAGCACTTCGTTGCACTGGAAACCGGTTGATACGTACCGAACAACCGATCGAACCGTGCGCGAGGGAAGCGATTACCATATGTTGTCGTGGGGCAAACGCGATTTAGATTTGGACGATTTGACACTGGACAGCGATCATCTAGTTACAGGTAAATAGGAAAACCGTGTAAGGGAAGAAAATTCACCGTGAAAACTGAACTATACTCTGTATACAATATATAATAAACAATATTGCAGGAGTGCGATTCCGATTAGTTGGAACTCATTTGAATTTAGAAATCCGATCGACGCCGTTCGACTTTAAAACCGGTAAAATTATTCTGCCGGAAATGAAAAGTTTTTGGCACTCAAACGACTACGACCCAGTAAGCAGGTAACACAACGAAACATTGTCATTATTTCACATGAAATTCAAATTAAAATCCTTTGTAGGAGTAAATTACAATTGGTCAGTCCAGATATACCGACGCGTTCGAATTTCCCATCGCGACTAGATTCGAAGCCGAATCAATTTATTGAGTTTACAAATTCAGACTATGACCGAGACGCTGGTCAAACAACTGTGCCGTTTATTGATACACAAGCGTTAGTTCCGGAAGTGGCGGTGCCGTTGAGTGGCGCTGGCATCTGTCACAAGGGGCAAACGAACTACGGCGGTTTTATTGCACCGAAAATAATCACGTACGACTTTAGCCAGCATATTGGCGTTAAGTTTCCCGAAGAACCGATACATACACCAATATTATTAGATATCAATGTCAATAAATAAAAAATTTTCGTATATAATTTCTTTTTTATATAAAGTATTATATCTTCAAATGTATAAAGTAAACATATTGTACTGTAGCAATCATATAATAACCGTTGTAAACCTATAGCTAACAGAATAAACACGAAAGAGCTATATGCCTGTAAACTTTTAAACCTGCAGCAAACACACTCAACACGAAATAAATAAAATGAGTAAATCTACGAACCTGCACTCGAAGTGGATGCATCATGATCAAATGAACAACATCAGCTGGCGGCAGAACTTCACGTAATTTGACCCCTTGTAGTTTGATCGCTTGACACATGAACACGGATAAATAACGGTGAAGCGGCAAATGAAAGGATACTTGCACACTGTCGTTCTGAAAAACACAAAACATTTTATTACATTTACTGCGTTTAAGCTCAACTAAAAGAAAAAAACAAATCTTTTACGCAGTTTTCACTAGTTATATATATATAACCAAAACAAGTCATCAGATTAACCAATACTCTACAGAAATATCCTGAAATGTCATTTATCTAATTGAGTATATTTTGTTTTCCTGCCAAAATAGCAGATGATCCGATTTTATAAGCTACATGCGAATTCATGGCAACGTAAACAAGATATTTATAATGTTTCGTAGCATTTATCTCGCAACTGGTACATTTTTTGAAGAAATGTTTCAAACAAAAGTTGTACGAAATATTAATATCTTTCATTATGAACATAACTATATTTGCCGTAAGTGTAGCCGTTCTAGTGATATTGGAGATAGAACAAAAAATGCATAGAGTAAACATGCGCACTTCCGGTTTGAATATTCTTTTCAAAAATAGGGGGTGCACATCTAAGGCATATACCAGTCTTAAGTTTGAAGTTTCATAATTTTTCGTTCGACAGTTTTGGCCCTAGAGCATTAATTCCGAAAATAGTCACATTCGATTCAGGGAAGGTCAAAACATGTAAATCCGTTGAAATCTCGAGTAATGATTACAAGTAAAAGAAAGTAAAAAGATTAAACTTACGATATTAGGATTAGTGAAGTATACAGCGTCGAGCCACTCGAGCAGGGCGCTAAGGCAACTGGACAGGACCCTTTTGGTCAAGTCGACGGACGAGGCGTCCACCAGATGGGACACTAGTGCCCACATGGGGTAAGCGCTGGCTTCCAATTCGGCACTAAACGCTGCGTAGTAGGTGTTCGGTTCGAATTCAACATGTTGATTCATTTCACGTTGGTTCACATTCATTCCTGTAACACATTTAATATTACAATTAAAAAAAAAATTAAATTTAAAAAAAAATGGGACAATAATACCTTGAAACATGGAGAGAAACGCGAACCACATCTCCAGTAATGAGTCATCGCTCATAAATTTCACAGCAACGGGGCGATGTGATAAAACATTGTTTAAATCGGATACCAGTGGCCAATAACAGTGGTCCTTCATGACGCGTTCGGCGCAATTGACCACATAATGGAAATTTTTGTCTTGATCTGTAAAATGAAAGGCTATTCGTAAACGAAACGTTATTGTTATTAGTAAATTTCATCCGAATTAAATATATGTACCGTGTAATGTGTTTTGTATTAAAATTTTGCTCATCATATATTTTAAACTAATAACCATAACATGTAACAAATTCAATTTCTCTGCCATTCGCAATGCTAAACTCTCGTTTGAGAACAATTGGACGCTGACATGAACCACCCGATTGCTCAGCGTATCCGGATCACCCGACTGCTCTAGCATCATAGATATCCGACTGTAGTGCAGCACAAATGCCTGCGTCAATGCTTCCTGCAAATCGAAAACGGATTATTTTATTCTTAGATATTTATTTCAAAAATTACTTTATAATCGGGATCCGGCAGCATGTTGAGCAACAGGCAAACGACCTTTTGTGGAAACTCAAATTTGACGGTCCAAAAAACGAATTCTTCCAAAAATGTACGATGAATAAGTTGTTCTTGCAGCGACGGACAGTCCTTGTATTCATCTGGTGGCTCAGGATTCGGTAGACTTTTAACCGCTTCCTCGTAAATACGCTTACTGTCTACCATAAAATTTAAGTATTCTGATTCGGCGTCAGTAGGTATTGCTGTCAATAGCCGGTACATCTGTAACAATGAATGAGTCAAGATACGCGCATTTTTAAAAATAAACCATAACATACCTGTGGATTTGTAAGTGCGGATGTCATAACATGACGCATTAACGCCCCCATATTGTTGAAATCTAACAGCATCGTAATAAAAGAATCCGCGTCTTGAATAGCGCCCTTATACGCGTCCGGCGTTCCAGTTTTGCTGAAATAAAAAATCCAATTACCAATTTACCCCATCTTTAAGAAGCTCGCTTTTCGCACAAATAAAATACAGATATTGAAATGCTTGCGACTGTACCGCAGTATTTACAAACAGTTTGCTTGAAAATGCTAGCACAATTTTTCGAAATATGAATATATAATGTATTTTTAGTAGATAATTCTGTTAATAATTGCAAAGTTAAAAGTTCAATCTAGGCTTGTACAGCCGTAAATTGTGAATATCGTTCTTCAATTCATAAAATAATCATCATTTTTTGTTGGAAAATGTTTCATTAATTTTTATATGTAAAATAGATAGATTTTGTAAAATTTCCTCCTGTACACGGATGCAATAGATCATATTTAAGCGATATATTTTAATTCAGGATCAGAAATCGTCATATAATTACCTATTTTCCCTGAGATGTTGTATTAATCTTAAGATGATTCTAGGCATCATGGCTTCAGCGACGCACATCAGATCCGAGGGAGCCGCTGATTTGTTAACGGATTTGTTGGGGCCGTGCCGATCGCAAAACCTTTTTAACACAAAAGAAAATATATTTAAATTTGCGTCGTTTTACCTAAAAATATGGGTATCCGATTTTGGATACATACCCAGTTTCCTTCATGACGGAGGTATCTCCGCAATCGCAAGCGCCACCAGCTTGACTGAGGAACATATTGAAATCGTGGCGATAGTGATTACCACTTTTGAAGCACTCCGTGCACAGAGACATACACGGTGATATACCACACGTTCGGCATCGGTAAGCGACAAAATTGGGCGTCCAAACCAGGCCGCATGTGGTTGCATTATCGTATGTTCGTACTAAAATTATTTAAAAAAACAAAAATGCTCATTCCCAAACGAAAAACAATCGAAAATGAGAAAAATATTCTAGTAATTGAGCCACGTCAGCCGTAGCTAGTACACCGGGGCTCAATTGGGAGGGCATTAGACCTGCTACCCAAAGGTTCTGGGTCCGAATCGGGAATTTGCTCATTTTTGTGTTTGACAGGACTTGTTTTTATTTTCATTATGTATGAAAAGCTAATCGTAAAATTGTTATTGGGTTTATTTGTGATATTAAAAAGATAGCAATATTATTGTTTTTATTTTTGGGGCAAACGGTGTATTTTGGTGTATGAGTAATAGGTGTGGGGGGGGGGCAAGGTCAGTGACAGTTCAGATTAGCGAAAGGATGAAATGTTGCCCTGTCACCGTAATCTCACCTATGCTGGAAAACTCGTCGGGAGTTCGTCCCCCAGCCATGAGCCATTTGCACCAATCGATGGTTTCCCATTCGTCGATCGCCTTCCGGGGATTCAGCAGTAAGTCGAGCAGTTCGTTCAAGTGATGGGGGGATGATGCCCCCGAACAGTCGGCGTGTATATACGCAGCAGCCCCACGTTTCCCTTTTTTCATCAGCACGTGAGCTGCAATTGAATTCGAGGCCATTTTTACTCAATCAGAATGTCATTTGGCAACACTATAAATATGGGGTCACGAAAATTATAAGGTCACACACAACACCACGATCGCCTAGTAATCGTGCACTATTTTCACAATAACACAAATTTCACTACGTTTAATGCTACATGATTTCCAGTTTGACATCACTACACTTATAAGAGTTCACACACGGTCATTTTCAATTTATCACCTAAACCATACATTTTGCCACTTTAATATGTTATATATCCATTTAATATATATTCTTTTACACAATCATTTTAACAAAACGTCGATGTTGATTCAACTGATGAAAAAAATATCGTGTGACAAAATGAAATAGCATGAGAATTTACACGGCACTGCACATAAGTCTTGCTCACTCATACGTCGTTTTCATCGAGCAAATCTTTTTATTTAAGGAATAATATGCAAGATGAAGTTGGCTACTCGTGAAAAATCCGACCTCGCATCCAAAAGAAAATAAATCACTTCACATCCACTACACCATCTGCCATCTAGCTATTCGATTCACTGTTACAATACTGCTGCTACACTCAGACTAGTTACATTCTTATACGAATATACTAAAGAAAGTATTTAATCAAAAAAAAAAATAATAGACTCAAAAATTTAACGGATATACACGTTTTAACCCTCCCTGAATCGTTTCTAACTAATTTTGAACTAATATTTGTATGTGTGTCTATCTGTGATCGCTCTACAGCAAAAACTGTTGATAATTAAATTGTATTACTCACAGCTAAAAAATAGTAATTAATCTTAGAAATTATAAGTAATAATTCCAGTTACAAGGTTAACGTTCACAGCAACAAAATTTATCATAAATTGTGTTGTTTGGAATGCTAACATTGCTCGTCATAATACAAACTAGATTATTATTTGTAATTTTCTAAGCTTAATTACTAATTATTTCGCTGTGAACAATCCTTAAAATTAAGACCTGCTATTTATGAAAACAATAACTTAACCAGAACTAGTGGTTTAATCTTCCTACATTTTTAATATTTCAAAAACGGCATGAGTTATGCAAAATTGTATATAATAAAAGTTGAAGATATTAAAATTTCTAGCAATTTTTGTTACATGACTTTTTTTGAAAAATCTGTCATATATTGGAAAATTGCTTTTTAAAAAGGACTTGTTACATTATTTCAAAGCAATCGTAGATACAATTTAAATGAGTTATGGAAAATTGTATATAATAAAAGTTGAAGATATTTAAATTTCTAGCAATTTTTGTTACATGACTTTTTTTGAAAAATCTGTCGTATATTGGAAATTGCTTTTTAAAAATGAATTATTACATTATTTCAAAGCAATCGTAGATACAATTTAAAACATAATAAAGAAACTAAGCATACACACATGTATATATTACATATCTGATACATTATATTAAAAGTACAGCGCTCAGAAATATATTAGATATGTAGCAGATACATGTGTTTATGTGTGCATAGGGACCGTATAAGAAAGTTGAGTGAAGGTCCCACAAGCTTATTTTGTTATAGACTACGTGCAGTAACTATAGTTAAAACAGCTGAACGCTGACCATAAAATATACTATGAAATTTCATGAATAGATAAGAAATGGTTTATGGTTTTCTGTTTTTGAGCTAAATACACTCTATTAAAATACGGCACAATGCACATAAAACGCTACTGAGATACGGTACAGCACTTGTAGACCCAATTGGGTTTAAAGCTAACTTCATTGCACTTCATGGTCACCAATCAGCTGAGCATATAAAGGATAATAATAGCCGTATTCTTTTTATACACAATCTCAGGTTGTCTCGGTTAAAACTCATCTTCTCGCTCTGTCTACACTTAGGGCAGACAGAGCAAAGACATAAACCTAAATGTAAAAAGAATACAGCTAATCTTAACAAAACTAAACATAACTGAGGAAAGGGAGGAAATTTAAAACAGTAAAATGAGTGATGTGGATAATAACTCGAGTGGCACTGGCGAATTGAGCGACAATGAAGAGAAAACTGAAGTTCCTGAAGTGATCGCTTCTGAAGAACCAGAGAAGGAGGTGACATGGAAAGATTTGGTATATGCAACGCGCACGTGTACCTAGTTCCCATAACCTAACTGCGTAATATTTAAACAGGGTTTAGTTGATATCCTGTGTACAGCTTGCGAGCAATTAAAATGGAAGACTCCATCGAAAATCCAAAAAGAAGCAATTCCTGTGGCACTTCAGGGCAAGGACGTTATCGGGTTAGCAGAGACTGGGTCAGGGAAAACGGCAGCGTTCGCCTTACCAATTTTACAATCGTTACTCGAGAATCCGCAGCGGTATTTCGCATTGATTTTAACACCAACGAGAGAATTGGCATTTCAAATCGCGGAACAATTCGAGGCGTTAGGCGCTGGAGTTGGCGTCAAGTGCGCTGTGATTGTCGGCGGCATGGACATGATGTCCCAAGCGCTAACATTAGCCAAAAAACCGCATATTTTAATAGCTACGCCCGGCCGATTGGTCGATCATCTTGAAAACACAAAAGGGTTTAATTTACGTGCGCTGAAATATTTGGTGAGATTTAAATTTTGATTACAACGAAATTGTATTAAAACGAAATATTAAGGTAATGGATGAAGCTGATCGCATTTTAAACATGGACTTCGAGGTAGAAGTCGACAAAATCTTGAAAGTGATTCCGCGCGAACGTCGAACTTTCTTATTTTCGGCCACAATGACTAAGAAAGTACAAAAACTGCAACGGGCTTCGCTGCAAGATCCGGTTAAAGTTGAAGTGTCCACAAAATATCAAACCGTTGATAAATTGCAACAATACTATACGTTTATTCCTGTTAAATTTAAAGTAAGAACGCTACCACTCAATCCCAGCTGATAGTAGACCAAAGAAGCATTCGGTCGTGTGTCTGTAGCATTTTCGGATCAAAAATTTCATTACCAAAAAGTCTCTTGTCGCCCTGAATCCAAAAATATATATAACTTATATACTTGGATGTTAGTTGTCGCTCGCTCGTAAGACCAAATTTGTGCCCTCTACTCCTCTGAAGGTACCGGAGCGATTTACACCAAATTTGCTACACTTATTATTAGGCATCACATTTGAATCCGTTCGCAGTTTAAATCCAATCGCTCGTATACTTCTCGAGTTATAGGGCCCCAATATTTAGAGCCCCCCTTAATACTGGCCTTATAAAAATAATTAAAACACCAAAAAATTCTACTAATAATTCTAAGATATTTTATGTCTACAAGATTTCTTCATATTGTTAACCCAAAGGCCATTAAAAATTATGAAAATGAAATTGCTTTTTATAAGACTTTATATCTATAACATTTGTGCAGATTTTAAGCGCAAAAACCCTAAAAAATGGCAGGATTGCTATTGCTGGATAGATCTAGCCAGCAATAGATTGCATTACAATCTTCGTTTTATTATGCTCTCTACTTGTTTATTGTTTATTCTCGCAAACGGCGAGCTGTACGCAAAGGTGCTACATATTACGTTCCTAATTGACTAAAGATTCAGAATAATATTATTTCGATGGTAATATAAATAATAAACAATAAGATTGCCAATTTATCCCCAAAATCCTTTGCAAATTAGAGAAATTCGATACTATATACGTTTCATTGGTGCAATTTCCGAATATAATATTAAATTTAGGGGATCGAACCTTTTTTTTTTCGTTCCGGTTCAATTATATATATATATATATACTGAAAACCGAAAAACCGTTATTTTTTCGGAACCCAACTGATATATATATATATATATATATATATATATATATATATATATATATATATATATATCAGTTGAGATCCGAAAAAATAACGGTTTTTCGGTTTTCGGTTTCTTGATTAAACTATTAGATATTGTATAACATGTTTTACATAATTACTTAAATGGTCCCCATAACTATTATTTGCACTTTAATAATAATAAATGTGGGTCTACAATCAGCTGGCATTTAAAAATCGCACTGACCGTGCTCTATGAAATATTTGTTCGTTTTTTAATTAAAATACCCGTTTTTAGGACGTATATTTAGTGCACATGTTGAACGAAATGGCCGGTAACAGTTTCATGATATTTTGCAGTACATGCAACAACACAATTCGCACAGCGTTACTGTTGCGTAATTTAGGCTTTACTGCGATACCGCTGCACGGCCAAATGTCGCAAAATAAACGATTGGCATCTCTAACTAAATTCAAAGCGAAAAATCGCTCACTTCTTATTTCCACAGACGTTGCTAGCCGGTAAATTCTAAACAACTCATACTTAATATATATTAAATATATACATATATATATATTAGTGGTTTAGATATTCCTCATGTTGATGTAGTAATAAATTTCGATATACCCACGCACAGTAAAGACTACATTCATAGGGTTGGAAGAACTGCGCGCGCTGGCCGTTCGGGTAAAGCGATCACAGTAGTAACACAAGTAAGTTTCTCAAAATGGTAATTCAACACACATTTGTAATTATTAATATTTAGTATGACGTCGAGTTGTATCAAAGGATAGAACAGTTAATTGGTAAAAAATTACCGCTTTACAAAACGGAGGAAGATGAGGTAATGGTGTTGCAGGAACGTGTTGCCGAAGCTCAAAGAGTTGCCAAAATGGTACTTATTTGCCCAATTGTACATTTGTAGTTTATATAGAATTTTGTTAATTTAGGAAATGAAAGATCTTGGCGATAAGAAAGGTAAGGGTAAGAAGCGTGAAGGGGATGAAGAAGACGACACGGAAGAAGCGATGGGAGTACGAAAAAGGGTCAAATATGGCGATAAAAAAGGGGGGAAGTTTAAAAATAAAGGCGGCAAATTTAGGGGCAGAGGCGGAAAGCGGTGAATTGTTTGTAATTTGTAACAATTTATTATTATTTACAGATATTTACAGACTTGGTTGAGGTCAATGTTTTTTTATTATAGATCTTGAAATTCTTTAATAAATTGCGAAAATTGTAAAGATAAATCGACCTGTAACTATTTTATATAAAATAAATATATCTAATAAGACAAATGTCTATTTTTTACACGTAACATTGAATAAAACAAGCTTAGGTACAACGTACCTATGCGTCCGCCTTATGAGTAATATATTCTTATTGTTAAGAAAATGTTTTGATCCGAGAATGCTACAGACACACGACTGAATGCTTTAGCTTCTTCGTTACTTCGTACGGCGAGCTAAAAAATTATATAAATATCAATTTATCGAATTAATTGACCATTTGCTTTAAACTTTGGTTATTGCTTTAACTTAAATATATTTTAGTTTATACTCAAATAACTATATACAGTACAATCATGAAGCTGTTCACGTCATTTATACAACTACTCAAAACCACTATATTTTTTTATAATTATTCTGTTACCATTTTATACAAAAGATTCGAAAATTAATGACGTACACCCAGATTGGCAAGAATAGCTTTGCGTGCAGTATGGTAAGAGAATTATTCGAAATTATATATGCAACGTAAAACAATTCCGACGTTATCAAGAAAATGACCGTTACCTAAAATACTGATATAAATAATTGTTTAAAATTAATCTTTGATTTCAAAATGAATAAAATATAATACAAAAGAGTCAGTCAATGTAATAACTGGATAATAATCACAGATACACTTAAAACTATATTTGGTGCATTTCAAAACGCGGTTGCACCCTCTGAAAACGGTTCTAAGGAATCCAAAAAGTGATCGTTTGCTTTAAAATCAGTGTGCGAGTTATCAACGACACTTTTCTCAAAACTTCTGCGATCATTTTCGATATCAGAGCGTGCTAGTTCGTTTCGTCGTCGTTGTTGCTGTTGCTTGATTGCCGCTTGGATTTGTTGCAACGGTTCCAGCGAATCTGGTGTCATACTGCGCCAGGATATCGATTCCAGATAACTCTTGTCATGTGTTATCGACGGCGGTAACACTGGCCCGAAGAAGCGCGTTGCTTGTATCGCAGACTCTTCATCATTGTCTTCGTCTGTTGGCGATTGCGGAAGTATTTGCAGCGATCGATGAGGCCTTGGCACATCATAGTCGGGCTCTGAGTGACGCCGACGCCGGATAGGAATCGCTAACCACTAATATAACAATGATAATAGTAAAGAAGCCTTCAGCTCACCGGGGTGGAATATATTTTTTTCATGTAGAAACTATTTTTTAATCAAGGATAGTAGTACAAGGATAGCCAAGATTGAAATAGGATACATAAGAATATATGTTTGATTAAAAGATTTAGGAATTAAACCTACCTCTTCATCAGTAAGTGGTTCGCTTTTGATTTGAACTAAACTGCTCGTAACACCCGGCGTCATCAGCGGGGCACACGTGACTTTCGTCAATTCCTCCAACAGTTTATTCAATTCGTCTGAATGCCGATTATCTGCATTTAGATTCATCGCAGCGTATTCAATCGCCCTATTACTACTGTCACCTTTCTGTCGCATTAATACATCCACAATGCCCACATCGGTTATTGCAAGACTATCGCCATCAAACGAACTATGATTAAATTTCTGAATCAATTGCCGTACACTAAGCTCCTCGGTTTGATTTGCAATTGCATCGCTTTTCTTCGATTCCATTTCTAGATCGTCTAGAATTTGATCGATTGTGTAATCCGGTTGTACGGATTCGGTTAAAAACTGTTTGACGACAGGCGAGTTATTTTTTGGTACATCGTGAAATGGGGAACGCGGCCGGGATATTCGACGCGGAGGTAAACCCGGAGGGTGGCATACATCTAAAATGAAATACGGGGTTTACATCAATTGGTTTTCTATTAATTTGTACATGTTGAGGTTCTCAGGAACGCATGCAAGTATAGATATAAATAGAAGAAGAATATAGATATTTAGTATAGTTGGGAAGGAACTTATGTTGCATTTATGAAGAGAGTAAAATAGATAAGAAGAAAACCTAATACATTTATTGTGTCGGTTTAGATGTGGATGCCACACCTGGTTGTAAATGATTCTTCTTCTCTTCGCTCTTCTCTATTTCTGAGTCAGGTTCATCTTCTTTCACTGGCGGCGCAGATGAGGTGGATTCCATTATTTCCTATATGGGAAAAGCATACTAAAATTCAATAATTGGGTGGAATAGTGAGTACAAAAATAGAAGCAGTATCTAAATTACATACAAGCAAAAAAACAGAATTGAGTGAATCGATGGTTTAAATGTGTTAAAATTTATATTATTATTATGATATGGATGAAGAATGACCTGTATATGATATGGGTACATTGTGCCCTAGTTAGAACATGATAGTTTCTGTAAGAAATATATAATTTGCCACCGTAGATTTATATAAAAACGTGATAAAGTTTATGCTAATGAGTTATTTTTCTTTGAATTTTTACATATATGTAAATGTATAGTCAAATTGCTATTGTAATTAAAATGATGTCTTTGTTTTAGAATTTAGTGTAATTCTTTTATTTGTTGCAGGTGAAATAAAAATGTATTGTTTTCTTTGTTAAATAAAATAAAAATACTGGTTCTTAACCCGTATGTAACAATGTTTTAACATGGTAAGTTCATTGTCTTTGCCGCGTCGCTGACCCATACATGGAACACTAGACATAGTTGTATAAGTCTAGTTTGAATTGTTATATACATATATCTTACATTTTTTAAATTTTAGGAAACACTATAAATACATATAAGAAGTTGAGTGAAGGCCACTCTTGGATTCAGGGATAAAGATATATATTGTATATAGTGATAACGTCGAGTGAAGGCCACATTAGATTTGTTACTTTCAAATGCTACGGTACTTACCTTAATTTGAGATTTCTTCGCTTCTAGTGTATGTTGAAGATCAAGCAGAGTTTTGACTAAATTTTGTTTCGCAGGATCTTCCACCTCTAAATTATCAATTTCCAAATAATCGACCGTATCGTAAATTGGCTCCACAACGGGTTCATTCGTTCGTTTCTTCCCCATAACTTTCATAATTAAACTAGCCGATCGTTTCTTCAAACTGCTGTCCTCTGACGGTTTTAAACTCTTCAGTCGTCTAGCAAACCTTGAAAACTTCGAAGATTTCTTCTTCTCTTCCTTACTACTACACTGGCTCTCCTCAGACTCACTAATCTTCCTCCCTTCTGGTCGCGGCGGTAAATCCGGTTCACTATAAATACCATTCAACTTTGTCGGCGAAGACAACACTTCTTCATACGTGCAATAGTACTCAATGTCTTCAGGTCTAGATGATTGTGACGACACTGACTCACTTTTAATATATTGATCATTTTCAATGATGTAACAATTCTTGTTATGATCCGTATTGCGTGTGGCTTCATACTGAACATTTTCAATGAATACTCCCGCGTATAAATCGTTCTCCGCTAACGACTTTTCGCTCATTTTCCGCTCTGCTTTCTCTGTTGCGTCCGTTTTAATTTTTGATAGTTGGTTGATCGTGTCTAAACTGCCGCCGTACGTTTGGCCGCCGATTAAACGGATGCGATCGATGATTGAGTTGCGGCGATCGACTTTGAAATGGCGTGGTAAAGTGTTTTGGCGTGCTAACACTGGCTGTTGAGTCTGTGTGTTTGGTTTTTGCTAAAACATGCAATTGCGAAAACACACGCACTTGTAACGGGAGAGTTTTCTTCTAGTGAGCACTGAAGTGGCGGAGGTGTGACACATACACTGAATCAGCGGTTTGTTTGTTACTTTAGTGTCGTGTGATTCTCATGTGTGTGTGTGTGTGTGTGTGTGTGTATTTGTTTCGTGTAATGAACAAACAACTAACCTTGGCACCGGTGGGTATTAAGTCGTCCATGGAATACCGGAAGTGGCTCATTTTGATGGGATTTGATGCGGTTTGCTGGCCCGTAGCATCCAGCAGTGCTTGCAACCATTTTTCTTGGATTGAGCGCTCTTTTGCCCTCTGAAATAAAACTACCATTGTGAAAATCATTTATTTTATAAATATTTAGTATATTTGAAAGTTTAACTTCATAACTTCTTTGTTTGAACATAATAAACAGTTATAATGTTATATTTCATGTATTTTTGCATAATTTTCGTGTATTTTGACTTGAAACTAAAGTGCTCTATGTGCTAAAAATGTGTTAAACTAACCAATGTGACCGTATTTGTGCGTGTGACAATTTGGAACACGCCGGCCGTGGCAATTCCTGGCCGTATATTTGTTACTAATCCTATATTAATTGATCCTTTACAAGGAGATAAATTCTCATACTCTTCCTGCGACCTAAAGAACATTACATAATAGAAAATACTTTCATTTCTAATGTTACGCGTAATACTTTACCTATAGTATAGAAGTAATCGTCCTTCTAGAACAAACCAATATTTTTTCCAAGTATTCACAACTTTCTGTAAAATAACGCAACATTGAATAAACCTGATAAGATTTGTATAGTTTATTTCCCTATATGTAATAATGGAAATTACCAGTTTTCCCTTCTTCTCTAAATATCCAACGATTTTGATAGATCCTGCACTTTTCTCACCCGCCATTGTCCTTCAGTTAATTCTGCAACAATTATTAGCGTTTCACCACTCCCACATAAAATCTTAAGCTAAACTTAATTTATTTTTTATTTTCTAATGTATTAATCCCCCGTTTACACTGATATATAATATCAAAATTAGTGTCGTTATACAAAAATAGGTAATTCTGCTATGCAAATAAATGAAGAAAGCATAACACAATAAAACCTAATGCATTTTTTTGCTTTCACTCAAATGCTATAGCAAGTAAAAGTAAATAGTAATAAATATACAACGGTTACAAAAGGGAAGCGATGGTTATATCACAAAAATAAAATCACTTTCAAATAGTTAAGCAATAACGATGCTCATATTATTAAAATTATCCAAAATAACGCATTATTATCAATACAGATTGTGAAAGTACAAGATAGTCGAGTGATGGCCACTCCAACTGTTTTCCAATAGTTACAATTTCATAGCAATCGTAGGGCAAATTTAAAACAAAATAAAACTATCATATATACAGATAGTGAAAGGACAAGAAAGTGGAGTGTAGCTACTCCAGTTTTTTTCTTTCGATAATACATTAATCTCGTCTGAATAAGTTCGTATATGAGAGTAAAAATATTTTGCAGGAAAATTGTTGGAAAAGAAAAACCAAAATAACTATTTCACTAGGGACAAATATGCATATATTGTTTCGTCGGTATAAATCATCTACAACAGTATCGTGGTTATCCGTTGTTTCCGGTAGATATACATTTTTTCGTTGTTGTTTCTCTTTAATACGCAATTACACATACAAAAACCATTGAAAATAAACACGATTTTATTAGTCTGTTAAACATTAAAAATAATAAAAGAATACGCGTGTGAGTTGACACATCTGGAGCGCCAGTTGAACGGAAAACGATTTTTTTTTTCCATTTTAAACTATAAGGAATTTAAATTTGTTGCACTTCCCACACTTATTTCAACGATATCCACAAAAGTATTCATGTTTCCATCTCTTCTTGATTCACCACAAATATAGCTCAAACATACCTTCGTCAACGACATCCAATAAAGAACAGTTCTCGCATACAGTCAACAGTTGCACCAAAAATACAAGGTAGCAATAATGTTTCTATCTATCCTTGATACACCACAAATATAGCTCAAACATACCTTTTTCAACGGCAGCCAACAAAGAACAACACACAAGTCTTCAACACATACATTAATGCAATCTTCCCGTGATACACCACAAATATAGCTCAAATATTACCTTTCAATGACATCAGAAGAGCATCAGTTCGCGCAAACACACACAAGTCTTGAACAGTTGCACATAAAATACAAGTAAAATTATGTTATAAATTGAAAGTGTCTACAGAACCGATTCCTGTCTCTTTCTCAGATTGTGATTAAAAGTAGTTTGTAACTAGTACATCTTTTTCACATCAAATTCACTTTCTATTTATGTTTTGCATTGTTTACTGACGATTTGTGATCTGTTTATCCATCGTAAGAAAAGTGTCTGTCGCAAAACATATATCTCAACCTTCAAAATACCACAAGTAAATTGATACTATCGTAATTCTATCTTTATTTAGCGATTTTTATATCCATATCCAATGTGTGCATTCTTAGCGTATACAAGATTTAAAAAAAATATTTATGTTGATAAGATAAATTTATATCTATATTAATGATGATTCTATTAGTTGAACGCGTGTTCCTTCGGAATAAGATGATAGATAATGTTGTTACAGTTAAGACTGAATGCATGGCTGGACAGAAAGAATGGCGTAAGACTGTAAGGTGTCTGTAATTAATTATACGTGTATTAGAAAATTCGTTGTTTCTTCTTTAATTAACTTGTCATATATATATATCATTGTTCAGAATTCGATATTTGTTGAAAGTGTGAAAGTCGTTTTGTCAATAGAATTTTAATGATTATGCTATTTTAATGATTGGACCATTAATCTCTACTGGTTTAAGGATTTAGGTATCTCGACCTAGTTCTATCTCGATAACATAGACCGAGAGTCGTTTTTTTTAGGTTGCCAACTCGTTTTAAACATATTAAAAATGTTTTGGTCATCGGCGGTTTTATAGAGAAATGTTATTATTACGCCGAAATTCTGAGTTTTGTTATATTTCTTATCAATTTCAACGGATGTGTGTATTACATCATCGTTTTTGTTCATAGATTTAAAAAAAACTTATAATCTAATATGGATATACGATAAATAAATGCAGAACCCTTTATTTTTATAGTTTTAAATAACCTGGAAGAGCTAATATAAAAAAAAATGGGCCTTTTACTTCCTTATGTAGTTTAAGAATTATTTTGTTGAAAAGAATTCATTGTGCGCAAACTTGCCTATACGAATTGTTATTACTTATTCGAATGTAAAAAACATATATTATTTACTTACAAATCGCTTTCCGTTACTATATATAATATAAGAAAACAATTTGGTGTTAATTTATAACGATCGATGTTTCGACAATACCATACAGAACACTGAAGATTGTCGAAACGTCGAGCCTAAGGTGCTTCCCCGATTTTATCCACACAACGAATATATATATATATATGTATATATATGCTTATGCAATTCATAAACTATCTCTAATATACATACTTTAGGGATATATCCCCCTTTTCCACTCATTGTAGTATTTAAAAACAATTAAAACAAATCTATAATCTACTTAAAGTACGCTAAAGTAAACACGAATAATAATTCCCTTATTAAAATAAACCATATTTTAATACCCTATAAATAAAATTACTCGGCACACTTTCAAGAAAAAAACTTACCCTAAACTAACGCACTGATGAACGCGTCAATTAATCATAAACACTCTGTCACCCACTTAACTAGAGTAGAAACAATTGAACAAACATACACTATATATACAGTTTTAAGTGAACACAAACTTATTTCGCTAGATTTTTGAAACCCTTCACAATACCGTACAGTTTGTCGGACAGTAGCAGAGTAACGCACAACATAAAATCGGTAATGCACAATGTACACATAATATGATACGGTGTTCCCTCGCGGAAGTATGTTTCCGCTCTTTTACCACATGTAGATCAGTACTCCGCCCCATTTAGTCCCTCTCTGCGTGCCGCAACAAAAATATAATTTGTTACGTACAGTAAGTTTGCAATTAGACCAACCCCTTAATGAGTAGGCAACCCAAACAACATTCCAGTGTGCCACACCTTTGTTTTATTATATTTCGTAAGCACGGAAAATTAACTAAATGATCGACTTGTATATTGAATTGTCATTTTGATTTATAGTAAATTTTGTTTCATTTTCGCAATAAAAATTAAGCGTAACTTCTATTATAATGAATACATTTGAAACACGTAAATGGACAACGCCTATGTATAGATAAACCATGTTTCATTTCTGCATGCGAAACACTCGTAAAGAAATAATAAACTTGTCGCGCCTTAAATCCCGGTGACCAACACTACACCCAAGAACAAGTAGCTGCGGTTTTGTTAATGTTTACATCAAAAAATAGAATAATATATTAAATCGCGAGAATAACAAACATTTTTTTGTTGCAACGGCCACGATTAAACATATATTTATACCCGTACGAGAACTTCGTACAAATCAAGCGATAGAATAATAAGAAACAGAATATTAGTCTTCTTAATATTCGAATCTACAACTTCCAGTATTTCAAACCTAATTCATGTTTTAACCAGAATGTTTAATAAAATTTAACGGTTTGTCTCTCAGGTAAATATTTCTTTTTAAATGTATGTAATTAAAATTGACGAAATTAAAATATTTTCAGTTATTTTACACAAAAATGTCAAACATTGCACCAGTTGCAAGCAGTTCAAAGATTGTAATAACCAAATACACGGATGATCTGGTTGATGAAGCAATACGCGCTGCAAAGAAAAATCGAAAAGGTGTGTCATTACCTAAAATAAAACAATATTTAAGTGATAACTATCAAATTGACACGAAAAGGAATGCCAAGAAAATTTGTAAATATATCAATAACTGCTTAAATTCCGAATCATATATAAATATAACGGGAAAAGGTTCTACAGGTTCATTTAAACTATCTGAAAAATATGAAAATGAATTAATAATGAAATCAAAAATAGAAATGCAGAAGGAGAAGGCACAAAAGAAATTGCTGAATAAGAAATCTAAATCGAAAGCACCAACCGTTTTGGCGAAAAGAAAGAGTATCCATCAAACGCCAAGAAAAGTAAAAATAAAATCTGTTACGAAATCGAAGACTAATTCTAAGAAAACGCTCAATGAAAGTGGTGGGGAAGATGAAGTAGTTGAGAACCCAAAGAAAGCACAAGTAAAGGAAACAGGGAAAGGAAAAAAGATTTCGTCAGCAGAAGAGAATGAAGATAAGAAAGGGAAAACACTACCTAAGAAAAAGAAGAAAGAATTATCAGAAGAGGAACAAGATAACAAATTAGAGAAAGCAGGAAAAGTGATAAAGACTTCGTCGCCAGAAGAATCACTGGAAGAGAATGAAGATAAGAAAGGGAAGAGACTATCTAAGAAAAAGAAGTTAGAATTATCAGAAGAGGAACAAGATAACAAATTAGAGAAAGCAGGAAAAGCGAAAAAGACTTCGTCGCCAGATGAATCACTGGAAGAGCATGAAGATAAGAAAGGGAAGACACTACCTAAGAAAAAGAAGAACGAAATATCGGAAGATGAACAAGATAACAAATTAAAGAAAGCAGGAAAAGCGAAAAAGACTTCGTCGCCAGTGGAATCATCAAAAGAGAATGAAGATACGAAAGGATCTAAGAAAAAGAAGAATGGAATATTAAATGATGTTACCGCAGAAGATGAAGGAGATAAAAAATTAAAGGAAGCACTAGCTGATAAAAAGAAAGAAAAAAGGAAGAGGAAATAATAATAATCATGAACAATTGAATTAAAAGTATCATGAAAAGAAAATAAGAAGAATACTTCATTCCTATAATAATAATTTAATTTTATATAAATGTGATTTTATTTTGTAACTATTTTATTTGTCAATTAATTTTCCCTGTTAAATGTATTAGGTTTATATTTGCCTGAATGTATAAATTAAATTTAAAACGTCTCCTTTATTCATCTCCCACAAAATTGAATCCCAAAGATCTCACACGAGGATCACCGCAACCGCAGCTCGTGGAACCGCGAGACTGCGCACTCGATCATCCAAGTCAAAGTTTCCCTGCTGCAACTCACCAAGCGGCAAGCGCGAGCTTTGCCAACAGTCGGTTACCAGACATTCTGCCCTGACGTAGTGCCGGTCAAACGCGCGTCCTATGTGTACGTAATATAAAACGAAAACATTGCGCCTCTTTCAAATCGAAAATGTTTCGGCAAACAGTGTTTATTGTTTTGTGTACGTTTCTTGTGGCCACAACAGTGTGTTTTAATTTGGAAAATCGTCAACCGATTGTTAAACATGGTGAACGTGGAACATATTTCGGATATTCGGTTGCACAACATAAAATGTATAACTCATCAAAAGTTAAGCATAATTGGTAAGTTGGCGCGCGGGGATTTGATTTCATAGAGTTGGCTGAGTGGTTTTGAATATTTTAAATCTGTCGCGGCACTTTGAACACACGTACACAATACACACAGGTGTTTTACCTGAGAACCACAACCAAGGTCGTACCTTTTCATAACTGTTTTACGAACTTAGTTCTATAATCGTTATTAAAATGGAACCCCAATAAGTGAAATTTAGGCTAAGTAAGGTTTTAGTAGTGCTACCTTTGATAAGGGGTGATATTGGTATCGTACAAACGTGAGAAATAACAAGATAACAATGCTTCCTGTTTATATTTTTACCTGTGCACAGTAAAAATGTAAAATAAACATTTCTAGCTAGATCTTAGTGTATTTGTTGAATGTGGCAGTCAATATTGAAATATAGAGATAGCACAGAGGCTGAGAATGATTGATGATGTTTTTTTATGAGATAACTAGAATTTTTAATACATGTTGCGTAAATACGACGCCTTGTTGAGATTCAGTAATTGTAATAGGGTAAAGTGTTTCCTTTTCGTCATATAAAGGAATTGAATTGAATAACAAAAAGCGCATGGACATTGCACTGTTATTTCAGTAAATGCAGGGAGACGCTATATTATTATACGGTCTGTTATGTAAACATCGTATAACAATTGACCTCTCTCTCTCTCTCTCAATTATTGTGCATCTGTGACACGATTTCGTACGTAGAACGAATGAATGAATAAACAGGTGAATAAAATTCTGCTATCTGTATAAACATTCACTGAACTGAACACAATGAATATATAACATGCCTTATTTAGAATTGACTGTTACGAACATTTTACTATGTGTTACATCTCTGAGTTGCAACCGCTGCAACCCAGCAAATATGTAGCATATACGTAGCGCATGTTACGTGTCGGTTACATCGCATAGATGTATTTTATTTTTTATAACCCCCTGCCGCTTATTGTATTCTTTTTATGCTATACGAGTCGAACAATGTGCTGAGACAGTGTAGGGGAAACGTAGTACGTAGGTGTAGAATGTTTTTTATTGTTTGTTTGTAATCAACGTGCTGCGTGGTTCATTCGCTGGTAAGAATTGTCTTGTGTGGTCCCGATTATTATAAATTTGATTGCACAGGAAAAAAAACTTATATTTGGCAAATAGTTATTTTCATTGCCCTTGTGTATGCGTTTAGGTATTAGGAATGAAGGTTAGCGGTCAGTTCAGCTAACAAACGGCAACGGCAGTGTGTGTGCTGTGTGTGTTCGTTGCATTTCTGCGAATGGCAGCTCAGAACAGGTAGGCAGCTAGAGGCGGTGCTGATGCTGGCATGCTGCAACAGTGACTGACCTCGAATCTTCACAGAGGGTCAACACCTCATTTATAGGATGTGTGTGTGTGTATATATGTATATAAATATGGTTGCGCTGAGATGAGCGACGTATACAACGGCGCCACGCGTCCACCCCAAGTCCGGTTTAGTCTTTTGTTTTCTTTCTTATAATTTTTTCTGAATTCGTTCTTCGTTGATGACGGGACATCTGTTTTACTGTCGCCTGAATTATCTCCAAATAGGCGACTACAATTATTCACCCAATTTTTTTCTCTTTTTCTTCAACTTAGCTACATTATTTGTTGTATATTGAGTATAAGAGAATATTATTAAAGGTGAAAATCGAGTTTCTAATGTTTCGCTGCCTACTGTAGGCGTTCGGACCGATTATAAAAGATACAACTGAACTGAGAATAGAAACAAGGCTTGCATTGTTGCAACATCACAGTTAAACCATTAACGGTTTTTTTAATTATGCCTACTACATATATATATATATATATATATATATATATATATATATATATATATATATATATATGTATATATATTTACGTGTGTGTTGAGAAATCAAATCGTCTAAACACCCACGTATGTACTCGGGTATGAAGTTATTAACGAAGTACCTTATATGGTTGGCGTGGCCTGATAGTATATACACGAATACATCTACAGCGAACTTCACGTCGTTGTTCGTTGTAAATAGGTCTTGAGCATCGGCATGTTTAACCATTATTACCTGGATAACGTGGCACCGTTATTAGAGAATAGTGGCCAACTATTCGCTTCCAACAACATTAAGGAGATTCTAAAAACCGTTTTTTTTTTAAATTTCATTTTCGTAATGTACATATATTTAAGTATATACACAGAAAATTTTATGTCAATCCGACGAATATTCTCGAAGTTACACGCATATTTGTGAAAAAAAAATTTACTATGTGTTAAGAACGCGTTTCTCTCAAAACTATTTTTGTAAAGTCGGCGGAGCAAGATATTTCGGAAACGGCTGAACCGATCAGTCTCAAATTAGCACACAAGCTTAATAAATATATTTTTTAGTGTATAATGGAAGGTTTTTTCGCGCCGATAAATAGTTTTCATTTTATAATCAATTTAAGGCTAAAATCGCCATTTTGTGTTTGAGAAGCCGCCATTTTGTAAATAAATAATATTTTGCTTATTCCTTTGATTAAATACCAGATAATACCCTTATATTAACGAATTTATTTTTGTTTTTTCATTTTAAATGATCCAGTCCAGATATATCGTGCACATACCGTAAAACCCCTTTTTTTAGAGAAGCTCCCGGAGATCGGCTATGGCAGCTTCAAAAATCATTATTTTTACAAATAAAAATTTACAATATAAAGTTAATAGCTACCACAATATGCATATAAATTTTTACTCTACTAAATTAAGATATCTAACCAGGAAAAATTCTTCAAAAATCGCCTCCTGATTGCGTATAACCCCTTTAGTTTAGAGTGGTCTACACTCGCCTTTCTATGAGATATATAAATATGAGAAGGTGTAGAAAAAGAACATGTAAAAAACAGGTGATACAACCTATGTTATTTACACATTGGTGTTGGGTCGAGCCAAGAAACAAAAGAATATCGCGTCTGAGAGCAGGTCTGCGAGAAAAAGAAGAAAACATGAGTGGCTGGAACTTATATCTGTGTAGGCTCCGCACCTAAAAAGAAATCGTATGGGCTAATAGGTAATTTATTTTGCTGGATGAAATGTTTCATTTTGCCTGATTTTCGATATTCGCCGGATATGATTATACAGTAGCGGTCAAACTTGTTTCTATGCGTCCATATGTGATCGCCTTTGTTTGAAATCCATCGTACACGGATATCAGATATTACTATTAAAACAATTATTGCAATAAAACTTATAGATTCTAAGGCTTTACATTTTAAGTAGTAGTGTTATTATGCAGCCCTTACCGTGGAAGATGAAACCTTAAAAGGTGTGTCTTTAGGTGCGTCATTGGGAACAAAAAGATACCCGTGTGGACTGAAAGAAAGAATCTTTTTCTTTATTCGATTGTGTTCACACTCACCACACGCCGGGACAGGTAATAATTTTCGGAATGTCATTCCTTTCCCTATGGGTGGTGCCCCACTCAAATATCATAGGGGATGAGCACATAGGACAACTACGCTAAGGGGTTGTTGGTATTTCACAATATATTGATAATTTACCGGAAAGGTCTCTCGCACAATTAGGTCACAATATATATATATATATATATATATATATATATATATATATATATATATATATATATATATATATATATATATATATATATATATATATATATATATATATATATATATATATATATATATATATATATATATATATATATATATATATATATATATATATATATATATATATATATATATATATATATATATATATATATATATATATATATATATATATATATATATATATATATATATATATATATATATATATATATATATATATATATATATATATATATATATATATATATATATATATATATATATATATATATATATATATATATATATATATATATATATATATATATATATATATATATATATATATATATATATATATATATATATATATATATATATATATATATATATATATATATATATATATATATATATATATATATATATATATATATATATATATATATATATATATATATATATATATATATATATATATATATATAAATTTCAATACAATAAATTGAAAAAGCTGGGGTGGCCTTTGCTCGTCTATCTGTATTTATTCAATGGCCAAGCCCGTTTGTTTCTGGTCCAATTTATGCGCGTAAAATCATTGTTAGTTTATGGGTTTGTCGACAATCTATTGTTTTAATCTTTTGTCCCCAAAGCTGTTGTATTTTAACCCTTTGTTGTTTGAATGAACACGATAACCTATTGTTTTTCGGTAATCGACTATGCCCAAGAAATATTCATTATTATACGAAAATCCCTAGTTTTAAACCGCAAAATCTACTCATACCGTATTATAGTCGGCTACTATTTGTGGCACAAATATGTATTCAGAGAAGATATGATAACATATTTTTATATAACAAGTACATTTACACAATGATAAAAATTTATAATAATAAATGTTGTATCATTTTGTAAATATTGTATCAGATTTGTCGGTAACAACACATTCTTCGTTATATTTTTATCGCAGGATGTAATAAGGTATATTTCAACAACGAAGTCGCTGGTCGTCAGCAAAACAAATATTTCTGCGAAACAATTAATACACTAATCCAGTGCGCGTCTGCATCTTAAATTAAGTAGTTCAAAGGAACTGTTTACAATGTATCAAATAATTTTAACCGTTATTTAATATCATATATTTGTTTTCCATTCAATTAGTAAAGATTGCAATGCGTAATGAACAATAATTTTGATTATCAAAGTACACGTTATGAAAACAGCTGACTGTCTTCATTTTACGTTCTACTTGAGATGCCATGTATTTGAGACAAGTTATACTTTGTGCTGACCGATCAAAGGAAACTACTGTTTTGATTTCCATCAAATAGAGCAAGCAACGCGTTTTTAAAAAGTTTAGTATTGCAGATTGAAGTACTGAGAATCGTTTAAACATATATATATATATATATATATATATATATATATATATATATATATATATATATATATATATATATATATATATAAATTAGGCCTCATTGTAAAATTCCGTAAATACTGTTTATTTTACGTTTAGTAATGGATATATTGTATCTTATCTTGTAAATATGTCGAGCGAAAATCAATATTTAATAAAAACTTGAATTAGTTCATTAATAATAGGTAATCTATGTTATCTTGGTTGTATAAATTGAGTTGACACTCAATTTAATTGCTAGCTCAAAAGAACAATAAAAATTTCAAAGCTACTGTACTTATAAAAATAGCATTGTCTATTGCATGTTTGAAATGAAATTAGGTTAAAATATTCCCAACATGAGAATGTCGTGATCGTGTTGATAGCGACAGCAATTTCCGATGTACTTTTGTCTTTCTTCAGGTCACAGCGGGTGTCGCAATTTTAATATCGCTAGAAACGTAGCACACAAATTGTCTATTCTTGCCGAATTACACCCATTTTTAGCCCGAATAAGCAATCAGTCGTATGTCTGTAGCATTCTCAGATCAAAAATATTCCTTAACAAAAAGTGTTTGTCTCGTCGCCCTGAATCTAAAAATCGCAGTTTAAATCTAATCGCCCGTATACTTCCAGAGTTATAGGGCCCCAAAATTTAGACCCCCCCTTAATACTGCCCTTAGGAAAATAATTTAAACACTAAAAAATTCTACTAAAAAGTCTAAGATATTTTATATCTACAAGATTTTTTCATATTGTTAACCCAATGGCCATAAAAAATTATTAAAAATTATAATTTTGTATTTTAGCATATTTTTACATTTTTAGCCTCTACTCCTCTGAAGGTACCGGAGCGATTTACACCAAATTTGCTACATATATTATTTAGTATCCTATTTGAATCCGCTCGCAGTTTAAATCCAATCGTTTGTATACTTTCTGTGTATTAAGGGGGCTCTAACTTTTGGGGCCTTATAACTCCGGAAGAACTGAGATGCCACAGAACATTTAAAAAAATGCTTAACTTTGAGAGATGACAACATATATATTCAGGTCAAATATGAGCCACATTTTTATCCCACACACTCATAAAACTGGTGTATGTGTAAGTTATTCGTAAAGCAAACTTTGAAGCCGTGTTATGTTACGAAAGCTAAGCTGTAAGAAGACTTTATTTTCCCATGGTTGCGAGTTGAGTTGACCGAAGCCGATGCGTGGTAGTGCCCACACGACAACGATAAACGTACTCTGTGTTCCTTCTTCTTCTTCTTCATCGTTACATTACGAGTGTGCATATAGGTATACCGGTCGAGTTTGGCTCCACAGTCGACAGTCGCTTTGGCCAAGTAATTGCACAGTAAATCTGTCGGTTGGCTTATCGGAATTTATTTAATTCCCTTTCCTCCGCGCCCAGTTGCGCGCGATTGTTGTTGTTGAAGTACATATACCTACCTAAGGTGGGCGAATCAACTATACAAATATAGACTGACTCGAATCTCGAGATCAAATTGACGGATTATCGACAAAGGCAAAGGGACTCAAACCTATAATTTACCCAACCTCCACGCTGTTTTATTTTCATTGTAATTATCTGTGCATTTTTTCTCCTGTTCTCTGCTTCATAAACATATAATACTAATACAACCCGTGAGCACCATGTGCCCATATCATATACATAATACTGATCCATTAAAAGAATGGACGGATTTAATTTCTAGACGGTTAAAAACAATAATTTGAAAATGTTAGCTACTACCTAGCGGTCCCGTGGCGCCCTATTAGGAATGAACGAGCATTTTATTGACCTTTCACTGTAACCTTATACGGCGTTTAGTCTCATCGTGTGTCTGTTCGAGTCACACACAACAGAAAGTGCCTGATATGCCATGTTTGTTACATGGAAACATGACGTTCATTACCCATGCATTATTATTACGATACAACGGATCGGTTTATATATATTGTACGCTATGCCATTATAGACTAATCTTCCTAATTAGAAGAACATTGCTTGTTAATGAAGACGCATCACACTCTGTTTTTTAATTTACACACACACACATACAATCAGTTAATTAGTTTTCCTTCACTATCCATTCTTAAACGAAGGGGAATCATTTCCAAAGCCGTTACATACATTGATTAAATTTTACTTTCTTGGACAAAGTCTAAACCGTGAAATTCGTGACTTTTCTGAACTTGTATATAAACAATGTATTACTCATTAGTGTGTTGCATCACGTAATATTGAGTTGTATAAAAGTTATTAATAAATGTTGTAAAATAGATGGAATATTATAATAACGGTTCGTATAGAAAGTCGACAATCGTAATGTAAAATAAAATGTTTATTGCACTTACAATGGCGTCGTGAAATTGCTGCAAATGGCCGTAGGCAGAACAAGTAATTCACACGAAGTCGAAGCTGAGGTCTAGGCATAGGCGTACAATTGTGGGTGTTTAAGAAGTAACACGGGATATGGAAATATACCCTGAAATTATCGTTACTCAATAGAAACTGGCTAGAGAGACAGTGTTAGACGGTTGAGAACACTGTAAGAAAAGAGTGGGGACACGAATGCTTACAAGCTAGCGGCAGTTGAGCTTGGTCTCTTAAGCAGAGCGCATCTAGTATAAACTTAATTCACAATAACACAGTTGTTCTTAAAACTAAAATAAAATAACATCTGAAATGTAACAACTATTCAAACTGACAGAGTTACTGTTCGTGGTATATATGTCTTGCCATAATCGCTTTTATAGTATTTTCTTTGTTAGTTTCTTATACGCAGTAATACGATAAGGCGAATATTAAAGCAACAACATTATATTTTATATTAAAGCAACAGTTTTTGCTAATGTAATAAAATAATTCGAATGATTTAGTACAGTGCAAAGGAGCGTAATTCCTGTAAAAATGTTTGAATATTGTTTGAGTGTGAATGCTAGCCTAGATACCAAACGAATTTAGGTCACTAAAGCAGGGTAAAGCAGGCGACTATTTCTGTGTATTATGAATGCTCTCAACTATAAATTTCACATTCCCTAGTAGCTATGTGTGGTCCCCATGCGTTTCCATGTATTCTTTACTCATTTATATTTATAGAAACGAATTTATATTAATAATTACGGCGCTCATATAAATACATAACTGTAAATATATGCAAATGACAGCGTTTTGTTAGAACCCATTTATATGTTTGTTTCTTATCTGAATAACAATGACCATTGCACTGTATTTATAAGGCAACTGTTCAAAATATTCAACTTTCAAGGATTTTGTATATTTGTAAGATATAATTGTGTTCGTATACGCAGTAATAATTAAAAATACACGTTTTGAGCCTCCATGAATTGAATCAGACTATTTTTAGAATAACGAAAGGCAAAACTGTCGTACGTAAAATTGTGAAACTTAAGACTTGTTAGTGAACCGGAAGTGCATGTTTACCCTATGCATTTTTGTTCTATCTCCAAGTATATATGAGTATTAAATGTGTATACGAAATAATTGTTCGTTGGGTTTTGGGATTGTTATAATTATTGAAGAATAGGAAAATAGGTAAGGTATACCTGAATATTTGGTATAACAAAGCATATATCCAGGTGTCATGAACCAGAGATTACAGCTGTTACTGTATGAAAATACTATCCAATTACTATTGTTATCTTTCAACTGAAAGGTAACTAATTGAATGTTTTTAATAAACAATTTATTTAAACGGAATTCGTATTTAAAAAAAATAAAACTTTCACCGCGTTTCTCTACTTTGTAAACACTGCGTGGGTGTTACCTTTATTTAAAGTACATATACGTAAATATTATTTATCCAAATATTTTGCGGTTTAAATTTATAAAGAAGACAATAACCTTAGAATTTGATTAGTCATGCGTAAGAGGAAGTCAACGAACTAGTAGAACAGGCCTAAAGTATATAAGACAACAAAAACATTTGAAGGCATTTTTATCAAACAGATGTTTATGCATGGATACTTTTCTACAAATATAATTGTCGTTATACTTAAATTAATACTGTGTTGAATTAAATATTTAACTATTTTATTATAAGAATGTGTTATTTCCCTCAATAAAAGAATCTAATTCCAATTAATTGTAATCGATATATAAGAACGAAAATATCGATTTAAAAGCAATAAAAAGAAAAACAAATAATAATAAAATGGCAGTGTTTCCTGTTTCCACTAGAAACGCGGTTGTAATTCTTGCATGTTGTATAGTTTAGTATCGGACTTTTAATTGCGCAAAAGAAGAAAAATAAAGTACAAATTCGCGCTGCTGGATGAGATTCCATGACAGATGCTGTTAAATTATTATAGAATGTCCTTCTCTTTACTATCGCAACCGACATCGAATACCTCACTAATAAATGTACGTTTTGTAATTTACACGATTATAAATCAAGTGTTTTATGTGTTACCAATTGTAGGAACTAAATTCTGTTTAACCTACAGTTATTTTATTAACAATTTTCTAAAAGGGTTCGCCACTCAAGCCACTTACGTTATAGCCAGTGACTTAACTAGATAACGGCAGAAAGTAACCTTTTCTGTACTAGTGATAAGCGGGTATATATTTAGAAATTAATTATGTTTAGTTAAATGCAGTTGTAGCACGAGCCATTAGATAGTGCAACACTCTAAACGTTAATCTTTCAATTTTAAGTATTGTAATTTATATTATCACACTAACATGTATGGAAATTTAATTGTATTATGTATAAATAAACTACGTTTTCTATGAATTGCGCACAAACACTCTGAGGGTCGAATATAAAATATTACAAACTTATGACAACAACAACGAATATATAGAAATCGATTGGAACGAGACAGTCCCGCATTTGGTGATTTATTTCGTAGTAACGGCATACCCGTATCACTAATATATTGTCACTTATAATATATAATGTTGTTTATTACAATTATTGTGATATGAATAATAATTTATTTTATTAAAGCAGAAACCGCTGCTATTAGGTATATTTATTATGTTTTATTTTGTTTTAAATTCCCCTACACCTGAAATAAAATCGTGTATGTATGTATAAATTTGGGATGGTCAAACGTGTATTTCCGTTAAAAGCAGATATGATCCGTATATTATGTCATATGTTTGATGCGCTGTTTACCGCTTCCTGTTTTAATAATAATAATTCATAAATAAGCGAGTGTATATTGTGCGTGGCCTTACTATTACATTCAGAAGGATATAGTAACCTATATTTTATGTGTAGTTACAGTACGCCTGTTGTACTAAATTTAATTATAGAACACGCAGTAGTCAGTTTATGTTTAAAATAATAGTTTGCCCCAGTACTGTAAATGCAATCAACGAATCGTCTATGAAATAGAACGGATATTCCAGTTGATTGTTGTTATAGGTAGGGGGCTATTAGTGCCAGGCTCGTGCCAGCCGCAGACCATATTGTAATTAGTCCGTGTGTGTTGTATTAAAAGCAATCAGAAATTAGATAATAAGCTACTATTTATACGGCTTTTATAATTCAACTCACACATAAGTGTTTACCGCTTCAGTAACTCACTTCAGAACACGCTGGAATTATTAAATGTGCGGCCCCATTCGTAATCACGGGTCATTGTTTCAATAACTCGAAAACGACACGAATTAGAGAAAAGTGAATAGTATAAAAGTTAAAGATATTCAAATTTCTGGCAACTTTTATTAGATAAGTTTGTCTGTAAAATGTACCATTTAGTGAAAATTCGCTTTTGAAAATAGCCTTATTGTGAAAACATTTCTAACCCAATGAAACTAAGGAATTGCTAAGTATAATAAATGTATTGCTAAGTTCCGTATATGTATAACACAAGAATCGCATTAGCACGATTAGTGTATCTATAAATAATTGATACGATTGATTTTTCTGGTGGTGTTTCCTCCAACAATAATATCGCCAATGCATTTCCGTGCCGATGTCAAAGATAATGGCGTCGCAATAAACGAACGCCATCTGTCAGCACGATAATAGCGTTTAGAGAAGGAAACAGGTATAATAAACAGATATATGTGACGAATTTCGGAAGCTTTTTATCGCAAGCGCCGTATCTTATCTTGTCCTAAAAAACTGTATTGACGATTTTCGTTATTTAACGATTGCCGCACCTATACGCCGATTTTCTTATCCGAATGTCCTAAAGGTTTACTTATGCCCTAAATTCGACCTTCTTATCATTAAATTGTCGAGTTAATGGGGAAGAAAACTCAATTAAACATAAAACATTTTATTCAAAATCGCTGAATATATAAATAAACTTAGAGTAATATTATTGGGGTCCCGATGATTCCATGTATCCGCCACCGTCTGGATAACTTGTATCACCGCCTTGTGGAAACGAGGATTCGAAGCCTCCACCCCCTCCTTGTGGAAACGAGGATTCAAAGCCTCCGCCCCCTCCTTGTGGAAACGAGGATTCAAAGCCTCCGCCACCACCAAACGAAGACTCAAATCCACCTTGTGGAGAACTGGTCATGTTGCCACTATCTGGGAAAGATGTAGAGAACCCAGAACCAACTGGTTGGGACGTCGTTGTGCCAGTGTCAGGATAGGAGGTTGTCATATTTGCTTCATCTGAAACATATTACAAGAATGACATATTTATATATATAGAAATTAAATAAGAAAATCCATAAATAATATGTTTTAAAATACCTGAATTACCGCAGAGTAACGCTAAACAACAACACGCCATGATTTCAACTATTATGGTCACTCAATTAGTATATATATATATGTAGAAAGAGATATTGAAAAACTTCAAACAAATGTTATCTTATCTGTGGTTTGATAACATCAAATCTTATCATAGGTTAAGTGCTTAAAATTCAACGAATTATTTTACATTCATGCCAAATACATAGATTATACATTTTTAAGAATGACATTTCTAAGAGTCCACTTTATCTAAAACCACATACTAATACAGCAAAGAACAAGTTAAACACTGGAGTGGCCTACACTCGTCCCCATACCCGCTGCAAACATAGCTAAACAAGGTTTCGTCGAACCCTTAAAACCTCTTTATTACAACATTAAAATGAATGAAATTTTTATTTTTCAGATAGCCAATACTTCGCTCTATGCTTCTCTAGTTTTCGATTTTCAATATTTTGCTTAGATTTTTTTTTATATTGTTCTTTATTTACCCTATTTTCAAATGTCCATAGTTATTATTGAGATGACAAATTTAAAAATTCAAAACTAGACAAGCATACATTGACTATTCTTCTACCGGAATATTCTAAAAGTTTTATTCAAAAAAATTAATTAGCAAGTATTTTACGCGATATTCGTGCGCTTCCCCCTTTACACCGACCTGTAAGGACGGGCAACCATGGGGATTCCTCTTAAGTTTTATAATTTTGCCTTCAACAGTTTTGCGCTCTGGGCGTTCACAAACACACACACACAGAGAAGGCATTCCGAAAATAGTTAATTTTGATTATGAGATTGGCAAAACGTGCATCAAGTTCGGAAAATTGCATATGATTGCAATACTTCCTTTTAGATTTCGTCCAAAAAGTTAAAAAAAAAACTTGAACTTTGCAACTTGAAATTGCCTTTTTGTGCTATGATTAGAACTGTTTACTCTTATGCTCCAACCATATGGTTGAATATGAGTATAATGCCAGAAATACTGCAATCGAAAAACAAGACAATCAAATGTAGACGTTCGTGTGTGTGTGTGTGTGTGTGAACGCATAGAACTACGAATGACACATCGAGACGAAATATGCCCGAAATAATTGGATTCAATAACGCAAATGAGTCACTAGGGGAGTTGTGACCCAGTGTCCGCACACAAAAATAAGTGTGCACTCAATGCTCGGGACAGTTTGATCGTTGATGGGGTCAGTTTCACTATTGGGGCGGCAGTAGTGATCTACCAAATATTAATAGTAAAATTTCCAAGATCTGACGAACGAGAAAAGTGTCTAGTGATTGAATTATATGTTCCACACGATTAAACATCATGTAAGTGCCAGTGGCGTCGCCGCCGTTGAAGGAGTGCCCACAGATATGGGGTCACGAACCTGATGGAGGCCCTCAGACATACATAATACCACCGTTGGTTTACTGTTGACTTATGCGATTCTTTATTTGTTGTTTTTGGAGCAGGATTCCCCGCTCGATCGATTCCACAAATTTGTTGTTTTGTTTCTTCCCCTATGAATGAACTACTTGGCAACTACAACTGAGACTAAGGCATTTGTGCCAACAGTAGCGACTCTTTTATTTATGGAGATAAATAAAAGTAATGCGTTATATTCTAATACATGTTCTTTTCGCTATAGAAAATGCCCAATTGCATAAATAGAAAGTGTATTTGTGCTACAATATTCACATGTTGTTTATTTAACATATGGGTTTTCGTGCAATATGGAACATGTGCTAGTCTCTAAATAAATATGTATTTTAATACTGTATATAATCGTAAATCTATTCATAGATTCGATAGCGCATTTTCTCATTTTAATGTCCAGTGTGTTGATACATTTTATATTTGTGATATACAACCACTAAAAATGTTAATTCATCGATTCATTCGATCAACTGTTACAAATATGGCTAGAGTTTTATAGGGCCCTTTGATTTATTGCAATTACATTAGCTTTCAATCACTGGGGATCGTTAAGGGGCTTTGTCCACCCCCAGCAATATCACACACCATGATAAACTTGTCAACATTTTTATCTACCCTAATCATCAATACTAATGGATTCAAGAATTTCCTATTTCCTGTATATATCACCAAACTTTTAATTAGCCGTACGAAGTACCGAAGAAACTAAAGCAATCAGTCGTGTATCTGTAGCATTTCCTTAACAAAAAGTGTCTCGTAGCCCTGAATCAAAAAATATATATATATATATATATATAACTGGATGTTTCCATACTTTTTACTTTCTTTTACGAAGTAATAAGTAAGTATTGTAATCATGAAAAATTTCGAACTCGAGATTTCAACGGATATACACATGTTTTGACCTTCCCTGAATCGAATCTGACTATTTTCGGAATGACGTCTGTCTGTCTGTGTGTGTGTGTCTGTAAACGCTCTAGGGCCAAAACTGTCGAATGAAAAATTATGAAACTTCAAACTTAAGATTTGTATATGCCCTAGATGTGCACCTCCTATTTTTGAAAATAATATTCAAACCGGAAGTGCATGTTTGCTATATACATTTTTTGTTCTATCTCCAATATCACTAGAACGGCTACACTTACGACAAATATAGTTATGTTCATAATGAAAGATATTAATATTTCGCACAACTTTTGTTTGAAACATTTCTTCAAAAAATGTACCAGTTGCGAGAAAAATGCAACGAAACATTATAAATATCTTGTTTACGTTGCCATGGATTCGCATGTAGCTTATAAAATCGGATTATCTGTTATTTTGACAGGAAAACAAATTGGACTCAATTAGATAAATGACATTTCAGGATATTTCTGTAGAGTATTGGTTAGTTTGATAGCTGGTTTTGGTTATATATATATATATATAGTGAAAACTTTTTATATCTATAACATATTTTCAAATTGTTAACCAATAATTAAAACCCGCTGCTCACATCGCATATATTACTTATAAGGCGAGCTGGACGCATGCGTTGGACCTAAGCTTGTTTAGTGATTATCTTTTTTTTTTTTTAGGTTATTAGTGGGGGCGCCAATAGGGCAAAATCTGCAACCAGGAACTAACCGTTCTGGGGCCTTATTCAAGTGTCCAATCAGCTATTTTCCTAATGATTGCGAACAAGTCGCTACAGACGGCAGGAGATGTAAGTGTTTAACATTAAAACATAACCGATTTTAATTTCAAGAGTTAATCATATTTTTATTAAAATATTAAAGGTAAATCGGGCACCTAATAAATTATACTGTATTAATATACAATTTTTAATTTGATTTCATGTTTATTAAGTGCAGATATTCGTATTGATTAGAATAGACAGTGTGGGTAATTTATTAAAATAGTGACATTGTGAAATTGCTTTTTTTTTCATGCTTCGTCTAGTTTTATACATAAATAGTGAAGATTAGATATCTGTACAAATCCTATAGTTATATATACATATATTTGTTAGCTGTTATTGTTAGATAATACTATAAACATAATACCAATTGTTCATTAATTTTCATAATTCGGTGTCTTAATTAATCTGAAAGTCATGTTTTTAGAACATGACTTTTAAACAATATAACAATTTACTAAACACATAACAGTAACTTTTAGAAGCCATAATTATTAACATGGTGCTTCTATGAAACTATATTAATTAACTAATATAATATAAATATAATTTTAATTAATTTTCACAATTGCTAAAATAATAATATTTCAATTTACTCAGGTATTTAGTTTATAGTATCTTATAGAATAGTTTTAGTGACTCTTGTAAGTATTTTTATTTAAAAATAGGTGTTCACACAAACAAAATAACACCAATTATGTGTCATTTCTAAAAATTAATAACCAAAACACATTTTTGAACACCACAAATAATAATAAAAGAACATTGATCTTAAATTGTATTTTTAGAATTTACAGTGTGTTGTTAATGAAAACACTTTTTTGTACTCGTTTAAAAAATGCAGCTGTTTTTTTTTGTAAACAGTTTTTTGTTTTTTTTTGTATTTTGGGTTCAATTTCAGATCGTTTTGTACTATAACTGTGTTTTTGTTTTATGGGGGCGTGCTGTGTCCAGTGGAAGGCGGGCAGTATTTGTGTAAGTGGTGGTCCCGGTTATTTCAGCCAAAAACGGGCAACTGGCCATTTGTGGGCCAGCGCTCAAGGCGTTACACTTTTTCTAACCCACTTAAGAATAAAAAGCATGCGAATTGGTTTCGATTTTTGGAATGTGGTTGCTTGAATTAACACGAATTTTATACCTACTATGATTTAATCGTCAAAACATATTCTTCGTATATTTTTTTATACGTTTCCAAGGAAATTAGTGGTTTTGGAATGGATCATAGTTTGTATATAATTATAAATACTTTGGCTTCGTGAATTTTGCTGCACGCTTGCTTGGTATTCGCTGCATTGATCAAATTGTCCTTATTTTTATAGTATAGCTAAGTTCAGTATTTGCCATTCGATTATTTCATGTATTCAAAGTCACAGACCAGTAAAAACGGGTAATACTTATTTAGAATTAAATACTGTATAAAATTCTAAATAACTTGAGATCATATATATTTATAAAGAACACTTTTTATATAAATGACAAAAAAAATCTGAGTCATTGCTAAATAAACGGAAATGAAAATGATTCTTAATACATATGTAACCTTGTACCTATCTTTAAATACTAATCAAATCCTATAACGTAATCTCACTTCATCGGAATAATAGCTAAGTGTGAGAATTCTAAACTATTCCATTAAAATTTAAATATTACACAGTTGTAGATTTAATTTTAAATACGTTCTTGCATAATTTTATGCTCGACGCTAACCAAGAATTTAAAAACAGTTGCCAAGTTGTATTGCTACTTCGTTCCCCTTTGTCTTTACAAGACCAAATAACTTTTAGTATTAAATATTACCATAAATGATGTATATGTTTAGACTGTGACCATACAGGCTAAAAGTTAACTAATGTAACCTCTCAGTATTTATTTACAATCGCAGACCTATATACACTAGTTGCTATAAATAACATGATCACATTTTTCGACCATTGACATCAACAAAACATAAACAATCCCCGTATCGTATTTTGCACTTACCAAGATAAACGCAACGATCTTCTTAAGTTGCTTGCACACCGTTTGTTGTTTTTTTTTTTAGCTAAATACACGAGTGAAGTTTGCCATGTTTGATTTTCAGCCTGCTGTGTTTTATGCCAATTTGAATTGTAAAATATTGTACATATATGAAAATATAAAAATTGTACCAAGTTTAAATATAACTGCGTACACAATTTATAGTTTCTGTGTGATAAGAATGTCGTTTTGATTATTTATATGCAGGTTTTGTTTTCAGAAGTTATGCATGCTGCATACTAGTTATGTTAAACTGGTTGCATACTTTACATATTTTCCCAATTTGTATCATTTTCAATTGCCTCAAAATGACCAAATATCTTTTCTTATATAATGTTCTTTGTTTTCTATAGAAAATAACGTAATAATTCGTAAATTTTGTTTAGAAAACAAAGATAGGAGAACTGTAATAAATAAACGACAGTTTTAAATGTACGTTTTTAAATATAATATAGCTGAAGATTCTCCACAACTGTTTGCGCCACGAAGTGATGAGATCAAGGATGACCAGTGGATGGGTGTGACTGTGAAGAGTCAGGGTCCTGAAGGAATGGTGTTAGTATGCGCTCACAGGTATATTACGATTGTTAGAGATTCAAGATGCGGCCAAGGACTTTGTTACACGCTCACAAATGAATTAGAGTACGAAAACGCATATGAACCATGCAAAGGCAGACCTATCAAACGGTAAGATATAACTGGCGTGGACCCGATGCACTTCCTTTATATCTTATATAAATGTATATTTGTTTATATTGTTTACGTAGTGAGCACGAAGATTATGGCCTTTGCCAAGCGGGCACCTCGGGAGCCCTGCTCGCCGATGGGAACGCAATATTTGGGGCACCCGGCCCGTACACGTGGCGAGGAACACTGTTTGTTCAAGCTATTGACGGTGATTTTTTGAGTCGAGATAAAACTGTTTATATGGGACCACTTACCGATACACCAGAGCCAATCGATAAATATAGTTATTTAGGTATTTTCTATTAGTTCATTTATAAAAAACAAGTTACATATATTTTTATTTAATAATAGGTATGAGTGTAACCGCCGGCAATTTCCGTGGAAAAGAGACACTGTTCGCTGCCGGAGCACCGCGCTCAAATGACACTGGTCAAGTGTTAATATTCTCCAAAAAACACTCTAATTCCATTATGGATATTCTAATTAAATTGAATGGAGAACAATTCGCGTCAAGTTTTGGCTATGAAATGGCGTCAGCCGATGTGAATGGTGATGGGTACGTTGTACACCGACTATAAAATTATTTGAGATCTAATTGCAAATTTTTTAGAAAATCGGATTTATTTATTGGCGCCCCATTCTACTTCAGCCGGGACGAAGGGGGCGCCGTGTACGTTTACACAGATCTATTTTGTACGAATTGCCAACCATCATTGAAACTTACTGGTAAACTAGAATCACGTTTCGGTTTTGCTATCACTGGTTTAGGGGATATAAACAAAGATGGTTTTGATGACATCGCCATTGGGGCTCCGTACGAAGGAAATGGTGCTATTTACATTTATCTTGGATCTAAAGACGGCCTTATCAAAGAACCATCACAGGTATCGTTGTTTAAATATAATCTGGTTGATGGAAATTTTGAACACATGTTTTTATAGAAATTAGTGCCGTTAGACTCTGGAATAAAGACTCTCGGTTATTCGTTAAGCGGAGGTTTAGACATGGATGAAAACGGATATCCGGACTTACTAGTAGGCGCTTACGAGTCAGATGCAGTCGCTCTTTACCTTGGCAGAGTAATTATAGATATTAATACAACAATTACTGGAAATGGATTAAATAATATTGATCCTAGTAAACAGAGATGTTACGCTGATCCTACATCGAATACTACTTGGTATTTAGTCCTTAGAATTAATTTATAGGAATCATATTACATTTGCTTTTGTAGTTTTACATTTAAAGCGTGTTGCACTTTAAAATTGCAATCGAAAAGCACGTCTATCTCCGATTTGATACTAGTGTACAATATCGAAGCAGAAACTTTTAATAATGAACGACGATTTTCACGAGTTTATTTCAAAGATGATTACAATCATAAACAACATGTGATTAAACGCCGGTTTCCGTTTGTACCAGGAAAACTTACGTATTGCCAAGATGAAATCGTTTATTTAAAAGATAATACTAGAGATATCTTATCAGCCATAAAGGTTTCTTGCATTTTTAATATGAAATAGAAATATATAAACCAAGGGTTCATCTAATTGTTTTAGTTCCGATTAAACTATACTCTTGGTAACGATAGACCAAACGGGCCTATATTAAATAAACAAAAATCTGAGAAAATTTTCGCAGCCACTTTCCAGAAAGACTGTGGATCAGACGATACATGCCAAAGTTACTTAGTTCTCGATGCCCGATTAAGACTACCAGGTATTTAATTCTGCCTAACTCTGGGTGGCAAATTTATTTATTTTACGATTTTAGAACAAGTGAAAGATGAATATTTATTAAAATTGGGCGAACAAGATGAACTAAAAGTCGATATTGCTGTTAGAAATGATGGCGAACCCGCTTACGAAACCCAATTATTTATTATACATCATCCAAGTTTAAGTTACATTGCAATCGGGGAAAAATCAGTAATTAAAACTACACCCGTTTACCTAACCGACAATTAACAATTGTAATTTTTAGGCAAACATAATTTGTAATTACCGCAACGAAACTTTAGTAGTATGCAGTTTAGGTAATCCATTTAAGCAAGACAACCGAGCGAATGTGTACTTAAGATTCGAGCCAAAAAATTTGGGCAAAACTGAGAAACTATTAAATTTTACAATTTTTGTTAACTCAACGTCTACAGAACGATCGAATCAAACGTCTGCTTATTTGACTGCACAAGTTGTTAAAAACGCGGAAGTTGGAATAACTGGGTAAGTTTTAAGTTTATTTTCAAATATTTAATTGTTTTATTGGATTTGTTTTAACAGGGCAGCGACTTCGCATGTGTTTTACGGGGGTGAAGTGAAAGGGGAGTCTGCAATGAATTATTTCGATGATATAGGTAGTAGAATTATCCATACGTATCAAGTAGTTAATAGTGGGCCGTGGAAAATCGAGTATTTGGAAGTACATATTGAATGGCCTTTCCAAGTTGCTAATGATAAGCCACTAGGAAAATGGCTGCTGTATATCGAAGATGTGCCCATTATTGATGGTAACATTTGTTATTTGATATTTTAAATTAATGGCACAATTATAAGTGATTAAAATTCAATTATGTAATAAATAGGTGGCGAATCTTGTATGATATCAGCTCAATCAGTGAATCCGTTACAACTAAAAGTACGACCAGGCACTCAAGATTTATCACTGGATAACGAAATCATTTCTTCATACCAAGATCCACCGTACAACGTAACATCACGGTCGAAAAGGGATACAGAAATGATTATAAAATCGGAAACAATCTACGATGATGAAGGGCATAAACGGGAAATTGTCAATATGGTAATTATACCAACATCCATAATTTGAAATAAGAACGATTTATGTAGCATTTTAAAGCATCTGATAAATTTATTTGTGTATGTTCTAGAATTGTCAAAACGGCACCGCGAAATGTGTTAGATTTCACTGTATAATTAAAAACTTAGAACGCAGTGATGAAGCGACTATTAAAATTCGATCAAGATTATGGAATTCTACGTTAGTTGAGGATTATCCGCGCATTGATTGGGTTCGAATTGTATCGAGTGCTCGAATTGTTATTCCAGCCGAATATGCGATCGAACAAAGTACCATGAATGATGTCGCTATCGTAAGGAACTGATTGCAACTATATTCGTTCATTAGGCGTAATACTCGATTTCTTTATTTACCAGGCGGAAACTTTGGCGTACCCCGACTTAAAGGATCAACAAGAAGCGGAACCAGCGCCATTATGGATAATAATTGTGGCAGTAGTAGCCGGTCTATTACTGCTAATATTACTTACTTTGTTACTGTGGAAACTAGGGTTCTTCAAGCGGCAACGTCCCGATCACACGCTGTCTGGCAATATTGAAAAACACAATAACCGGGAAGGCGAACCATTCTTAAGCTGAGACACACTAATACACCTGTAGATAACATCAATGCTTGACCTTGGCCGGTCTTTAAGGTGCATTTATAATAGATTTTTCCACGGCGCGATACGGCAAGTAAAATAGCTATCTTTATCTAGCGCACACGAATGACAACCATCCTGCTTGCACACTGGAGTAGGACAGGTTGTCTATTTTGGTGCGTTAGATAGAGATAGCCAATGACAAAATTGCCGATATTCGGGTAATCGAGATTGTTGAGAAAAACGCGAAATATTTGTACATAATTGAAATTGTGTGCCGTGAAAAGTGCCAGGACTATCAAAAAAAAACTACGGTTTTTGCTTTGTGATATACATTTTTATATATTTAGGGTTAATTACGAATTTTAAAAGTGTTCTGAACAATACGTGAGGGTGCTACAATATATATAAATAGTATTTATTTAAGTAATAATTATAAATGCCAACGTTACTTAGAATTTCAATTGTTAATTGTATATAACGTTGAACCATTGCATATTTGTTAGCGTTATTCTAATGACAATAAATATACGCAATAAATAATTTTAGTTTCCATTTCCATTTATGGAAATGTAAATATTGGCTTAACACAAAATGTGTTCAAATTTAAAACAAAAGTGTAAAAATTTAGACGTATAAAAATATTTTATATAGTGTCGAAATCTATTAGTGCTAAATCGTACTTAATTTAATCTTTTCAACGCCTATTTTGTTATAAACTAGTTCCTCTTACGGTTCTCACGTTATATGTAAATGCTGTATATATATATAAATTGTAAATAGTTTTTATTCGTTTCCACAAATTGAAAAAACGGCTGCATTTCATCGATTTATAATAAATCATATGTAATTTTTAAATAGAATAAACAATTACGCACAAAACTTTACATTCAAACCGTAAAACTGCGGTTTCTGTGATTTCATTTATAAATGTACCCCGTATCTAATAACCGTATTCTTTTTATACACAATCACAGCTTGTTTCAGTTAAAACTCGTACTCTCGCTTTGTCTACACATGAGACAGACCGAGCAAAAACATGACTTAGCTGAGATTTTGTGTAAAAAGAATACGGCTAATATATTATGCGGACGCCTATGGACGAAAACAATACATTTGGTATTAGTACCAACTTAACACATAAGATTTTCATGATATAAAGCAATATAAACGTTCGAGTGAACTAGATACTTGCTATATGTCATCAAATTATGTGGGAATAGTAAATTAGAACAATGCTATTAGAAATAAATGCATTAAAACTCGAAATTTGAACACAATTAAAATGCATTACTCGTATTTACTATTTTGATGACATATAGCAAGTTTTAAACAGTATCTAGTCCAATAGAGCCTTTTTATCATGCAAATTTTATGCATTATGTTGAATATTAAATGTAATGTTTCCAACAGTTTTCATTTTACAAAAAATCGCAGTTTCGGTTAATACTCGCTCTGTTTATACATGAGACAGACGGCAAAAACATATTTTGTGCAAAAAGAATACAACGTACGTTTATCTCAGTTTAGCGTTTTGATGTAAGATGGCGCCGTGTTTCATTTAGTTTTTAACGTGAACTACAAATGTTTTTGTGTGCTATATTTAAAAGATTTGGGAGTTTGGTAAGTAAATCAGAAATATTAAATACAAATTATTTATTTATTATAATGTACTAGGTATAAAACAGATAAAACTATAGGTCTATTTGTACCATAACGTCCTATTGAAATGAACAATCATTACATTCATCTATGCGTAGTTATAAACGGGCCATGGACTTTATTAAAATATGTACTTTCATTAGTCAAACAATTGACAATGTTATGTTAGTAAAATTAAACATAAAATTACACAATCAACATATATCTAATTTATAAAATGCGATTACGCTTCAATCGCGATCCTTGTCTTTAATGAATTCCTGGACCCCGCTTTGAAATGTCGCTGCAATGATATCCATGGTCTTGCCCCATACGTCTTCTACGGCAGGCGTATATTTGTGTCGTAATTTTTCTTTTAACAGTTTTAAAACACATGTTTTTAAATCCTGTAAAATATTTTATATAATTTTTTTTCTGTTTGAACTTTGTCTACTTTTATATCATACCACTAATGCCTGTAGGGTAATGTTTCTTCTACCGTGGCTGTACCCAACTTTTTTGATAACTTCTACAAGCGTTTCGGGTTCATTTAAATGCATCATAATCCCGTTCAGCGCGCACATTACATTCGTGCCATGCGCCATTAACTTCGCGCTTCCCTCTAGCTCTGAAATGTTTTTACCCTTGAAGTCTCGAAAATAGTTTTTATGGTCTGGAAAATCTTGGAAGTATCTAAAAAATAAAACACTGCATTATTTTAAATAACCAGATTATAGTGAAAGTTTTTTTATATAGTATTATTTAACTTACAAAATGAAGAGTCTCGCGCCAGATTTCGACATATCCTGTTTGAGAACATTGAAATTGTCTGTAAGTAATGACTTCTCATCTGCTGTTAATCCGGTCATTGAATCGGCCTCAAACTGTTGACTAGGGCCCCATATTCTACTTATTAAGACTCCCATTTCGGCCAAATCTAAAATGATTCATTTATACATTGTAATGGAATATTTCCATTTTAATAGATGCATAAATACGACATATTTATTTATATATTGAGGTTTGTAGAAAAGTAATATATGTGTATGCGTTGGCATTATTCCATATGCAATGTGTATAGTTATTAATTTGATAATTTGATGGATCGTCTCAACTAAGAGATGAACTAACATAAATGACATTGGTCTTGACACGCGCTATTGTTACTTTATAGATCTAATAATAATTTTAAATGCCAAGCATGTTTTGAATTGACTAACGATTCAAGTATGTATATGTGCTTATTAAAAATATTAACGGCATATAATTCGCACATAATAAAGATTATGTCATATGATTAACACAGTAATTAGTATAGGTATTTTTTGCCGCGTTGCTATTTTCAATAAACAATACGGCAAATATCTAAAAAGTTATTTTGTGTCCCTGCCAATTTATTAAATATAATCCTCATAAATGCGTATATATGGCCAAATAAATAAGAAATTTAGGATTTTCTCGTAACTTTTCGAATAAAAGAAATATTCATATACGTTTATACGTCTCATTTATAATAAACAAATAAATAATGAGCCAAAGAAGAACTAATATGAAGTTTTGTCGCCATAACTACTTATATTACAATCGCAACATTATATATTGTTCATATTTTAATTCGATACTGTGTTCAATTTCTCAGATATCATAAATATTTACATATTTTTTAAGCATTGCACGCACAAAATAATATATAAATGCATAATTAATAATTATGCAATTTCTACAATATTTTTTAAAAAAATTATCAAATATGATTTTAATTGTTAATAATATTTGATTCATAGATTACAAACGTAACATATTCTGAATATATTTGCAATTTTACGACTGATTTAGATATTTGTTGACCTTAGAGCACAAAGGGGACATATCCTGTATATAAATTTGCAACTTTTCTACAGATTTAAATATTTGTTCTTAGAGCACAAAATTTTCACTTGATTTAAATATTTGTTCATTTTAGGGCACAAAGGTGACATGTCCTGAATAAAAATTTACAATTTTACGATTAATTCAAATATTTGTTCTCCTTAGGGCACAAAGGTGACATGTCCTGAATATAAATTTACAATTTTACGATTAATTCAAATATTTGTTCTCCTTAAAGCAAAAAAGTGACATGTCCTGAATATAAATTTACAATATTACGATTAAATTTAATATTTGTTCTGCTTAGAGCACAAAGGTGACATGTCCTGGATATAAATTTGTAATTTTTTTCGATAAATTTAAATATTTGTTCTCCTCAGAATACACATTTACAATTTTTTGATTGATTTTGATATTTTTTGACCTTAAGGCACAAAGGTGACTTGACCTGAATATAAATATGCAATTTTTCGATTGATTTAAATATATGTTCTTCTTAGAGCACAAAGGTGACATGTCCTAAATATATTTGCAATTTATTTAAATATTTGTTTTCCTTAGAGCACGAAAGTGATATGTCCTGAATACATTTGCAATTTTTCAAAAGATTTAAATAATTGTTAATCTCAGAGCACAAAAATGATATATGCTAAATACATTATTCGATTGATTTATATATTTGTTAGTGTTAGAGCACAAAGGTCCGACAGGATAATGAAATATACAGAAATTTTGAATGTTTGCAGTAGTATGTATAGATAAACTGAAAATATTAGACTTACCAATAATTGCCGTAAATATAGAGGAACGTCTTGGCACACACAACTGTGTCTTGAACAAAATTCAATAATATGTTGTCTGCGAAGTATAAGATGCTTCTGCTGTATTGTATCGTGTACGTATGTCAGAGTTCTATATAACTGATCTAATCGTCCACTGCCTTTGACGTCCGGCATCGACTGAATATACTCAACCTAATATTATGTCCTGTGTGTCCACTGACACACTTAAACATCAACAACACGCAGTATATATATACATATATATATATATATATATATACTAATACATTCACACAGATAAATACATAAACATTTTAAGAAGACTATGAACACGTGTTTGTTATGTATTGTGTTGTCCTCTTCTACGAGCTCTCCCGAAATGGTCAACCTAATCCACCTTTATCTCTAGGTATACCCAGTTCTTGTTTATTTGTTATTTGTGTTCGTGATTATTTGCAGACCCTTTAGCCAAGGTCAAACCTTTTCTATTTATCGCAGTTTTAGTAAGGAACATGCAGTAGGTATTTGAGATCCCTGGTTTTGACTTTGTCAATATTGGGCTATATTCCCAGAAAGATTGTGTTTTGGGAATTACTAGATAACTATGAACGTCATTATTGATCTATCAATATTAGGAAGATAAAATTACATGACTTAGAATTACGCTATTGAGATATAAAATAGAGCGCTTAGACATTTCCAAATATTTTCTTATATTTCCAAGATATATATACATACATATATATATATATATATATATATATATATATATATATATATATATATAAATATATATATATATATATATATATATATATATATATATATATATATATATAATGCATTAGATGTCAAATAGTTTATAAATCATTAATAACGCGACTTTAATACCTCTGCCAATTTATTGCAATTCTCATGCTTGGTGCACCTGCACATAAATCAAAAATATATACCGATGACATTGTTTTTGTCCCCATATTTGTAAGTACCTGTACATTCTGTGACTGGAAAGCTCAACATTTTAAAGGTCGACGCTTACTGAAATATTCATGCGATAATTAAATCTCCGGATATTCCTTTTCACGTGACTACTAACTATATCTATTATTTTTTATTGGTATTCTGCAAAAGACACATAGGTGCGTTGTACCTTAACTTGTTTTTCCTATATTTTAGCAACAATTGTGGCATATGTATGGGTTGGTATTAAATAATGAAGATTATTTTGCACTGGATTTATTTATTAAACAAATATTATTATTATCAACAATACATAAAGCTACATAAATAAATATTCCTTCAATTAAATTAAATAAGTAAATACATAAATGATATTAGTAAATATCATAAAGGTTTTTGTTTGAAGAAAGTAACAGTAACAGCTTTGATGTTTTGTTTCATATTTAAACCATTGAAAACATTTCAATATTGAGTTATCCAATTAACAATTGGACCGTCTATATACATATATATATTTTAACTATTAAAGTAGACATACATATACTTATATTTTATTCAGTCTTATAATTATTATCAATTGTTGAAAGTTTTACCCAGTGACCAGTAATACAAGTATCCTTATCTCAGTTAATTAGTTCTTTATCTTGATACTTTTTGTGTTTCATATAATACTGAATATCAGCTAAAGACTTGCCTTTGGTCTCAGGCACAACAAAAACAACAAAAAACACACCAACCACACCAACAACAGAGAAAACAAAAAATGGCGCAGAATTCCCAAACGTATCCATCATAACTTGGAACAATTTACCTACCATAAACACTGAAATCGATAAATAAGATTTACTAATACACACACCAGCAGTCTTAACATTCGCGTGGAATAGTTCACCAATGAAAAGAAACGAAATGGGATACACACCAATTGTTAAACTCATTTCAAACAGCACCATAGCGCTAAGCGGCAGCCACCAAACCTGTTCGACACTATGGCCATTGTCTAATAAATAAAAGTAGGTGCCTTCGCAAGCCATCGAAAACGCAGCGCCGACACACGAAATAACCAACAGCGGCTTTTTACCCACATGGTCTACAACATACGCGGCCAAAATCGATAAAATTACTTGTATGCCTGCCTTGATCATAGACATCGTGTTAAAGGAGACGTTCCCCGCTTTCTGGAAAATTGAATGCGCGTAAAAAATCAATGCCATTCGTCCAGTAAACTGGGCGAAAGTAATAGTCCCCAAACAAATAATCAAAGCTCTTCTATGCCCAGCGTTTTTAAACAACTCAATAAAACTATTAGTTTCCGTTGTTTTTACAACATTAGATTCAATCTGTTTTAATTCTCCTTCAACGTTGTCTGAATTCCTTAGTTTTTTTAATTCTGCAACTGCCTCCTCCCGTCGACCATTCGTTATTAGGTAATAAGGCGACTCAGGCAACCAATGGTAAAAGCATATGATTACTAGTAATGGTAATGCGGATAGTAGGGAAGATAGCCATAGTTGAGGAAATCCTCCAATCCAGTAAATGAGTAGAGTTCCAGTGTTTACAATGACGCCCATGCAAAAGCCAACGCTGCCTCTTAGGTTGTCTGGGGAGATTTCCCCTAAATAAACGGGTGTTACGGTGTTCGCGACTGACATTCCAATGCCAGCGATTAGGCGGGCGATGATTAATTCGGTGGTTGTTGTTGCAAGTCCAATCATGATCCATGAGATTAAAAATGGGATGAATGCTAGGCATATAGTGTGTCTGCGGCCGATGTAATGCATGCCTAGAATGGGCAACGGAGTCGATATCAGGCTGCCTAAGGCGACGGTTGAAGCTATCCAGGAACCTTCGTCACTAGTGGTTGGGATTGATGACTCATTCGACTGGAGTCGCGCTAGCACCGGGGATGTCCATCCCAAGCACATACCTGATTGTTCGATGTTTATCAGGACTGCAACATAAAATTGTCATTACAATTTACATTAAATCTTGCCAATTAAACCGGGGAATTTAATTTTTATTATGGTAAAAAGTGTGTATATACAGCGAGTAATTATTTCTATGGAATAACGGGTTTCTTCGTCATGCCCACAGTCTCTCGCTCTCTCTCCCATTAGAGGGTAGTTTTAGAATGGTCTTGACGGAATAACAAGTTCAGAGTATTAGAATAATATTATTTGAATCAGCTTTTTGCAACGTTTATTTAATGTATGCTTCTTTCTAGTTATGATAATTATAAGTTTTTAACTTGTCCTAACTTATTATCTAAGATTAATGGTATGCAGCGGTGTCACCAATACAATTTGAATTTGAATTGAAAATTAATGATTTCGAACGATTATTTAATGTATGCAAAGTGGTTTTTGTTAAAAATTGGAAAAAATGCAGCGCAAAAGAATTTGCAAACGCCTGACTCGTAACTTAAAAGATGCATACATTAAATTAACGTCGCAAAAAGTGTCACTATCGTCTATTATAATATATGCGATGGGAGCAGCGGAATATACACCCAGTTCTATCTGTCTATGTATGTATCTAGATTTCTATCCGGAACGCGAACCTTACAAACATACATACATGAATTAGGAAATAAATGCATTATAAGCAAATATTTAACTATTTTAAAAGTTGGTATTCGCTATGATTATTATGAGACAATGTTGTAAACGTAGTAACCATGCATACAACGTTATTATGAAACAATTTTGTAAACCCTTGGATTTCTTACGTATTTAGCAAATTGTGTTACTTTCCGAGAATTTCGACTGTTTGCCCAAAATAAAGGGGCACTAATCATTTCTCCCCCGTATTATTTACACTGGCGAACATATTTTTAGGGGGCACATATGAAAGTTTCTACTGAATTATAAAAATAGTCGATTTTAGGGGTGTATATGTTCCCTAAGAACCTTCCAGGGTACGCCACTGATTATTTACATGTTGTAGATATGAAATTTGGCGATTTTCGTGAGTTCGTGATGTTAGTATTGTTCTGCATTTAATATAATATATGTTTAGTTTTTAAATCAGTAAACACTGCGTGATCATATTTATTTTCTTGTTATTTTAAGTAACTTTTACAATTTTCGAAGTAGCAATTTCTATTGTTTCAACTTCAACAGAAATTATATTATTATTTAAAACCAGAAGTGCATGTTTTATCCATTCTTCAATATCACTAGAACGGCTGCACTTATGGCAAAAATAGTTATGTTCATAATGAAAGATATTTATATTACGCACAACTTTTGTTTGAAAAGTTTCTTCAAAAAATGTATACCAGTTGCGAGAAAACGGCTACGAAAATTCCTATTATTTATACGCAAATATGTGGATTTGATTACATACATTTTGACAGGGAAACAAAATAGACTTAAATAATTTTATATTTGTCAATTTGAATCGAAAATCAGAACGCGTATTGTTGCAAATAAATATTGAAAAATAGTACATATTGAATGTATTGATAAGGTGAATATTAAAGAAACCACAGTATTTTATAACGTAATAAAATTATAAACTAAATGGTACAATATCGGAGTGTTACTGTGGAGTATTGGTTGGTTTAGCAGTATCTTTGGGATATATATTTCTAGTGAATACTACGCATAAATTAGTCGAGTGTAGGCCACTCCATATGTTTAATAAATAGTGTATTATATTTATACACGTATATATCTCTGGCCCGGTATTACAGTTATGCTTTTAGAGCCCTTTGGTACACAAATTTAGTAACCTTGAGAACGTAAGGATACATTTTAAACATCAACAGTAATATATTTATCTTAATTTAATTAAAAATGTAATGGTTAATTTATGGCAAAATAATAAACAATTGTATCGAACTTACCGACAGCAGTACTTAAAACAAGTGGCCATTGTTGTGGGACACTTAACATGTTTGCACCTGTGCACGTATTCGAGTAATATATAGGTAATGACACCGAACAGAAACCCACCGTGTTAAGTAAATTTCGTTGGCCGCCAAATGAGGCGTTCTATTGGCCTACGTGTCCGGGGGGTACAGATGGTGACAGATGCCACAAAAGCAGAAAATCTCCAAAACACTGTGTGCAACGAAAACCATTTCCAATATCCCAAACAAAATGACGTACTTCTAGAAACTATGCGCTGACTATCTTAAATGGTGCATTATCGTTTATCGTTCGTTAATGGAATTACGATTACCCGATTGGAAAATGAATGTAAACAAAAACTCTGGTCAGGTATACCATCATTTATTATAACTAATATGTTATAATATCATTTTTGTCTCAACGCAACTCAACATTTTTATTCATTATATACATACATACATTATATATATGCTAGGCTAACTACTACGTTCAGGATAGATGAATCTGGGAGAGTTATATACCGGATGTAAAATGGCTTTCTGCAATATAGGAAATACAATTTTTTTTACTGGTATCTCGTTACCTATTAGATATAAAACAAATATTGGTTTTCCCCTGTAAATTAATTTTTTTATACTCATTACTTTAAAACTAATTGGGAACGAAATATCACCTAAAGTCCAGTATATTTACAAACGTGTATCTTCCCTAAACGTTTTATGCTTCATATAATACTGAATATCCTCAAGTGACTTACCTTTAGTTTCCGGCACAACAAACAAAACAAAAAAGAACCCTAACACACCTATAACAGCAAAAATAAAGAAAGGCACCGAATTGCCAAACGCGTCTGTCAGTATTTGAAACAATTTCCCTACAACAAAAACAGAAAACGCTAAATACGCTTTGCTAATACACACAGCAACAGATTTCACTTTCGGATGAAACAATTCGCCGAGAAACGCAATTGATATCGACACTAAACCAATGACTTGCGAGATATTAAATAGAATCATTGAGGCTAACGGCAACCACCATATACTATCCACATTATAGCCATAGTCTAAGAGGTAAAAGTAGACACCTTCACACCCCATAAAAAACGCGGAGCCAACACAAGAAATCATTAGTAATGGCCGTTTACCAACATTATCCACTATATACGCGGCTGCAATCGATGTAATTAACTGGAGAGCAGCTTTGATCATAGACATCATATTCGCGGAAACATTGCCAGCCTTTTCAAAGATTAAGTGAGCATAAAACAAAAATGTAATGCCTCCTGTGAATTGCGCAAATGTTAAAGTCCCAATACAAATCAGTAACGCTCTACGGTGACTAGCATCTCGAAACAACTCAACAAACGCATTATCTTTACTATTCTCTGATAAAGTCATCTCAATTTGCTTCAACTCCACTTCTACGTCCTCCCTATTTTGTAGCTTTTGAAGCGCTAATCTAGCCTCCTCCTTTTTATCTTGAGTCATTAAAAAATAGGGAGACTCTGGCAGCCATTTGTAAAATACAAATATGAGGAAAACAGGTAATGCAGACAGCAATGACGATAACCAGAGATCTGTTACTGGACCAATACCGTAAATCCACAAAGTCCCTAAGTTAGTAATAACGGTGATGCTTAAACCGATGCCACCTCGAATACTGTCTGGTGATATTTCCCCTAAATACACAGGAGTTACTGTGTAAGTGATGGAGGTTGCCATTCCAGATATCGCCCGTGCAATTATTAACTCAGTGGTTGTAGTTGCGAATGCTATTATAGTCCAGGAAGTTAGAATAGGGATGACGGCTAATGCCATGGTTAACTTCCGGCCCAGGTAGTGAATACTCAACGCTGATAGAGGTGTAAAAAATATGCTGGATAGAGGCATTACAGTTGCTATCCAGGAACCTTCGTCATGTGTCGTTGGGATCGTTGAATTTTCGGCTTGAATTCGGGATAGAATTGGGGAAGACCATCCGATAATCACTCCTGTTTGTTCCACATTTATTAAAGCTGTAACGGAAATATATTTATGAAATTTGAAACTGGGTTACAACAATAGGAAGTTTAAATCATACTATTGTAAATAAATGCTAACTAATTATTAGACTGCTTATTTCTAATAATAATATTCTTAAAATTACGGTTGGGCATAATAGGTAATAGTATTAATGACACAAAAGACCTTGACTCGTAAAATTGTGATGATTATTATAATCGGTGGCCGGTAAAAAGGTAATAATTTCATTTTACAATGCACTGTAGTGACTGGTAATATTTGAAAAACATACCAAATTATAGTAAGCATTGTTGTGAAACTAAATGCTTTTAGAACAAACATAGGCACCAATGCCTTTAGCTCACCGTGTTATCAGTGGATGCTTCATTTTTATAGTTTAAATAACATATAAAAAAAATTGCTAGATAAAATATCTCTTTTGTAGAATTATTTCTAAGGGCAGTATTAAGGGGGACTCGCTATATAGCTCTGGGCGACGAGCTAAAAACCCCCGACCATATCGTGTTTAACGAAGGCAAAAGATTTTCTTCAAAATCGATTACTGATATTTTAATCACCTTAACTTATCTTATTCGTAATTTTAAGAAACATAATTCTATTAGTCATTAAAAATATATCTTCTATTATTAGAAAAATGTAATAAAATGAATAATATGATAAATATTTATAATATAATTTAAAAAATTAATCTAAATATTTTACAGTTACTTTTTTTGTGCAAGAAATACAATCTAATATGTATTCGTTAAACTATAAAAAAATTATTTTGTACTTTCATTTCAATAATTAGTCAAATATTAACAGTAAAACTGGTTATGGAATTTCTATTAATAGAACGCAGGCACTTGATTATTTTTTATTTAATGCCATTTTTTATAGCTATATTAATATACATTTTCGGGGGCCAGCCACAATTATTGCTGAATTCGGTCTAATTGCAAAATATATTCAGAAAAGTATTTAAAATAACCAATAACACCCAATAAAAATCCTATATATATACATTTGGTGTATTAAATTGTGGTTATTGCAATAAACTTTCACTTAAATTTGCCAAAAATACATAAATCCTTTCCCTTTCTACCAAAAACCGGTAAATATTCACTTTTTAAAACAAATGTACGACTTTCTTCCAATTATTAACAAGTTTTATTATGATTTAAATGTAAACTTACCGATTGCTGTTGCGAGGATTAGTTGCCATTGCTGTTTGATATTAACGAACATGTTTTAGCACGCGTGTACATATAATAGTCTGCTGAAGTACGAAATGAATAGATACTCTTGGCATGCAAAAAAACGAAAAATGTGACGGAAGTATTTAAAAATGGCGCGCTAGCTTTATTCTAACTAGCAAGCGTTGAACCATGCTAATCACAACTAATACTATCGAAAATAAACTTAAATATATATTTTTTCCCAGACGTAATTTAACAAAACTTGGATAATGATATATTTAATTTAACTAATTATTTCTAGTCAATTATTACCGAATACTTATACATTATTCTAGTAAAGACAGTGTTTCCCAGTATTTTGAGCCAAGCCTTACCAGAACACCTAAACAGGTTGGCGCTCCTAGAAACGTAAATCTACCCTTGTCTCACGAGACAATGTTCCCCGTTTCTTAAAACTGACAATCCCCTCTGCCCTTGGTGTTCTAGAAAGTTGCCATTTTAGGTAATTATACACCTTTTCTTTAATCTGGATACGGGGTCGTTCTTGTATCCATAAAATTGAACACAATAAACCTGGGACTCAACTGTTAATTGTTTATGTCTGGGCACTGAGAATAACGGGTAACATCAGTGCCCAAATCGTAAACAGGGTTTCTATATTTCCCTACAATCTTGTCTTATAAGATCAACGTAATTCCTTTTATTATACCACGAAATTTTTACTAAACAACAGCAGATCTCAATAATATTTAGTATATTGAGGTCGTCTATGGTTCAAGGTGTTGATGAACCGCAATACAGTTCTGTAATGTGGGTTGCATACATTCAAATCTAGTCAATAGTAATATTAGCATAAATGAAATAAATGTTTGTTGTGTCTATGATTAGTTAATTGTAGTACACAAATAAAATTGTTTTTAGTATTAAATAAATAAGTCAAATAATTCTATTTGTGAACAATGAATAGAGTTAAGTATTTTACTCATACATATTTTGACTATTTGCGATTTTGAATTCTTATCTGGCCAAATAACAAATGAATATATATTATTTTATATATTTTCAAATTAAAAGATAACGAAATTAAGTATTCATAAAATAAATAATTTTTATTTTGCTTGAATTTATAATAAGTATTTATTACAAAATATCACGGGTTACCATTGCTTAATACTACACTGTAAAAAATAAATTAAATTTACACTACTTTAATTGTAAAACTATTAAGAACAATATAGTATTTTTGCCAAATTATAATATAATTTTACTATATTGCTGTATATTTACATGATTTTAAACTGTAATTTTACATTAAAAGTCTTGTAAATTTACAGTGTAGGGTCTAATTCTAGGCAAGAATATGTAAATAATGTCATTTTTATTTCGACTAACAACAGTTATCTATTTTCAATACACACTAATAAGTACGAAAGGTACTCGAGGTAAAAACCGGCCCTGTAGATCATGGGCGTAGTTAAAGCGTGGCAAGAAGACGCATTCCCCCTTTAATTTTAAGTACTAACTTTACTCCTACAACAACTATAAAAAATACTGTGGGAATTTAATTCGCATATCGTAAAGCATTTGAAATAAAATTTCCTTTAGTTTCATCAGGCACCTCTAATTCTATCCAATTTCCCTTTCGTTTCTCTCAGAAACACCAAAATAACAATAAACCCAAAAAAACTAACAGCCGTGAACAAACCGAACGACGCAAACATTCCAATTTGATCGTAAAGGACTTGAAAGATTTTCGTAACAATTACAGCTAGCATAGCCGTGTACATATTCCAATAATAAGTCATTGTTTTCCGCGAATTCACTGGAAATATATCGTTTATAACTAATTGCGAGACTACTGATATACCAGCAGTGTGCGATAAACCATAAATTAACATACTTATAAATGGAATTATCGTATAATAAATATGTGTAGGCTTAAAATAGGAATAATACACGTGCATTGCAGACGTTAACGTACAAACTAGTAGAGACAGGAGTAAAACCGGTTTTCGTTTGTAGTTCGGGGTGTACCTCACCCCAATAGTAGATGCTACTAAGAAAATGAACGAATACACAATTGCACAAAGACTGGGTTGAAACATGTGTAACTCAGTGTAAGTTATTTGGGAATAAACTAGTAGTGACGGTCCACCTGAAAACTGTTGAACAGTCATTAAAAACGTTAAGATAGCAAATGCAGTTTTATTCGTTCGTAATATTTGGATAAATGATTTTGTTTCAACTTCAGTTTTAAAGTTGTTTATTTCGTCATCGACACGTTCTTTCCCAAGTATATTTTGTAATGCTATAACAGCCGAAGCAATCTTTTGTTGTTTATATAAATAGTATGGTGTATCCGGTACTAGGAGAAAAGTAACTAACGCTAATCCAGGAATTACTGTAGCAACAACACACAACATGCGATACGTTACAAACGGCCCAATTGTAAATGAAATACAAATGCCTACGCAAATAAATAAGAATAGTGATTTTTGAAGTAGAACTCCGTCGTTTGGATCACAGATTTCTTTTAGATATGTCTTCAGTTTGCCAATGCCAAATCCAGCGCCAATCCCTACTAGAAGTCTGCTTATGCATAGTTCTAGAACGTTTGCGGCACCTATCATTAAGATCCAACCTGCTAGAATGACTGCTGCGCCAGTGAGTACACCGTATTTACTTCCTAGGCACTCGTATCCAGAGAATGGTGTTCCGATAACGAAGCCGTTCATCAGCATGCCAGCAATCATCGCACTTTGGTCCAAAGTTATTGGTATTGTAGCGTTTGGTGCTAGTAGGGTTGGATAACTTGGGCTTGCCCATCCAATCATTGCTCCGAACGAGATACAAACTAAAGAACCTGAAAAATGCATATATATTTATTTACACATAAAGGGAAAACTAAGTATAAAGTCGAGTGAAGGCTACTCTAGATTTGTTGAATAGACAATAGAATAGGTTTTTTTTTCTTCTGGAGAACCGGATTGTTACGTATACAGTATATAAAAAAAATTTAACACAAAAAAATACTCAAACTAGTTTTTCCTGAACTAGCATTTAGTAAATTTATTAAATCAATCGTGCATTTAAGAAATGTCTTGCAAAACAGTATTGTGTGAAAGTAAAACCTTACCTGACAAGAATATAAGCGCGGTGTAACATCTTTTTCGTTTCGGTCGAGTGGATATTTTTTTGCCATCGTCTAGCAGTTCCATGCTTTTCGTTTCAATTCTTGGAACCGACTGCATTGATCTCGTGTTACCATTTGGATAAAGCTCGCATAATTCGCCATCTGTCATGTCAATAGTTTACGCACGCATTAAATAGATTCACAAATTGTTTTATTAGTGATTAGTGCAGGACCGTAATTTTAAATTAACACATTTTAAATATTTTAAAACATCGCCAACTGTTATAGATGTTTGCCGATAGGTGTATTACACATGAATGACAAAATCATAAAGAACATTATGTAATGGGTAATATTCGCATTGTCAAGGCCATGTTTTACTTATAACAATTTCAGTTAAAAATAATTAAGACGAGCTGTCACAAAAAAATCATTATTAATAATGTCCAAGTGTGTGCGAAGTCTAACTAAAAAACACTTAAATAATAGAATCGTTTGGGAAATCAAAATCTGATTCCGCTTATTTTCAAAAAGTTCATTATTTTATGGGAAACTGAAAATTATTAAAAAATAATATATAAATTTTAAATTTAAAACAATAGTGCAATTAAATTTAACGGTTATATTAAAGTACTTGAGTGTTGTACATGTAAAATCGATCAAATATAACATGGTAATACAGGAAATGTGTAATTTTGATAACGGAAATGAAATGTAAACATATTAGCAATAATGAAACCATTTTTTATGATTAAAACATGTTTGAACATACTTAAAACACTCTAAACGAATTATTTAGTGATGTCGCTTCACGGAGTGGCCTTCACTCGACTTTATACTTAGTTTTCACTATAGTATACAAGAGTGTTTTAAATTCATGAAAAAATATCAACGTAAATGTAACATGGCTATTTTCAAACGCGATTTTCCAGTTAAATGTAACTTATTAAAAAAAAAAATTGTATACAAAAGTTGCTAAAAATTTGAATACCTTTTACTTTTATAAGAATCACTTTTTCTGTAACTCGTACCGTTTTTGAGATATGCAATTACAGGAGTAAACAAGCACACCTGGTTCAATTGAATAATACTTAATTACTGGTATAACCATGAAAAATAATATTTAATTTACGGAAAGCAGTGAAAATATTGCAAATATGCTATTTATTAACAATGATTCATACGGTGTATTATCAAGAGTAATAAATCAAAACAATTGATTGCAATTCTAGGCAAGTGATAAAAAAAAAAAATGAATGTTATTGTAGTAATTATACATTTATGTAGTTTAGTTGAACAAATAATGAGTATGTATATACTTTATGTAATCATTTCTTATGATCAAAACTGACCATGAATTTGATACAAAATTATTATTACTTTCTTATACGCTATGTCATGGAAAAAATATTGTAATCACAACAAATTGAGTGAAATTTTAATATCTTTTACTTTTATAAGACTTTTCTTAAATACTTTTTTTTCGAAAAATGTACCATTTCCCTAGTTAACACACAACAAATTTTACATACAATTAAGTCGAGTGAAGGACACTCAAGATTTTTCTCCTATAACTTAATCCCTTCATACTCTCATAACACTTAAATTATTTTGTATCTTACCTTCATATCCATAGTAATTGTACAGCAAGTAAACTATAATAAATCGTTTTATTGACTTCATTTTTATATAATTCACACAAATAATTAAGAATAATATAATAAGCATCCGTTGCTATTGTCTTCTATGCAGATTTACAAGAACTACTAATACAATTCGAAGGACCACATACAAAATAATGCATTTTATCTTGAACTAATTTTAAATAAGCATAATAATATTTATTTTACTATCTTCAGTTCATGGTAACTGTTATCCCAAATTTGTGTAGCCTTCTAAATGCAACCCGCATTACCTCCGTGTAGATTGAGTTGCAGAATAGCTGTATTCGTTCTACATGTCTGCATCCAAATATAAAAGATATGGGAGTCTATTTTGTTTTCCAGTCAAAATAGTAGGTGATTCTTTTCAAAAATAGGAGGTGCACATCTTGTGTATATACAAGACTTAAGTTACAAAATAAATAATTGTAGCCTTCTAAATGCCTCGATGTCGGTATTAATAATTGGACAGTGTATAATAAAAACACAATCTATACTTTAATTATTTTATTTACATTAGTTTTAATTTGATAATACATTAAAAAATAACATATCCGTTCTTACTGGGAAACTTCTCCAAGCGTATTAGCATATTGAAATTCAGGACTGTTCTCATATTCACACATATCAAGTGCAACTTCACAGCTCTCCTTAACCACCCGCTTTGCATCCCCCAAATATTTATCGAGAATTTGCAGACAATCCTCAGTCGCAATAGCCCCCAGCGCTTCAGCGCATTCATGCCGTACCATTTCGTTCTCTTCGCCGTTTTCTAACGCAGCACATAAATACGGGACACTCGCCGCATCCTGCAACTGTCCCAAAACAAACGCGACTTCATGCCGAAACAATGCACTACCAGCAGTAAGTGCACTAGATAGTGCTAAGACAGCATCCCGGGTCTTTAAATTTCGCAGCGCGAACATCGCCTGATATCTATCAAATAGTGATTGATTTTCATCGAGAAGAATCGTTTTTAATGCAGAAACATCTTTTAAAGTTGCGGGCGGAGTCGGATCGACCGAAGCATACGGATTCTCAGGCTCAGTTGTTTTGTTGTCGCTAATCCATTGTATTCTGCCTAGTGCTAATTCGCAGGTTTCGGCCACTTCCGGTTGCGGGTCTTTAACGTATTTTAACAGAACTAGTTTCGCTGCCTCAGACCCGATTGCTCCTAAAGCTTCCGCTAAATAATTACAAAATTATCGTTTAGATTAATTTAGTACGCGCTAAAGGATTGTTCACAGCGAAACAATTAGTAGTTAAACTTAGAAAATTACAAATAATAATCTAGTTTGTATTATGACAAGCAATGTTAACATTCCAAGCAACACAATTTATGATAATTTTGTTGCTGTGAACGTTAACCTTGTATGTCATACAACAAACTGGAATTATTACTTATAATTTCTAAGCTTAATTACTAATTCTTTAGCTGTGAACAATCCTTTATACTGTATTTCCTAAATCTACGTCATCACTAAAGGATTGTTCACAGCTTAAAAAATATCTGGAGTGGTCTGCACTCAACTTTCTTTTACGCAGTTTTCACTAGATATAATTATATGTATATGTATATATATATATCCAAAACCTGCTGTCAAACTAACCAATACTCTACTGAAATATTCTGAAATGTCATTTATCTAATAGAGTCTTTTGTTTTCTTGACAAAAAAACAGATGATCCGATTTTACAAGCTACATGCGAATTCATGGCAACGTAAACAAGATATTTATAATGTTTCGTAGCATTTATCTCGCAACTGGTACATTTTTTGAAGAAATGTTTCAAACAAAAGTTGTGCAAAATGTTAATATCTTTTATTATGAATATAACTATATTTGTCGTAAGTGTAGCCGTTCTAGTGATATTGGAGATAGAACAAAAAATGCATGGAGTAAACATGCACTTCCGGTTTGAATATTCTTTTCAAAAATAGGAGGTGCACATCTAGGGCATATACAAGTCTTAAGTTTGAAGTTTCATAATCTTTCATTCGACAGTTTTGGCTCTAGAGCGTTCACAGACACACACACACACAGACAGACGTCATTCCGAAAATAGTCACATTCGATTCAGAAATGGTCAAAACGTGTATATCCGTTGAAATCTCGAGTTCGACATTTTTCATGATTACAATACTTACTTATTACTCTGTAAAAGAAAGTAATTAGTAATTAAGCTTAGAAATTATAAGTAATAATTCCAGTTTGTAACTACTACAAAGTTAACGTTCACAGCAAAAAAAAATTATCATAAATTGTGTTTGGAATGCTAACATTGCTTGTCATAATACAAACTAGATTATTATTTGTAATTTTCTAAGCTTAATTACTAATTGTTTCGCTGTGAACAATCCTTAATAGACCGTGGTTTCCCGCGCTCAGTTAGGTGTCGAAACAAAATGGCGGCCATTAGGTAAACGCGTGTCTTACCTGCTTCATGCCTAACCATAGGCTCTTGTTGAACGTCCTCTAAAACCCTAATTAAAATTGGAATAGCGGACGTATCTTGCATTTGGCCTAGACAATAAGCTAATTCATGTTTTAACAGTACAGACTGATCACCAAAACATGTTTGTATACACTGTATAGCTGTTGGTCCACCGATATTTCGTAATGTAAATAGTGCACGGAATCGTTCTTTTAATGGTCTTGCTGTATTATTTAATACTTCGCCGATTTTCTGTATTTTTTCTTCGTTAATATTAACCATTGTTACGTTATTACACCACTAATTTAAAACAAAACCTAATAGAAATGCGGTTAGGTTTAGGACAATGTTACCACCATTGACGTATAATAGCCGTATTCGTTTGTTAAAACTCATCTTCTCGCTCTGTCTACACATGGGGTAGACAGAGCAAAAACATGAGATTTAAGTGAGCCTAGCTGAGATTTTGGGTAAAAAGAATACAGTTGAATACATCTAACTGATGACAGCTATTTTACATAGGTTAGGAAGTTTAGGTTGACGAAATAAATACATAAAAATAAATTGTAATAGTAATTAAAAATAAATGCACTATGAACTACAAGGAGAAGTTTGTGCATTATCATTAAAGTGTTCATATTGAATTGCGTTAATATACAATATACATTTGTTGTTATCTAGTTTTAACATTTGTATTTTGAGTAATTCGTTGGTAAATGTATGGATTTTATAATCGAACAATTAGGGGTGCCGCGGAAGTACCTCAAGTCGACATGCCGGGATGACAGAATATTAGCTGTTGTTCATCGGACTTGGTTAAGGTAATTTATGAGATTATTGTGCTAGATCCAGCATTCCAAATACACGAAATCAAATTTCCAGTCTCCAAAATACAATGCTCCTATTCTCTATTTTTATGTATGGTCTTCTTCTGAAGAATACCATAAATGTGTGTAATTTTCAAACAGGTCCCTTTTAAAATACAATCAGCAGTCAAAATTCATCGAGAACGACCAGTTCGAAGTGTGGCCTTACGCAGACGACGACCTAAGTAGCTCGTGGGTAAAAATTTATATTTCCGTGTACAAAAAAAGTGAGGAACGAGTAATCCCGCTGCCGCGCGTACGTTCCGTGTTAAACAAAAAATACTCCCACCTTTCATTCGCGCAACTCTTACACTATGTCATGCAATCAAACCATAAAAACTTATGGAAAGACGCTTACAAAAAATTCAATTCCTCAAACTCTACCAAATCCGAAAGCCATATAACTCTAGCTGAATACAACGTGATTTTACGCGAAATAATCACTAGAGCATACGGCTGCCCCCTAATTAATTTAATCGACCCGAATTTATCAATGGGGCATTCAAAATATTTTGAAAACCAACGCAACATTTTACCAGCTGCTTGCGCAGTTGAATGTCTAAATTGCATATTTTTAATACACATTCCATGCGTTCCCCATTCGCTACAAGACTGCGTTATGTTTAGTCCCGCGGTCTTAGACCAAAGTCACGCAAAACCATTATTTATTATTTATCAATTATTACAAACTTTATTAACTATGCATGATCGTAGCCTAACCATTGGCGATATTACCTTAAACGATATTTATATCACTGATAACCTATGGGTTCATATTTTACCGCGATTAACATCAAACTTACACATACAAGAATCAAATATTGAGGCCCCTAGCGAGCAACACGATTGTAGGCTAATTGGGCACGTCAGTGATAACTCACAACGGTGTATTTATTGCGGGAAAAAATCGTACGATAAAATTAGTTTAAACGGCAAAGAGAACATAGCCCAGCTATGCGAATTATGGGTCGATGGTTTAATATCAAACTACTCATACTTACTCGCCCTGAACCAGTTATCGGGCCGAAAATATGGGGAGCCTAATAATCATCCGGTATTCCCGTGGGTCACCGATTTCACGTCGCGGTGCGGTAACAACTTACGCGATTTAACCAAATCGAAATTCCGTTTAAACAAAGGCGACCGACAATTAGATTTAACGTATGAACACTCACATGAGCAATCGCAGGTTGCTCATCATGTTTCGGATGTGTTGTCGTCGATAACTTATTATGTGTATATGGCGCGCCGTACTCCTAAATCGGTGTTGTGTAAAAATGTCCGGACTATTTGGGTGCCTGCGGAGTATCCCAGTTCCATTCAGCGGTTGCAGGAGTGGACGCCGGATGAGTGTATACCGGAGTTTTTTTCTGATCCGAGTGTTTTTAAGTCGATACACGAAGATTTGAATGATTTGGAAGTGCCGCCGTGGAGTTCGAGCCCTGAGGATTTTATTGATAAACATAGGGAAGCGTTGGAAAGTGCGTATGTCTCGGAGAAGCTGCATTCGTGGATTGATCTCACTTTTGGATATAAGTTAGTGTTCAGGGCTTCAAACGCAGTATTCTTTAGCAATTTAAAACAGTAAAGCAATTTTAGATTATCCGGTTCGGCAGCTGTAAAATCTAAGAATGTCTGTCTCCAACTTGTAGACGGACATAAAAGCTTGACTGATTCGGGTATAGTGCAATTATTCACTCATCCACATCCAAGTAGAATGTATTCAACTCCATTCACTGGGAAAACGCCACCAAAAATGCATACAATGCGAAAACGTAAATAATATATATTTCAATATTTAGGGATTTGATAATTATTAAATAATTGACCAATTAGGGCGTCGAGATCGCAGCAACTCTTCACTTAACACTGAAACCCAACGTCAAAGCGAAGAAGAAGACATCTCGTCCGGCATAGAAGACGATTCTTTAAATAGTTCCCAACAAACTAACCGGTCCCCTTTAGCCCTTTCCAGATTCCTATCCCGTTCCCGATCATCCCTAAACTCCGACGAATTAAAAAGCGAAAATAGCTCAACGAAAAATACTCAGAAAAGTCATAAATTAAGCCCAAACATGGGTCCAAAATATCCTAGTTTCACCTCTCATCTTAGCAAACCAACTATAAACCCAGGCAATAGTGTAATTTCGGTACAAAAGTCCTATATACAATCTGGTATTATTTATTTGCCGAAAGAATATAATCCAGTTGGCGCTTTAATGGCGATTGAATCCCATCAGGGATTTTTAGCGAAAACATTCCATGTTGCACCTAAACATTCCGAGGCATTACCAGAGCGACATAAGACTGAGGAGGCGCAATTTCAAAATGTTGCTTCGCGAGAAGAAGATGAGAACTCGTTCACGAATCGATTATTCGCTGAAGATTTCGAAGCGAGGCTTAGAAATTTTCGAACGAGTAGAGAGAATTTGAAGTCGCGTAGAAAAAAGAAAATTGAAATCCAAGCGACTTGTAACTATAAGCAAATAGTTGCGACTTGTCGTGTGCGCGAGCTTCAAATCTTAGGTTGCCTAATCGTTGAGTTATTTTTATCGAAACAATTAAGATCGCAAGGGTTCATAACTTCGTTGGAGTTCAATGAACGACTGCGATTATGTTTGACTATGCTAAAGTATCACGGCGACGTGTTACCGCGTTGTGTTAAATACGCGGTAAACTTATTGCTACAAGTTGAATCCGGCGATTTAGATTCAGTTCGATACCCAACTGTAACTGACTTGGGCTTACCTCCTCCATCCGCTCACCAATTACTCCAACCATTATTAAGCCATATATTCCCATTTCCGTCGAATTTCTTACGGCTTTACACGTTTTTGTCCATTCTACAAGATTACTCTAATTTGAGTCACGAGTTAAATATTTTATACCATTTCGACTGTGACGGCGAAGCGTGTTCGAAATTCGAAAACATTGAACGTACGAAAATACTGTTTTCTCAAAATATTGGAGAATGTAAAGTGAAATTTTGTGCCAAAGAATTAGAAACGATTTTATTCGAAAGTGAAACTGATTGTAGTGAAACAGTCAATATTCTCCTACCATATGTAAAAGAAATAATTGAAGATCCTTGCACTTCTGTGTTAGCAGCGTGGTACTTATTTGACCCAATCGCTCGCGCCTTAGGGCCTAATAAGGCGACAATCAACCTATTACATTCCGTTTTACACTTATACGAAGCTGAACAAAATGAAAACAATTTAGCATTTAATTGTAAAATCGCTAAACTGTATCACCACAGCTTCCTACTATGCCTAATCGTCCGATTAGGTTTAAAAACATTCCTAGACAATTTCATTACACCACTTGTTGAAGCAGTAGGCGGTTATAAAGACTACGATCGCACAGACATAATTTTACACAATCACACACAAAAGTTGATACGTAAAACATCAAATTTAAAACATATTGATGATAGCGAATTAGAAACATTATCACCCCTAGACGAGGAGTCTAGTGCTGACTCAAACCTAATATCACCAATCATCGAAAACGAACCAGAAGTATTCGAATTCGAAACTGAAGCGCCTGAAATTAGTGACGTCATTGAACAATTAGAGCACAATGTAGCTAAAGTTGATTTAGATTTTAATCATTCAACTGCTGAGGAAGCATTAGAGGTGCTAGAATGTGCAAAACCATTAAATGAAGAGCCTCCGACGTCGACTTGTCCGAAATCTCCAACTATCCCAATTCCGTGCAGTTACCATCAATCTGAGTTGCTTACGATCGGTTGTGATGTAGGGAGTAAGAAAAATGAGCAACCCACACTGATACGATCGGATAAACATTTTGATCGCAAATCGGATTTGGACAATGTTTTTATGGCACCGAAACCTGACGAGCGAAAGTTGAAGAGAAACAATTTTAAGATATCCGATATGAGTTCTGAAAGTTTGGTGTGGTTGTCACATCGATTAGGCCCTGTTTTGACTGCGAGATATTTGTCGAGAAATTTATTGCGAATGTTAACTTTGTGTTATGTGGGAAAGGAGAATTTGGAGACGTTATCCAAAGATGATTTTGTCAGTAATGATAGTATTGATTCGGTTTCAATTGCTAATTGGAAAGTTACAGGAGATCGGAATGCGTCGAAGGTTTTGCATTGCTTGGTTTCGATAGCCGGTAAGTTTAGTAATTCATATTAAGAGATTGAGTAGTACCATATTTAATATTTTAGCGTTATACGGTGAACAATTAATTTTATTACAATATTTACCGCATATGAGTGAATTAATTGCATTGTGCAAACGGAAATTAACACCGAATCTAGAAGGAGGTCTTATAAGTTGCTTAGCATTACTAAAACATATAATACCATATTTAGTTGATTCAACTTTAATGGATCAATTGCAGGTTTAACGATTATAAGCACACAATTATTTGAGATATTTATGTGAACACTATTACAGGATGTAATCTTGAAAAATATTCTTCATCCAGCAGTACGGTTGTTAGGAACAACAAAATTTGTGTTTCCTTCTGGAGCCACCGCTCGAAACGTACTAGCACGCAAATATTTAGATGCCCTGTATGTCCTAGCTTCGCGTATGGGCGCTGATATGGCAAGATCACATTTGGCTGTGCCGGCGTTACAAAGATTTTTCTTAATTTTCAATAAAGTTTACGGGGATTTGGACGCGTTCAACAGCGACAATAATAAAGTAAGTTTGTTTCCTACTACTCCTTATTCAATTCGTATTTATTCTTTTTGAAAAACAGTCAAACTCCTTCGTGGAGAGTCCAGTTCCGGCAGCAGGTGATCATTTCATTGAAGTCCGCCGCGATGGCACCACCGCAGAATGGGCAATCCGCGGTCGTCCGTTTTCTATTTCACAGCTAAAAGTCCGCGATTCAGACTCTGCAGACAGTTTTTCACCTCCGCCCGGTTTCAAAACGAATTCGGCCGCGGATACGAACACAGTTCGCGCAATGGACGAGCTCAAAGATGTGTTTACGCCGGAGTTAGCGCATACGGCTTTCGTACCGTTTTTAAAAGATTTAGGAGACTCCACAATGGAGCAATCATTAAAGAATCATATATTAGTTAGGGATTTAGGTTTAGAGTATGAGCATGAAATAAAATCTAGTGGTAGTGCCGAGTTTAAACATATTAGTGACTATATTCAGGAGGACGTGTATGTCGGTAGTACAGGCAGTTTTGGGAGTAATGTCGCAGTCATAGGTAATCGGATCGAAGTTCAAATTGAACCGAGCGGGCGACAATCGCACGTTTTAAATTTAGTTTCCAATAAAATCGAAAACACGAATAGACACTTACGGGGTAATTGGTTAGCGTATTGGGAGCACGAAATTGGTCGAGCTGATAAAGACACAATGTTCAATTTTAAGCAAATTAAACTACAAAGTTTTAATGGCCACACGAATACAGTGAAGTCTATTCAAGTGTTAGACAATGAGAACAGTTTTATGAGCGGAAGTAAAGATAAGACTGTGAAATTATGGTCGTTGAGAAGCCAAGGAGATGGCACGTCAATCACGCAGTGTCAGTCAACGTATACTGGGCATAAAAAATCGGTTTTGTCCGTAACTTTTTTGGAATCGTTAAGATTGACTGCGTCTTGTGATAGTGTTGTCCATATTTGGGACCCATTTATGGTTTCGCCTATTAGTCAATTAGAGGGGCCTAGAACGGTGCCTGTTAGTATGTTAAGGTCTATGCCGGCGCCTAGCACTGTTTTATTAGCAGCTACGGATACAACAGTCCGATTAATTGATGTTAGATCTTGTACTTACATTCACGAACTAAAAGTAAATATGATAATTTCGATAACTTAAATATGGAACTGGACATGAATGAGTTTGAATTTGTGTTAAGGTTGGATTAAATCCGGTCGGTTTGATTCGGTGTATGGCTGTATCACCTTCTGGTAACTGGTTGGCGGTTGGTCACTCGTCTGGTAACATAGTGGTGTTGGATACGCGAACCGGGTTGGTTCAAGCATCCTGGAAAGCGCACGATGGGGAACTATTACAACTAGCGCCAGTTGGAGAACATACGCTAGTCTCTAGCGGCTTAGACCAAGCAGTTTCCGTGTGGAATTTGCATGATGGCAAATTAAGGTTTAATATGAAGTAAGTTTATTTTATATACATTTAAGAATAGCACCAATACACAATATAAGCTCTATTTCTCCTGGAAACACCACTCATTTATTTCCAAAGCTATTATCCTCGTCTTGTATGCAGCTAGAAGGCTCTTCTTCCAAACTGTTCCTATTGTTGCAATCAACTGTCGCACTACTCTTCTTCATTATTAATGAATATTATTAACTAGTTTCGCCTTTGCCAGAGGTGCGACAGAACCCGTCCACTGTCTGTGCGTGTACAGTTCCGAATTGATCTCCGGAACAACAGCCAACCGGATTGGTGTTCACACATCTGTCGATGTAGATTCATCATTTTCCAGCACTCGTCTGCGCTCAGATACGTTCAAAGGTGTCTTAACTTCGATGGCTCTTCTTCCGCTAAATCGTCTGCTTCTTCTAGGCGCGGACAGTGGAAACATCAGTCTCTTATGTTGAAATTAAGTTGTTTTTAATTTTTATTAGTTTCTGGGGAGTACAAGGGAACAACATCCGAAATACATTAAAAGGGGTCATATATATATATATATATATATATATATATATATATATATATATATATATATATATATATATATATATATATATATAAATCAAATACAAATTGATAATTTGTATTTGTAAATAACATAATATGCATACTGTATTTTATTCCCTTGTAGTCTGATCAACCAAAGTTATAAGATTTAATTTAATAATAATTGTTGAGTTATTTCGTCATATTCAGATACATTATTATTTATGAAGTTCCTGAAAGGAACTTCATGGTTAAACTGAATAACTAGTCAATTCGATAGCATATGGAACAAATATTTATGAATGATACAATTATTATGGCAAATAGTTATGAGATATCTGATAATAAAAATAATTTGTTTTATTTTTTACATGATTATATTTAACCTTTATCCATACGAATTTGATTTAAAAAAATCATTATTATTTTGGGCAATGGCTATTTTATTTTTCGTTTACCTAGTAATACATATTGATTTTACATCCACAATCGTAGGGAATCCTAAATAAAATATTTTTATAAATACTGATAGTGCAAGGACAACAGTTAATCCAGTTTTTTTAAAATGTCTAATCTATGTTTAGTAGATTTTTTTTCTGGGTTTTTTCTATATTTTTATAAATAATTTGGTGCTAATCGCATGTTACATTTATTTTTAATTTTAATCAGATCAGTATTATTGAAAGACCACAGTCTATTCAATGCCTGTGGGTCATAAAGTAATTTGTATTTGAAATAGATTAATATTTTCTCTTCGGAACCAGTTTACGTGTACAGTATTTGCCTGCGCACAGGCGCTGCACATCCATTAGCCCTAATTATTTGAATCAATTAGTTTTAACATAAAAATGGACTGGGACGACATAATTTATTTATTATTACTATTTATTTCAATAATATGTGGCTATTTTTATCGTAAAATCTCTGATCCAGAGCACAAAAAAATTATAGGCACGACAATAGGGTTAAGCATCATTATTATTGTTTCAGGGTTGCATATTGTACACACAATCCTATTTACAGTTGTAAACTGTTTGATTATTTTATTGATAAACAAACGGTAACAATTTGTCCAATTTAATTTTTTGTGCTTTACTAATCCAATTTTATTCTATTTTGCAGAAAATGTCATATTGTAAGTTTCGTGTATTCGTTTACATATCTATTTTTCTTCCGAACTACCATATACTTTGGTATACCATATCCGCCGGCTCATACCAATTTAGTAATCATGATTTTGACCCTTAAATTGGTCGGATTAGCGTTCGAAGTTAATACGAGTTATATGCGCAAAATTTCCGAACAGAATGATGTTACTGAAGAGTTGCTGCATGAGTACGATTGTACTGATATTAATCCATCGTTTATGGACATAGTACATTATGCGTTTAATTATGTTGCTGTTTTGACTGGTACTAAGTTAAAAAATTGTGTTTTTCAACCTGTATTCGACGAATTTCCACTGTTTTTTTTTTTAATAAAAATTTAGGTAATTACTTGTTTCAAGTAATGTATATTTTATTACTCATTTAAACTATGCGTACGTTAGGTAGGCCAATATTGGTCCTTCGAACCGGATACTAGCTTATAACCTAGTAAACAATATCTAGTATATATTTTATTACTCATTTAAAACTATGCGTACGTTAGGTACGCCAATATTGGTCCTTCGAACCGGATACTAGCTTATAATCTAGTAAACAATATCTAGTATATATTTGAGCTTCGTTATGTACTAGATATGTAATATATACATATATAGTTGCTGGAAAGTGTTCCGTAATGCAGAAATAGTTGAAAAACACTGCACTATATAGTGTAATCTCTTCATATTGTTTTTATTTGCGAATGTTTAGGTCCATATTATTCCTATAGGTCATATTGGGATTCCATTTATATGCCATATTCCAAATATGCGAATTGTCAAGCTGCCACTTTAGAGAAATTAACTTTTGTTCCACTTTACGCAGGGCTGTTCTTATGGGCAACTTATACGTGGCCGCTTGCGGTAAATATTCCTATAGAATACTATTTTTTTCTGAATTATTTAATTGTTATTTCATCCAAATTGTCGTTAAAATCTCTTTTCTCATTTTTGTGTGAGGACTTATTCGTGCTCAAAGTCTATTAATTTTATAGTACGCGCTTAGTGACGAATTCTACTTAGAGCGTTCTTGGTTGTACCGGTTATGGTACGTAGTACCAATATTTTTTATATTCCGTATGCGCATTTACATTGGCATTATTTTATCTGAATGTGTTTGCACAATGGCCGGCGTTGGCGCGTACCCGAAATCGGTTTATCCGAAACCAGGTCGAGGGCCTTCTTCCAATTTTTCCAGTTTAAAAAAATTGTAGGATATCTAAACTGCGTTCGGTAATTCGAAGCTTTGCGACTTTGTATTTAAATCCAAGACAAATGCATCGCTTCGAAGGACCGAACTCAATTCTACTAGTTTAAATAGAATACTAGTTTGATTATGGTGTATTTGTTGAAGAGGACAAAACGAGAATATGTTAGCAACTGAGGAATTTAATTTCGAGACTATCCATAATATCGAGCCCTACGAAACTGAGGTTTGCACTACATTCCGCGAAGGCATGAAACATTGGAATATGTGCGTGCAATATTGGATGGCTGTGAACGTTTATAAACGTTTTCCGAATAAAAAATTACGCACAATCGTTACGTTATTTGTAAGCGCCGTCTGGCACGGTGTTTACATCGGACATTACTTCTGTATTGGCGGAGCCCCGTTTTATTTAGCTGTCGAAGATATATTTATAAAATTATTCTTGAAGGACAACAAAGAAAAAGTATTAATTATTTCATGTAATTTTGTTCTTGTGTGTTAATGCATTTTTGCTATAGTCTGGAAAACTGTGGAGCTGGATTCTGTGGGTGTCCAAAATGTATGCGTTCTCCTATCTGGCGATGGCGTTCCAACTACTCACCATTCCAAAAGTAATGCATTTTTATAATTCTATTTATCATTTCGGAACAGTATTTACCGTTATTTTATTTGTGGTTGGCACCGTTATTGCTCAATCACGCAAAGTTAAACGTACAACTGATGAGAATAATATAGAAAAGACGAATTAGGCAAATTAGATTATAACCGTGACAAAAATGTTCTAGGACTTCCTTACATTCCAATATTTTTATTTTTACTATTCCAGTATATATATATATATTGTTGAAATTATATTTAGATTGTTAAAAATATTAGAATATAGTGTATACAAGTATTAATTATTTATAATGTTCTATTAGGGGCTGGGGCTACAAGGGAATAACATACAATGTTCTAATAAATATATAGATAAAATATCACGCCTTTTCTCATTTTGCGAAGCAAACACATCATAAAAACGTTTAAGATTCATTTTGGCTGATTTTTTTTAATCTTGGAATGCATATTATTGGGATATTATATTTAGATTGTATATTTCGACTCAATTTATAGTCTTCTTCAGAATATTTCAGATGATGGATAATGGTGTGCTGAATGATAGACACTTCACATACAATCATTCAGCACCCCATCATCTGAAATATTCTGAAGAAGCCCATAAATTGGTCGAAATATACAATGATTGTTTCTTAAATCTCCTAATATCCCAATAATTTGACTTCCAAGATTAAAAAATCACATAAATTACAACATAAAAATATTTGTTGCATATGCAGTATATATCTGAGATTTGTTCTGTAATTTTAAAGTATCATATATGTAATAGATACATTTTTGCTGGGATTACATGTTTTACTAATATATGCCAAGGCGAAAGAGCTATTAATAATCATTGATTCATATATTAACAATTATAATACAAGATTGTTTAGTTTAACAAATTGTCTAATTGCTAGTTATCACCATTGTACTCGAATATGGCGATTAATATACATAGTCTGCAATATTTATTAAGTTAACTCAATGATTAAATAATTTTTTTTATTAGATTATATTATTTAATCAATGGTTAACTTGAAAACGCAAATTTTTTGCGTTTATTTTGGTTACTAATCATGAATCCTGTAGTGTTACCCCCTGGTTATCGGTTACCTGACCAGTAAATTTGGCTACATATTTACACAGCAAATAGAGTCCAGTCGTTCAGTAGGAAACTAGTTCGTTACTTCGTTCACAGATAGCACAATGTGTATGTTCTTGAAATACTCGAGATAACATACAAATAATTTGAGAAATTGTATCCCTGTACTTATCGAAAATTCGGCGAGCGTAATTTTACAATGATAATTGGTTGTTACGAAATTAACATAATTTTAGGTCTAATATGATTATCATTGGGAAATATGTAATATAACGATGAATGTATCCCTTAATAAATTATATAGTTGTTAAGAGTTACAAAATAGAGGTGGTGTAGTTGTATAAATATCAAGCTTTTTCCTAATACGAGAGTACAGTAAAGTTAATTAACCCACTATGACCCCCTTAGTTAGCGAAAATAAATAGATAGTAAATTTTTTCATACGAAAGTATTGTGCTGGCCACACCAGATATGTTATTGTTGTAATATGTGTGTTGAGTATGTGTACATAAGCCTTCGAGAAAAGAGAGTGTTCGAATGCAACCTTCGCCGAACCACGTAGTGGTTCTATAGCGCACATTTCCTAGAACATTATTACTCATACAAAATTTTCAATAAATTATGAAAACAGGGATGAAAATGTAGATAATTAACACGGCAACAACAAACGCGCGCATCAGTGCATGTTTCCCCCGTTGATTATGACGTAAAATTTATTATAAACCATCCCCAATGGTTTCAAAATCAATGCGCGCACACAGCGTGTGGTTCGAATCGAATACACGGGCCTGTATTCGTTGTATTTGTATCGCAGGTCATAAAAGTTGCGTAAACAGCGCGCTATACTGTAATATATAAATCGATTAAACGCATATCAAATATCATTGCGGACTCTGTTATAGAAAAATTCGGAACTAAAAACTGATAAATCGTAATCATTAAAAGCTGCCAGAGCTCTTTGGAACGAAAATCGTTATTGTGGAATTTTCCAATGCGCAGAACCGCTCGCGAGTTGTTTAGCAATATTCTATATTGCATTTCGCGCTAATTTTATTTTTTACACATTCAAAACTGGCTACTCAGCCCTTTTTACTTTCTTATACGCAGTAATTAGTCAGTCTTGTCTCGGTTCTGGCATTTCAACAAATATACACGATTTTACCCTCCCTGAACCGAATGTGACTATTTTTGGAATGACACGTCTTTGTCTATGAACGCTCTAGAGCCAAAACTAGACTATATATGGTCTAAATGAGCACTTCATATTTTTGAAAATACTTAAATCAACTTAAGACTTTTATGTATATATGTCGAGTAAAGTAATTTACTTCTTAGAATGCAAATTAGGTTACTTGTTTACTAATTCGTAGTATAGATTTTTTTTTGTACTTTATTTGGGCCGATTGTTGTTGCTAGTATATTACAAATCAGGTGGGCATGGTGGGTGAGTCAGTGGTTGTATGTCCTAATTTTGATATATATGAATTAGGGGGAACTTAGGCCGTAAACTTATAGTTTATGATAAAAACAAGTATAAAAATAATGGGTAATTTTATTGTTGTCGTGTATGGTTCTTTGGTGCAAACAACAAAAAACATTTAGTCTTTCCGCTGAAATTAGTAATAATGTCGATGTTGTAAGTTGAGTCATGTTTTGATACCGAGCAGAGAACAAAATAGGAACGTGGTCGCGCCGACCGTCGACGAAATGACAGCTTGCTAGTGGCATGGCGTTCGGAGGTCGGCACTCGGCAAATCGGCCGATACGATACATTCGTCGTTGGTTGGCTGGTTCTGGCCTGGCTGTTGCCGTGAACGTACACTCTCTGTCCCCGGCCTCCCCGAGCCGTTGCCCGACACACACAGTTAATACGGGTTGTGGGTTTTAGAAGGCCAGTCCGTTCAACCGGTCTTGCCACATGCACACTTCACTCTGTCTATATAATCGGGACTGTGTGCTGTTATACCTGGGCTATTGATACATTTCATAGTTCGCTGGCACTGTTTCTTATATGATTTTATTAGGAAAACGCGCGCGCTTTGTTTCATTAGATTATTATTGCAGTTAGTAGCGCTGCGCGCGACTCGTTAGGGTGCATTGAATATACCCTTTTTTTCGCAAATGTAAATCGGAGCTCTTTGTCGCTTGAAGCCCTTCGGGAAAATGATCCGAGCCGCCCCTCTCTATACCTGGTTTCATTGTTAGATTCTTCGAATAGAATTCTCTAGTTTTCATTATACATTGTTGCGTTATATTTAGAGTATCCTTGCTATTTTAAATAATTATGGCTGTCTTAACTTTTATTTCGAGAACTAACGATATGTAAATAAATATTTCCTATAAAATTCATTAAATATAGTTTTTATATCATGACATTTTTGCTAAAGAGACGACAACCTTAAGGCAGATGATACTATTTTTTATAAATTTTATAGGAGATATGTATTTATTTTTTATATATGTATGCGAACGAGATCGTCACTAAGGAATTAATTTAGATATGCAATGACATTAGAATAATAAACGACCTAAGTCGTCGTGCAAAACATTCTGGATATAAAGTAATACGAAGCGTCTGTGTGATATCGTATTTTTATTAGTTCAGTTAATTAGAGTCAACGGAAACAGGTGCCATTTCGAGAATTGTTATTTATTTAATCGAATAAAATTATTATGGCCTTTTGATGATATTTCCAATAATTATGAATTCACGTGGAAATAATATTCAATGGCAAAAACAATGTATACGCGCTACAACGAGTATTACGTCAGCAATACGCGCGACGACTTGATGCAAGCCTGCCGCAAAAACAAACATGATTACAGAAGTTTATCAGCGTTATTATTATTAGTTGACGAAATTGCCGTTGCGCTCGCTCGGTCGAGATATCAGTTTTGTTTGTTAATCAACAAAAATAGTCGCAACAGCAACAGCTCGTGTTTCAGACACAGGAAACGAGAATTTCTCTCACTAGAAAGCTCAAATTTCACTATTTCTAATTTCTTCTCACCCAACGTTAAAACGAAAACAAAACTGATGTGTTTGTAAATGCGCGGCCCCTATTTCATTGTTGGGCCTCAAACGGTGAACGTTTGCGTGAGCGGTTCCCTACTTATCAGCGGTTGCTCTGTTACGAGTTTTTGGAAGGCAAAAATATATATATTCCCCGTGGTTCGGCTGTGCATGACTTCGGAATGAATTAGGGTAGAGTGCTCGAACTCTCGAGCCCCTGGTGTCGTACACGCCCAGTGGCGCACGTGACCGACCAAATTTCCATTCGATATGCCATGCCGTGGTTGCTTCGCAACAAACACATTTCAGTCGCAAAGCGTTTCAAATTACGCTCCCTCCACCTTGCTTAGTCCATGTTACAATAATAACAAAATAAACTGTCAGTTAGAAATTTATATGTAATCATATACAAAAACAAAGAGCAAGTAATCCGGCTCGTAGGATTGTTTTTAATTCAGCGACATGCATAATGGGGAATCTTATCAAAATATTTATTAATTATTAGCAGTTTTGCAATAATATTGAAATGTAGGCCACTTCAGATTTTCTAATTGTTGCTAGTAACGTTAGAAACCCTTTAGAGCACAATGGCGACTAACCATTTTTGTAATTTTGTACTACTGTCTGTTCTTCCCTCAAGGAAAAAAACATGATTTTATTTTTTAGAAGAATTAGAAAATTCGAAATTAAGCAGAAAAGTGAACGAATTTAATAAGAAATCTATTATGAGATAAGAGATTGTAGATCAAGTAATCCAGATCAAAGGGTCTATTAGGATCAGTGAAGAGAAGACGAATCGCTTGTAATGTAGAGAATACAAATACAGCAATAGAGTGTTACGTTCATGAATGTTAACTGTGCACACAGCACAACACAGTCGAATGTCGAAAGCTGTTCTCTTTCCGTGAGTGTGTGTGCGCTGTGTGCCACAAATACGAGCGTTTGAATGTAAAAACCCAGAGCCGTGCTAGGCCAACAGACCGCATCAGCAGCCGGTGGCAAGAGCAGGCGACCGGACTGTAGAATAGCACAGGCCAGGCAGGAAACAGGGGAATGTCAAACGTGGTATAACAACGCTCGGCTCGCTGGTATAAGCTGATGGTATGGCTACGGCTAGCTGCTAAGGGGAAAACACATTTACGAGGCCAGGCAGTGGCAGCTGCAGTGCTGCCAGCGGGCGATTCGACGGTGCGCACACCGAACTAAAAGCACACACATAGCACGCCACTCGGCACAGCACAGCCGTGGTGTACGATAAAATACCCAGTTACACCGCCACCGCCATGGCATCCGCGAACGGCAACACAGCAACTTTCTTCCGGCACGGCTCGTCCTCACAGTTCGAACACGTTTTAAGTTTATATCCACAAGCGTTAAAGCTCAAAGCTGACAGGAAAACGAAAAAACCTGAGGAACTAATCAAACTTGATAACTGGTAAGTGTGTTATACACCATTTAATAATTGTGTGTGAGTCAATGAACTCACATTTATATCTGGCCGGCTGTCGCCCGTTGAATGACTAGCCACCCTCGCGATATCTTAGCCGACGCTCATTAGGATCAGGTCACGTGGTAATCGATGACAACTCGCACTGATTTTCATTATTTTCACATTTAGTTGCGATATCGCTACTATGGCTGGCCGTGCTGCTGCCTGTCATGGCTTCTTTTCATATTTATACTACACTAAACACTTTCACACTTTAAAACCCCGATTTACTTAATAAAACCCTAAAACAACTGACAAACCTATATGTTTATTTAATCATTTCATTGTTGAACTGTTCCCTTACATATAAGACTAAATGCCAACTAGTCTTACAAAATGGTGTCTAATCAAACAAAGCTAACTTATTTCATTTTACTCATCATATTTTCCCTCTATTAATACAACCCCTACGTTTAATTGCAAATCATTATAGTGTTTAATCAAACAAAGACTATTTTTAAAATCATTTGTTTTTAAACACAATATATATTTATTTATTTAAGTAATAATGAACAACCCCTACTCTCAATTATATTTGTGAAAATATGCTAACTGATTTATACGTATTTTAAAATGGTGGACGAATCATTCAAACATTATTATTAGTTTCTGTTATTTAAAACAATACAACGTTTTTTGTTTTATATTTGTATATTTTAAACAAAGACCAGTTTGCCGCTGTACATTTACTAACACCGACTGGTCTACAAGTCATTGTTATATACAACAATATGTTTCTTTATTTAAAATATATATGTAATAATAATAATTGTATTTAATACAGCTTTGTAAAAGTTGCCAATATGGTAACTTAATTTATTTAAATTTCGTATTTACATGTAATGATTATTTTTAATTGTTTTTTAAATATAGGTATCAAAATGAATTGCCCAAGAAAATTAAAAGCCGTGGGAAAGATGCACATTTAATCCACGAAGAACTTGTTCAGACTATGAAATGGAAACAGACGGTATATTATATAAATAAATATATAAAAATTAATTTGTGTTTTATTTATAATTTTTTTTTGTTTTGAAATTAATTTTTTAATAATAATTTCTTCTAATATACAAATAGCACAATATAACATTTAGTCTTCGGCATAGCGCTCTAAGGACCAAATGTTATATTATGCCCTTTGGTATGCGCATATAATACGAGAAATGAGAAATAAAAAATGATTTTCTAATTTCAGCAATGGTTTTAATAATATTTTAAATATGTTTTAATTAATTAGTAATAATATTTATGTTTTTTTTATATAGCGTGGCAAATTTTACCCTCAGTTGTCGTATCTGGTGAAGGTAAACACCCCGCGAGCTGTAATGGCGGAAACAAAAAGAGCGTTCAAAAAGTTGCCCAATTTGGAACAAGCGATCACTGCCCTATCGAATTTAAAAGGAGTCGGCACGACGATGGCATCGGGTAAGTTATCAAAAATGAAACCACAATAAATATGAATAAATTATAAATATTTGTTGTTTTCCTTTAGCATTACTAGCTGCGGCGTCACCTGAAAATGCTTGCTTTATGGCGGACGAATGTCTAATGGCAATTCCAGAAATCGAAGGCATCGATTACACAACTAAAGAATACCTGAACTTTGTTCAGCACATCCAAGCGGCTAGCCAGCGACTCAACAAAGGCTGCGACAAGCAATCTTGGTCACCACATCGGGTCGAACTAGCCCTATGGACCCATTACGTCGTCGCGGAACATAAACCTGAATTATTATCCGGTAAGTTTAAGGAATTTATTGCTTAAACCATATTACCCACTTAATTAGGGAAAAAAAATGATATTACTTTTGTATTTTTAATATTGGTCCTTCGAGCCGGATTATTAAACGGATATACGGAAAACAATAATAATATAAAAATCAACTTTTCGAAACGATTATATATTAGTATTTTGTATTGTAAAATTAATATTTATTGTGCTCTAAGGAGTATTTATGTATTTATGTATGTGTAATAGGTATTCCAGCCGAGAACGGAAACTCCCAGAACGGTGACTCACTGGAGACGTCCGATGACAGTAATCTCGAGCCTTTGAATGGCAAAACTCCGACGCCAGCGGCGATCCTGAACGAAGACACTGCCACGTCGTTCACGGAGGACTCACTGGACGCGCCGTCAACCCCGATATTCGCAAATGGTGGCGAGACCAGTGATAGCATCGTCTCAGACTCAACCAATGATTCCACTGCGGTGTCAACGGGTCCGGTGTCGGGGCCACCAGTCCTCGAGACGAATAACGTCATGAAGCGGCCGCTTGAGAAAGATGAAACGTCGGAAGCAGCAACGGTCAAAAAAAGCAAAGACGATTGCGGTGATAAGTGACCATGTTATTATTAATTTTTCGATCACCTTATTATAAACAAACAGAAATCATGAATTCAGAACACACAAATCAAGAAATGCCCCCCCATTTTTAATTCTTTTCGATATTTTCATCAAAGTGAGAAGAGAAAACGATCATTTTTAGTTTAAATTTTCCTCCATTTTGTTCTCTATATCCACAACTTGAAATGGAACTTAATATTTTGAGTGTTGTGCGAAATAGACAAGCAACACGTTTGAGTTACCAGTTTAGACGAGGTAAGCAGAAACCGCTGTGCGTGCCCACTTTGGCACCCAATAAATTTCCCAAATTGTCCCACTAGTGGGGCAAACAGAATTGAATTATACTAGGCTGTGCGTACTAACTTAATCTCGATTAAAATGTCCGACAAAAACTAACTGGGGTGTAAGAAGAGAAACAACAATATAAATTCCGTCTATTGACGTCATGATAGAAGTCTTCGCGTGTGCGGAGATGCCACAATTAAATGATACATTTCTTGTAAAAGATGAAATTAGTACGTGTGGACCTTAGTCTTGTGTGCTACACTAAAACAATTTTACTGCCGAAAATATTTCGTTTTTCCAAACAATGGAGTAGTTAATATCTGTTTTTACCATTTAAATATCCGACACATTACCCCCTAGTACATTATTTTAGATAATTTATTTCATAATTATTTCCACGTTCTTTTATTTCCATGTTTTTTAGTTCTTTTATTTCCTAGTTGCTAGGCATTCGTTTTATTTTGTTTATCAGCAAAAACATAACATTCCATTTGTTATTTTAATATTTAAGGTCAACATTTGAGGTAAATTAAATCCAAAAAACTGGGGCCTATATTCACACTAACACTCAAAAGTAATGTTGTGAATACGGACCTGTAAGATCAATAACGTGTATACAGTTGAATTAAATTAAATATGCTGTCCCCCAAAATGCTTCTCGATTGTACATAGAAATTCGGTTTTAATTTGCTTCAAAAAAGGAACCGTTTAACTGGAAATCGCGTTTTATCGCGCGAACTTTCAATCAATCCATTTTAGCAGAAATAATGCTCCAAGTACATACTACAAAATACCAATTATTAATTAAATAATTAATTAAAAAATACAACATATATTGAATATTTATATATTATTATTATAGAGAAACAACAAATAACAGAATGCCTTTATTGAATAATACTGTAGGACGTATACACTTTTACAAAACAAATAGTTAGTCAACTTAATTTAAAAAAAATAAAATAATTGAAAATAAAGCGATGAGACGTTTGTGATGAAAATGATAAATTTATTCTGAGACTTACACTGAAATTTATTTTTTTACTTTTCTTTAAAGGTTTGGTCACAATTTTGTGTTATTTTTGTATTTTTTAAATAATTTATTGACAAAAGATAAATTTCTTTACCATCTCAGAACCACTTTATTATTAATTGTAAACGAGTTGTAGATGAATTTGAGGTTTTGTGGCATATTTTCATAAATATAAATCTTTCATGGCTACGCCAGCATTTTCTAACCCGACCCACACACAATTCCCCACCAAAATAAAAAACTCCTTATATAAAATACTATCGGAATAATTCCGAAAAGGTTTAAAATAAGTAAAAAACATAATTTAAATCAGTTTTATTGCTTATTAAATATAAAAATATAATACTATTGTATTTATCCATCAACATCCATGCCAGTATCTCTAGGCCCTCTATCATTTTCGGATTTTAAATTCGTGTACAATTTCGCCACAAGCGAACCATCTGCGCGTCCGCCGAAATCTACGCGTTTATTAACTTTCTCATTGGACAAAACAAAGTCTAAAAGTGTCCGCTGACCACTGTAAATACCACCAGCAGTCCTCAACAAGGGATTACGCGACACTGGACCAGCAATGCAAGCTAGGGGCGGCGGCGACATCGGCGAATCCGTCGTTGCCCGAATTACAGATGCACGGTTGCTTGTTGAGTCTGGTGTATCTATAAATAGATATAAATGTTGACAAAATTAAATACTGTAATCATTTTTATTACCGATGTGGTCTAGCTCTCTTAAAGCTTGGTCCAATTCGACCTTTTCAGGAGATTTGCCGTCTTCAGGCGTAAATTTGTGGCACTCCAGCAAACAATTATAAACGGCTGTGTGATTATCGGTGTGGCAATTTTGTTTGAGAAGTGTTTCCATTTCATTCCAAACAATTTTGTATTGTTCCTCACGTTTTTGCCCTTTTGATCGGTTTACGTTAAGCGGCTCATGTTTCGCCTCGAATCCGATTAAATTATATATGACTTGTTTACATTGGACTAATTCTTCTGTAGTCAATTTCTCTTTTGTTATTAACGCCGGTAATGGGTCAACGAACTTCAATATATATATAATTAAATTAATATAAATGTATATTTCGGATAGATTTATGTAGTATTCTTACATGTTTTACGTTAAACAATAATGTAGAGTTAATAGTCATTGGCCAATATTTTGTTTGTCGGTCTAAACGTTGTCGCATTTTTTCGATTGGTGACGGATCATCAGAGTTACGCTTGAGCGGGATTAATTTATTATTTTTAATTAGTAAGCCGAAATCGGTTATACGGTAATCCGTAACACGACCTCCACATCCTTCGGATATCGACGGCGGGTCTTCCAAAACTGATCTTTACCGGAAATATTAGTTTGTAATTGGGGTTTTAAACTGATTAGAGCACAAAGGTGACATATTTGTTTTAGTACAATTGATTTGTGCCTCAAAGGAAAGAGAAATAAGAGAATAACAAAGTAGAAAACTTGTTTTTACTTTCTTTTACGAAGTAATAAGTAAGTCTTGTAATCATGAAAAAATGCGAACTCGAGATTTCAACGGATATACATGTTTTGACTCGAATCGAATGTGACTATTTCCGGAATGACGTCTGTCTGTCTGTGAACGCTCTAGAGCCAAAACTGTCGAACAAAAAATTATGAAACTACAAACTTAAGACTTGTATATGCCCTAGAAGTGCACCTCCTATTTTTGAAAAGAATATTCAAACCAGAAGTGCATGTGTTTACTCTATGCATTTTTTGTTCTATCTCCAATATCACTAGAACGGCTACACTTACGGCATATATAGTTATGTTCATAATGAAAGATATTAATATTTCGTACAACTTTTGTTTGAAACATTTCTTCAAAAAATGTACCAGTTGCGAGAAAAATGCTACGAAACATTATAAATATGTTATTGGAGTTGCCATGGATTCGCATGTAGCTTATAAAATCGGATCATCTGTTGTGTTGGAAAGCAAAATAGACTCAATTAGATAAATGACATTTCAGGATATTTCTGTAGAGTATTGGTTAGTTTGATAGCTGGTTTTGGTTATTTATATATATATATATATATATATATATATATATATATATATATATATATATATATATATATATATATATATATATATCTAGTGAAAACTGCGTAAAAGAAAGTCGAGTGCAGGTCACTCCAGATTATTATTTTTTATATTTCGCAAAATATAATTATTGGGAGAGATATCACCGTTGTGCTCCAAAGAAGCATTACTAAAAATGTTACCTAGCAGTGCATAATGTGTGTATGAATATTTCGCCGCCATGTGCCGCCAACATATGACTAGTAATTTTCCCCCCCAATTTTCTGGGCATTTCTAACATAACTGAGCGCCCATTTAATAAAAAGTTAATTAAACACGACGACGGTCTAGAATTAACATCGACAGGTGTAATTCTATGCATTGACGAACATAAATGATTATCAGCTGAACTGCCTCGTGGCGTACACCATTTTAAAGTCACCTAATTAAAAATTAATCATGAACTATAATAGAAACCAATAGACTCGATAAACTAACTAACGGTCTCATATTCAGACCCCTCGCGAATAGTTTTCACCATCGCAGAGTCGTCGGCATTCCCCTTTAAAATCGCTGTGTGCGCCGTACTCGCGTGGTAAATCTCTACGTCGTAATTCGCTGAAGAACTTGCGTTCTGTTCCTCTTTCATTGGTATACCAGTGACTGTAGTACTCGCTAAGTCATAATGAGCCAGGATTAAATGTGATAATTTCGAATGTATTGTCGGTGCTTTAATCGAATGGACTTCTGTTGTTAAAATCGGGGATAACTAATACATAAAATATATTAAAAATAATGAAACTAATTTGAATTTGTTGGTATTTTACCTGTTTTGCTCCATGGTTAGACACTTGTGACTCCGTGTTATTAGGGAAGATATTTATTATTACCAAATGACAGTGGTTTATTGTGAGTAAACTAAAAAAATATTTATTTTTTACATCTAACTCGAAAAATAATCGATAGATTTTTATAAAATAAATATCAAACGATTCGTAATTGCATAAATAATGCTTAGTAATAATATATATATTTTTGAACGTAGTTTCGGAGAAAAAAAAAACATTTATTATTACTTAACCCATAGATTTTTATAAATATCAGGCGATTCGTAATTGCATATATAATTCCTGGTTAAAATATACATATTTTTGAACGTAGTTTCGGAGAAAAAAATTAAAACTTCCAAAATTGACCTAACCTGACCCCAAGATTTTTATAAAAAAATATCAGATGATTCGTAATTGCATAAATAATGCTTGGTAAAAATATAAATATTTTTGAACGTAGTTTCGGAGAAAAAAAAACTTCCAAAATTGGCTATTTATTATTACCTAACCTAACCCATAGATTTTAATTAAAAAAATATCAGACGATTCGTAATTGCACATATAATGTCTGGGTAAAATATAAATATTTTTGAACGTATAGTTACAGAGAAAGAAAATTTTTTTTCCAAAATTAGCCATTTATTATTACCTAACCTAACCCATAGAATTTTATTAATAAAATATCAGACGATTCGTAATTGCATAAATAATGCATGGGTAAAAATATAAATATTTTTAAATGTAGTTTCGAAGAAAAAAAAAAAACTTCCAAAATTGGTTATTTATTATTACCTAACCTAACCCATAGAATTTTATTAAAAAAAAAATCAGACGATTCGCAATTGCATAAATAATGCTTGGAAAAAATATAAATATTTTTAAACGTAGTTTCTGTATTTTTACGTACTGGTCTGAGGTGGCAGCGACTTTATTTCGTTGTTGTAAAACATTTAAAAAAATATCTTCCAATCGTTTCATACTATTATTATCTCGTGTAGAAGTAATACAAATTACTCTACAGCGATTAATTAATTTAGTTTGTCCCTCATTTTGAGATAAATTAGTGCGTCGTTCGTGTTGCATTTCGGTGCATTCGCTTAAAGCGTCAATTGCAGTTCTTAAACCGTGAATAACCGAAAACTCAACCCCTGGTTGAACGTTCCTCGGTGGGACACCTACCAACGACATTCCATTCATAATCTTAAATGAAATATACTCAGGATTACATAAGAAAATATAAAAAATAAAAAACTGGGGGTGTCCTACACTCGACTTTCTTCAGTATCTATTTAATATTGCTTTATTTCGTGTTAATATAACACAAGTCACACAATATTAGCGATAAAAGTCGACAAAAACCGAAGATAGCCGAGTAGTGTCCCATAGTCGACTTTCTAACATTGCTTTATCTTGTGTTAATATAACACAAGTCACAATATTAGCGATAACAGTCGAAGACAATCGAAGATAGCCGAGTGTTACATTATGTATATAATAATTACTTACATGTGCTATGTTTTGTTGTTGGACGGTCCAAATATTTAAAATATTCGCTACAGTATCACTAACTACAAATCTAACCTAAGGAATAGACATTTAATCTTGTATTTCTTAAATTAAATATTAAATAGTTTACCAGTTTTCCTTGCGGAAATAAATCCCAGACAATCCTACAATATTCTACAGCTGATTCGCAACTAGACGTCCACAGGCTTTTGCTGATCGGGTTTAGGGGTATAAAACCCGGTGTACGTATTTTTAGGAAATCGAATTCGATTGGGTTCTCACATGATATACCAAAATACGGTGTGTGATCTAACACAAAAACCGTTTTGTGGTTTGTTGGAAACATATTATTATATTCGAACGTCATTTTTACACGTTTTGAAACGTTGTTTTTGTGTTTCACATTTGTCAAACATTAAACATACGTGTGTATATGGTTTATGTTAGGTCGATTAAAAATATATTTATATAAGTAGGGCTAAATTAGATCGACTTATACAATATTTAGTGTACATGCTCGTATTAAGGTTATTGAAACAAAATTGTAGCCCCCCCTAAGAGCCGCCTTTAGTGTCTTCTATTGTTTAAAAGGATTTTTGATTATTTGAATACACCTCTAGGCTGTTAAGGTGTATTTCAAGTAATAAATAAAAAAAAATGTAAAATATTTTTCCAATAAGAATCCTCCTTAATGCCCCCCTGTATATTTATGAGTGGCTTATAAGAACATAAGTAACTTATATGCCTTAATATAAACGGAAAACGAAATTAAAGTGTTTTGGGGTTGTTCCGATTTATAAGCGTTAATAAAATGATATGAAAATGAATGCTAAACTAGATATCGAGCTACAGCATTTTTATATTTTTAATTCGCAATTCGGCCAAAAAGAAGGAGAGGTATGAACATGAGAAACAATCCCATAACCTGACTTAAATTACCCAATTTTTAGGAACATAAAAAAGTTTTATTTTACTATCCGTTTGAAATCGATTCGGAAAGTCAAATAAAAAATGTTGGCTTCACAGAAGCGATCATACAATTTACTGGGTAACTTTTGTGTATACAAATGTAAGGTTCTCCGGTTTACTGATTCTATGTTTAATCCTAGATCATTTAAACCTAGTACACAGTGCACATCGTTGCATACACAAAAAAATAGGCATCTGTATTATCAACCCGAGAAGAACTTCTGGGTGGTTATGGTAAAATTTAGGGACTCATTTAGTTTTAGTATTATTGTGTGTCTGTAGCATTCTCGGTGTGTGTGTTTGTCTCGTCGCCCTGTATCCAAAAATATATATAACTCATATACTTGGATATGGTAAGACCATATTTGTACCCTCTACACCTCTGAAGGTGCCGGAGCGATTTACACCAAATTTGCTACACATATTATTTAGCATCCCATCTGAATCCGTTCGCAGTTTAAATCCAATCGCCCGTATAATTCCCGAGTTATAGGGCCCCAAAATTTGAAGCCCCCCTTAATACTACTCTTATAAAAATAATTAAAACACCCAAAAATTCTACTAACAATTCTAAGATATTTTATATTTACAAGATTATTTCGTATTGTTAACCTAAAGGCCATAAAAAATTATTAAATATAATTTTGAATTTTAAATTATGCACTAAAAATTATTTTTATCGAAATAATCTACAAAAAATTGAACGACTTTTTATATCTATAACATTTTTTTTTTCAAATTGTTACCAAAATGCTATTATAATTAAAAACCGCTACTCGCATATATTACTTATAAGGCGAGTTGGACGCATAGGTGTACCTAAGCTTGTTTTTTTTTACAAAATAAACATTTCGCAGACGTTAAACGTGCCGTATATTTGTAAAACTAAGGACGGCGCCGAATACTGTGAATATCAATCGGACGATGTTCAGGACAACGTATATCAATCGATTTTACGACAAGCTTACAATATGTTTCGTTTATTTTCTGGTACTTTTCATGCAGTAGTCTCCACTAATGATGTATCTACTTTGAAAGTAAAATTGGAACATTTTTTCACTGCGGTAAACTAGAGAGTTGCTTGTAGTGGGGTTAAATACACCCCAACCCCTAACTAGGGGGGTATTTACCCCATAATAATTACGTTTTAAAACAGTATTGTTCAATTTGCAGTATTTAAAAACATTAAAATTATCGCATTGCGATGTACTAAATATATTTAATGGTATCCAATTTTTACCATTAGATAAACTTACGTTTCTAAATGTACAATGTTTTATAAATTTACTAGAATGTAATTTTCCTTATATACATTATACATCGTTCCTATATAACGACCATTTGATATGGTAAGTAAATTTACTATACTATTACACATATATATGTAATAGTATAGTAAAAAGTGTCAATTTTAAAGGAGTGAAATTGAACCAGAAGATATGCAAACAGTTTACCATTATTTGGTAAGTACTCTGTTACCTGCACATATGGAAACAGAATTACAAGGGGGTTCGATGCCACGGCATAATTCCCCAATCACTGTAATCCATTATGGCAGGTTTATAACAGGTCCTACGAATTTAAAAGATACTTCGAACATCGGAAAAGTACCTAAAGTTTACATAAACAATGATACAAGCGCAGCTTCGTATCATTTAATTGTCTATCGCTCACTGAGCGCCTCCATTTGCTTATTTGTAGATGGTAAGTATAGGCATAGATTAATAGCTACATTATATAATAAAATAATACGTAAAAAAAAATCCAGGCACAAGAGAGTTAAAAATGGATTTATTCCGTGAACTCGACGCATTTATGGGCCCGCAACTAACGACAGTTGTAACAGCAATTGCGGAGTATTGTACTCTACAAGCCAGCAATACAGTAAATCCAGTAGATAGTGTTACACATCCCAGATTTATTTATTTCAATAAATTAAATTTGGCGTATAAAAGTACAGTACATTTAGACAATCGGCAAACGGGTAATGTTACCGTTTCCCAGGAAGTCTTGAAAATTATGGCAGATCTAAACACGAATCGAATGGGAATGCAATCGAATGGTATGACGATTGTTAAGACAATGAACGACTTTTGGGTCGTGCGGAAATTGTCGAATTTACGGGAATTTTATATTGCGATTCAACAAAAAAATGCTAGCCTTGGCGATATAAATGGTAACTAGAATGAATTTGTTTTATATAATGTATCGATTGGTTGGTGTTACAGATGAAGTTAAGAAGTTATGCGACTCGGAACTTAAGGGCATATTTTTTCATCCATCTTAATTAATTTAAGTGTTGCATAAGGCTGTGAATCAACTTATTATTTAAAATACTATTAGGGTAATAATGTAAATAAAAGTTGTATATATTTGTATTTATTAAAATATTTCAACAACACATACAGTAATAATATATATAAATATTTAAACAATACTTGTATTTAAAATAAAAAAAAACATTGCTATAATATTGCATTTATTCATACACGGAATAAATTCTAATACTCAGAGATCTTTAATAATTTTACCTCTTCACTGTGTATTTCAAAATGGGAATGACAATGCAACATTATTTTCGGATTCATATCACATACGATCTAAATCTATCCTAAACATATCTGATATTCACAACGGATGAAATTCAAGTTCAGTGTGTGTACGCGCGAATAGCAAATTTAATTGAGAGTCTAAACCAACGTTTTCTAATCGCACTATTTGTGCAGCAGATTGACCTGGGTCCTTCCGAACTATCGCCAAACCATAAACACGCATTAAATGATCTTCATTATCAACGGCACCGCCTCCAGTCGTCGCTAACCGAACATGGCACGTCACATCGACGTGAATATGCTTGATGATCGCGTGCTTCCCATTTTCAAGTTTAATCTGCAACACAAATACATCAAAATTAGAATTACCTAATTTTGTATACTCGATTATTAAAATACTTACAATTTCCTGTTTCTCCTCAATTTGAGGCATATCCGCTCTGAACACAGATGCTTCACCCAATCGTTGCCCATCAGCAACAATCTCAAATTTCATGCCAGTATGCACAGCTCTAGGCTCCAAACCGACGCCGTCTGGGTGCGTGTCGCTCCAGAAATAATTATCAGGTTCCACCAACGAATCTGGCGCAAACGTTAACCGTTTTGCATACCCCATCCCAATACTTTGCAATTTCAACGATCGCCCATTCCATAATCTATCTTTCCGGTCATTAGGCCTAACACGGTAACAAAATCCTGGAACTATTCTTGGATCAACATAAGTACCGACTACTGGAATCTCATAAGGCTCTAATCCAGTCATCGTATACTTCGTTGGTATATCGCCAATTTCTTTGCCCCTAACAGTGACGCGTCGAGCGTTTCGTTGAATTCCTGGTTTTAGATTGAATCCTTTTCGTGTTGCTCCGATAGACACATTAGTGATTTTTGTGATTTGTGCATTGGTATGACCGCGCCGTTTTAAAATCGAGACGGTTCCGGTAATTGGTAATGGTTTCGCTACACCGGTTTCGTAGAATTCCACTTTGCCGGTTATATTAATTGTTACAGATTTCTCGACTCCGTCACGGACTTGCGTTGATTTGGTCTCCCATTGTGGTCCCTGTAATATAAACATATTTGTTTACCATATTTTGGGGCCACTTCAGTAAATACATACCTCAATATTAACAACTTCCATGGTTCCCTGTGCGACGTGATTGGCATCAAAAACTGTAAATTTATCGCCATACGAAACGACTTCGAGCTCAAACACAAATCCCTCCGGCCGATTATCGCTCCAGAAATAATTCTCATTGCAATTCAAGCAATCTAGCTCCGCCTCAAAAGTGAATCTACGCGCGTAGCCACGCCCAATGTTGCGCAGTGTGAGTGCGCGACCGTTAAACAACCCTGGGAGAGTAGCGGGGTGTTGGCCGGGGGCTTGTAAGGGTTTCACGTGGTACTTAAACCCTGGAACTACGCGTGGGTCTATGTAAACTCCGACTACGGGTAGCTGATGAGCGTCTATTGCAGGTATTGTGTATCTGGCAGGGATATCACCGATTGTAGACGCATCTAGGGTAATTGGTTCGCGATTTTTAAGATCGAACTGAGCGGTTTGAGGCTCCTAAGATGGACAAAAAGAGGTGTAAATACTGTGTTTTGGTTGGGGGTTGATTTAAAATTAATTAGGGCATAGTTGAAGGTTTATTATAATAATATATTAAAGTAAACATTATACCTTTACCCTATAATAGAAATGTGATGTTTAAATTAAATTATAAACAATCTGACAATGGTTTTGAAGTGGAATATATTTATTTATATTATATATGTTATCCCAAATGATATTGCGATAAAATATAGCGATGAAAAGTGATAAATAATGATTATTTTAGTGCATTCTGTGAAAGCAAGAACGAACCGAAAAGTGTAACAAAATAGAAAACATACCGGGGTTGCAATATATTTGATACGAAATGATTTGTTTCTGTATTTATTTATTAAAAACACAGACCGTAACACATAGTGTACACTGATAGTAAGCAAACTGAAACAATGTTGAATTAGATGGTTTTGGCAATTATTATTCGGTTTACTATTTGAGCGCGAATTCATATTCGCCGAACTGTTTTTGGCGGTACAAAACTAAGCACTGTAAATCATAAATACGATCGCAGGCATTCTGAGTGTCAGGTACTCGTAGTGAGGGATAATTATAGCCATTTGTTTTCGTCAGTGTTGGTCTACAGTTATTATGCAATAGAAAAAGCTACGTCGTTGATAAGTGGGGACAAAAAATAACATTAAAGGGCACTGGGCCAAAAATAATGCGCCAAAACTTGGCAAATATATTCTAAAATGTTCGTTTATATTTATTTAGGGTTTCGAAGATTTTTACTTAAATTTCTTAGTATTCTTTGAATTTATATACAATATTTAAAATACTTCTATTATTTGTAAAAAATAAATAAGAAAAATGTTCGTAACCCATAGTACTTAAGATTATGGTCTATTACTAAGATGGTAAATAAATTTAGTACAATAGTGTCAATTTAATTACGATATCGATCACAGATCAAAAATTCGATCGTGACCAACATACCGCTTGTCCTCAAAATCAATTTTTTCAATTAATTTTGAATTGATAATTCGATGGGACGCCACCAGGGCCCCACAGTTGCCGCGTGGTTTGTCTCTTCTTTTCGATCCTGATCCGTGTTAGGATCGGATCCATATGTGTTATTTTGCTGTTAATAGAATCCTATTAAACTTCTCGAACTGAAAACAATCCGACAGTTGTTGCCTGTTTTGTGCACACATAGATCAAAGCAAAGTGATCATCACTTTGACAATACAGACCAAATTATACATAGGGATTCCGTGTTTTAATTATTTTCCCCTTTTTTTAAATCATGCAATAATGTTGATTAAATGATAAATCATATTTGCTAAAAAATTAGTAATTTATAATGTACAAATATGATATGCATATAACATTGAAAGCGATTGATGGCAAACATTAAATATAATTGATTCTTATGAACTATATGTATTAGGACTTTTTAAATATGATTAATAAAACAATTTTTTACCTTAATCTCTGGTTCAAACGTTTCGTAATCACTTTCTGGATCACTGTACGCATAAGTAGATGGACATGGTATCTGGCATATAGACGGAGTTCTTTTTACATGAGATTCATGAATTTCCTGGAAAGATAAATACAAGAAATTCAGATCTTACTACCTACTTAGAGATTTAAAAAAAATTAAGCTTTAGGTTTACAAAATAAAATTCTAGTCGCGTTTAGAACCATAATAATTTCTTTTAAAATAACTAAAAGAAAAAATGGTTTTGTGTAAACGTTATATTTGTTTATTAGATAACAATTATAAAAATTTAAAGAAAATCGAGACGGATGTCGAAATTATAGTATCGTATAGACATTAAACAAGCAAATCATTTGAATTTTATTAAAAACAAGATTAAGTTTGACCCGTTACACGTAATATAGTAAACATTTACGTCAATAACCCGAAAATTGATAACAAAAGTTATTTTATAACAAATGATGCAAAACATTGCAAAAGCATTAAAATTTTAATTAATTTAAAAGTTCGATATCATTTTTTTTGTAGGAGTATAACTTATTTATTTACCATAAGTTAAAATTATAATTGCCGAATTTCATCGAGAAGTAAGATTAAGGATAGGAAAAGGAAATTAATGCATATGAATTTCATTTCGTAATCTTTAAAAGATATTTTTCAAAAGCATTAAATTTTCTGTCTCGTTTGAGGGTCTATATTTGTTAGTAGGTGTGTCTTATCTTCTAGTATATGATTGTTTGGTCGCCACTGTATTATTACCTGTTCAGGCGTAAATATATCGTCGGTGGCAGCTGGCTCATCGAATACAGAGTTCGAGGGCGCTGGTATACGCCGGCCCAGATGCCACAGCCGATGTAATGCCATTGGGGACTGTGTCTGAGCGTCTTCGGCCACAATGCTTGACAAAGACATGTCTACTGGAGATTCTGTGGGCAAAATCAATAAATCAGTCAGACAACAGATAACATATCTGTCTAGGGTAGCCTGACAATCTTTCTTTTTTTTTTGTTACAATTATAACAATTCGTGATGCATTTTACCGAATTACAAAATCAAATAAGACATTTTGAATGCATAAGACATCTGGATTGATGAATCTGCGCATCACGAAGTAACTATTTATACGTGAAACCTTATAAAAATTATTCAATTTACTGTATACATGCGTTTATTTTGTCTTTTTATTTGTGAGTTATATGTTATAACTTATATAACCGTTTCGAGATCCCCTAAGACAATAATTTTTTTAATAACTCCAATATGGTTGCACGTACAGAAAAATTGTTTAATTCAAATTAAATGATATTAAAGATTTTAACAATTTTTGTTTGAAAGTTTTTCCCAAAAAGAGTACAGATTTGCAAGAAAAATGCATTTGAAATTCATTCTTGTCGCCAAACAACAGATATTTAAATATATTTTCGGAATGAATACTAATTTAGAATATGTATAGGAAAAGGAAGTGTTTTTACGCTTGATTAGCTAAACAGGTAACTAAACGGATATTTTTAGGTTCGACCCTGACATCGAAGGACAAGTGGTTAACATTTAAAAAAAATATAATAGATTTGCAAAAAATAGATATGCAACTTTACATCTTAATTTCTCATATAAATAAATATTGATACAATTAATATTTATTTAAGCGAGCTAAATGATTCACCACTGTTCTAATAAATAATATTAGATTTCAACAATTGTTTATAGAAGCAATAATATTGCATTAAATAAACATTCTGATGTGTCATACACCAGACGATGATATCGAGTTATCGTGTATGCGAAACCAGACAATTTTACATGAATGAAATATGGATTTTGTTGTTTACGGTGTACACGTGAACAACTTGAACTTTGATCGACGCGACGTCGGCGTCTACTTTCGTAAACCTACCGGCATTTATATATATATATATATATATTTAATTTTGCCCACTCAGATTTTAATGCTCACTCGAGCGAACGTTATTATCAAACTGATTAGCGATTACTGTCATTAAAGTAATTCCCGGAATAAAAAAAACATTATTAAATATTTATTTTGTATAAAGCAATAAATTATAAAATAATTTAATACGAATTAGCATCTCAGATGCTAAATATATATTATTCTACTGTGTATGCATTATCGAAATTATTTATTTATTTATTTCTTGACTTTAGGGTGTATTCACAGCGAAACAATTAGTAACTTAGCTTAGAATTTACTAGTAATAATTCTAGTTTGTTGAATGATATACAATGCTAACGTTCACACCAACAAAATTTGTTGTGTTTGCTTGTTATAATACAAATTAGATTATTATTAATAATTTTCTAATATGAATTACTATTTGGTTCGCTGTGAAAGAATAAATATCTCGCATTATAGCATTTATTAACTATATATTAAAGGCAAATATACAACTTTCTATTTAACTAAATGGTATGAGTAGTAAAAACACAATAAATATATTTTATTTAAATCAGGGGAATAAATTCTGCAAAGACATTTCGACCAGAAAAAGAAATAGTTCACATTTATTTATAGAATCTGCATTTATCTCATGCAAACACAAGGTTCGTTGGGCTTAAGTCCCGCATGCCAGTGGCTCTAAAAAGTGTGGCCCCCTAAACGCTTTACAAACACATAAATTTAAATTATAATAAAAAGAAAGTTAATTCTTTCCCAACATTAATAAAAATCTCACCTAAAAACGCTAATAAACACCCAAAAATTACACACGTTACGATATGATTGGTATAAGAGAAACACGAAATAACTCGACAATTTACTGATTATTTAATTAAAATTTCGTATTTTCGTATACACTGAAGTTAGCACTCTAGTTGTTAGTTGACTGTTAACACGGCCACAGTGTCGCTGGGGTATATATATACAAAACCGTTCAATCGAAACTCGGCCGGCCGATTGGTTGAGATTGTGAGCATGCCCCTAGCACGTGAACATTATTAGATGATTGTCTGTATGTTTGTAAATATTCGGGCGTGTATTTTTTGCGTATTTTAATGTTTTTTCATTGTATTTTTAAGTGGCGCTTCGTTTTGAGTCATTGCACTCGAATTTAAAACGCAAAATTTGAGTATTTTTAGAGTTATTATGGTTTTGTTTTGAGCATTCTTTACAGCATGACTCTCACATATTTTAAATAGATGGACTCAGTTTTATATCAGTATTAAAACATAAATGAGCTGTATTTATTTTACACAAAATCTTAGCTTGGCTCACTGTCTATACAACAAACAGAGCGAGAAATTGATTCTTAACTGAGACAAACTGAGATTTTGTGTAAAAAGAATAGGCGATTGTCTTATAAATTCTTAAATTCCTGCATTCTTCATATTTTTATACAAGAATAAAATAGTAACATTTTGTAATATTTAACCCTTATAGTTGAAATATTATAATTAGGAAAATCCATGTAAATTTATCCAAAATGCATTAGAAAATCAAGAAAATATTCCAAAAATCGATTATTGAACCTAAGATAAATAGAATTGTTATTGTATTTTCTGTATCATGAACTTAGAAAAATATTCCATACTTGTGTCGATATTATAAATTCTAATATTCAATTTTTTAAATATATTAACTATATAAATAAATTAAACCTTGTAAAAATATAACATATTTTTAAAATATTCAAAGTTCAATGATTGAATTATACAAAATATATTTTTATAACAAGTAATAAATAATTTTAACCAATGCAACAATTACGAAAACATCCATAAATATATTCCAATAACTGTTAAAAGATTAATCCAAATGATTATAACTTAAAACAATGAGTAAATACAACTAGTTTAGAAAATTCATATTATTTCATGCAAAAAATTGCCAAATTTGGATTTGCAAGTCACGTGTAAAAACAGGTCTATACGGTTATTGATTCCCTCGACCCAAATTCGAAGTCATTGGTTTTGCAATTTTAAGTTTGCATTTTTAAAATGCTTCATTTTGCATACATACATACGTAATTATCCCGAAAATAAATTCTTTCAATGCTAAAATTGTCTTTTCGTTTAATTAAATTTTAAATAAAGTCTATTAACAACGCTTGCATACACGCCAAGAACGTAAAACAGCAGAACCCAACTTGTGGGACCACTTGCTAACAATTCTATGCGACGATGCGTATTGTAAATATAGCGGGACTTGTTGAATACCTGTGCGGCGATTATAGCTATTTAGGTAGTGTGATACAGGCTTAGTTTTACGCCCAAGTTAGGGCTTAGGTACCGGTTATTATTCTCAGAATAGAATATCGTTTAGAAAAAAGGAAAAAACATTTGTGGCTAGCACAAGACTTTCTTATAAAAATGCATGTGAAATTTCAATATTCAAAATAGCAATAATTTGCGTTTCCCAGGTTTTTATTAATTTAAATACGTATACAATAGGTGAACTTCCGCATTAAAACTTATAAATGTTGACCTATGTCTAGCTCAATAATAGGGAGTTCCATGGTTCAAGGTCAACACTCATATTAATTAATATTATATTATTTTTGTTTAACTCCCTCGTGTCTTTAGATGAGACAATGTTCATGTTGTAAAGAAATGATATATTCAAGAATTAATTTAAATAAGAATTTAAATATATGTTTCTGCGTAGTAGCATTATAATAACCACATGTACATGCATCATGTACCATATTTCTTATCTATAGTTTTTTAATCACATTGCCACATCAAAATCTATCAAACATTATTCAAAGATATTTAGGCAAACATATTCTTAAATATTTTTAACAATGTTATTGTAATTAAAAATGATTCAGTATGGCTATAAAAACAATAAAAAATTGCTTATATTTAACATCCTCTTAGTAACAATAAAATAACAAAATTGTCAATTATAAATGTTTAAAATAGTATCAATAATTAAACTAATAATCTATAAATAGCATATTATAAACATTTTATCAAAGTTATTTGCAACGTAAATAATATTAGTTTAAGAAATATGAAACTTTTCTAAAAATTTCCGTCGCAATAAAAATTTGAGTGATAAACGAATTGACCCTTTCCCTTGATAAACTTTGTACGCGTGCGTAAATAATCACTTGGTTACCACGTGAATAGAACAAAATTTAAATAATACAAATGCCATGTATATCGTTTGGGGGCCAGAGGTTATCTAAAAGAAAAAATATTGCATGTTATTAATTGTTGCAATTTTTCTGGGTCAAGCATAAAATGGCTGCTGGCAGCGAATACACATTTTTTGCTATTATATATAGGCCCAAACAATTTTTACATTTCATAAAATGTAATTATATATTCTATATTATATAGTATTTTACATAAATGACACCAGTAATTTAGAACCCCTAATTGTATATGCAATTGCATACACACAGTTGTACAAATTGAGGAAAACATTTAAAATTTAGTTCGGCAACCAACATTACAAAATTGAAAAGCTGGATTCAAATTCACATAACATTTTAGCACAGACAAAGATAAGAAAATGTGGAGTGGCCTGCACATTACGTAGTATTTACTAGAAATATATATTCCAAACAAACTAGCAGACCACAATTATACTGGGTCAAGTTTTATTTCAAAATTTTACCAACTATATGCAACCCAAGTAACATGAATGCATATAAGAACGTTTGGTTACAATGGCTTGCTATATTTTTCAATATACAAGATGCAACTCAACATGCTTAACTGTATAAAGTTTAACTTAATGTTCATTAATACTATTTTAAATATATACCGTTATTAAATTAATTATTACAATGTCAATACGTAGAAATACAGAATAAAGTGTATTTTATACCTAAATTATGGGTATATATTGTACATTTTCCCATATATGAGGATGCAGAAACCTATTTTCTAATAACTATACGTTGTTGTTTATAATGATTAGTTCTACCCTAACGCACGAACTTAACATTAAAGAGTGATATAAAAGTATTTCAATTTGTAAATTTGTACAAATGAAATAAAACAACTTTGACGAGTAGTACTTGGTGACCTGGTAATTCTTGAAGTGCTCAATCAATAAAACCATCATCATTGATGACTTTCACATTAGCAAACACGGAAGAACAAGAATACCATTGTCGAAATTTACGCAAATCGTAGCGACCTTCACACCATAACAAGGTTCTCTCTGTATCGACACAACACAATTCTTATTTATAATAAGGATTTCCTTGTAAATAAAAGACACTACTGTGATATTTACTTAGATGTTAGATTAAAAATTTCTTGTTAATTTATAATCGAGGAAGAAGAATATTATTGAAAAGATGATTGTAAAGAAGAATTATATATATATATATATATATATATATATATATATATATATATATATATATATATAAAATTCAAGAACCCCCCTTGCATATGCATAAAAAAACGTAAAGAAGAAAAAGACCAAGCCCTGCAATAAATTTTAAAAGTTATGCTTATTTTTATGGGTGTTATTGTCAAAACAGTAATACTAATAAAAGTCACATATGATCCAAGGTATGTAACGAAACCGGCAGGTAAATATGGGAGGGGGGCAGAGCCCCACAAGCAACTTATAAACTAAAAGACTACTTTCTCTTCGCCGTGTGTTAAGTTTTGGCCTGCTCAGTCTTGTCGTATCCGACAATCATGAACAACAGATTCATAATAATAAATATAAAGACGATACACTAATTTCGACTTCCCAATAAATAAAAGTAGCAAACGCCAGCACAATGTTGACGTTACCGTGATTGGTGTGTAGTGTATACTTGATTGGTGTGAAGGTGCGTGTGATATTTCGTGCGGTTTGTGGTCATTATTAGTGATTTTACACACATATATATTTATGATGGTTTCTTGGCGATGGACGGTGGTTGCCATGGTTACTGTGTCTTGTGTCATTGTCCTCTTCGCGGCATCGGAGACCACTGCAGGTTCGTGTACTAACTGTGACATACCGTATTTAGGATATAGTTATATATTTGCATACATTATAAGAACATTATTTAATTGTAATTAAACGACTTTATTTAAATAATTTTTATTCAACAATTTTACGTATACATGGTTGCAAAAATTACCTATAAAATTAATTTAAAATTAGGATAATTAGCCCATTATCCGCCGGAATACAAAAAGTGAAGTAATTGTAATTCTCTTGTAATTCTTAGTGAATTCCTTTAAATATGTTTCAAGAAACGCATTTATATCAAAATTTGAAACAAATCAATGTTAATTACCGAGTAATTATCCGTCCCATTTTTGTGCTTTTGGCGAGATAAGCTTAATCCAAGGTTTAAAAATATCTTAGATTAAAAATGGGACATTGGCGGTTAATGGGTTAAAGGTAATTACCGAAATAAAAGCCCCAATAGTTCTAAATTCTATATTTACAATATGCACTGTAAGTCCATAAAATCCATAAAACAAGCATAGATACTGAGGCACCTGTGCCTTAAGCTCGCATTATCAGAAGTGGGATCAGCGCATCAGATACGCGTATATGTAAAATAATTATTTTTAATTATTATAGCATTTAAGTTCACAATTTGAAAATAGGTCATAGATATATATTTATATAAAATTTTTATATATATATTTTAAAATATTTTGTAGATTTTTTTGATATATTAAAAACAAGCATCTATGCCTTCAGCTCGCCGAATAAATACAAACATCGCAGAGCTTACCAAATTGCCTGTTTTGAAATATTTCGTAGACTATTTGATAGTTGCTCGACCAAATTTGTGCTCTAGAAGGTACCGGAGTGATTTGAACCAAATTTGCTGCACATATTCTTTGGTATTCCATCTGAATTCGTTCACAGTTAAAATCCAATCGCTTTTAAAGATATTTTGTTTGCAAAATATCTTCATATTGTGTACTTAAAGGCTATACAAAATTATTAAAAATAATAATTATGAATTTTAAATTGTGGACCCAAAGGCCATAATAATTAAAAATAATTACTTAGAAATTTAATATATACGTATACGCATGTTTATATAGAACATACAACAAAAGGACTAAGAAACCCACAGTTTTTAAATTCAAATTAAGAATAAAATCTGGTGATTTCTCCTTTCTGTTGTCTGGCTCGCTGCTGATGACTGTGATGACATAATTTTAAAAGATGCCATGCTTGGTCAGCAGTGCGCAAAAAAGACCGAATTTAAAATGAATTCTGTGTACTATATAAGTATGTGAAATATGACCAGCAGCTGATAAGTGCGCGATGAGGTAAATTAGAAACGTGCAATTAATACTATAACGGTACATAAAATAAAATATAGATAACATTTTCTAATTCTGTGACGTGGCACCCACGTAACATGGCATCGGTGCGACACTAACCCACATACTCATACATATACACTTGTACCAAGTTTGGTGACCGGTTTCAAAAAATTATCTCATTTAATTTATTTTATGATGAACGATTTACTATATTAAATATGCGTTTGATACGTAATTTTTAATTGCATTTAATTATTGCAACATCCAGTTACTGTTAAATTGACAAAACATTAGATAAATCATAAATGTGTTCAAGAAGTCAGAAATTGACAAGTACTTTTTTTTTCACCTTTTAAAACATAAATCATCTAATAACATTATTTTGCAATATTAGAAACACGTTCGTAGCAGACGTTCCTTGAACTATTACTTCGATACACACATCATACATGTCAATTATAGTGAAAATACAGAATTTTGTTTTAAATTGCAACTTTTATGATTGTATTATGGTTTAAATGTGTGATAACTAACATTAAAATAATCTCTAGTTGAAATTTATTGTTTAAAAGTCGTGATCTTACGATTGCAATCACTCGATGTAATTCTCACGTACGCAAGTACTATTGTATGTTATTCAACACGTGCTACAACTAAATAATAAGATTTATTTGTACATTTTGGAATTATTTAAATGTTAAGCAGCCTAATAACATAATATCGTTTCGCCTAAACTAAATTAGTTCAATATAAATCAGATCAAGTTGTTATTTTTTTCAAAGGCCTTTTCAAATACCAACAGCCTCGCCCAAAAATAAATGCTTTATAATTACATTAACATGAAAAGGTTACGTTTATTCTTATAATAAATAACCATAATAGTTGTACAATTTTATTACTGTCAACTTAGGATTAAAATGTACACTTACAGTATACAAAGTGAGTAAAAAATCACGCACGCAATTTTACTGAATATTTAAAAAATAGATTTTTGGTTCGATTCGTATTAAAATATTTATTTAATTGTATTTTAACCTACTCTAATTTTTTTTTACTGTATCTTATAATTATATCGTTAGAAATAAACATATATAAATTATGTTTTTTTTCTCGTAATTATGATGAAAATATATCGCTTCATTTACATAGCAACATAAAGTTTATATCATTACAGTTATTAAACTATAAACTATCAGAAATAATATTCTTTAATTTATAACCAATTAATTCACTTGTGTCATGCCGCGAAAAACATATTACTTAATTAGCACGATGTAAGTATAGATATTCTCTGTCGCAACACCTGCTAGGATAAATTTGAATATGTAGGTGTATTAATGCATCTATATCTTATATAGATATAGTTAGAAAACATGTAGGACAACCATATTGTTGTTATGGAATAATTATAATTGCGAAATTATTCGTTTATAATTGTTTTGAAACTATATTTCGTTTTAAGCCTACGGCACCTTCCTTCCATTATTAGCAACAATTTTGCAAAAGTAAACCCACAAGATGAGATGTTAGCTAATATTTAAATGTATACTTAATAATTGCATTGGTTTGTATTTTGCTACTAGTAAGCGTTTTGTTAATAAAAAATTCCATTACAAGTAGTTGACCTCTGTTTCTTTTTTATTTGTCTAGTCACACATATTTATAACAGTTTCATGTGTAAGAAAAATAATGATTAGTTTTAAAACAAACTATAAATGAAACTAGTATTCTAATTAACTGGACTACATTTTCGTTAAACCCACAATATTGAAAAGTGAAATGTTTACAAATATATTAATTACAACTACAGTTTTATGTGTAATAAAATCTAAAACAATTTTAAATGAGATTCGTATTATAATTTACTGAAATAAATATTTGTTGATCCCACTTCTCAATTAGTGCAACATGTATACAAATATATTTCAATAGTGTATTCAACAGCGTTTTGATTAAAATACTGTGCAACAATAAAATAACAAATGACTAATTTTTAATGCAACTTAATCAATATAATTTTTTTGTTCGGTAAATACAATAAAAAATTCAATAATTCTACGAACATTATTATAATATATGCATAAATCTTCTTCACCATCAAGGCCACCTTTCATTCAATTCTTCATTATAAATGAAATAAAATAACATCTGTATACATACATAAACATAAATAATATTCAGCGAACTAATCATTTAAACTTGGGAGCAAATAAACAAAAAATGTGCAACAATTTCCAGTATTTACATCACATATTTGTGAATCAACAAGGTGATTATATTGCACAAGTATGTCCTTAAGGTAGAACGATCCAGGATGCGACCCGGATCCGGATGCGCGGGTCACATTGACCTTGAGACTGAACCAGATCACGTCGGTAGCACAGCTGATCTCACACACTCAATTAACAGAAATTATTCTCATTTTGCAGTGTAGGAGTGTAAGGATAGTCTTGTGAATTATACATTTATTGCTCTGAAATACTCAGAAATTCATTTTAATAGTGTAGCAACTCAGAAATTAATTTTATGGTGGTAAGAAATCTAATTTTAACAGTGTGGATTACCGTGATTATGAATCTATGAAAAATAATTAAATATTACGCTGTCATGAACACAATAAGCAGAAAAATTAAATTCCGATTTGAATATTCCACAATTTGTCGGCTATAACAGTTAAGTATGTTGAAGAAAAGTGTTATAGTCCATAGAAGTTGACATGTAAAAAGTGATATTAGAAGTTATTACACAATATATTAAGAGATATGTACATATGCTATAAATCGGACTTATTGCATATATTATTTATAATAATAGTAAACGCTACGATGGAACAACTTAAAAGATACCGAAAAGTACGAGGCTTAGATTAATAACAAGAAATCATATTTATTATCAGTGACCTGATCAACTTTCGCTTTGTATAAAATTTATTAGTTGGCGGTATGCAAATATGTAAATAATTAAACTAAATCTATAATAGCTACTACATTCGGAATTCCGTTTTACGATCTAGAATATTGATCTAAGTTAATTGGCTGATTGATACCATATTAGTATTATTTTTAGCTAAAGCAATCGGTCGTGTGTCTGTAGCATTCTCGGATTAAAAAATGTCCGTAACAAAAAGTGTTTGTCTCGTTGTCCTGAATCCAAAAATATATATAACTTATATACTTGGATGTTAGTTGTCGCTCGTTCGGTAGACCAAATTTGTGCCCTCTACTCCTCTGAAGGTACCGAACCGATTCACACAAAATTTAGTACACATATTATTTGGCATCCCATTTAAATCCGCTCGCAGTTTAAATCCAATCGCCCGTATAGTTCCAGAGTTATAGGGCTCCAAAATTTGGAGCCCCCCTTAATACTGCCCTTATAAAAATAACTAAAACACTAAAAAATTCTACTAATAATTCTAAGATATTTTATGTCTACAATATTTCTTCATATTGTTAAACCAAAGGCCGTAAGAAAATTATTAAAAACCAATTTCTTATTTTTATTTCGATAGTGTTGATATTTTCTGAATGTGTCTCCAATAATATTAATTATAACATTTCAAAGATCAGTTATCTATAATATCGCACTATAGATCATAATTATTCTATTATAAAATGGTGTCGGTACATTCCAAATAAGTAGCGATAGAAATAAATAATAATATTGTAAAGAACATACACACTGCAGTCTATGTCCAATTGAGTTTGTTTCGAAAAGAAACTCAATTAAATCAATATTAATTATTTCTGACAGTGTACAAACGCATTCATCATATTTTTAATTAATTATTTGCAATTATGACAAAATAGGAAAATTTACTTGATCTAATTAGATAGCGTTAATTATCACTATCATATTCTTGCAATTTTATAGATTTATATATATATATATATATATATATATATATATATATATATATATATATATATATATATATATATATATATATATATATATATATATATATATATATATATATATATATATATATATATATTTATATTAGAATATTTCAATTAGACAGAAAAAATGACAGTCATCTGTATAAATTGACATATAAATAGGAGCAAATATTTAATTGTTTTTACCACCTGAAGCGCCTTAATTACATTGTTAGAAAGAATTAATAAGTTTTTTTTTTGTGTAATCAGTTGATCAATGCGATATGTATCTCATATTACAATGGTCTCACCGGTGCGTTGACACAAATGCATATCTAAATTTACAATCGCCTCTCAGGCATTTTTTCCAACTCAATGACGATACCATCCACATCTCACAACGTATAGCAAAAAATTATAATAAAATTAAACCTTGAAAAATCGATTAATTCATCTTCACACAGGTGTCTTTTAGTTTTCATTTAAAATTATCGATACGATTTACACAAATCTATTAATTATATGTTATAAATAGTTAAATGCTTTTAAATATATGTTAACCATTTTTTAAATCCAATATTTTTTGTTCTAAACTAGAAACATAAAATTTAAATATTTTAAAAGCATTATATGTAGTAATTTATACATTTACATGCATAAATATCAGTTAGTAAAAACTTCAGGATACAGATTTTAAAATATATGTTTAGGAATTTCCAGAAAAACTTCAGCTTTTTTTTGTATTAAACTAAAACCATAAAATTAGAATATTTTATTGATTATACCATGATTTATAGTTACATGGATATTTGGTTCGAAAATATTTGATACAACAAAGTATGTAAATTCTAAAACTAAAACCATAAAATTTAAAACATTTTTATCTGATGTGTAATATATGGAACTACTTCAAATATAAAATAAATAATCCGTCGAGGACTCGAGTTAGATCTGGCGGTTCCCTCTCCGGTTATACGGCAAGGACGTTTGTAAATGTTTCTCCCCTTCACGCCGAGGGCACACAGTGGCATATAACCACAGCAGTCGGTGTGTGTTTTCATCCCCTCTAAAAAAAAAAACTACATATTTTATACCATAATTCAAATATTTAGATACAAGAATTATATGAATCTTTGAATTATTATAATTACGTATGTATACACTATTTTTAGTAGAGCCTGAAGCTGTTTACGTTAAGAATTCAGCGCAGATTTACTATATAGTAATAAAGCAATATATGAAATATGTATTAGTACATAGAAAGATTAATAAATTGAATGCAACGAATTGACAGATTATTTACGATATGCGAACACTTCGCATTACTAACATATAACATGTTATATTTGCTAAGCTGTTAACGTATGCGTCCCCCTAGGGAATGTTCCCTCTTCAGCATGTATAGTAGAACAGTTGCCTAATTAACAGGGGTCAGATTATAATTAATTCAAAATTAGTCGATTATTTACCCAATATAATGTGTCTTAAAAAGACAAAAAATATAGTTCTTATTTGTTATGACAACAAATTGTATTTGTAATCCTATGAGTAATGTACTTAAGCCTGCTATGAAACACAGTTTTATAAAATATATCTCTAGTACGGTTAGACGTATTAATCAAGCTGGTTGTATAGTGTAACCAGATTTTAAAACCAGGTTAATGTTTTATGAACACCACCCTCACACTTAACCTAAATTATTATGTCAGTAGCGACATACTGTTAATTAATTAAAGTATTTATTTATGTATACCTTGTATATGTAGCATTTATTCTCATTTAATAACATAAACAGGGCATAAAAATACCAAACACTGTTCAATTCAAAATTATAATATTTAATAATTTTTTACGGCCTTTAGGTTAACAATATGAAAAAATCTTGTAGATATAAAATATCTTAGAATTCTTAGTAGAATTTTTGGGTGCTCTAATTATTTTTATAAGGGTCGTATTAAGGGAGGCTTTAAATTTTGGGGGCCTATAACTCAGAAAGTATACAAGCGATTAAATTTAAACTGCTAGCTGATTCAAATTAGATGTTAAATAATATGTGTACCAAATTTGGTGTGAATCGCTCCGGTACCTTCAGAGGAGTAGAGGGTACAAATTTGGTCGAGCGACGACTAACATCCAAGTATATAAGTTATATATATTTTTGGATTCAGAGCGACGAGACAAACACTTTATGTTTAATGACATTTTTGATGCTTTAGCTTCTTTGTTACTTCGTGAAATATTTATTTATGCTAAATATGAACATTTTATTATTCCTCAATAGACTTAAATACTAATCATATATAATTAAGAGTAGTTAAAATTGCATGGGCTTAGTTTTGCAATCTTTTAATTACTAAACAAACAAAGCACATTATTATAACTATGATGTACATTTTTCTAAATAGAAAATGTTCTCAAGCGTCGCACGAGTATAACATTCATCTTATCCTACTTTTCGCGCAACTAATACATGTAATTAACATATCAAATATGAACTTCTTGTATTTATAATACAGCAAGAGGCATTTCTGTATTTGGATTTACCTTAAAAGGATTTTGCCACACCGTTAAATTGGCTGTACAGTCTGAATTAGTGCATTTTAGATTTCTCTATAAATTTATAGGTTGATATCTAACTTTAATTTGACAGATTTCTTTCAATTATTTATTTATTTCTAATATTTTTAATCTAATTAATTTTAAAGTAAATATAATGATTACTTTCTTATACGAATATACATGAAAAATTTAAAACCAGAAGTCCTTGTATCGAATTTTACTATTTTTAGCTCGTTGAAATAACGTTTGTTTGTGTATATTTTATAATTAATTGTTTCAAATTCGATGTATTTATTTTAAATATGTATTATTTTTATAATTCCAGAACGACTCTACAGTTACACAGAAAAACAACGTTATGATGGATGGTTCAATAACTTAGCCCATCCAGACTGGGGCGCTGTTGGTGAGTAATTACGTAAATTCCATTCGCACATATTTAATACATTTTATAGAAAATATTTGCAAAATTGTTGCTAAAGGTAATAAAAACGAAATCATAAAAAAATATTAATTGAAAGTTAAAGAAACACATATGAATGACCTTGAATTAAATATGATATAAAAGAATCGATTGTGGCCAACACAGAACTTTCTTTTACGTTTTAGTAGTAAATTTATTTTGTTAGATGCGATAGAAAAATATATATATAATAAAATGTAACGAAATTTGTCGAGCATAATGCGTTTTCGTTCCATTATTTAAATTATCATTTCTAAACAAGAATCTATACCAAGGATTAATACAAATTTCAAATTGTTTATACTATTTTTATAAAAATAAAATATACTTTAATATTTCTTAATATACAATAAATAAAATTATTTACGATAAGTATGAAATGAAGCAACAATTCAACCTTGTTTTAACGAATTATTTACATAAAATTGATGCCACATAACTCCAATTTCGAACGTAGTTTAAAAAGCAGGTGGTTATTTCCTGGAAACCTCCAACGTGGCCGTGAAGAAGCTCCTTTCACTGATCGAATTCCTACCGATTGATTTTTTGTCAAATTAATTTTTGTTACACTAGTATTTTCAGCTATGAATAAATTTTCTACTAGTTAAACGTAAATATATCTATATATACGTTTTCTAGAGCACATTCTTCAACATAAATACACATAGTTACATAGGTAGCATAACAAATAGGTGATTTCCCAATATTTATATTCGTAAAAATATATGATCTATATTTAAATATTATTAAAATAATTTATTATTGTTATACTGTTTCATTTTTGACTGTGAGTCCAGAGAGTGTGTCCGAGGAATTTCTAATTTATCGATTTCGTATTAGATTGAATCAATTTACCTATTAGTCATCTTAACTTGCTCAATATTTTACTAAGGTGCGTTATTTTGACCCAATTTTCTAATAGATGAAACATAATCGACGTTGTTTAATGCTAATTTTACACTTTGCCAATTATTAGAAATTGCATTTTCTAGTCATATTAAAAATGGAAATTTTATAATTTTATGTTATTAAAAAATAATCATTGTGTTGTGTAAGAAAGCTTAACTCTAATAGTAAAGGATTTGTTTAATCTTTACCGTGTGAATTTAAACAAGATTCGGTACGCAGCGATGCGTCCTGCTCGCCTGATACATTATGCGATGCGAGCAGCGGCTTTGAATTATTATGCCCTTTTGGTTAACAACTTGTTACAATTTTTTGTAGATTACTTTAATTAAATAAAAATGCTTAGTGCATATTTTAAAATTCAAAATTATAATATTAAATAATTTTTTATGCGCTTTGGGTTAACAAAATGAAAATATCTTGTAGACAGAAAATATCTTAGATTTTTTATTAAAATATTTTGGTGTTTCAATTATTTTTATAAGAGCAGTATTAAGGGGGGCTCCAAATTTTGGGGGCCTATAATTCGGGAAGTATATGGGCGATTGGATTTAAACTGCGAGCAGATTCAAATGGGATGTTAAATAATATGTGTTGTAAATTTGGTGTGAATCGCACCGGTACCTTCAGAAGGGTAGAGGGCACAAATTTGGTCTTACGAGCGACGACTAACATCCAGTTATATATATTTTTGAATTCAGGGCGAGGAGACAAACACTTAAGGACTGTTCACAGCTAAGGAATTAGTAATTAAGCTTAGAAATTATAAGTAATAATTCCAGTTTGTTGTATGGCATACAAGGTTAACGTTCACAGCAACAATATTTATCATAAATTGTGTTGCTTGGAATGTTAACATTGCTAACTAGATTATTATTTGTAATTTTCTAAGCCTAATTACTAATTAATTCGCTGTGAACAATCCTTTATTGTTAATAAGGACATTATTTGATCCGAGAAGCAATTTGAAATTGTATGAATATTTAAAGTAATGCAAATTAAAATCTATATGTATATATATATATATATATATATATATATATATATATATATATATATATATATATATATATATATATATATATATATATGTATATATATATATATATATATATATATATATATATATATATATATATATATATATATATATTTATATATATATATATATATATATATATATATATATATATATATATATATATATATATATATATATATATATATATATATATATATATATATATATATATATATATATATATATATATATATATATATATATATATATATATATATATATATATATATATATATATATATATATATATATATATATATATATATATATATATATATATATATATATATATATATATATATATATATATATATATATATATATATATATATATATATATATATATATATATATATATATATATATATATATATATATATATATATATATATATATATATATATATATATATATATATATATATAGAATTTATAATTACTGGGCGGCAATACAACCATACTATGAATATAGATTATTGAATGAATAATCCGCCAACAACATGGGTGTCTCTAAAGAAAACATAAATCTTGCATACACACGCAAGCACGCATACACATACAAGCAAGTGTCTGTATTTATCCATTGTTATGTCAAGTCTGTTGTTAATGTATGTTCTGTATGGTATCTGGGACACCCTGTAAGCATACCACTAGTATTGTTATTTTAATTATAATTGGGTCATACTCTTTGAAATTCAGCACCTCAATAAAAATATAATGCATTTCTTAGATAACAACTTTATTTACAATTATACAGTTTACGTATTTTTATATTTAGTCGTTTTGACAATTTAAATGTGTAACTATAACAGCACACCGGAACTAAAATGCACTTAGAAATGCAGTTAGTGACTATGTTCAGAGTTGGTAAACAATAGAATGAGTGTTCATTCACTTTCTATTATCGGCGTCCTTCTCTTTTAAGAGAATAAAAATAAATTGCACGGTGTTCAGATTTGTTTGCACTATAATTTCATGTCACTACCGTATCATTTTTCTGCAATACAACTCAGAATTAAATGGCATTTCAACGGTTATTACTATCATTATACACCATGTTCGTTGACTCACAATAAAAGAGGAACATATTGCGAAACAAATTTTCACAACTCTCTCAAAAATCACATATTCATAAAAGTTTATATATATATATATATATATATTCGTTATTCCACCAAATAAAAATCTTGGAATATCTTTCACTCGACTTTCTTATACTTATATATATAAAAAATTGCTTTGTGTTTTAATCTATGGATTAGTGTTAAAAGTGCCAATGCTAACTATACGATAGTTTTTCTTGTTCTTCTCGATGCTATACCTGCTATAATTTTTATTATTTAACTTTCACAGTACACAGGTGTGTGTGTAACTAAATAAATATTAGATTAAACTACTGAAATACTATAGACTAATATTAGCTGTCACTTTTCTATCAAATTTGACACAGTGTTTAATCAATAAATCTCGATGCAATTGTTTATTTTCTACTCTGTGTGTGTCCATATTAGAGCTATAGAGATTGCGAAAGAAATACTTGTACTAGAAATTTGTGTAATTCGTGTATTAATTTTAACTGTTTCTCAATAAGATTTATATTTGACGTGAACTAATTTTTCATTTATTTAACGGCCTGATTGTAAATAACGCACCTATTTCAACGATTTTTTTCACTCGCTGTACTAAGCATTCGGTCTGGTGTCTGGAGCATTCTTGGATCAAAAAATTATCATTTTGAATTTTAAAAAATGCACTTTTTATATCTATAACATTTTTTCAAATTGTTAATGCTGCTCGCATCGTATTTATTATTAGGCGAGCAGGACGCATAGGTGTCTTGTACCTAAGGTTGTTTGATTAATGATTTATCCGCGATTGACTCTATTGAGCTAGCTAATGATTTGAGTGTTGAAATCAATCTGATGTAAGAGGATTTAAAAATACAAAAAAGAATTGGCTTCATCAATAATATTATGACATAAGAATGTATGTTAAAAATTCGTGCAAGGTCATCAGTGGCGTAGACTAGAAATGTTCTTAAATAATACAAATTAAATTTTTAAATAATCACCTGTAGCCAATACTTTATTATTTAATCATTATAAACAAAATATGTGTACGAGTGCAAGAGAGACAGTAATATATATATAAATGTTGGTGTAGAATAAAATAAATATAAATTATAAATTATTTTCAAACGTACGAATGTGCAGATTCAAGCAATAAATATTTCATATAAATCATTCAAACATCAAATATGGTTAATTTATTCTAAGATTTCGTAAGACGCGAAAAGATAATGATAAATTATAATCTTAAGGCTATTTGCAGAATTATTATAATTCAATTATCCGTATAATAATAAAAACGAACAATTTAAAACTAATTTTGGAGATTTGTTCAAATGGAAAGAATGTTAATGCGAAATGATATTAAAATAATTCATCCATAACGTATTTCACATAATTAATATGCAAAAAAGACATAAATTTATAAGTTAACATTTTTGTTAATTATGTAAAAATTCACTAATATTTTATTTAAAAGATTAAACGTTTTTAATTACATCCTTAAACAGTTTGGCAATATTTTTTATTTAAGTTACAAGTTAATTAACTATACATATAATTATTTCTATACCTTAACTAAATAATTTGTTTGTGATTACAAAAAAATTGAATTTTGATAAAAATACAACATTTTCCAATAATTATATTTATGTTAATTATCAGGTAAAGTTTTTCACGTGAAACGAAAGTTAAATGAAAGTCAAAAGGCACAATTTACCCCACCAAAATATCCAATACGATTACAATTACGTGTCTGACCTTAACCGATCATAAAATGTGACCAGAATCGATAATTTATGTGTGTGAATCATCTACAGCTAAATCTGTAGGATATAAAATATATTTTAAACGAAAATCGAATATACATATTTTTTGATTGAACTATTTTAATTAGTTTCTCTTTCCAAGCACCATAGTAGCTTATCCGTCTTAGGACGAGTTGTATCCTAGTTATAAGATACATAGTGTCGATGCAAAAACGCAATAAATCACACGTAAACAGCCAATATTTTAAAATCGTCTCAACCAGTTTGCAAATTGGTAAAATGAAACTGAGCAATCATTGATCATGTGTGCCACATAAATAATCGCCGATTATTTGCCATTTACTCCATATTATTACACTTCTTACTAACTGAATGCAATCATTTTGTGAAACTCTAGTACTGTAATGGCTGTGTTCCACATAAGAACGATACCATCATTTAGTTACAGTGCATACCAAATTGTCTGAGACAGTTATTATTATAACACGTGTGTGTTGGGTACCGCTGATTGACGTAATCTGATACCATTTTGACGAACATAAACTGGGTCGGAAAAATTGGAGACTACTTGTTACGGGTTTAGTTTTTTGCGGTTATGATAATTTGGTGACCCAAAATACATTTAATTATATTGACATTAACGAAGTTTTGATTATAGGATAAGAAAGTTTGATTAAATTGGAAAAAAGCTATTTTTACAACTGATCCTATCCTATATAGATTTTAATTCCAGATTGTTAGATTAAAAATAGTCTTTATAGTTGACAAATGGTTTTAAGATTTAATTCAAGATTGTTTATAGAATAAATTCGAAAAAAATTACTCATATATCCTTTTAAGATTCCAATTTAAGATTATTTAATTAATATACAGTCAAAAATTGACAAAAATTCTGTGCTCTTAGTAGTGTAATAAAACAATTATTTTTTAAATTTCAGACAGTCATTTAAGCCGAAAAGCTCCGCCAGCCTACTCGGATGGAGTCTATATGCTCGCAGGACAAAATCGTCCTAGTCCCCGTAAACTTAGTCAGTTATTCATGAAGGGACAAGATGGGTTAGGCTCAATGTACAATCGTACAGCGATGCTAGCGTTTTTTGGGCAAGTTGTAACCTCAGAAGTAGTGATGGCGAGTGAGTCTGGGTGTCCAATTGAAATGCACCATATCGAGATTGAAAAATGCGACGAAATGTACGACAAAGAATGCCGCGGCGATAAGTATATTCCGTTTCATAGGGCGATGTACGACAGGAAGACTGGACAGAGCCCGAACAGCCCTAGAGAACAGGTAATTTTAAATGTTCATCTTTTAAAATTCGTGGAAATAATTATTGAGCCTCAATTAAGAAAATCGATCCATCATAACTCGTGGTTATTTATCTAGATTCTAGAGAATGATCATTAGAATGAAAATTAACCTTGATCTAAATGATACAATATACAATAATGGACCATTAGATTTGATGAAGTATATTTATATAAATACGTCAACTTCTAAACATTCTATGGTTGAAAACATTTAATTGTATTGCTTGAAATCGATTCATCATTGCTTATTTGACAAGGATCAATTACCTGATCAAAAAATTGCCACTTTATAAAATTGAATCTATTTCAAAATTGATATAATATTACAGCTAAATATAAAAGAAATAATATATCTTCATCAACTAAATTGATCGTTCTATTAGGGCGCAAACCAGAACAAATTGTAAAGGTTTCTCACCTTCATACCTACACCCCGAGGGCACACAGTGGACCATAGCAATCGGTCCGCTGTGTGTCTACATCCCCTGCCAAAAACTAAAAACAGTTTATATTACAAATTTATATTTAAAAGAATTAGAAATCAATATGGTAAAATTGATTTATGAAAATCCTACGTAAAGACCCAATGGTTCTTCAACCATAAATCACAAAATAATTCGAAAATAAATTTGCATATTTGCAATTTTCTACAACAAATGCATTCGCAACAATTAACTGACCTTAGCGATGATTCAAAATATGTTAAGCCAATGCATGGTTTTAATTAATGGGTGGACAGATGTTTTATAGGAGGGGTCATGTGTAGAACATGTGTTTTTCGTAACTAGGAATTTTTATTTTAAGTTATTTCAGGTGTGTAACATAATAATTTAACGCATTTGGTTGGACGAGTTAGTGATGTAATATTTAGACACTTGTTGAATTCAAAGTGATTTATTTGCAATGTCAATCGATAAATTCCTATTTACTGTATCATTGACCAACATTAATGATTTTTACTGCATATAACGCATAAAAACTAGAATTGAAATAACAATTTTATGACTCGTAAATTTAACGGGAATACACGTATATACCATCCCTCAAAACTATTTTGACGCCTATATGTGTAACGTCTAAAATGATGAAACTTTATATTGTTTTTGAAAACTATCCCGAACTAATAGTTTATATATCTCGAAAACGGCACGAGTTAGAAAAAAAAGTAATTATATAAAAGTTGAAGGTATTAACATTTCTAGCAATATTTATTTCAAAAGTATTTTTGAAAAATGTACCATTTACTCAATAGAAGCATTTGAAAAAATAGCAATTTTTGTTACTATATTGATATTGTCTCAAGGCAATCGTGGCAAGAATTAAATATAAATTAGATCCAGTGTAGGCCACTCCAGTTTTTTTAATATAAAGATTTAAAAATGTTAAAAATATAATAGGATATATTTGTGTAGCTGTTACAGTTGTTAAGCACACAGAGCATGTTGTGCAACGTATTATAAAATCATGTATGTGTCTTGAAAAGTGTAAGCTTCATAAATATTCTCGAAAGTATTCAAAAGTAAGCCAAATTTTGTTGGCATTGACAAAGATGTATGTTGCAAAAATTCACGGATGCGAACAAAATTAAGATTTAAAATATATTCACGCTTTTACAATTCGCTAAAATTAAAGACGTGTGTAATTACGTAATTATGTACATTTAAATACATGTTGCTACATCTTCTACAAACTATCACAAAGGTGACATATCCTGTAATAGTTACAACAATTACTATACTAAGATTTAAATTCGTAAAAAAATATTTCACAAAATATATAATTAATAATTCTTTGTTCGCAGACGAATCAAGTGACAAGTTGGATCGATGGTAGCTTTATTTACAGCACCAGTGAGCCTTGGGTGAATGCCATGAGGTCCTTCCAGAACGGGACATTCCTCACCGACCAAACCGGCCGCCTGCCAATTAGGAATACGATGAGGGTTCCCCTATTCAATAATCCTGTTCCACATGTTATGAGAATGCTCAGTCCAGAACGTCTATTCGGTAAGTACAAACATTAAATATAATAATTTCTTCAAACATCCAAATATTGAGGATAAATCATCATATGTCGCCGGGATTCGAACCCAGAACCATCAGAGGCTCTACCACTTCAGCTACGTCATCCACGGCGGACATCTGTAGAGCCTCGGAGCGAATATCTGAAGGTTCTGGGTTCGAATCCCGGCGGTATCTGCTGATTATTCCTCAATATTTGAATGTTAATAAAATTCACAATGTAGTAGATGAATATTTATTTAATATGAAATATAATAATGAAAATAAATTTATTTCTATTCTCCCAAACCTTTTCCCCTTACAAATTATGCATATTTATTGTTGGGGATATATCGTATAAGCTGCTCTAACTTCTTTACCTTGAAATGACTAGAATCATATCAAAATTCATTTTATCACAATATTCGCTTAATGAACTTGGATATTTGTTCTTGTTAGGGAGATATTTAATGGGCTACCTTAATTTATTTATGTGTTTATACCATGATTAAAACTAATATAAATTTATAACATAATTTAAGTTATTGTTTAGTTATGCTCTGATTAAAATAAAAATGATTATTAAATTCGATGTTTATTTACTGGTGCATTAACCTATATATATTAATACAATTTATCGAATGCAAGAATGTTGATTTAATTTATTTAAGTTTAACGTCCTTTGAGTAAAATTAGCATTATTTACTAGTAAACTTAGCATAACGTATTAGTGTATAATTTTATGTTAATTATAACAACATAATGTACCCATATCTCTTGTTATGGTCATGTTTAACTGTTTTTATTCTTCTTCTTCGTAATGAAAGCGAGCTTATTGTGTTTCTATTAACTGTCTAGGAAATCCCGTTCAAGGTGAATTTTCATTACATAATATCAATATTTACATTAGCTTGTCATATTTTATGTATATGCAAATATTCAACATCGGTGACATACTACATATTTATTATACTAAAAGGTAAATAAATATTTCAGTACTTGGTGATCCAAGAACCAACCAAAATCCAGCCCTTTTAACATTCGGAATACTCTTTTTTCGTTGGCACAACATTGTAGCAACTCGCGTTCAGAAACAACATCCGGATTGGCCTGACGAGGAGGTGTTCCAAAGAGCTAGACGCATTGTTGTCGCTACTTTACAAGTAATACTAGTTTTCCAAGTTTCCAGCATCGGTTCTAATGAATCCTCCATTTTTTATTAGAATATAATTGCGTACGAATACCTTCCAGCGTTTATGGATGTCCATTTACCTGAATACGATGGATATAAACAGGATATACATCCAGGTATAACTCATGTCTTCCAGAGTGCAGCGTTTAGATTTGGACACACCTTAATACCTCCAGGAATTTATAGGAGGGATGGAAAATGTAATTTTAGGAAAACCCCGATGGGCTACCAAGCCCTAAGGTTGTGTTCCACCTGGTGGGATTCCAATGTGAGTGACAAACATTATTACTTTTTTGGGCACAGTCCAATTATATTTTATGACCAATCTAGGATGTAATATCTGAGAGTTCAATAGAAGAACTCCTTTTAGGGATGTCTTCTCAAATCGCTGAACGTGAGGACAGTGTCCTTTGCTCAGACGTTCGAGACAAATTGTTTGGCCCAATGGAGTTCAGTAGAAGGGATTTGGGTGCCCTAAATATTATGCGAGGCAGGGATAATGGTTTACCAGACTACAATACAGTTAGGGCACATTTTAAATTACCTAAATTAAAAGACTGGACCGATATAAACCCGAAATTGTTTGCTAAAAAACCTGAACTGCTACGACTGTTAGTAGCAGCGTATGCCAATAAATTGGACAATGTCGATACGTATATTGGGGGAATGTTGGAGAGCTTAGGGAAACCTGGAGAACTGTTTACAGCTGTTATTAGGGAACAATTCGCGAGGATTAGGGACTCGGATCGATTCTGGTACGAGAATATTGATAATGGGTAAGATATTCATCTACAAGTTAAGGATACATTTAGTAAGCATCCCTAATGTATGCGCTACTGTTTAGGGTTTTTACAGAAGAAGAAGTAATAGAAATACGAAAAATAACGCTATGGGATGTAATTGTAAACAGTACAGACATTGAACCAGGAGAACTACAAAAAAATGTGTTCAGATGGGCAGAAGGGGATCCTTGCCCACAGCCGGTGCAGTTAAACACTTCCCTATTGGAGCCTTGTAAATATTTGAAAGGATACGATTATTTTGAAGTAAGTTGCTTCATTTGAATGTTAGAAAGGAAACAATATAAAATTCTTGTAGGGCAACGAATTAGTTTATATATACGCGTGCGTCTTCCTTGGTTTTGTGCCAATACTCTGTGCAGCTGCCGGTTACGGTGTGGTCAAACTCCAAAACCGAAGACGTAGAAGACTGAAAATCCGCCAAGAAGAAATTAAAAACAACTCAGACGCCAAAGCTTCCGTCGACAAAATGGTTGTAAGAGAATGGTTGCATGCAAACCATAAACGTTTAGTTAAAGTTAAATTCGGGCCTGAAGCTGTTATATATACAATTGACCGGAAGGGGGAAAAGTTGAGGACGGTTAGTTTTAAGAATTTCGAGTCGGTCACGATTGAAGAGTCACAAGAGACGACCGACAAGAAAAGGCCTTTGTTGTTGATGCGTGTACCAAGGGATCATGATTTGGTGCTGGAGCTGGACTCGATTGGCTCCCGGAAGAAATTTGTTTCCAAACTAGAAGGGTTCTTGACGTCCTATAAGAAGAGTCTCATATGTATTCCGGTGAGGAACTTTTTCAAAACATATATATTTTTAAATTTCCCAATGTAAATTGTCGATATAATCTCGTAGAGCGTACGAGAAATAATGCTGGCTAAAGCCGAAACTAGGGAACGCAGACAACGGCGTTTAGAACACTTTTTCAGAGAAGCTTACGCGTTGACCTTTGGTCTACGACCTGGGGAGCGCCGTCGGCGTTCTGACGCCAGCGTCGACGGAGAAGTGGTCACGGTGATGCGCACTTCCTTATCTAAAAGCGAATTTGCGAGTGCTCTCGGTATGAAATCAGATGCAGTATTTGTGCGAAAAATGTTTAATATTGTTGATAAAGATAGTGATGGTCGAATATCTTTTCAGGTATTTAAATTGTAATTATTTGTGGAGTTTGGTTGCAATAATGGGTTGCATTTTAGGAGTTTTTGGATACTGTTGTATTGTTTTCAAGAGGGAAAACTGAGGATAAATTACGCATTATTTTTGATATGTGTGATAATGATAGGAATGGTGTGATTGATAAGGGAGAGTTGTCGGAGATGTTGAGGTCTTTGGTGGAGATTGCAAGAACTACGAGTTTGTCGGATGATCATGTTACAGAACTCATCGATGGGATGTTCCAAGTTAGCGATTTTCCTTATTTTTAAACAACTAGCTTAATTAATGGATTTAATTATATGTTTGTCTTAGGACGCCGGATTAGAACACAAGGATTTCTTAACATACGGGGACTTTAAGCTAATGATGAAAGAGTATAAGGGCGACTTCGTCGCCATTGGTCTCGATTGTAAAGGAGCCAAACAAAACTTCTTAGATACATCCACAAATGTGGCTCGAATGACCAGTTTTCAAATCGAGCCTGCACATGATCATAACAGACATTTCTTTCGGAGAAAATATGATTCAATCACTACGTTCTTGGAGGAAAATCGACAAAATATATTTTATTTATTTGTCTTTTATGTAATTACAATTGCGTTATTCGTCGAACGATTTATACGTAAGTATCTCATAGCATCGTTAAAAGAAATCCAATTTATTTATAAAGAGTTTCATTACTTGGTTTTAAAGATTATTCGTTCATGGCCGAGCACACGGATCTTCGCCACATAATGGGTGTAGGGATCGCAATTACTCGAGGATCGGCTGCATCGTTGTCATTTTGTTACAGTCTTCTTCTGTTAACAATGTCCAGGAATTTATTAACAAAACTAAAGGAGTTTTCAATTCAACAATACATTCCCTTGGATGCTCATATACAATTTCACAAAATCGCGGCTTGTACCGCCTTATTCTTTTCTTTATTACACACGGTTGGACATATTGTGAATTTTTATCATGTGTCCACTCAGCCAATTGAACATTTGAAATGTTTGACATCAGAAGTATCGTTTCCGAGTGACTATAAACCAGGAATTACGTATTGGCTGTTTGAAACTATTACAGGTATTTAAGTTGTTGATTGCTGGTCATAATTACTGGAGGTTATTTTTTGTTTTGTTTTTAGGTTTGACTGGAGTTTTATTATTTGTAGTAATGAGCATTATATTTGTGTTTGCACATCCAACGATAAGGAAGAAAGCCTATAAATTTTTCTGGATGACCCATAGTTTATATATAGTATTATATGCGCTATGTTTAATACATGGATTAGCTAGATTGACTGGAGCTCCAAGATTTTGGATATTTTTCATTGGTCCAGGAATCGTCTTTGCTTTAGACAAGGTTCGTTTACTCCCACACCTGTTTTTCCTTAAACATTTCCAAGAAGTTTTTCTTGCTAAATAAACTACAATTGTTTTTCTTATATGTACGCATCTATATTTACATTTCCAAGGATAAATACATATTGCCGGTTATTTAAAGAGAAATTCTATAAAACATATGTATAGTTATTGCATTTCTGACCATTCATTTATGTAGGTGGTAAGTCTACGAACGAGGTACATCGCATTAGATGTCATAGAAACGGAATTACTACCTTCAGACGTAATAAAAATTAAATTCTATCGTCCCCCAAATCTAAAATATCTATCAGGCCAATGGGTACGACTGGCGTGCACAGCGTTTCGATCTAGCGAGTTCCATTCGTTCACATTAACGTCTGCACCTCATGAGAACTTCCTATCTTGTCATATTAAAGCTCAAGGTAAAATTAAAAATTGAATCCTAATACTTAACTATGTTTAAAGTTAAGTTATTTTTAAAACTATGTTTAAAGTTGTATTTAAAGCTATGTGTTGATCTTAGGTCCATGGACGTGGAAGCTCCGCAATTACTTTGACCCGTGCAATTATAATACAGAAGACCAGCCACAGATCCTGCTCGAAGGCCCTTTCGGCGGTGGCAACCAAGATTGGTACAAGTTTGAGGTTGCTGTAATGGTGGGGGGTGGTATTGGGGTGACGCCGTATGCGTCCATTTTAAACGATTTAGTGTTTGGAACGTCTACGAACCGTTATTCGGGTGTTGCGTGCAAGAAAGTCTATTTCTTGTGGATTTGTCCATCGCATAAACACTTTGAGTGGTTCATCGACGTACTTAGGGACGTCGAGAAGAAGGATGTCACTAGTGTGCTGGAGATACATATTTTTATCACCCAGTTTTTCCATAAGTTTGACTTACGAACTACTATGCTGGTAAGAATCACATATTTTGATACCTTTCTTTAATAATGGAAAATTTAACTAGAAATATCGAATCGCATATTCCAAATTTATAATAACTCACTTTTTGGACAAAAGCTGTATTTAACACTATGTTTAAAGCTGCATTCATGCTATGTTTAAAGTTATATTTAAAGATGTATTTAAAGCTATGTGTAAAGCTTTAGAAAATATCTAGGCTATATATAAAGATAGTTATATTTGAAGCTGTATTTAGAGTTAAATTTAAAGGAGCAATTTTGAGACAATTTACACTGTAACAATTGTGCTCCAAGGGTTAATTTATGTTTTATTATATAGTATATTTGTGAAAATCACTTTCAACGACTGTCAAAAATGTCCATGTTTACTGGATTAAAAGCAGTCAATCATTTCGGAAGACCTGATATGTCTTCGTTCTTGAAGTTCGTTCAAAAGAAACATAGTTATGTAAGTAATCGTACTGTTAAAAATAATAATATAGATTCGCTTATTAATTTGCTTTTGAAATTGCCAATTTACAGGTGAGTAAAATTGGGGTGTTCAGCTGTGGTCCTCGGCCACTAACAAAAAGTGTCATGTCCGCGTGCGACGAAGTCAACAAAGGCCGAAAACTACCATACTTCATTCATCACTTCGAGAACTTCGGTTAAACTTCAGTTGCACAATGTAAGTAGTTTGATGTATAAAATGTGCGGTATTTATTTAATCTTGCTGCCCCTAGCATGATTTTAAACATAGTCTAATTTTAATTATACATTTAAATATAAATTGTCGTGTGTGTAAAAATACAATATTTAATAGTAATTGTTACCAAACGTATCATTAATTTATTATTTTTATTTGTACATAAATATTTTTGCAATATTTTAATATAATTGTTTGATTTACTTCCTTACAATAGGCTTCATTTTTTTTTAATGTAGACAAAAAGACGAGCAATAAAGTGGACAACCTAAATTGATCATTGCCTGACGTGTATGTAATAGCCTGGTGGTAATGAAATTGTAAATGCGAGTGAATATTGTGTGTGTTGTGTTTTAAATATCTTTTAAATGTTGTCCAGTGATTGAAGACTACAATAAGGTAAGATTTTGATATCTACAATGTGTTATTTTATCAATTTGCCAAGAAAAATATCTTTATTTACGTATTGAAATATTTGGCAGGGTTAGGAATTACCTACAAGTTGAAACATTGGATTTTTATAAAAATGCTAATAATAGTTCGTATATTAGAAATGCATGAAGAAAATTTATTAATTATTTCTATTAAATACTAACAAATATGTGTTTAGCGAATATATTTATTTTTATATAAATATAACTGTATTTGCCGAAATATATTCATCACAAATAATAGTAGTATGCCAATTAAAATAAAGTTCTTATAGAAGTAGAATATCTTTCAATATTATGTAAATTTAATATAAATTGAGCTTAAAGAAAATTTGTTTTACATTATTTATAAATTCAAACAGATTAAAGAATAATGTTTAATTTTTACGGCAAGGTTGCTTTGGTTACGCATGCATATCGAGCACAAGGAGACGAATATATGCGTGCACGCGTGAACACGCACGATTCTATACGCATTCAAACTATTTTTCGGTTATAAATTATACGTTTGCTATATAAATAAAGTAATAAAAATTATAAATATTTTTAATAATGTACATTAGTTAACAATCATACTATAAAATTAATTTTATAAATAATTATAGTGTTTGGCCAAATATTTGATTATAGTTTAATTTATAAATAAGACGATACAAAAATGCTTTACTCTTACTATTTTCTATATATCTCGAAAACTACACGAGTAAGAAAAAAGTAATTCAGATAAAAGTTAAAGATACTGAAATTCGTAACATTTTTTGTTTAATAAAATATTTTGCTAAATGTACCATTTACTAAAAAATCGCAATATTATAAATATAAGTAAAATTTAAAATGCATATATATTATTTACGTATAAGTCGAGTCAGGGACACTTTGAAGTACAAATAAAATTTGGAGTGGCCATTCTTTTATTAATGTTTTTACGACTTAAAGTCCACTGGTTCTTAAACAAGGCGAATTTTGAAATTATTTCTGGACAAGCGAGTGATAATGTGCAATAGGCAAATAAACGAAATGAATTTTAATTGTTTATAATGTATTTACAGTCTTATCGACTATTATGAAATATTTGAACGAGTTTTTTTTTTCTTTTGGGTTTTTTTTCTATTATATATTGGTCAGTGTATCGTTACTACTAGTAACATAAAGTAAAATCCATGGTCCATTAATCACGTTAATATAATTAGCGCAGTCTTTTATTTCAGCGACATTAAATCGTGATCCAATTATCGTTGCTATATTGTTATATTTCGACTTTCTCTTAATATCCACAAACAGATACAGATATTAGGTACCACCCTGTTACTATTTGCACAGATTTTTATAATTTATAATCTATTATATATATATACTTCTTATAATTGTATCAGTTTAATCCTATTTTACTTTCAAATCCTTTCTCCAACTTTTGCCCGAAAAAAATTCGGTTTTAATTTTTACAATGCGCGCTACATTTTACAAGTAAAAGTATACCATGTCCAATTTCTTTGCTATATCAATAATATTTAATCAGTTATATTAACATTAGATAATTTGTTTGTTAATTTTTTATGTATGTTAGGAAAATTAAAAGTAATAAAATTATTGTTATTAATAATAATATGGTATGCGTGATTTATGTTGTGAAAATTCGATGCGTTCTATTACGAAAATTACTAACTTTATACGCGATTAAAACTGTCAGAAACGTTTTGTTGTTATTATTATTATTCTTTTGTTATGATATTTAATTTATTAGCTTAATATAAATTTGTAGGTTGAATTCAATGTTGAAATATATTTTTTTATCTTGAACGAAATAAATATTAGTTACACCTGTGTAGGCTGAACGTATTTTTTCGAAAAACTACAATACAAGGAAATAACATACAATACCGTATAATTATATAACACATAAATATGTACTTTTGTAATGTAGAATTTTATTTTTAATTGTGTAGTTTAGTACAAGTGTTAGTAAACAAATTAACGTGAAATATGATTGCATTGTTTTAAAAATTATTTTGCGTGCGTTTAGAGAAAAAAATCTATTGTGTGTGATTACTCTACTGGGCCAGTTCCCAGCCTTAAACTATTTTTTGAGAAATATCTTGTTCTATTTGATTTAAAAACATGATTAAGACATATTTGAAATGATCGGTACACATGCAAATTTAAGCTAAAATAAATAAATATTTAAAAATGAAACTAACTGAGAAGTTATTATCACAGTTGTCTGAAGATGACCCACGTGACACCGAATCGTGTTTATGTTGGTTATAATTTGTTACGAATGGTTATAAAAAATTGAAGTGTGTTTAGATTATGGTAAATATTGTGTTTACACTAAGTTAATGATTTGCACGTTTTTAATAGTGTATGAAAATAAACTATAATAGGTGAACGAAACGAAACGTGAGAATGTTAATATTATAATTGCATTTGTTGCATGATTGTGTGAAATATAAATACAAATTTTCACTTTCGTTATTAGTGTACTTAGTGCTCTATGGGTTATAAATAGATTCAATTACTGATATATTTAAATATACATAATAAATTATTCAATTAAATATAGCTCAAAAGTTCACACTAATAAGGGTCGAATAATTGAATGAAGAAGAAGTAGAAGTAGCAGAGGAATAAAAAGAAGAAGAATAATACAAAATAATTTCATGGAATCACCAATGCCGTTAGCTTGTCGACAATAAGTTTTAGTGCCTTTCAATATAGGAAATAGCGCGCTGATTGAATAGCAAAATTTCTATAATTTCTCGTAAAATTTGAAATTTCTTCTAGCAGTTATTAGTGGATATGAACTAGCTTACCTACATATAATAATATGAATACAGTGTGTTATCGTATTTACGACTTTCGCCGAAGCATCGGTTCGTAGCCGGCGGAAGAGTTTCACTAGGAGGCGCTACGGATGCGTTTCATTTTGTAGTTCAGTTGATTGTCACTATTCGTCCGGTGCACGTAAAAAATACACGCACACGCGCACACGTAACACACGGGCCTGTCAAGGTCTTTTTCCGGGCACACACACACACACGTGGAGTGTGCTTTATTGTTATACGTTAAACACCGCGTATCAACACATTTTTACGAAGTTTATCGCGCGCTGTGTACTTTTGTTTCTTTATATTTAAAGTGATTTGTTTACACATTTAGTGAGGTTTTTTGTTTTATTTTAATGTGTTTTTAAGCGGATTAAACAGTGATTTGTCTATAAATTTAAATAGCTTTCTTTGTTATTCCAGAACTAAATATAATTTCTTTTAGTTTTCATTATTTATTTCCTTGTATATTTAAGGTAATATTTATTATAATTGTGTGATTTATTGTAATTTATATTAGTGTGTGTGTGTGAACTTTATCGTTGAAATGTTCAATTTGACTAGTTTCTTATGTGTATTTTAAAGCTAGTGACATCATAAAGGCTTTATACAAAAGAGATGAGAAGACGACGCTTGGAACACATACCCAGGTTATTATTATTATTAATTTTTCAATTTTTAATATATTATATTCCGTATAAAATATTTTAATTAAATAACAAACTTCAAGTAATTTTAAAAATATTCCATTAGGTAATTTTAACTCTAAAAAGATTTACTTCTAAAAACCAGGATATAAAATGAATATCTATGAATATTTATGCAACTGAAGTCAGTTTTTATTTTTTTCTCGAGTTATGGTTGATTCTTTAAAAAATATGACTGCATTCCTTAGAATCGCTTCATGTATATATTTATTTTAATATGAGATTTCTTTAAGTATGTTGTAAATTGTAATAATGATTTCTTTTTTAAAAATTAATTCGTAAATAAATAACTATGCTGGTCAAATTTCTTTTTCGAAATTTCTAAATAAATAAATATCAATTTGTGTAAAGATAGAGTTTATTTGATGTACGTCTTCGTACATATACAGAGACCGCATAATTCGGAGAAGTGAAACTTAGCTGTATTTATTCTTTCGATATGCTTAATATTTATATATATAATTTGCGACAGTGTATTATTAAAATTAATACAAACACTGACAATTTAAGACTGCTTTATTTTATTTATTTACCGAAATATAAACTTTTCGATAATAATTATATATCGTGTATGTGTAGCACACGCGTGTGTTGGGATTAGATATCCGGCTATCCATGGCTGTATGCATGTTGAATGTATGAATACATAATCTTGTCGTGAGATTCTCGTATTGGTGATGAAATTAACTAATTATAAATATTAATACGTTTTCATACGTGTAGTGTGTAATTAAATGGTAGCCTCAGTACTTCTGTATGACATTTTAAATGAACCACGAATTATTAATTAATTTTCCCCGAGCATAAGGCATTGATGCCTGCACTAGCCTACTTTTTGTAAACGCAAAACAATTAGTTATATAGTTATCTAATGTTTAGATAACCATTGTTTAGTGAAATTATTTAGTTTCTTTTACCTAAACAAAAAAAAAATTCGTTTATTTTTTTCGCTCTTCAATCACGAGTTTACGTAACGTTAAAAGATTATAAAACGAACCGCATTCTTCCAAAATTACAATTGACGTGTGGTGTCTTTTCCTCATTGCGTCATCGCCGTGACAACCGATTAGGCACTAGATGATTTAGTTCTTCCCGTTTGTCATGACAAAATCATCGAATTTTATTTTTAATATTACGTTGAAACAGTTCTTTATTCAAATTATTCATATGATTAATAAAATTGTATATTTAATAAGAATTAATTTTGCAAAATGTTGCATTTTTAATAAATTCAGTAAATTAGTGAAAGTTAAATGAAGGCCACTCCAACTTTTTTTCTGGGATAAAGGTAAATATTCCATGTCAATTTGGCTATTTTTTACAATTTTCTAACAAATTGTGTTGGCGGAAACTGACATTTTGTACTAAGCGTGAGTTTGTTAAACAAAGAATCTTACTAATTACTGACAGCATAGCTATGCCATGTTCTTCGTCTTTGCTATGGTCAACAGGTCAAGTGTTGACCTCGCTAATAACACCACATAATTTATACACTACTAAAAATTACAAAATATATTCAATTTTCTTTTTCTTAACACTAGGATTTTAATTAAAACGACTCAAAACAACGAAAAATAAAAATTGCACGGCAGGATTTATATATATATATATATATATATATATATATATATATATATATATATATATATATATAAATCTTGCCGTGCAATTTATATATATATGTATATATATATATATATATATATATATATATATATATATATATATATATATATATATATAAATCTTGCCGTGCAATTTATATATATATGTATATATATATATATATATATATATATATATATATATATATATATATATATATATATATAAGCAGTCGATCCGTAATTGCATAAATAATGCCTGGATTTTTATATATTTTTTAAATTGAAAGTTTTGGAGATAAGAAATAAAAACTATAATAAATGGCTTTTTTAAAGGTTTTTATTAATATCTCTGAAACTTTGAATTCAAATAAATATGTAATTACGGATCGACTGATTTTTTTTTTATATAAAAATCGCTTGTTCTTATCGTACGAATTATTTTCGTATACGAATGTATTGTAAACCTAAACCTGTTACATTTTTATTAAACCAGGGATCTTTTGAACTAAATTTGTATCCATAGGCGTAGACAATAAGGGGGCTTTAGATACAATCTCATAGGCATTGTTGTTACAGATCCTTGAGAGATATTGTTCCGTTTGAACAATTTCGTAAGGTACCTTTTGTTTTACGGTATGAAACAAAAAATAAATCAAAATTGTTTCACATCGAAGATATATCTTGCAAGTATATACACAAACAATTTGAGATATTCAACACTATATACTATTTGTATATAGTGTAGAAAGTCACACACTCTAAACAGACTCATTTGAATATCAAATTAATTGAATCATTACATTTTAAAGTTAATTGAAAATGGTGGAATAATTTAAACACTAATACACACAATAAGTATACGGGCGATTGGATTTAAACTGCGAGCGGATTCAAATGGAATACTAAATAATATGTGTACCAAATTTGGTGTGAATCGCTTCAGTACCTTCAGAGGAGTAGAGGGCATAAATTTGGTCTTACGAGCGAGCGACGACTAACATCCAAGTATATGATTTATATATATTTTTTGATTCAGGGCGACGAGACAAACATTTTTTAATTCGAGAATGCTACAGACACACGACAGTTTGCTTTAGCTTCTTCGGTACATTTAATGTCGTTTTTAATTTTAAATGAATTTACTTAACTGTACAACAGTTCAGTTCGGATAATTTAACATTAAACTGTACGAGTAATTATACATGTTTAAGTGTACAAGTGTACCGTATATTATACGACCAGTTATGTAAAATTTTGTATTTGCATGTAATTACTGAAATTATTTTAACATATAAATTATTTGATTATAATGCGTTAAATATATATAGTTTTTTTCAAAATTTTATTCGTCGATTAACTGTTGCTTTCACTTCCCAGACAATTAATTATTCTAGCTAATAAAAATTATTAGTAAATTAATATTTAACCATTAAGACAATTATTGGCTGTATATTTAAAATATAGTCCAGTGTAGGGCACTTCAGATGTATGATAAAAATTTGGGCTACAAAGAATGAATAAATTTTCTAATATGTAGAATAATCTAATAATAAAAATTCACTACACAATGAGTTGTAATAAAAATTTGAATAAAAACTATAACAAATCGTATATTGTTTAAGATTTGTATCTTAGTAAATATACGATAAATTTACCATATATATAAAATAATTTTGCATACGAGCTAAGTGAGCTGCGACTGGTTATTACTTTGGTATGCAAATTGTCTCTACATAAGTATTACTGCTTGCTGTTGACAGTACACATAGATACCATCTAATATTTAAATTTTATCCAGAGGGGGTGAGGCGAAGGGGACAGATTGAGAAACGTATAATTATGGTAACAATACTGCTAATAGAAATAAAAAAATATAATAACTAGAGCGGATACTTAGAGATTATAAGATTGGTTCGAAAATATGGAGCACTCATTTAAATCTACATATATATCTTTTACTTTATCTATAAAAGTGGTCCTAAGAAAGTCGAGTGAAGGGCACTCCAGATATGGAATACTAAATATCATTAATCTAATTGAGCCTATTTTGTTTTCCTAACAAAATATTAACAGATGCAAATAACTTATTAAATTCATGGCAACATAAACAAAATATTAATGATTTTCCGTACAAGTTTTCTCGTAACTGGTACAATTTTTGAAGAAACTTTTCAAATAAAAGTTGTGCGAAATATCAATGTATTTCATTATGAACATAACTATTTTTGTCATAAGTGCAGCCGTTCTAGTGATATTGGTGATTGTATTAAATGTTGGAATAATATTTGTGTGCGCTCATGAACGCTCGTACACGAACACGTAGAGGTTGTAATTCAGCAACAGAGTCTGTGAACAGCATATGGCACGCGTGCGCCTCTTGTATATCAACAAAACAACATATTTCAGTCAGATGGCACTCTCGAAGACGCGCGCGTGTGGATTTCTTATTTTTAAGAAGTCTTGCCGCTATTGTACGCAATCGAAAGCGACCTCAAACCAACTAACAACCATTGTTATACCACTCTTCAGCAATCAATAGTGCGCGATGTGATGTTACATTCGTAGATTTGTTGATATTTCTACAATTGGAATTTCTTATATGTTTTTTATTATGAAAGAAACTTTCTTTTTTCTCCTTAACTTTAAGACGATTTTTAATTATTTGACTGATTGCACAAAAAGCACTTTTGAAATGTCATTTTAATAAAATTAAAGAAAATAACATAATTGATAAATATCAAAACTATAAAAGTTTTTTTGTTATACTATTTATATATGTTATAAATTTTATATTAATTACTTAATAATTAATAATTTTACTACTCAATTATAATTAAACACACTGTATGTATATGGTAATTTCTAAATTATACTTTCATATGAACCCACTGCACTATGACGAAGCTAAAGCATTTGGTCGTGCGTCTGTACCATTCTCAAATCCAAAAATGTCCTTAAAAGAAGTATTTGTCTCGTCGCCCTGAATCCAAAAATTTTTATACTTGGATGTTAGTCGTGGCTCGCTCGCAAGACCAAATTTGTGCCCTCTACTTCTCTGAAGGTACCGGACCGATTCACACCAAATTTGCTACACATATTATATAATAACCCATTTGAATCCTTTCGCAGTTTAAATCCAATCGCCTGTATACTTCCCGAGTTATAGAGTCCCAAAATATTGAGCCCCCCTTAATACTGCCCTTACAAAAATAATTAAAACACCCGAAAATTCTACTAAAAAGTCTTAAGATATTTTATATCTACAAGATTTTTACATTATGATAACCTATAACCCGAAAAAAATTAAATTAAATATTAAAATTTTGCATTTTAAAATATGTACAAAATTATCTCTTTTTATTATGATTTTATTCAAGCTAATTCTTCCTGCAAATGTTCACTAAGCATGGATTAAAACCCGTAATTATTAACGGGCTTTGATTAGTTTCATCATACTGAATAACATATTTATTAGTATGTAAACCCCAGACAAGAAATTTCTCTAAATACTTGATTTTCCGCGCATCGATTTTGTAAGAATAAAAACGCATTTTCCTAGCACATAATTTTGTTGCCCATTTACGGTTTTTAAAGAAGATACCGCTACTATTATATATATATATAAATGTTTTACGAACGTCGTAACTCTTAACGATGTACTGATGCGAGAGATTCCTCATCTGTGCCCAAGAAGAATCAGACACAGATGTAGCGGATCATACACGGCGCTTTCACTAACTAATCTAACGTATAGGATATTATCTCGTTTATATGTAAACGCACGCTCGTAGAAGATCTCTGCATCATATCGTAGTAATCAGCTACTGGACATTACAACTTTATGTTTATATTAAACATTCATAATCGTAACTTAACTGATTTCAATTTATTGACTAGATTTCCACATCAACTCACATCAACAATCATTTTATTGCCATTATTGGAAATTGATAAAATGTCATACTTTAGAGCTTCAAAATTTAGTAATTAAAAATGCTGTTGAAGATTTAACGGCGCATGCCAAATTAAATAGTGATTATGTAACTTTGTCTGTTCTAAAATGATTTGGCAACAAAAGTTGTGAATGATAATGATGTATTGGAATGTGGAAGCAATCGTATATCAACGAAATAAATGGCAGAAAATGTGTGTATGTAATGTTGTGATGGAGTGATCTAGAAAACCAGTTATTTTACGAAAGTGGCGCCACCGATCTCTGTACCCAATGTCAAACTGGAAGAAATTTCAACATTTTCTTCACACCTGCTGACCACTGACCACTGGCCAGCACTCACCGGAGACCAATCATTAAATAAATACCAAACCAATACGTAAACAACATATTTAAAATCAATTACAAAATATATTCGCACTGCCATATACAACATTCCTTTAAATATATCACACAAACATATTTAAGTAATGAATCCTTTAAACATAACACTCAATAATATATTAATAGTCGTGGTAGCTTAGAGCTACCATCAACTCAAGCTTTACCTGGTTAGGGTTCGAATCTCCGCTCCGATGATACGCCATAGATATTTGTAAATGTTTCTCACCTTCATCCCGGGGGCATACAGTGGCATATGACCAAAGCAGTCGGTGTATGTCTGCATCCCCCACTTAAAAATATAACATAATATCCTTTGACCTATTATTATTATATATATATATATATATATATATATATATATATATATATATATATATATATATATATATATATCGGTTGCAAAATTTAGAATGTAATATCTACTTATAAATGAAATCAAATGTTTAAATAATATTTAATATAATATAGGTCACGTGGTACCTTTTACTTCCTGTTTGAAAAATACAATTGATTTTCTATAAAACAATGACCACAGCTTCGAGCAGTTCAACTTGTTTTTTCATTTCATTGAAGTCTCAATGAAATTTCAATGAATTTATTATTATTATTAGAAAGATGGAAATATATTATTATTGTGATAAATTGCAAAATAATTTATTTAAATTAGTGATAATAACGAATGATTTAAATATATTTGAAATCTTGATAAATTGTCTCCGGTTTATTCAAACAAATTGATACATATTTAACATCCAGGATATCTTAATTAAGTGAAACACATTTTGAAATATAATTTATGTATAAAATCTATAACATAATAAATTAAGCATCTATGCGTCCAGCTCGTGATGCGAGCAGTGGTATTTATAGTTATGACCCTTTAGTTAACAATTTGAAAAAATTTCATAGATATAAAAAGACAATTTTTTTGTAGATAATTTTGATAAAAAACAAATTTTTATTGCAAATTATATTATTTAATATTTTTTTATGGCCATTGGGTTACAATATGAAAAAATCTTATGTGCATAAATTGTCTTAGAATTATTAGTAGAATTTTTGGGTGTTTTAATTATTTTTATAAAGACAGTATTAAGGAGGGCTCCAAATTTTGGGGCCCTATAACTCGGGCGATTGGATTTAAACTGCAAACTGATTCAAATGGGATGCTAATTAATATGTGTAGCAAATTGTGAAATGTCCACAAAACAATTATAATAATTTTTAGGTTTCAACATTAGTTTTGAAGACTTGGTTGAGATAAGTCTAACTTAAGAAAAATAGAAACTATGTGTTATACAATAATATAAACAAACAAAAAATTTCTTAATAAACCTAAAGTATTTTAATTGCAACAATTAAGAAAAACATAATAACTTTCAAAATTTACTTTCATCTGTAATTTATATTTTTTTTCCTCGTACATACAAACAAAATATTTAAAAAAAATCTTCTATCAATAATTATTTTAGAAATTTATTATAAAGGTTATTTGATTTATCTTTAAAATATGCCCACTACCGTTGGGACAGCTGACATTGGCACTGGTTTCCGGTTGTATTAATCTTGATCCAAGGTTGACAATTCTCCGATAAGAATAATAATAATAAGAAAGACGTTTTAGTGCAACCTTGTTCTAAATTCAATTAGTTATTAAAAAAAAAAAGAAATATATATAATAAGGAAATGGTAAAAAAAAGAAGATGGTTAATTATTTCTTCTGGAAGTCGTATTATATTAAAATTAGGTTAAACATGTGCCCATGCCATATACAGAATATTATTAGTTCAATACACGTAATATTTTAAAATTATCGTGGGGCAGATGTCACCTTTGTGCTCGTGTGTATGAATATAAAATTGAAAACTGTTGACCTTATCAGATTCTCACAGCAATAATTGGCAATTCTGTTTAAGTTTAAACCATTCTTTTATTAATCGTTTTTATATGGTGATTATTATCGACATGTTATCTTCTTCTTCATCACTACCATTATTATTATAGCGTAATGATGATTGTAGTTAAATTGAATATGACCTTTGCTTATTTATAGTTTTATTTGTTGCTAATTTACATCTTTTTATATCATCAATATACTCATATATTTTGTATCAAATCATATTAAATTTAAATGGAAAAGCTTACGCGCATGCACGCACATACAACGGTTATTATTTTATTTTAATTATATTTAACATTGTATTTTTTTTTCTTGGTATGTTCATGGCGCCAAAACATGTGCCCATCATGGATGAATGTGAATATAATGCTTAAATAGTAATGATTCACTTATATTATTGCATAAACGCAAAAGAAAAAAATACCAATGTATTTTATTGAATATTTTTTCACTGAACTTGACATAAATATCTTCGATGGAAATTTTCGATAAGTCCACTTGATTTATGATGTGTTAAAAATTGTTCCATCGTGTTCGGTGGTACCAAGAAATTTTGAAACCCGGATTTAGTGTTAGGTTAAAGATCATCACTTAGATGATTTGTTAAAATTCAAAATTGTAATTTTTAATATTTTTTTATAGCCATTTGGGTTAACAATATGAAGAAATCTTGTAAATATAAAGTATCTTAGGATATTTTTTAGAATTTTTTAATGTTTTAATTATTATTCTAACGGCAGTATTAAGGGGGGCTCCAAACTCGAACAGTATACGGGCGATTTGAGTTTAACTGCAAACGGATTCATATATGATATGCAATAGATGATCATTTAATAATATTGTTTATTTACATATTTAAATGTAATTAAATACTGTAATTAACAAATAATGTAAATTCAAGATGCACATTAAAAATTAAGAAAACATTATTGTGAAATATGTCCGTGCTGTTAATAGTGGCGCCACTGTTTCTCGCTCCCAAGAAGAGACCTCGGTCACTGAATTATTTATATAAAGAAATTCTCTTAAAACCAGATATAGCATAACCATGAAGGCGGTTTTAATTTTAATATATGAAAGTATGTCGCCAAAATGTAGCCAACAATATAAAGATTAATGATTCATTTAATCCACCGTTCAAACATTGTTAATAACCATAAATTATTATTCTCATTAGACAATTTATTGATTTGAGAGATTATTATTAGAAATTTTAAGCGTGGACTTATTTGATTGCACGTTGAAGTCTCTTTTTGAAATTCTACAATTCTTTTCCATATTGTTAACCCAAAGGTCATAAAATATTACTAAATTTTGAATTTTTCAATATGCACTAGAAAATGTATCAAAATAAGTTACAAAAAATTGTAAGACTTTTTATATCTATAACATTAACTAAAAGGGCATAATAATTAAAAACCGCTGCTCGCGTCGCATATATTATACCCATATGGCGAGCTGGACGCATCGGTGCGTTGTATGTACCGAATCTTGTTATAAATACGGTGAGCTGAAGGCATTAGTGTACTAAACAATGATTGTTTATTGTAGTTTTTTTGGTGCAAGTAGCACTGTATGTATCTATTAGTAAAATATGCAATAACATAATATAAATTATTTTAAAAATATGAGATATAAAGATAGTAATTTTCCATTAATTTGTTATAAGGTTAACAAGTTATTTTTAAGGTATCTTTTCCATAATATTTATGGAATTCAAATAAAGAAACAGGTATATTTTAAAATTCAAAAGAATTCGTAAAGAAAAAACCGTAAAAGTTTAAAAAATTCCAAATTAAATCTGACTAAGAAAAATTCCTAGAAATTTAGCGTGTTTTTATTCGAAATATATGAATTTCAAATATCTTCAGGCCAAATATGCAATGAATGAATGTTTATGACAATGAAGATGACAATGAAATAACGAATCGTGGGCGCACTCGAAATTATTATGTATTTATTTATTCTAAAGAATATGAAGCATAAGTCACATTCCTTCTAGGAAGTATTTTCCAAATCAAGATGACTGTTTCACTGAATGACCTTGAATTAATTAAACAGGAAAGGTTATTTCGTTACTCGTTAGTAATCTTGTTTTGTAGTCACCTCAGTATTTTAGATACGTATCGCTGATAACGGCCTAGACACATAAGTTTCTATTACCTCGCTTTCAAAATGTTATCCAAAATTCTTGAATCTCAAAATATCGTAAACATTGGGGCATTATTTTTTAAACTAGAATCACTATAACATAATATATTTTATATAGAACTATTAGGCTAATAGACTAATATTAGCAATAGGTGAGATTCCTTTCGTAAACATGCAACATATCCGGTGTGCTCGGTGGCTCGTATTTAATAAAAGACCCTGGACAGTCCGCGCAAGCAAGGTCAGCCTTTCGTGACCCTGCCACCTCTTCCCTTCAGTGAGTTAGCCTTCCTCCTTCCTGTACCTGTGTGTTAACTATTATAACTAACCTGTAGTATTCAACTAACTACTGGTAGCTGAGGACCTTGTGCAGCCCTGGCTTTTACAGAACACCGCGACGCGTATAAGTGATCTTAAATGTTACTACTTACGTGATTCTTTAAGTCACATTTTTTTATAGCCAATAACAATTGCCAAATATCTGATTTTTTAAGTTTAAAAATTTGTGCAGATTCCTTGTTCTATATTGCTTGAGTTAATTTAGTGCTATTAGTGAATAATAGTGTAAGTTATAACTCGTTGTGGCGAGGATTATTGGTTTTGGTGAGTTTACACTATTTGATAATTTAAAGTATTTTTAGATCGCCGTACGAAGTTAACCAATCAGTCGTGTGTCTGTAGCATTCTCGAATCAAAAAATGTCCTTAACAAAAAGTGTTTGTCTCGTCCCCTGAATCCAAAAATAGACCAAATTTGTGCCCTCTACTCCTCTGAAGGTACCGAAGCGATTCACACCAAATTTAATACACATATTATTTAATATCCCATTTAAATCCTTTTGTAGTTTAAATCCAATCGCCCCTATACTTCTCGAGTTATAGGGCCCCAAAATATTCAGCCCCCCTTAATACTGCCCTTACAAAAATATTTAAAACATCCAAAAGTTCTACTAATAATTCTAAGATATTTTATGTCTACAAAATTTATTCATATTGTTAACCTAAATGCCATAAAAAAAAATTAAATATTATGATTTTAAAATATGCACAATTATTTTTTTAATACTATTATTACTCAATTTAATTTGTTAAGGGATGTGACAAGTGTTGTTTGTACAAAATTCGAAAGTAATATTTCGTGACATTAGAAATTAAAAACGTATTTAAATTTAATATTGTTTTAATTGTAAAATAATAACAAATACTCGTACAATAATTAATGATGAATTTCAAATCAGATATAAACATTTCGACACAAATGAAATTGATGATTTTTTTGATAATGATGATAAATTAAATTTAAATTTGTATTTGAGCCACGAAATCTATCTTCCCGTACATTTCGATAGTTTAGGCACGAACTAAACACAAAACAAATGATATTAGTACTACGTGTCGGTTATTTGATTGACTGAATCATTGCTAATAATATATCCAAGGTAAAAACAATAAAATAAGAAATTTGTATTTAAAAATAGATACGAATTTATTTATCGAATTTTAAATATATATTGTATAATCTATATAATTTTTATTTCATTATTTAAGGGGGCCTAGTTTTCCGAAACCCCCTTAAGCTATAGTGTATCTTTGTATATAGGTCTATATCGTGTATATATGGCAAGGATTATGTTACTCGTGATATTAGGTAATAAAAATAATAATTGTATTTTTAATTGCACTTATGTAAAATATGTTTTTGCATGATAAATATAAATTATGCAATGTATAAAAAATAACAATGTTGTTTTGTTAATTTTCAAATGTAAATTTAAACAAATTAATATTATTGCCTTGGAGATATAAAAACATTATTATTTTTACATAATTTTAAAATATATTTGTTTTAAAATCCTTTTTCTTTACCTTGGAAAAATACTGTTGAAAAAACTAAGGTACACCTTTAGGGAAATTTTATTTAAAGTTTAAATCAAATATTAAAACAAAAACAGAAGTAGCCTTCACTCGACTACTCTTTCACTTTCTATATGTATAAAAATGCTTTATTTTGTTTTTAATTCACCCTACAATAAAATAATACAATAATTAATTATAAGGCAATTTGTTTCCGTGCCAATCTAATTTAATTGATTGATTTATAACATTTCAATTTTCACGCCTGTCATGGCACATGCCGCGATGTCATTCATATATATAGCATTTTTTATTTCGCTTTAATAATTCGTATTCATACGTTTTCCTGTAATACAAGCGTATATTTATGGTATATCTCAGTGTTGTGTGTTCTGACACTTGTTATTTGTTATAAATAACTTTTGCACATAACATATACTGCATACAGGCGGTGGTCAATTGTTTTTACAGTCTCCACTGGAATCGTAACAGCGAAATGTGTATGATTTATTGATTCACACACAAAAATTACAAATATATAGGAAATTCTGCGCTAAACTTGCTCTATTGTAAGTATTGAATGATTATTGTAATTTATTGGTGATTGCAAGGTGTGTTTTAATCATTTTTAGGTTATATATACATTTTTTCAAACTATATACAGTTACGTAGATTTTTACTAATGCAAATAATGTGTGGTATATTAGTAACAGATTCTTTTTATGATTCACCTGACACAGCGAAATAATTAGTAATTTTGTAATTCGTAATTAAGCTTAGAAATTACAATAAATTCAATTTGTTTTATGACAAACAATGCTAGCGTTCATAGCAACAACGTTTATAATTTCATTGCTGTGAATGCAAGTATTACTTGTCATAATACAAACTGGATTATTATTTGTAATTTCTCATATAAATTAGTATTTTATTCTAGAACATACAAAATACGTTAGTATTTATATATCGTTAAATTATTTGGTAATATTTTTTTTAATACTTTATTATATTAAATAATGATGTTAATTGAGAGTGAATGAAATGAATTAATGATGTGTGAAGAAACTTCTAACACAGTGTGATTGTATTTGTAAGTTAATACAACTTGAACGTAAAGAATTTGTAATTGTAGACGTTTTTGAACATCCATAGAATTTGTGACCTTTTACAAGAATCAAATTATTTTCCCATCTGATTGACAACATTCATTTATTATCAACTATAATACATACACCAGTGGTCCTAAACATTAACACAAATTGTGAAATTAACATTGTACACAAATTTAGGAGGTTCAAATTATTCTTCGAATTGATTATCGGAGCTTGAATAATTAGATTTTTTTATTTTTGAAAAGCAATTGCTATATAGATTTATAAATGCTGTTCGTATTACGAAAGATTATAAGTTATTTGTGTATTGCATGCTTATGGTAAGCAATAAGTTTATTATTAATTTTAACGGGTGGTTAAGCAGAACCAATGTCAGTATAATTATGGCTAGATAGATTAAGTTTTTCTGTTATATTATAAATCAAGTCGATCACTGACGCTGACACTAATCTCAAACGCTAATAACATTATTAATACTGCACTGATTACTTCTTACAAGAATTTTAATATTTCATATTTCTAGTTCGTTGAAATCCCAAAAAGTAAAAACAATTTTATAAATACGGTAAACTGAAGGCATTGGTGTTTACATCTGTGCAATAAATGTCATAATCATTGCGTAACATTGACATATCTAAATGATAATGTTAGGAGATGCACATTCACCGAATATGGTGGTGACCTGCGAGGTCACCAAACCAAAAACTACTTATAATAATATATACCATTGAATTGTCATCCGATGACAAATAATAAACGTGCCATTCGTTCGTGGGCCTATTGTTTATTTGCAAAGATCGTATACAATTGATTATTCAAGTTGTTTTATTTTTATTTATTTATTTTGTTGTTCACTTATACACGACGATATGTCTCAAGTCACGTAATGACGCTAATATAATTTGCACGTTGACTGTGAGGGCCGAATATTATTTACTAAAAATATTTGCAAGCATTTAAATACATTTTGCAAATGGGATCAAAAATATTCAAATGCGATACTTATACGAAGGAAATTCAAAATTATAATATATAATAATTTTTTACGGCATTTGGGTTAACAATATGAAAGAATCTTGTAGGTAGAAAATATCTTAGAATTTATAGCAAAATTTTTGGGTGTTTAAATTATTTTGATAAGGGCAGTATTAAGGGGGGCTCTAAATTTTGGGGCCCTAGAACTCGGGAAGACACACAACTGCTTTAGTTTCTTCGGTATTTGCAGTTGTTACTTTTGTGTTCCGAGTAGAAAATATACCAGGTTATATTAATAAACGATTAAGGTTCGTTTACAACACTCATCTATCAGCCCGAGGGCAGTATTTGCATGAACTATATTAATTATAGTTATTCGCACGATTTCTGGGAAATTTCATTACAAAAAAAAAAAGAAAACATTACCTTTTTCCTACATAAAATATTAATGGCACATTATGAATTACAAATTATTATTATTATTTTACAAGTTATATTAAATGTAGGTCATATAAAAAATAATTAAATTGGTCTTCAATTCTAAAGATCTTTGCATTGTTTATTGTATTTCAATCATAGTTGAACATTACTAAATTTTGACAAGCGTAAATATAAAATAACATTTATATAATTAAAATATTAACTTTGGTAAATTAGTTCATTATCATCTTACGTATTCAATTTAAAACTATATCGTTATTTGCTATTTGAAATATTTGTAATCTTGATTATTTTATCTAGATTCTAGCTGAACTTAAGCAGCACTTAAGTTGTGTTTGGTACAGTAATAAAGTCTTCTAATCTAATAGTAAGAATCTTCACTGGTTGATGTCGTCTTATTTGCATCTAACTTCAGAATTTCTCAACCCTGTGAGCTGTTGCATTATAGTTGACGTGATTACATCATTCAGAATTGATTGATGCTTAATTAGTTCAGATTATAATCATTATTATTTTAGAAGAAAAATATATAAGAAAAATCGCTGACATGATAATCACACGGTCGTGAAAAGGTCAAGCCAGTAATGGAACAACATTTAAACCATTCTTTTTTGAACAGTGTACACAGTTAACTAATTTTTACTATCTGTAAAACGGCACAATGAACATAAAAATTGAAAATACACAATAATATAGATTAGGATGCGCAGTTAATGTATGCGCACTGTAAATGTGTCGATATATATCACTTATAGAAATTATATAATGTTTGTCACGATTTATACGTCAATGTTGATTGTTTATTGATTGTCATTATGTGCAATTAACACCTAACCAATAACGATGCGACCTTTACTAACTTACGAATATAATAAATGAATCATCTAAGCACTATCTAACTTAAAACCCTTGCTAAATTATTGTAATTCAACTTGTAGCGTAAATTATATATTACACAATCTAATTGAAGCCATCATTATTATACTTTAGGTGTATTTATTTCGAGAATAAACTAGTGTTAGTAAAGGTTACACAGAGAACTGTTGTATAAATGTATTTATTATTTGACCGGGCTGTCAATACGTTGTCAAATTAATCATTTTTATGCTTTAGCTGCAATCTGAGAGCATTGATGCTTACATTTGTGGTATAAGAATATGTATAAACAATATTTATAATCCAATTTCATAACAGCGCTGCACGAGTGAGCGTATTGCGAGGTGTAGGTGGTTGCCAATTAGAGCGTAAACTGATAATTAGTGATTAAATTCGATGATTTATATCGTGAAATAAGTATTAGTGCGCGAATGATATCTATTGTGGTTACACAGAATTTGGGTGCGCCCGAATTGTGTTCATCTAATCGTAAAAGCATGCTTTATGTTCGTACTACTGACATAAAACATAAAAAAATCAATTCCATTTGTTGTACTAATCTAGTATTTTTATTAGTGATATATCGAATTTAATGTTTCGTGCCGAAGCAATTTAAATAACAATGTTTACGCTTTAGCAACTCTTGTATCATTGCGGTTGGATTTAGTATATCACAGAGGGACTTGGAATAAAATGATTCTAAATGTTCAAATGTTACAATATTTATTAAAAAAAATCTTGTGGTGGTCCCAACAGGTATGTGTACTGTGGTCTGGTTAAAATCCGTAAATCAAGGAGGGATTTAGAATAAAATAGTTCAAAGTTTTGGCCATATCGAAAATTAATTATAGTTTTAAAGAATAAAAGAGCCCATGCAAACGAAATATAGTATTTCCTTTTCTACTGGTTTAAAAATTGAATATGTTGATCAAGCTATATAGCTGGCGCACAGTGATCAGCATCCCGGATGTGGAGCAGTGATCGCCTCAAGCATTTCGAACATTTCTTTCTTGACTCTGTTACACTCTCAAACTGATCTGTCTTTCACGCCTATACAGTGTGGTTTTGAAGGTGTGTGTGTATTCAGAGAGAGATACTTTCCAACGCAAGGCCGTGATCAGTACTGACTGCCAAGGTCAATGTTGGCTTCGTTGTCACATATCTCGACCACTGGTTCTGGTAGTCGTTGGACACTGATTGATTCGTCGAGGTCGAAGATGGGGAACCTTGCGCAGGTTATAATTCTTTTGTTGATAGTAGATTTCCATAAGGTTGTTCTTGTAGGTCGTATTGGTGTATACGTGATGAATTTGGAGGTCAAATGGATACGTTGACATTTAGTTTTTGTCAGATTCTTTACTTGATCTCAGGTCCTTGAGGTCCAGGGGTCTCTGACTGTTAAAGGCCGGGTTTAATGGTTATAGTCTGAGAATTTATATAAGGAGAATCTGCAACGCTTTGGAATACTTAATCCTTTTCAAAAATATAGGGTATTATTTATATATAGAATAATGTAGCGAAATGAAAAGTGAATTTGTGGAAATACTGAGAAATAAATAATTCTTTAATTATTTTAATGTTTATCATGGAATTTTTAGAAATGTGTTTATACTAAAATAATATTTGGATTTAGGGCAAAATAATGAATCGTTTGGTATTTTGTGTGCTTTTAGGAGCGTGTAGGGTGTGTATAGTGGTGTGTGGACGGCCATGAGGGGTTGGTTCGACGCTTTCCGATGCGATGGTGGACCAACGCTGTACAGTTTCAACAACCGAACACCGGTAACCGGGGATGTTACCATTATTACATTCCTCATTGTCTTCTGCACATTGTACCTGGCCTTCCTCGTCATCTTCCCAGGAATTCGTAAAGAAGTAAGTAAAAGCATCAACAATATATGCAATAATTCATATCATAATTAACATAAAATCATTTTCATTCAACTAAGTATCATTAATTATCCATTAATTACAAATCATATTTTTGCTCGCCGTACGAAGTACCGAAGAAGCGTCGCCCCGAATCCAAAAATATTTATAAGTTTAAATTCAATCGCCCGTATATTTTCCAAGTTATAGGGCCCCAAAATAATACTGCCCTTATAAAAAGAATTAAAACTACTAAAAAGATAGTTTATGTCGACAAGATTTTTTTATATTGTTAAACCAAAGGCCACAAAAAATTATAATATTATAATTTTGAATTTTAAAATATGCACCAAAAACTTTTCATTTCTAATTCAATTCAAATTGTTAACCAAAAGGACATAATAATTAAAGCTGGACGCATAGTTGCGTTGGATCTAAGCGTGTTATTTCTTAAACATTTTAAATTGTTTCATTGAAGTCTAAAAGTGTAATATTTCTATTGTTTTTCAATTTTTTAATTACATTTTAATTTGTTTCTATTATTGAAACTTTTATAGTTACTTATAATGACTATGCACCTTCAACAATGACTGTTAGCTTTTCGAGAGCCGCTATAAATTAATTTAATAGTGTTTAATTGTTTTAGTATATTGAAAAACTACGGGTGATTTTTTAACTATTATTCTTTGATTCTTTTATTTTTCCTTTGTCTTTGTCTTTGCGTGCAATTCGCTGTGTACACACACACACACACACACACACACGGACACATATATTTATAAACACATATTAATTCTAAAGATGCTCAAAACTGGTACAACTGTTAAAAATCTTGAGTTCGAATCTCTCGTGATACAATACTTCGTCCAAGAATGTGAAATCTGCTATTTGGATACGCGGATACAATACAGAATCGTTACCATGATGTCATATGTATCGGTGGATCATTGCTTTATAGATCCTGTTCAATGTATAGTAATAAAAACACATATAAGACATTTATTGTTGAATAATTGTTTATTTTGTAACAATTATATTATGCTAGAATAACCTACCAAAAAACATATGTTTAATGTTGTAATTGACATAATTAAAATGCTTATATTAAGGCCAAAAGACAATGCCAAGTTGTATAATTTTGCAATAAAATTAACAAACTCATGTCGGTACAGTAATCGTTGCATATGATCTTGTTCTTCAAAAATATATCTATTTTGCAAGTTTTACACACACACACACACACACACGAGAGAGGCCTACTTGGTCAGTTAAGCATGAACCCTCATATCCACAGTTAGACGTTGTTAACATGTGCGACACTTAAAAACATTATCAGCTACAACAACATTAAGCAAGATTTAAATTAAAGAAAACAAAGAAAAATATCTTTTCTTTAAAACGAAATTACTGGACATTATACAGATATCAATCTTTAAAAATGTTTAATTTGTCTCCATTAGTTTAACTGAAAAAAATCAAATCTACAATGTGGTTGAAGGAGGACTTCAACCACTGTGAGCAAAATACATTGCTGATTTTATTTCTTTTATTTTATTTCAGGCGCAAAACCAATGAATGTTGATTATTTATTGGTTTTTTGTTGGTGTTTTTATTTGTTGATTGTTAAAACATTTGTTTACAACAACTTATAAATTTATCTCTTGTCCTACTGGCATACTTGATGCATACGAATGGTCTTTAATCATAATAGCACAACGAAATTGATAGTATGCATTTTTAAATAGATGTATTGATGCCATATCGATTATTGTTCGCGGTTTCTCTGTACTTAGATCACTTGGGGACATTTTCAAAGCGCTACAAATTATTAATTAAAAGACTCAATTACTTTTTGAATCACCCTCTAAGAAGGTAAAATTTTCATTAAATAAATAATGAAATGTCAATATTTTGTATGCATTTTACAAACATTTACCTTTGTAAGTGAACGTAATCAATATATGTTGGTTACAATTTATGAAAATCAAGATAAATAACGTGAAAGAGTTTCTTGCAAAATATTAAATAAATATTAGTTGTTGAACAGTAATTATTATTAAGAGGTTTCAATTCAATGAAGAAATTATCCTTTTTTTAATTCTTTGATACATGTCCGCTCAACCATAACAACTATTAATACTGTTATTAAATTTACCTCAAGACTCAAGAGTGCATCATTTCTATTTCTATTGATGAAAGTTCTACAATGAATTATAAATATAATAAATTATATTTATATCTTTTTTCTAGCTACAAATTAATTCTTTTCTATTGTTACAGAAATTCGCTACATTTACTGCTGTCACATTGAGTTTATTCGTTGGAGCTGCTATTTTGGGTAAGCGAATTTTTATTTACTAACTATTTAGCTCACCGCTAAAGCATTTGGTCGTGTATCTGTAGCATTCTCGAATCAAAAAATGTCCTCAACAAAAAGTGAATCCAAAAATATATATAACTGGATGTTAGTCGTCGCTCGTAAGACTAAATTTGTGCCCTATACTCCTCTGAAGGTACCGAAGCGATTCACACCAAATTTGGTACACATATTATTTGGTATCCCATTGAAAAGTATGAATAAACTGCAATATGTTTTTACTTATTAGTAGATATAATTATTGATAGTATAAATAATTCATTGAATAACAATATTGTCATCCGACTGAACTCTCCCACACTCTAGAATAATATGCATTTTGATGTTTGACCTGGAATTTCAGATGTGCTCACTTCACTGTCTGTATATGTTTGTAACATTTCCGACTTTACTTGTCTTTCGTTACTTGCATGTAACTAAATCTTACGATTTGTTTGTGCAATGTTGAAGAGTTGTTCACGCTGTGATTTCCAGACACAGAGGCAGAACTAAACTACAAAAGAATATCCGCCGACATTAAAACATATTCAATCTTTTTAGCTCAACCTTAACAAAAAGTGTTTGTCTCGTCGCCCTGAATCCAAAAATATATATAACTTGGATGTTAGTCGTCGCTCGTAAGACCAAATTTATGCCCAGTACTCCTCTGAAGGTACCGGAGCGATTCACACCAAATTTGCTACACATATTATTTGGCATCCCATTTAAAACCGCTCGCAGTGTAAATTCAATCGCCCGTATACTTCCCGAGTTATAGTGCCCCAAAATTTGGATCCTCCCTTAACCTAATAATTCTACTAGCAAAACGCTGCAAAATAATATTAAATATTATAATTTTGCATTTTAAAATTAAATAAGATATTTTTATGTCACTTAAATCAAAGTGGGCGAGCAATTTGCTATTTCCAAGGTAACTAAACCAGGAAATTCTGAATCAGTTTGGCATTATAATAACCTTGCATATTATATACATCCTTATGTATAATATATGTTACTGAAATGTCTTGATTTCTTTAAAATATCGTCGGTTCTCTTGAGCTGATTCAAAGATATATAAAATTGCATGTTTATAACCATGTGATTATTAACTATGATTGAGAAACTGTTTTTTGTTTAATAGTTGGTTCATAATATGATTTCCATAAAATGCTATATACGTTTTAATAAATGGCGCGACACTGTATCATATTTCTATGAGCAATAATAGCATGCTTGATTTTATATTGTGAAACGAAATTGTTTATACGTTAACGAATTTAATAGCTGTTTGCGATTTCATCAACAAATACTGATTTAGAGTAATATACAATAAATAAATAAATCACTTTTTATCCAAATAGCAGAGTAATTTGATATTATTTTCATTGTTCTATGTTTAATTGTCTCCTTAAATACCGCTGTATTATAATAATATCGCATTACAGTTAGATATATAAACAATAAAACAATGTTTTTTGAAAACTGTTTTGGTCTTAAGGTAAGAAATTCCTACATTTGTTTGTATTTTAGACAAATATATAACATAAGAATTAAATATGAATAAAATGGCAAGCGTTATATATATATATATATATATATATATATATATATATATATATATATATATATATAACGCTTGCCATATTATTATTATTATATATATATATATATATATATATATATATATATATATATATATATATATATATATATACGGGTTGTTACGACAAATGAGATATGTTCCCGCATATTTCTTAATCGAGTTCAATAACATAATCAACATAATAACATTTTTTTAATGGTTGCCTAGCCAAATAAAATTGGCATATTATAGGGAAGTGTGTTAAAAGTGACTAGTGCCATAAAGGTTACCAATACAATTAGATAACAAGTAAATAATTAATTCTTTATTGGTTAATTTAGTTTCTTAATTCAACGTAACTAATAAACAATGTTCAAAAAAAATAATTTCACTCTTTCAATGTAATTTATTCCACCTAACAAAATAACACTTTTAACACTAATTCCATAAATAATTATTCTCCGCCACTGTGTAAAGCTATACAGTATTTATTTTGTGTTTAATATCAGATGCACGCAAAATAAATAAATATTTATTTTGTATTCTCATGTTTTCTCTATAAAAATGATTAAATCTGCAATATTGTAATTTTGTATACTTTCATATAGATTATTTAACATAAATCATATAACTAGAAATGTTGTCAAATCTTTGAAAGCGTAGCTACTGAAAAATCCGTTAAGAATAATTGATTATATTCGTTAAGTGTTAGACTATTATGGAATTCTTGGCTCGCGAAGAAGTTATGTCACTGTTAAAATTGATAGGTTTCTAAATAGTATATAAATTTCTTTGTTTTTACTCGCCACATAGTACAAAAGAGCTATAGTATTAATTATGAGACCCTATAATAAAATAAACGATTTATTTTCGGGCAGAAAATCGATATCTGGAGACCATGGTGCTTGCACGTATGTTATATTAAATGTGGAGCATAATTTATTTCCCAAAACTAAATTGTATATATTTATAGACAAGCGAATGTAATAAATTTAGAAAATTACATATAATTTAAAATATATTGAAAATCCGTAACTAACTGTTTGAAATTAAGACATAATTCAGCGCGAGTATAAAAAGTAGTCATAAGTCAATTTATGACTGATAGTACTGCTATAAATAAACTAACTATACAATTTTCGTGTCACGTTTTCTTTTATAATTTTTTTTCTGTTTGTAATGTAGTTTTTTTTTTAATTATTTGTATTTTTATATTATTTTAGTGTCTCGATATGGGTCTTCTTGGCACGTGGGTAGTATATCAGTAGCTAGCAGCTATCGGGCCTTTTCTAAAGAGAAAATTGTCGCCGATTTGGGCGCTTACATTGGGCTCAACCACGTCAACATCACTCTTAGAGGTAAGCGAATTGTACATATTTATAAACATGTATGTGTTTAAATGAAAGATTGTATGTGTAGATCTACGATCTATGGTGTAAATACAAAAATAGAAGCAGTACCTAAGTTTTAAGTGCGTGAAATGTGAGAAGCAGTAAGTTTATATATTATCACTGTCGTGGCAGCGTTCACAGAACTATTATTTTATATTTGAATTAACATTAAAATGCCGATAGTTATAACACGAAAATAATAAAGTAGATGAAATTTTTTGATCCGAGAATGCTACAGACACACGACCAATTATTTTAGCTTCTTTGGTACTTCGTACTGTGAGCTAATAAAAGTTTAGTAAATGATAGTCATTGAATGTAAGAACAAACATCTGTTTTATTTGCTTATATGTTTGAATAGGTATTTAGCAGCGTGTAGGTTAAGATTTAGTGGCTATTATATTCCGTACAGACGTACAGTGCTGCCACCATATTAAATGACGTTATTTAGTATTACCATTTATATTATGTACCAATTTAGAATGGACATTATACAAATAGTATATTTTTTGTTTGTTTCAATACGCACATAAAATTATTTTTATCTACGATTGTAATTTACGGTTTCCCCTGTTTATTAGCCAGTTAAACATTGTGGAATGTTTATTTAAAATACGATTCTATCCTATACGTGTACTGATATTACAATTAAAACTAGAATTATTATGCGACAGTGTTTTACATGCGTTCTAAATAGCTGCATAATTTTTCCTTTTAAGCTCGCCGTACAAAGTAAACCGAAACAGCTAAAGCAATCGGTCGTGTGTCTGTAGCATTCTCGGATCAAAAAAAAAAAAATTGTTGTTAACTTATAGGCCATAAAAAATTATTAAATATTATAATTGTGAATTCTAAAAACCGCTGCTCGCATCGTATAAGGCGAGCTGGACGCATAGGTGCGTTGTATCTAAGCTTGTTAATTTTATAAAAGGATATATATATATATAAACGTATTTAAAATTAATTTACGAAATAAGTTCCCTACAGCAATTTAAAATATACGAACACACGCATTTGAAAATATAATAAATATATGTATATAACTGTTTATCTAAACATAGTGGTTATTATCTATTTCTAGATAAAATTGTGTAAATTACATGAAGTAAAACGAGGTAATTTTACCTTAAATCACTTAGCTCTTGCATATATTCGTTATTAGAATAGCATATAGTTAATCGGCTCATTAGCCGAATTAGCTAGGGGCGTGCATATGGGTATCTGCGGTGCTCTCGTTCGCAAATTAATTACCACCATAATTCAAGTAAATTACTTGCCGATAACAATCGGGAGATAACTAGATTTATATGCTACATAATACACGCTGCTTATAGATAAGGCTAGAAGAATGTGCATAACCTTACATAGCAAAAGATGTTGTCTCTGATACAACAATACTATATACTAAATAGTATCTTGATCTTACTCCGGTATCTCTCTGTATTTTAACAATCTTTGGGTTATCTACGAAAGTTTCATATATTTTTTTACGAAAAAAATGGTTTATTGTAGACAAAAGAACGAGGAATAAAATGGATTAAAATCCAAATTGATATCTTTATTTATGCCTAAGGAAAAAAATCGTATAAATCATGCTGTTTTGGGTTAAAGATATTTCACAAATGCGAATTTTAGGAGAAATCTCGCTATTGTTAACGAGTATTTCACAAAAGCGTGACTATGTCCTTAACGAAACGGAGTGACAGGCGAAGCAAAATCAAAGGATATCTCGTAATATCTCGCGAAATCACTCATGCATCATGAGTCTTAAGTCTTAAATTTTATAGCATAATCCAAAGTCTCATATATACATATATATATATGTATATAGTTGACAGCTTCTAGAATTCATTTCTGCTCCATTTATTCTTTCGTCACTCACACACCACCAATCAAACCATGAATACCTATTTACTTTTACCTTTTTCAAGAACAGTGTAATTAAAAACGGATCATTAGGCATCGATAATCACATAATTATAGGAGGTGAAATTTATTTGTAATTATCAGATGATTTATACAGTCGATTAGAGTTTTGTTATAATATTTTTAGGAGATAATTGAGTAATTATTTTTTATGCACGTAAATATGCTTTATATTCCAATATTGGGAAACATTTACACTTATATTATTACATGGTAATAGCAGAATGATTTTTAAACAAAACATTTTTGATATCTTAAATGTGTAATTAATTAAAGAAATATTAAATCGACATTGATAATATTTGTAACGTAATAAAAATGTGTTTGAGGATATGGCGATATGAATTAACAGGATATTTGTTTTGTGTTCTTGGCCAATTAATGTAACACTTAATTAATAATCCTGTAGCATGGAACTAACGAAGAGAGGTTATCCGATTGTAGTACAGAGCCCGCATTACCTCGAAAGAATTGCGCACTCATTATAACAGTGTAATGTATACACAAATAAATCTATATGATATCCTTTTGTGTGTTACTTCACATTCAGCATTCATACAGATGGCCATGGACTGCATTTTCTGGTGAACGATCATAAAAAATAATTAATATGCATATATATATGCACTTTCTGTGCAACTAATTTTATAATATTACTGCTATTTCATTGACAACATGTAGTAATTGATCAAAGAGGGTTTTTAGCTGTACGAAGTACCGAAGAAGCTAAAGGATTCGGTCGTGTGTGTCTGTAGCATTCTCGAATCAAAATAATTCCTAAACAAAGAGTCCCTGAATTCAAAAATATATATATACTTATATATTATAATTTTGAATTTTAAAATATGCAACCAAACACTATAGTGGTTTTGTACTATCGTACGACGAGCTATTAACCTCCAAGGCGTCTATATATTCCTATGTTAAGTATGATAAATAGTGTGCTAATATATCAAAGTAAACAAAATTCTGCGACCTACGTATCCAACACAATAGGTAGTTACTGTCACCAATGGTGAAAAACAAGACATTTCGATTCACATTAGGTATCGAGCATTGTTGATGTCGTCATCTGGATCCAATGCTAATCCGATTTAAACGATATTCTATCAATTGAATGTTTTAAATTGTTTGTTTATAAAAATGCTTCAATAACTTCGTAGCATAATAGTTAGTTCATCTTACTAATAATAGTTCGTGCAAAAATAAAATGTGCAAAATCATTAATATTGTTGTAACATCCAAGGTGTTGTTAGATGTTGGAAACAACAACATTATATGCGTGGTGTAAATAATAAAGCAGCAGGAGTCGTCGTGAAACATAAATAAAGAAAACGCATGACCACAATGATATCTCGTTAAACTTTGTACAGAACTTCAACTAACATCAATCATATTTATCATATACACAATATATACATATACAAGATAAACATATACATATACACAACACCTTTGATAGGACGGGATATCATTCGCGCAATTCATTTAACATACATTTATTACAATTTACGTTTATAAACATTTTTAGCTCGCCGTAGCTAAAGCAATTGGTCGTATGTCTGTAGCATTCTCGGATCAAAGAATTTCCTTAACAAAAAGTGTTTGTCTCGTTGCCCTGATTCCAAAAATATATAAAACTGAAAGTTAGTTGTCACTCGTAAGACTAAAGTTGTGCCCTCTACTCCTCTGAAGGTACCGGACCGATTCACACCAAATTTGCTACACATATTATTTAGTATCCCATTTGAATCCGCTCGCAGTTTAAATACAATCGCCCGAATATTTCCCGAGTTATAGGGCCCCAAAATTTGGAGCCGCACTTAATACTACTCTTATAAAAATAATTAAAACATCCAAATATTCTACTAAAAATATTAATATATCTACAATATTTTTGAATAAAAAAATATTAAATATTTTTATTTTGTATATTAAAATATGCACGAAATAATCTACAAAAGATGCTCGCTGGACGCATAGGTGCGTTGTACCTAAGCTTGTTATAGTTACAAAACTTCATATAAGACTTTGTTAAAAAAAGTAAAAACATTTTGCATAAAATATGTATTTTCTTTTATTACCTATAAATTAATTTAGATTAGCTCCTTGCAAAATATCCTATAGGTATTTATAGGCATAACAAGTAAGAAAATCGGTTAATCGACCAACATTTTTTGCTATTCCTATAAGATAAATTAAACTTAAAATGAATAATTAATTGATTTCTGATATAGAATGTGTGTATTTTAATTATACTCGCAATGCACGTTATTCTTATCCGATTTAAACGCAACAAATACAAAAAATATATGTCTATATCTAATTATTTTCTATTTTAGCTATTCCTGCCGCTAATTGGACAGGCGACATAGACTTTAACGAGCGGTTCCTGTGGGAGAAAGCTGGCCAGATGGGCAACAATTACCACGAAGCCCTTCGCAGGGGACTACCGTTTCCTGTCCTAACGGTTGCAGAGTATTTCTCAGCAGGGCAAGAAGGGTTTTCGTGGGGCGGGCAATATAGGGCCGCCGGCTATTTCGCCTCTATTATGCTATGGTACGTTTTAATATTATTCATTTATAATATTGTGCTAAGAATTAGTTTTAACAGTGTACGTGTTCGAGCGTAGTAGTGGCTAAGAAATCAGTAATTGACCAACGGTAGTAATAATACTATGCATGTTGAATTGTCATAAGAAACACGGCATTGATGGTGTTTTATAATAGCATTTGGATTTTTTGCTCGCGCTCGCTACGCCGCTATTATCTGATCAAAACTATATATAATGGTAGCTACTGTATATGTACTTATGTAGTTTTGTACATGTGTTCTGTTTCAATTACCGTTTACCGGTTTGTCGTAACGCGATCAAGTGTCGATTCCCACCAATGCAAATGTTTGTTCATTATTGATGCACCATGCAGCGTCTAATGAACCTCTATAATAGGGTTTTTCTTTATGGAATATGCACATAAAAACATTTTTAATATGGAGTGCGGACAGGATATTAAACAGTGATTTTCTCACGGTTCTATCATCTCGCATACGCAATTCTATTTATTCTTACAGACAATTGCACTTACTGTTAAGAAGCTAAAGCATTCGGTCGTGTGTCTGTAGCATATAATAAAATAATTAATTTAGTAATAATGTTAACATGAATTAAGATTACAAAATGGCAATATTTGTTCATACTTGTATGAAATTTTCTAAAGAATTCGTGCAATAATATAATAAATCCCTTAAGCAATTTGAAGTTAATAACAAGAGTAAAAGATATTTCGAAATGTATAACATCATAATACGATCCAATTCACACTATAATCTCATACGATTTGCTTAAATACATATTAATATATCCGCTAATAACTCCTGCCGGACTATTATAAGTGTTAGAACGTCCCTGTGTAGAAACTGACGGCAAAGTATTGTATCACGATATCTCAATATATTAGATTTAAATATATCGTAAAACCCGATTATGTGTGTACTATTTGGAGTAGTTCTGGGATTGAGCACGAGGTGTGCGGTCTGTGTGATCGCCGTGTATGTGTCGCAGGCATCAGTGTCAAGATTTGTAGGTTTGTGCGTTCAACGGTGGCACTTGTATAGGGATATTTATGTGTTGTCTTCTGTTGTTGTTGGTATCACTGTGTGTATACACTTGTTAGTATATACTTAAATGTATATCGGAATAAATTGTTATTAGCAAACGGATTTGTATAGAATATGTAAATCGTACTATTTATAACGAAAATGTTGCTACATTGAGCAGACATTGGGTATTTAGTTTTGTTATAATTAACAGGATATATTCAAATTGAGTTTATACGAATTTATTCTATGTTGCACACAGATTCTATAATTATACTTGCTCCATTCCATATTACATATTTATAAACTAACTAATATTCTACAGTTTTGACTTATAACTACAAGGGGCCGTATCTATTATTTCTTTTAAATTATTGATATTGTAAACTGTTATTACAAATTGCATTGTTTCGTGTATGCACTAAAAGATTTATAACCAAAGGCCATAATAATTAAAAACCGCGAAAAGGGGATCTGGACGCATAGGTGCGTTGTACATAAGCTTGTTTATTTCATCCCTATTGCCTAAAATCAATAAATAAATAAATAATCGTTTATGCTTTCAATAAATTTTCCAATTCTTTTTCCGTGAATGTTGAACCGTAAACTATGGAATTCCAACGTCGAAAATAAATGCATTGTTTCACAATCCGCGCCGAATGAATACTGTGTGTGTGTGATCTATGATTAACTTTCGAACCGAATAGCCGACAAAGTGCATAAAATAATCGTTAAAAATCAATAAATAGTTTGACGCAATTACGATCCAGTAAGCTGTATGACTGTAATGTGTATATGCATTATTATCATAACCTTTTATTGGCAAACACAAGACGCAGATATCGAGTTGTAAAAATTGTGTGCAAAATTGCAAAAAGAGATTGTCCAATGCCGGCTGCAGCCAGCCTCATTGGTAAGAGGAGGAGCGACGTTAAATTTCTTACAGCCAATAAACACACTATTACAACTATTACTATTTTACTAAGTACCGTTCAATTGCAATTAGAAAATTGGTACTTGCCCTGGGCACAAATTCAGCCAACGGGAAGGGGAAGATTGTTGTATTGCAGAATTCATTTTGTTGCTAGCTTCAAATCCAGTATATTACCAAACAATTGTTCTAGATATATTGGTAAATCATTTTTATTACCTATGAAATTCATTAAATACATTATTCTGGATTTGCGATATTGGTTTTAATATATTACGGCAATTTTCGATATGTAAACGACGGCCTTAAGGCGCAGATTCTATTAGATTATTTTTAATAAATGTTATAGTACAATATTTGTTAACAAATATAGAATAATCACTTAGTTAGTGCAAGATTATTGCGAAAACTAGAGAAATATACAAGCTTAGGGACAACGCACCTATGCGTCCAGCTCGCCTTATAAGTAATGCGTTGCGAGCAGTGGTAGATTTTTTTTGACATTTTTTGATTCGCCAAGCTAAAAAATAGGTAAATGCCAGGTTTGTTATTTGTTGTTTATGACGTGTGTGTGTGTGTGTGTGTGTGTGTCAGCTAGTGTAGATTCCTAGTAGCCATCAGTGCATGTCGTGACCCTGGAGCCCCTGGGGTCTCGCTGACCCGTGGGCGCCTCCGAATGACCGCGCAATTACACAACAAAATTGTCACAACGCAACATTATCTCATATTTCATCTTAAGGGACATAGAAAACACATATAGAAAAATATGTATTCCCTCTTTTTCTATGGAATGTATTTTTCTATCATTTGCAAATATGTTTTTTATTTCACATGAGGTGCGGGTGTATTGATTGTGATTTATGTCTTCACGGTGTGTTTAACAAGTCGAGGTTTGTGTTTAATTACAGGTAAATATGGGCGGCATCTAACGAATGCGTATAGAAAAACATTTATATTTATATTGTTGGTATAGTACCGTAAATAAATTATAATAGTTACACATGCGAACCAATAAAGAATACTACAAACATTCCGTGACACAAGGACGAATATATATTCCTTACACCATTCTAAACACTACTAACAGCTTCACTGCCACTACGATTTACCCCTTTTTATTTAGAATTTAGATATAAATATTTTATGGTATATTTATATAATTTTATTACAGATGTGGTTATTCTTACCTTTAGAAAGAACAAAATGTATAATTAATTTTGTACATTTTGTTGCTGCGCTACAAATTGGATTACTTAATGCCTTGTATGCGTATGGTATTAATTGTATGTTTGTTAATTTATTGATTGTTCGAAATAGCATGTTCTGTGCGCAGCTAGAAGTCGTTGATTGCTTAGGCGATGGCCTCAGCGGGAAGTGAACCGTGGAGGCCGGTGTGGGCGAGGTGTATGGACTCCCGGAGGTAGCCATCAGCGACTATGCATCACTGCATTCCAGTTATTTCATCTAGAATATAAGATAAAAGATCTGAACCTAAGTATTATTTCTCGAAAATTGCACAGGAATTAATTTACGGGTAGTTTAGATCATTTTACCCTTTCAAGAAAAACGAGTTATATGTACAATGAATTTGATACAACTTCATAAATTAAAGCTATAACATGATAAGTTATTATGAAAGTAAACAACCCTAAACGTTTAATATGGCCGTAATTCAGCGTGTGCATGTGTGCGAAAATGATTGCTAGCACGTGATGAAGCCTAGTGTATATACCTATGTTTAGTACCAGCATCGTGACTCCTCAATAACACGCGTGCGATAGATGGCATATGGCCGCGCAAATTTATTTAATATTTGCAAATTGGCAATAATGATGCCACGGACATATTACGAACAAGACATACTGTACTTATTGTACCTAAATATATATTTATCTTTTTCTAGGACCTCTTTTGCCTGTTGGTTGATGATGAACCTGTTGATAGTAGTAGTGCCGCGCTATGGAGCTTTCCTCATGGTGGTCTGCGGAGGTTTCCTCCTCGGTACGGACTTGGGCTACTTGAAGCTACTACCAGAAAAACCTTTGAGCATCCACCTAGAGGGCAGCGTGTTACATTTCAAATTAGGCTGGTGTTTCTGGCTTGTTCTTGTAGCTGGTAAGTTTTATTTCTTTACTTGAGCAAAATAATGTATTTTATAAAGCGCCGCCGCCTATGGTTTTAACCTCTTGTTGGTATAGTTCACTGCACAAAGTGTAGGCGGAGTTTTCAATTACTGCTAACAAGATTTTGGGTACTTTTGCACTATGCTATTATTACTGGTTACTTCATAGTTTATTACTGCTGCGAGCTGAACTGTACATAATTTATTTATATAGTTAATTGCATTTGCCAATAAATCTCCGCGTAATTAGAGATTGATTGTTGGTAGCATTGGAATGAATCTCTTTGTCTACTTCATCTTCTTCGTGTGCAGCATTTAGAAAGGTTATACAATCATTTAACCCTTCAACTAAACTTATTAGATTTTGTATTTACAACGTCAGTTATAAGTCACGAAGTTCCTAATACATCACCAATTTCTTAGCACGTTTCTGAACCTCATGAAAATATAGACGCCTTTTCGTGAAATATATGTCAATTCTTAATGAGACTGTAGTATTTTCTTGACTGGATTTATGATGAAGGAAAATAAAAGGTTATTTTTTTGGGAAAAGCAGTCGTTTTTAATCATTAATTTTATTCCACGACGACAACATCCAAGTATATAAGTTATATATATTTTTGGATTCAGGGCGACGAGACAAACACTTTTTGCTAAGGACATTTTTTGAATCCGAGAATGTTACAGACACACTTCTTTGGTGCTTCGTACAGCGAGCTAAAAATGACTGCTTCTCCCAAAAGAAAATCTACATTTTATTTCCTTTATCAATTCGTACAAAAATGTCACTATTTATGGTACTTACAGTCTTTATAATAAAGTTAACTCAACGATTGTTTAATGTAACGAGTACTAGGAATATTCTAACAATATGTATGATACTAATCCACTTTTAAAAATGGCAACAACTGAGTTCTGTTATAATAAGAGCTTTGTTATTAAACCAATACGCTATTGTAGCAATACTATTATCAGAGAATATATGTGATAGTATTACAGTGCACTGAATCGGAACACAATAATACTATCTCCTTAGACGTTCATACTTATTTCCGTATGCGTGGCTTTCCTAATAGACTTAACTCCCACAATTCTATAATACCAGAAACACATTAAAAGTCCATTAATAAAAGTCGCGTTATCAGATAATCGTAATAAATGTTTTAGTGCTGTTCAAAATTAAACTTGGGGGATTTTGATAACTTTCTATAGGATATTACCACCCGAATAATAAGCAGTCCTTTCGTGTAATAAAATACTTAAATTGTGGCCGGTACTCGACTTGCTTATCCGTTTACCCAATACAACTATGAATTCTGTACGATTATTTATATTTACATTACCAAATACTGTTTATACTTGTGTGTGTGTGTGTGGAACAAGTGCAAAATAGGTGTAATAGAGGTGTAGTGTGTCAGTATGTCGCCGGCATCTGTCTGTTCTGTGCAACGGAGAAAGTGTCCGCCACAACGTTCGAGCTCTTCTTTATAGTTTGGTTTGGTTTTGCTTCTTCTTGCCAGTTGCCATACGGTGATAGAGTTGTCGATGCGGAGTGAAAGCAGCACCATATCTTTCGCTTTCTTTGCGCGCAAAATACGCGCATCTGCTTAATACTGGTTATTGTCATCAAACCACTAAAACTCGATTCGCACCGAACTATTTCCTTATTAAAATTAGGCATTACAAATAAATATTCACAAATCAAGCAAAACAAAACGACCCCTGTATGCCTGAATCAACTTATACATTTGTTGCGAATCACATTACAATAATAAGGCATAAATTATGCATAGTATTGTTTGTGTATGCGTCTACAACACAAACAGTTTACTTACATGTTCCTTGAAGCATCTCTTCAGTCAGCAAGTGTTTAATACTGTATAAAGAGTGGTTCGGTATATAAGCAAACACGTAGTCGTCATATGTAGCTAATCTCGCAGAATGACAGCGACAAGAAGTTGCAGTCATCCTCTAATAAAGTTTTTTTTTCTGTAAAGAAATGCTCAAATAAAGATTTATTAACTAGAAAGACATGTTTTTGTATGTATGTATGTTTGTGTGCGTGTCTGGTGGCCAGGTATCCATGGTTCGATCTATAAACGTGGATGTGTGTGTGTACGATTCAAATGTTCGTTGTAGGTGGAGATGTTAAGTAAAGATAATTGTGTCGCTGTTCTTGTATACCAAGTGGATTTATTTATGAACACACATACACAGACACATTCACACACAACCTACAGTCTAACCGCGAATTGTGATATTACCCAAGGCATGATTGCTTATCAGTCTCCGACTTCGACCAGTAGAAAACGGGATAATTAGAAATTGTTATTCTACCAGCTTTCTTTGCATATTATTCCATTAATTCTTACACAAATCGCACACATTTCAACATTATTACAAATAAGAAATTTTATATTAAAAAGAATAAAGAAAATTGTCATAATTAACCATTTCTTTACGAATATTTTTGAATGAATTTTCTTAAATATGTAAATTAAAACTATGAGTAATCATAACTTGGTTCCATGTACAAGTATTCTATTGTGCACGAAAACTTTTGTCATCCTCAGGGGGTTCTATGTCTCTATAACAAAAGTTTTCGTCGAGATTAATTTAATTAATTGAACCAATGACTGATTTTCCATCTTTTCTATTTCAACGTTAAAAACATATTTTCTAAATAAATTCCTACATTGAATAGATAATATGGCGAGCTAAAGGCATTGGTGCCTGCCACCTATGCTTGTTTACTTAAAAAATGTAATAATAATAACAATAAATAAAATAATATTCTATAATATTTTATTTCAATATCTAAAATTAAAATTAATTCCTATTTAGGTACTCTATGCCTAGTGGCCGGAATAGCCATCACAATGGTGGATCTCATTTATCCGCACCGTTTCTCAACCGTTTTAGAAGTAGATTATGACACACCATACGACCGGCATGTCATCATCGAAGACAGCCACGACAAACGTTACCAGAAGAAGAAGACAAGCAACGCCAAACTAGAAGAACCACCTGGTGCCGGATTAGGCTCCAGAATATTAAGGTTACATTTAGTATATAATCAAAATAATTACAGTCATCTTCATAGTTTACCAGAGACGCTCCTAAACATCTGTCATTGTAGATAATTTAATTGATTGTGATTTAAATCTGTGTAGACGACTGTCGTCGAAGACTCGAGACGAGAAGTTACCAGACCGCCAAGGGCTGGATAACCAGGGATTCGAATTGGACCGTCCGAAGTCGCCGTGGAGGTATCCGTTCCGACGGGGCCAAGCGGTAGGGTTAGTGCCACCTGGAGGACGTGCCCTGGCCAGGAGTTCGTCGCAGGACTCGGCCAGCTCGATAGAGTCTAGTCGCAACCGGGATATGACCCCGGTCCACCGGGATCTCTCCAGAAATATTCAGTAAATAGTTTTTGTACTTGAATAAATAATTTACTATAAAAATTCTTCTTATTCTGTAATGTATAGAAGTATTTCGTGTTAATATATTTCATTATGTTTTGTTTATTTTTAGAATTCGACAGCAGCAGGACAAATTACGCGACGTGTCCATGTGGTGACGAAATTGAACTGTGCTATATAATAAATACTACCAACTTAATAAAATCTATAGCAATTTCAAAATAAAATTGATAGTGATTTAATTGTGATATAGATAACAATTCTTGTGTTTTATTTTTTAATTTGTGTTTTTATTCGTAATTTATTTTAGCAAAAAAGATTTCTAAGTGTAATCATTGTATGAGACAATATTTAATATAATAATAATATGTATAACTCAAGAATATGCGCAAATAATGCGACTATTATTATACTTAGTAATATTTAATTTAATCTAATTTCGATTTTTACTTGGCAGTTTTTAGGTCTGTTTGTTGCATATTTTTGAGTTACAATTTTCACAAATATGTCAAAGTTAAACGTATAAAATATGACCATGTACAGTTTGACTTGAATTCCTATAAAATAGCATTAAATTTTATGAATCAGACGTGTGTATTGTACAGTAAGACTTGTCCTTGACTATTTCACTACTCTTTTAAGTTAAGAGATATTCAGGAATCGGACCTATAAATAATTTATTTGAAATTTTTTGGTGTTACTTTTTAAGCACAACATTTTGATTTTTATAAAAGACAATTCATACCATATTTGTACAAGCTAAACACAAACGTATTCATTACAACCCTGATTCACTGTTTTCTAATTACTCGGAGTTGTAACATAATTAGTTTTTGTATTTTACATTCATATTACACTGTAATAAATATCTTAATCACTTATAACTATGTAAAATTATAATTATAAATTTAGTAATTTTACTAGATTTTTGTGAAAATATAATGTAGTAAAATTGTATAATTTATAAGTGTAATTTTACAGTAAGTGTAAAATATGTGTAACTGTAAAAATGTTTTAGATAATTTAAAATTAAAGATGATGTTATTTGTACAGTGCGTATTTTAATGAAGCTTTTTTCGTCGTACATTTTTGCCTAATTTATTAATTTTACTTTATATATATATAAATAGTTTTAGAGCAGTGTATTGCCAAAGTAAATGATCACTTCAACATACCTCTATATTTATTCATTCAACATTCTCCAATCATCCTCATCCATATTCACAGACAAATAACAGAGATAGATAGTTTTATAATATACTTAACATTATGCACCAACATATGGACGTGCTGTTTCGTTGTAAATTTACAATTTTTTAGCAATAGTTTCTTAAAATTTTATATATATATAAATAGCAGACATTTTTCGATAAAAGAATTCGTTTGTTAAGAAAGTTACCAAATCATTACGTAAATATACTTTATTAATTATTGTATTTACACATGTTTTAGTTACCAATGATAAATTGAAATTGTATAAAAATCCTCACTTAATTTTTTACTACAGTTAGTAGACATTTGGCGTTATGTAAAATTAATAAACATTAAATTTCGACTACGTAAAATAAATTGGCGACTTTCTTCCTTAACCGCAACTAATTTATATTAATTTGTAACTATAGCAATTATAAGTACAAATTGTATAATAGTCTTTTTTATGTTTACTTCAGTAAGGTGGCATTTGACGTGATGTTATGTTAAATACAAAGTGGGGACTATTTTACATAATCTGAAACTTAATTCTCAAAATGCATTTAATATTATTTTGATTAAATCAGTATTTCTGTATTCTGATACAGTTTTAGTTCAGATCCGGTCAGTTCGAATAGTATTCCTCCATGTCTATAATATACTCTTCCTCTTCAGTGCTGGAATCCTGTCACCGAGCTATGAGGATGGTGTCCACGTGCGTAAGACGTTTCACATTGTTTCTAGGATGCCGGCGATGGCTCGGTACTAGGGTAGACACCACTGATCCTCTAGGAGCTCCTCGTAAGCGAATTCGCTCTTTTCGCGCGGCCACAGATCCGTCGCAGTCGCAACAGTAGCAGTCGCAGCGACAAAATAGTATAAGACCTGTTAAATTATCATAAATTTATATTTAAATTCCGTATTATTATTATTTTTTGTTACTCACCAGCGCCAAGCCATAGAATAATCCCGGGCCATATTTCGGGCATTAGTGTACCGGCCAACAAGGCATTAAGCCCAATGGCAATTGTGGGCAACCAGGGCATTAAGAAAATCCGGTAAGTAGTGTTGCCCGCCTCCGTCGTTACCCGTGGGCGCTGCGGTTGCCACGCAATCACAATACCGAACAAACACATTACTAAAAACAAGTAACGGACAAATTAGCACATACTTATTTACAGTGTATTTTATATTACCTGATATTGCTGTCCATATCAACCAGTGGACCTCAAACAACATGCCGCAACTTAAGGCGATTGCTGCAAGAAAGATCAAGATTACGCCGACGAGGACCCGCCGACCGGAAGCTAACGACGGCAGGCGCATTGTACCGGAATAACTTCCGGTTAAGGTCGTCGCAACCTGAAATATGAAACGGCTTTTGCATATTTGATCTACTACATTTTATTTCATTAAATAAGGAACATTAAAATCATAATTTTATGGGAATACGATTCAATAGTTGTAAAAGCAAAAATATTTAAAGGTTTGATTTAACAAAGTCGGGAAAACGTTTTCTAGCGCGTGAATAATAGCTGGAATAAATTTAAAGGACACCCTCGTGTCTTTTACCTTTATCCGCTCTTTGTACTCTTCCACGATGGCATCAATATCCGTCGTGCTATCTGAATCTTCCGGGTCGCTACATTTTGATGGTGATTCAAGATGAGGACAATCGCTGTCCGATTCTAGGTCTAAGTTCGATTCCAGCCGGTCTACTGGTTTTACATACTCAGGGCTGTATTCGCCCATAAGCAAACATTCCCTTTCTTCCGCCTGACCTTCATGATATTAATTTATATTAAAGTAAAACAACCAATTTTACAGTGTATCATTCATAAACTACAATCGTTTGTACTTTCTTTTACGGAGTAGAAATATTTTAATTTTCTTAGAAATCATAGTTATCGCATCTAAACAAAATAAGCCTCCTACGTATAAGAAAGTTCTGTGTGGGCCACATCCGATTTAATTTTTAAATATTTTTACCTTTCGTTTTACTGCTACTCTGCGCACCAGATTCTTGAAGAAACGAATGTGTTTGTCGTACAGTTCTCGGCAAAAACCAGAGCCCAAATTTAAGCCCCTTAACTGAGTCAGGTTCTTTTTTTACCTTCGGCTTAGCCCCTTGATTTAAACGACTGTAGCCAACATCAGTGTATACTTTATATTGAAAACAATTTTAAACAAAAATTACACAAACATTTGCAAAGAAATCAATTTTAAATATTATTTAATGAATTGTATTTAATACTAAACTAAGATCGCGTGAAAAAATGTGTAAATATCGATTAAACGAATGGTTGCAAATTATGTGATAACCATCGAAAGATTTATGAATGAGATTTGCGGAAATCGCGAATCGCTAATGGGGTAATTATCCGGTTAAATTAAGTCGAAAACTGTGGTCATTTTCAGGTCACAATGGAACACAAAAACTTTTCTAACTTCCGCTGAATATTCGTGAAAACGGTTTAGTTTTTTAACTAATTTGGCGATTTAACTAATTTGCTTGAAACTAATATTTAAGCGGAAATTGTGACGAGAATACTGTAAATGGAATACGAGATATTGGTCACAATTATATTCATAATTTAAGCATCAAATAGTACAGAAAATTAAATTATATACATTCCTAATTACAAATAAACATATAATGTATAAGCAAAATCTTATTAATAATGTATAAAATATATAAATCATTAAGTGTAGGAGCAACAAAAAGATAAATATACAGAAATACAATAAGTGTTTAATCTCTAAAACATAAAATTCGTTTTGTTTTTCCGGAACTACATGGAATGCAATTTAAGTTTCCTCACCTGGAAAATCTTCGACGTCGTTTTCCGGTTGGTATCTATCATAGGTAATGGCAGTGGCGTGCAGCATATGCGCCAATAAAGGGCTAATGTTGAGCAGTCGTACCAAGTACGACAGCGGACAAGCGAACGCTAAAATCGCTGATAAACTCCCTGTTATAAAACAAAGTACGGCTAATCAATACACTACGTAATTTAAGTCTCATTTACGTTAGTAGCAAATAAATTATCACACTTTGTATAAAGAATATTTTGTGCGAAAATAATTACATTCACAGGTTAAATTTATTATGCAAAACTCCCATTAAAATAATTACATTCTCACGTAATAAAATTAAAATGTGCTGTGGAGAATAAACGTTGAAAATATTGTTAGTTGCAAAGCTAAAGTAATAAAAGTAAAATATCTTAGGAGATGCTTGAAAAGTTGAACACGATTTTCAGCAAGTCTAATACGTTATAAATTTTATAGCGTTTTGACTAATTGCATCATAAATTTCACTAGTTTTTTTTTAGTACTAATTAGTAAAGTATTAACGTAATTAGTCAATTTTTTTGTATGTAATTTGCTAAAAGTATTTCACTAGAATAAAAATATAAATGTGAGCCAACGAAAATACACGTGAAATGTCAATTTTTACTCTTTTAAATATTTAATAGCGCACTGAAAGGGCATTGTTGTTCTATAACTACAAATATCTGCGAAATATAACACTTACCAGCGGTAAAAATCGCTAAGACCGCGCTGCCAGTAGTCTCGTTTTTGTACGCTAGGGACTTCGTTAGAATCCTCCACTCGTGTTCCGATAAAGTGACTATAGCCCCGTATATTTTTGGGCAGATTTCCATCAACGCTACAGAGACTATCGCTATTGTTACAGATGCCATTACAGGCCGAGCCCAATCCACGTCTCGAGCTTCGAACACACGTACCATTGGTATTGCTGTTTCCGTCATTTCCCTAATAATAAAATGAAACAAAACATCTTTTACTTTGAATTAAATTGATTTTGTAAAAGGACTTAAAAAGAGATGAATAATTAATGATACACATTAGACTCTTTGGGGATTTCCTACAGTGAAATACTGATGCTTTGGGAATTTATTGGTACAGAAAAATGTTTTAATTCCATCTGCGACGTGTTTTCTTTGATTTATTATTGAATATCGGAATAAATATTGAATTCAGATCAAGCCAGCTGTGGCCATCGAAAGAAATAATGTATACACATACGAGTGTATTTTTTACATATCTCGAAAACGAAACAAGTTAAAGATATTCTTTCTCATAAAACAATATGGGAAATGTTTAACGTAAATATTTTACATTATTAAATTGCAATTAGGTTTCCTTGTAACTTCAAAATTGTCACTTTGGAGCCGCAATCTTGTTCAAATGAACCCAACCCCAGTGACAAGTTGTAATGGTTAACTTCATGTACATATATTTAAAATTTTAACCGCAAGTCTTTGGTAAAAGTTAGTCAAGTCTCAAGTAGTCGATCAGAACATTCAAACATTAATCATCTTCAGGCGCTGGAACAGTTGGAGGGAGGGTGAGGGAGAAGAGTGGGGGAGGTTTTAAGAGAGTTAACTTGACAAGAACCGAATTAAAGTTTTCCCCAAACATAGCTGTATACAAGCATAATAAATTTTGTCTGTTTTTTGCTGAGCGCAGCTGATATTTTACCCTTGCGATCGTGAAATACGAGTCTTTGCACTGAAAACCAACAGTTGATAGCCAAGCCAGAAGAAAAATAATTAATTCTTCTGGGAGATCATTATATTATGCTCATACATCCAATATTGAGGCTTATTTATAGATTTTAGTACTTTCTTGGACGAAGTATTCAATGCGATTTTAACATAAATACACAATTTAACCATCTCTGAATCAAGACTGTTTTCAGAATTTGTTAATAAGATACTCAATAACAAAGGAACTTTATTTTTCTAATTTAAAGGAAGGAAGTAGGTTTTGGATTCCTGTTTAAGTAAATCACGTAATCCAGGAAGCATGGTATTGTTCCTTAAGGGGGAAAACTTACCGAAAATGGGTCATCAGAGTGAAGACGATGGCAACAGTGCAATAACTAATCAATGGAAGGAAAATGTACGCGGTGGCCTTAAGGCATCGGTATTTCCGGTTCGGCTCCGGCAGCCTATCAATAAAGCCATATGAACACATCGCAGCTGTTGTCAACATCTGCAATAAACGAAGTAACGAAAAGAAATGAGAAAAAGAACAATTCGTCCAGTGATATTTTGCTCGATAGAGCACATTGGGTATTTATAGTTTTACCTACAAAATGCAATAATTAAAGCAATCGTTTCTAAACAAAATAAATGAGAAATCTTGGAATGCAATGATTCCTTTAATGCCGTACTTACCCCTTGCCATCCAGAGGGTAGAAATTGGTCGTGTGACCAGAATGAAATGTCCGCGTGGAGCGAGCCGACAAAGATGAAAAACACCAGCGCAGATATGATCCCGGTGGCCAACAGAACGTAAAATGACAAAGAATTCTATGGAATAGACGGAGAAAGAGAATGAAAAGAAAAAGCACGTGAATAAAATTGCTCGTTCAAGATTGAGTTCAACACCCCTGCATTCTAAGCTTTGCGACGTGGGCAAACATACTAAATTATTCGCTTTTATTTTTGTTAGGTTTTATTTCTAAAATAAATAAATAGTTTTAGCCCAACTTTGGATTAATACGTAACAATTTTCTAAAAAACTAGCGTTACAGTGATTTACAAAAATCCTATTAGATTCCGACCAATAATATATCAACAATAATAAAAATAGCCTTAACCGATGGTATATAAAATAAAATCGAATGATTGATTTGAACGATTTTACGCTCCATAAAAATACAGCAAAATTGTGCTATTGTTTGGGCATAATACGTAATCGATGGTCACTGAACTGAGAATTCAAACCAATGAAAACGCATTGCCAGTTTATTAATCGAACATTTCAACCCTTCAGAGCACAAAGGGTGACACCTCCACTCAAAACGAAATTTATAGTGGCTGCCATTTTAAATTCAATGCATTTTATCATCTGACAAACGCTGTTAAAAACAATTTAATCTCATAATAACTAAGTCGACTGTTTCGTGAAATAATAAACATATTTTATAAAATTTATAACAAAGTTATCCTGTTTTCCAGTTTAACTGTAATCTAGAAAGTATTCGGATAAGGGGTGGTATCAAATGTTTAATCAAAGATAGGGAAGATAGTAAATTGTGTTTCACGATTGTATTAGTCAATTAATGCCTTTAAGCCCTGTAAACCCTCTAAATCCATCCCTAAAGGGCTTCAAACAGGCAACAGCAATAGACCTTTATTTTAATGTTCGACCTTTGACATTCTAGGTCTATGTATGTTGGTAATGTAGGGAAAAATTGATATACAGATCACGTCTTCGCTGTTTTGTATATATATATATATATATATGTTTGTTTTATTCGTTTTTACTTTTTTAATCGAACATTCAACGTGGCATACATTCGGTTATCCACGCAATATTAATGTTGCGATTCTGACCCAGTCAAAACTTTTTTAAACCTCTAGTTTCGTAGATATCATTAATATAATAATCCAGAAATGTTTGTATGTGAGTGTGTATGTGAGTGTGTATGTGTAGAACGCTTTTCTGTAAAAATGCAGATTGGCGTAGACGGGGATCGAACTCACGACCTCCAGGGTAAAAGGCATGACACTTAGCCACTGCACCATGGCGACTGTTAATAATGTTATAAAAAATAATCAAATAGTTTATACTGAAATAAAACAATCACTACGATTCTGAAGTTCAGTCTGCTTTGAAATAGACAAAAACGAATCAAACGTCAGAATGAAATGTCAATATTGGTTTTTGTGTGATAAATCTTCAATTCAAAGTTTAATCTTAAGTTTAAGGGGAGTAGCATGTTATAATTTCAATTTTTAAGTATATAATATGAAATCAGTGCATATTATTGCCTAATTAGCATATATTTTTAGCAAATACGTTTTTCTGTACATTTATTTTAATTCATAGTTAATATTTTTCACTTCAAAATGGCCAAGAAGCAGTGATTTTTGAAAATATGAGTTGCGGTAAGATTTTATAGTTCGTCAAATTATAATAACTGCAAGTAAGTAAATTTATAATACTGATTATTAGAGTAATAAAATCTTGAAGAGATAATTCAAACATATTTAGAAACATGTTTGGTTGGCAATTTTATTCTTTTATTTTTGATGGCACAATCCATTGTATTTTAGCATATAACTAATTATCATCACTTTTAAAACTGCCGTTGTGACACTGCAGCAGTTTAATACTGCAAAATTCAGAATCTAGCCTGATTATTTAATTCAAAAACAATAATGAATCAAATGTCAAATCATTAAAAATGTTGTGTAAAAAGGATTTGTTATTATTTGAATAATCAATTCAAATAATAAACAACAATCGTAAGTAAATTTATAATCCTGTTTTTTATATACAATCATAGAAACTGTCTAAATGATACAACACATACCAACTGTATACCATATGGGCACATGGTGCCCACGGGTGACCCTAGTATATTTATAAAAGAAATTATGACGTATTTTTGTTTGTCAAGTATCCATTGCTGTCATTTGACATTCAAACTTTTAATACGCTTTCAATTATTTCAAATCAGTCTATCGGATGAGTATTTGCAAGATGGGCCAAAACATTTTTTAACAATTGTTAAGTAGATAAATACAAACCTCTAATCCCAGCATGAACATAATAGTGACAACCACGATTATTGTGACGCCTAAGACGTCCGGCCAGGCTTCGCCCAGCGAGTGGGACTCGTACCCGAACAGCCACACCCTAGATCGGCCCTCAGACATATAGTCCATGGTGGCGGATGCTATACGGGCGCAGGTCGCCGCAGCGGTCAAATGGGTGAGCATCTCCATCCATAGCACCAAGAAATCCACTAGGTCGCGTCCGTTACGCTCGCGACGAGCTGGTTTCACTAAATCTGCCGTCGAGGACGTCGGCGTCAGCTGTTCTAGCCCACATATTGCTGAAAACAAAGTGAACCAACAATATTTAATAGTTAGATATCACTTTTGTGCTTTAAAAGTTCTATGTAGTTTACTTCTTTCCGACACTTCTGACGTATTAAGTTACATTAAATTAATTATGAAACCAATTAAATGTGTTTTTATTCAATTATTCCTTATCTATACATTATATTAAAGCAAAGAGAAATTCAAATGTATGTCGCACGAAATACAAAAGGTAGAAAAGCAATAAAACACAAATGCCCAACAGAATAAATACGGTGTTATATCGGGACATATTCTTCTCGCTGTATAGAATATATAGCAACAACAACACACCGAATCAATACCGTGTGGTGTTTGAACGCCTGTTTAACCGCTAACTTAACAATTTAATAACAACCGAACCACCGACAGGGGACACATTCATATATCGCATGTGAAATTCAATCATTTAACGTACCTATGCATATGGCACATTACACCCACCGCATATGAGATTTGTAACTCAATCCAATTCGGTCAATAGACGACATATACGCGATGAAGTTAAGTAAACATTTGAACAAACCCAAGTTTACTAATCTTCCTGCGTAAACACCGGTTTGTCGCATACACAATCCACCGATATTTACGGATAAATTAAATCTTTTTACCTCGAACGAACATTACCGTCGAAAAGAACTACAGTATTTGAGTGGAGTGGTTGATAATCTCGTGATATGTTTGTTCATTGTCCCTTTTCTTCATTACAAGAGAGACAAATCATGAACTGGACAAACGAATGAAGTTATTGCTTTATTAGGTTAGCTATGAAAGAAAATCAATGGTAATTGTCGCTATAACCTAATTATTAAGAAAGCTGGAGTAGCCTACACTCGACTTTCCGGTCCTTTTAGAATCTGTATTTATAATAATGCTTTATTTTGTATTAAATTCATCTTACGATAACTAAAGTTCATAACGAAACAATCAGTAATTAAGCTTAGAAAATTACGAATAACCATCCAGTTTGTATTATGACAAGCAATGCTAGCATTCCAAGCAACAAAATGAACACAATGTATGATAAATTTTGTTACTGTGAACGTTAAAGGATTGTTCACAGCTATAGAATTAGTAATTAAGCTTAGAAATTATAAGTAATAATTCCAGTTTGTCGTAAGACATACAAAGTTAACGTTCACAGCAACAAAATTTATCATAATTGTGTTAATTTTGTTGCTTTGAATGTTAGCATTGCTTGTCATAATACAAACTAGATTATTATTTGTAATTTTCTAATCTTAATTACAATTTGGATCGCTCTGAACACGCCTTAACTTTGTATGGCATACAACAAACTGGAATTATTACGTATAATTTCTAAGCTTAATTACTGATTGTTTCGCTGTGAACAATCGTTAAGAAACATTGGGATTAAACCTGTATATATCTTGTTCTCTGTCTAGTAACAGTAAATAACTATTGATATCTGTTCTCTGTCTAGCAACGGTAAATAACTATTAATATCTGATATACTATGCTTCTTGTTCTCTGTCTAGCGACAGTAAATAACTATTAATATTTGACTTATTACGCTTAATATAAATAATGCAAAACTGTATGTAGATTCTCAGAAAAATACATATAGTTTATTAATTTAATCATGGAAACGAAAATAAATAACTACTGTGGGGAAAACAAGAGAATAAAATGTTAAAAAAACAATTGGGTCGTTTTTATGTGTGTCGGCGGTAGTACCGGCACTGAACCACAACTGCGACAAACAAAAGAATAAAAAGCATGCGACTTGTCATCCTTCACACAAACAAGGTGGGCCTTTAGAATTATAGCAACTAACTTTTTCTGCATTTTTTTCACCCTTACTAGTGATAATTTTGTAAAATAACTTGATTTATACAACTTGTTATATTATCCAAAACGATTTTATTCTATAAGTGTTTACGAAAAGTAGTAAACGTTCGTAAATGCAGTCAGGTGGATCTATTCACGTTCGTAAAGTGAATCTATTGGACCGAGAAATCCGTGCAATATTTTATCTGACGAGCACGGTTGCACATTTTAGAATAGTTTAACGTTATGTAATTTTATTTTATTTTGAATAATCGATGTTATTGTTTCATTGGTATTAGCAAACAATACAGAATAGAATGAATACAATTTATGAACGCGGAATATATTTAAGATTGTTTTATAAAAATGTAGAATGGACTGTATGTGATACGGGTAAATGGTGCTAATGGGTTAACCTAGTATAATATTATTTAGGTAATTTCAGTATGCCAAATATATAAATAGATACTATTACTAATAGTGCATGCAAATTAGAAGCTAAAATGCATTTTTATCGAACACGGACATCAGTTGAAGTTTGTCCTACTTAAACCATATTGATTACGCCGTATTCCACGTAGTATAGTTATTGAAATAATCAATATTTCAGACAACTAATTGTGTTAACATAACACCTATATCTAATTATTATATTTTATTACTAATGGTTGAAGACACAATTTAAAATCGTTTATTTGAATATAGAATAAGAATAAAAAGAAAAACAGCGAACCACGTACAAAACGGAAAGAATGAGGAATGACCGATAAACAAAGACAAACACAAACAAAGAAAGAAAGATATGGGGAAAGAACAACAGAAATGTCATAGACGTTATGTGATTAATTGAAGTAATAAAGTATATATATATAAAACAATTAATTGATAACTTTATTAGAAACGTTAACAAAATACAATTAACGAAAGAACACAATACGCTATATTAATAACATAGCTTCGCTGTGAAGTTGGCAGATTTACTTAGCTTATAAACTGCTGACATGATTACAAATAACCCTCCGGTATATCACCGGAACTAATCTTACATTATTCCTTTTACAACACGGTTAAAATAAATAAAATACTGTTATTAAATTCGCATTTGCAATTATTCGAATTCGTACTATACGTCTAATATTAAATATAGTAAGTAGTGCATTCACCTAACCCGACCTGACCTAACCAACCTGACCTCGAAACGTTCGAAAAGCTTCTCTGAATTTATATTGTCTATTATGACTGTGTGAATGTTGAAAACAAAGATTATTATTGCAAAATGTTTGTAAAATAGAAGAATAAATATGTCGCGGTATTTCAATATGTCTCTCTAGAAGTTGAGTTTCTAAATTTATTTGCGGTTACAACGCCAGAGACGACTCTTATTTTAAATATGGTTAGATCTCTGGCTCTCTTTTCTGCCTGTGTGTGTGTGTGTAGGGGGTAGAAAGAGAAAAACAAAAGGAATTCATGTCGACGTTGACAATTTTTCACTTACGCATTCCTGCCGTGACATCAGTTGCACATTCTTTCTTATATCTACACCGCATTCACAACCATTGTTCCATATTGTGTTGCTAAACACGGTTTTAATCGTCCTTACACAAACACAACGCCAGCAAAAAAAGAAAAAAAATATATATATATCTCTAATAATCAAGTTAGCTTGATAAGTTATAGGGTTTCATTTAGGGTTTCTTACAAATCGATTCATTTATGTAACTAAAATAATTGCACCTCCGCCAAATAATTTATTATCTACATATAACATACAGACTTTTCGAAAATAATTAGAATCAATTCTAAAATGTTTTAAATCCGTTAAAATTTCGAGTTCATAAAATAAACATTCATATAAAACAGTAATAATATAAAATCCCCGAATTTACTAAATTAACTTAAATTATAATATAATTTTGATAATATTTAGTATTTTTAGCCGTACAAAGTATCAAAGTAGCAAAATTAATCGGTCGTGTGTCTGTAGCATTCTCGGATCAAAAAGTGTTTGTTTCGTCGCCCTGAATCCAAAAATATATATAACTGGATGTTAGTCGCTCGCTCGTAAGACCAAATTTGTGCCCTCTACTCCTCTGAAGGTACCGGAGCGATTTACACCAAATTTGGTACACATATTATTTGGCATCCCATTTGAACCTAATCCCAGTTTAAATCTAATCGTTTGTATATTTCCCGAGTTATAGGGCCTCAAAGTTTAAAGCCCCCCTTAATACTGCCCTTATAAAAATAATTAAAACACCCAAAAATTCTACTAATAATTCTAAGATATTTTATATTTACAAGATTTTTTCATATTGTTGACCCAAAGGCCGTAAAAAAATATTAAATATTATACCTTTTACCCAAAAATTTTATTAGAAATTCTAAAATATTTTATATTTACAAGATTTTATCATATTGTTAACCCAAAATGATTAAATATTATAATTTTGAATTATGCACTAAATTAAATACAAATAATTGTAAGACATTTTATATCTATAATAATTTTTTCAAATTGTTAGACAAAACCGCTGGTCGCATCGTATATATTACTTATAAGGCGAACTGAACGCATAGGTGCGTTGTACCTAAGCTTGTTATATTGCAAGTGTTCCCTTAGTATGTACATGTGTCGCGATAAACAAAATATAGGCAGTGCATTAAATCATTATTAAATATCCTGTAGCTGGAAAGCCAGAAATTTCCCATTCCATTTCCCCCGATTATTCGTAGAGGCAACGAACCAACACGACCGCAACCCTATTGACAGGTCTGTTAATCACGGCACGCACCACAACACAGAGCGCCACCTCCGTACGGCATAACCGGGTACTATTGCTAAAGGAATATATAGGAATAGCTAGGAAGGAAGACGGCGCGGCGTAGATACGGTAAATTAATTCAACCACGCCACCCGCTCAAGCGCTGAGGTTTTCCGCTTTTTCATCATTTACGGATATTCACACACACACACACACACCCATATTTCTCTCGCTATTGTCGTTGGGAGCAATGCTTCGCCTATAATGCTCCGTTAATATGGCTTTAGGCGAGAACAATGTCACCACACACCTTTATGTGCACGTAATAGCAGATTGAAATTAATACCTTTAGACTGTGGACACAAATCAATTCGCCAATGCTTTAACCACCTTTATAAGTTTATATATATATAAATTTTGTATATAGTCTATGTAATAATAATCCAAAAGCCATTATAGTCTAGTATCCCAGAATACCAAGTTTCTAATTAAGCACCTAACAACTATATTATCATACGAAGTCCCCTAACTAAACATATACAACCGGTTCAAATTTACCCATAGAAACACGTATAGTTGACCTAGCGAGAAGTCGTGGGATCGCCATTAAAAACAATTATCCGCCCAAGTATACATCTGCGTGTTTATGTAACAAAAATAAAAAAACATTGACTAAATTCTGTAAATGTTTTGACCGGGCATGTATTAATAAAAAAATCCATTCCATTTTGTTATTAATGTAATGATTATGCTCGGAGAAGTTGGCAGTTTGCATGCTGTTTTATTTTTATTAATGAGCATTCTTGTTGACATTAATTTTAATTAAGAAATGTAATTAGCGTATTTGTTTCATTTGTCATTCGCGCACAGAGCGAACGACTTTCAAACTGTATTGTTATGATAGCTTGAAATAATGGTAATTACTTTGATATAACTTCATATTCTCGGTTTTTTGTTATTCCATTTGCGAAGCCTTACACGGTTGTCTTTATCTAGTAATATTACGCGATATATTCTACATATAACCTGTTTGGACTATATGCCGTATATGATATGGACACATGATACGCACCTAGTGCCAAATTATTGATAAAAATGGAACTTAGCGCCTGGGCGCTCTAAGGAATTGGTTAACTAATTTTATTGTTATTTTATACCCTCATACACATGTTAAAAAGTGCATAAGTGAAAGATATCACCTTTGTGCTCTAATGCTTTGATAACTTAAATTTTAAAACAATTATTTAATTTATTTTGTAAAATCATCACAAGACATTTTATATTCCCGTGTATGCGTCAATAGACCTTTAGGGAATGCGAATTATCAAATTAATTACACTATGTCACCTGTGTGCCCTAATGTGTCGGATAATCAAGGAATGTAATATAAGTTGAATGCGTCAAAATGCCTACAAATGTAGCCGAGCGACAATTAATTCCCGATCTTCTCATAGTACAAGTTTTGAATTGGTCTAACGGTTCGACTCTAACCCAGTCACTTACCTGACAGGGTGATAGTCAGTGAGGCTAGTGGAAGTGCGGCGATAGTCCCGCTGCCAGAGATCTCAGAGGCGGCCAACGCAACCAGCACTACGGTGCCGAGACCCCAGCGGCTCAACGCGCCGTCCCGGCCCAAGTCCCCGTCACCTTCGGTACCACTACTCATAGTCACGTGTGGCTTTGTAATTTTAACGGTCACCTATAACAAAAAGAAAAAAACGAAAATTCGCATAGCTGATATTAAATTCATAATTTTCACGCCTGCCATTTGCCCAAATTTAACTACTGTGTGTAACGAATCCATTTTAATTTGTTTCTCTAAGTTTAGCAACATTTTGCAAAAGACCAAACCATTATGTTTTGCAAATTACAAAAAATGTAAATACAGTTATTTATGTAACCAGTTAGGAAATGCCTTATTTTGTGTGGGAATAATAGAGAAAAAATTCATTTATGTATTATTAGTTTATATTGTTATTGGACATTGTATTGATTATCTTTAAAGCGTGGAACAAATCAATGGCATAAGATAGTTAATTATTGATTTCGCATTATCTAATAATGGATTAGATTCATTTTTATTTTCTTATACACTATGCATAAAAGAAACTATTGTAATAACAAAAAAAAACCTCGTAAATAATTTAAAGAAAAATTCAACCGCAAGAGCTTGTTTACTAATGATACTTTTTTGAATATCTCAAAAACCACACGAGTTAGAGAAAAAGTTAATAATACAAAAGTTAAAGATATTGAAATTTCAAGTAACTTTTATTTGAAGAGTTTTCCAAAAAGAAGTACTATTTACTTAAAAATGGCATTTGAAAATAGCCGTGCTAGTTACCACACCATTATTGTATTAAGAAATTCAATTGAATGCCACCCCAGCTTTTTCAATCATAAAGCTAGGATAATTGGATAATCAAGTTAATGTTTACCTGTCATCCAAAATTGAAACCATATAATAACGTTATAAATACAATTTTTATTCATTTAAAAAAAAATCATAATAAACTCAACACAATAAATTAATTTAATACCATATTTAACACATGTAACACATACATGATTATAAATATTACAACAATGTAAATTTAACTATAGAAAATATAATCCCAAAAATAATAAAAATATATTTGAGTAAATAAATTTCAAATTTACATATAAAAATAATAAATCTACAATTAAATTATCGTCTTACCAATAATATGACAATCCAGCGTAGCTATTTAAAAGAACACACAAATGTATCCATAATTATACTAATAACCTCTAACGGTTTAATATCCACGCCAGTCCCGACATAAAATTCATCAACACTCACTATTATTACAAACCAAAAACACTAAAATCCAGAATATCAACACCTAATATTACAAAATATCTGTCACATATCTAAAAATAAAAATAAATTCAATTTATTTTATTTTTTCCTAAATGTATGTGTTGATAAATATTAATACGCGAGTGAGGTTGTAATGAAATGAGTAAAACGTGGCCCTGACTGATGTCTACGGCGACGACTGTGTAACTGAGAGGGTGCGTCGGTTATGCGTCGCGACGGCGGGGACCCGGATCGATGGGGTCCATCTGCGCCAACTCGTAGCCACCTTAAGTTTTTGCCAGGGGGGGACTAATAGTTTTCTTTTTCTTTTTAGCTTTTTTGTGTTATTGTTTTTGTTGAATGTAATTTCGCATTTTTTATAAAGCATTTTTTAATATTCTAAAATGGTTGAAGGTACTTAAAGGGTTTATATGGTCCGGGAGGGGTATTATTGTAAAAAAAAATGATTAATTATCTCAAGTTTTTGTGTATTAATCAAAAGATTTTATAAAATTGAATATGAAAGGCTGTTTTTTATAATTTTAAACAATGATTGGTATTCTATATTGTTAACTTCGTATCAGTTAACTTTTTAGGTATTTTCATTCTTTTTGAAACAATTTATTTTCAAATATCAATCCATAATTTTAACTATATAAAATTTAAAATAACATTTAGACTACAAAGATACCAGTAAATATAAGTGTCAACCGAACAAGACAAGATAATAAATGTGACCTCAAGCAATGGTGTATAGGTTATACATTACCCCAAGTTCATGCATCTTCTTCTCCATTTTGGGTCTGAAATTTGATTATAATTCACTGTACGCTTCGACTTGAAGTACCCAACTGTACGGTTCAATTATTATATGAACTGAAAATCGTTTGTTTGCGAAGTCTGCCTGTCTGTCTAACTATCGTGGTAAATACATCTATATGTCATTCTAGAAGTTTCAACTCATGCTGAAATATCGTTTAATAATATTGTAATTCTGTATTTCGACAACGTGACGCGAACACATTTTACAATGAATATACATTTTATTAAAATAACAATATAAAGTTCACTCTAGTGATCAAATTTTGAATATTAAACTTTCTAAAACCGAGATACGGCAGTTTTCGTTATTAAAAATTATAATATTGAACTTTTAAATATACCAAATAAATCTACAAAAAACAGTAAGACATTTTATATTTATAACATATTATCATATCTTCAGATATATACCGCAAAAACCATAAACAATGTTAAAATAATATAAAGTTAATCTAATGCTTGCAACTTGTATAACACTCCGGTAATGCTGGTTGCGCTAATAGGAACATTTTATTCATGTTCGTGCTTATCAAACTATGAATCAAAATACTTTTCTAAAATTAGTGTTTGTAAATATGTTATCGTCATTCTAAACGGCGAGCTGAATGCATAGGGGCTTGTTTAATTGAAGAATTTAAATCGCTTTGCTTACTTTTATTATTAAAAATAACATGTGTCCCTCTAATATGCTATTTATAATTCGCTAGGAACCCGTAAAAAGTTTACTTTTAACAATAACCGTAGAAAAACATTGTTTTCCTAGAAATAGGGCAACTTGGGACCTTAAGATCTAATAAAACCAAATGACCATTTTCATTCAGCAAGAGAATCGACCCTAATTCGTTTTTACTACACCAGTCTGCGCGCATCCAAGCAGTGTACACCCAAAATACAATATTGAATTGAATAGTTTCGAACCCGCGTGTAATATATCTATACAGAATAATCTGATAAAAAAGTGTTTGTGAATTGTATGAGATCATAAGGCATCGCACAGCGACAGCCGGGTCAACTATAGAAAAAGCATCAGGAAAAGAAACTAACAAAATAAAAATTTGTGAAAAGTTATTTGTATTCCGCAGGACAAAGTTTAAACAAGTTTTCTCGCACAAAAAGTTTTCGCTTATAGCGTCGCAGCGTTATTATTGGCCGTGTAACACACTTAGAAATTCAGGGTTGGTTTCGCCATTATTCCCGGCGGCAGGATTATATTCCTGATCCTGCTGAAGCCGATAACGTATTTTAGTTTTACTACTAAGACACTTACTGTTATATAAATGATGTAGATCTACGCCAAACATACGTTGACCAGCGTAACAGTACTGTACAGCAGGAATGGACTTAACTCTACAATAGCGTGTTACTTGTGAATGCACATGTAAAATATAAATGTAATCAAATCAGTGTAAGCCGATTTATCTTAAAGTGTCCGAAACGGCTTCGTTTAATTATTTTTATGTAGTTCCAGTGTAGAACGTATATATACGTAAAAATAAAGTAAGATAAAGCGACACCTATTTATATAAACGAGTGTACGATTAACGTGTGCTGAAAGAACGCTTGAAACCTGAAAATTTTGAACAAGTACCTACTACAGTGAGGGAGTGGGGAAGATTGATCCAAGTTTGTCTTGACTGGCGTGCAAAGTTCCGTTATATTATAGGATGCTAGCCTCTTTTGTTTTCTTCGTAATGGACTTTGCATGTAGATTACCAGACACGACGAACGTTTAAATATAGAAGAACTTAAGAAGAAGAAAAATAGGGAACACGGGCAAATGAGTGGGAAAATGAAGGAAAAGGAGTAATATACAAATGTTTAATTATTTACAAGACTGCTGTATTTCGTCTACATTTTCATTATTAGAAGATTTTACTTAATTTTGAAATGTTCTATATTTTTTTCTTGTATTTTTCTTTGTATTTTCTTCTTGTATTAAATTAACGATCACCTTAAGTTATTCGTTCGTTCATTATATTTAACAATAACTTGCATATTGATATAATACTGTATATTTCATATTATAAAAAACTTTAAACATATATTAGACAAATATAACTAATTAATAAATATATATATGTACATTATAAAGACAAAAAACAAACAAGCAAAATAATACAAATTATATAATGAATTCACCACTTTGAGTTAAAATACTACAAATCATGTTATAACCTTTTAAATGCCATAGGAGCATATATGTTCACAAAGAAAATTTGACCACCTGTAGTATGTAGTATATACAAAAAATTTGCTTAATGATTTTTTTTTTAAATACACTTGTAATATTTTGCTTGCAATAAAAACATTTTTAATGTGTACGTATAAGACCGGCATGGTTTAGCACTGTGTAGATTTCTTTCCGTGGTATCCTCTCGGCGTGTCGCTCCCACACGGGTTGCTCGCCGGGCCCGAACCAGGAATGACGGGCTAGGGCATCGCGCACACCGGCATTTTTATAAAAAGGATTTAGTAAGTGTGGGGGAAATTGTGACTCCTGTGCGGCGGCCTCAACCACGGCTCTGTGGGCCACTTGATTTCGAGATGCGGGCTCAAAGAATCTCTGCGCGTTGGTTAAATACATCAGCAGGTAACTTATTAAGATTAATAAGATTCGGTAAGACATTATTCTGGGGAAGAATCTATGTTTGTAATATTATTATTCATTGTTTTAGAAATAAGTTTCCTTATGCAATTAATTTTAATGTTTGTAGTTTTAATAAAATAAATAAATATTTTACTTATATTAAAAAAAAGGTGGAGTGACCTTCCCTCGATTTTCTTAATACTAATTAGTTTTAAATTGTTTCTACGATTACTATGAAACTATATCAATATGCGTAACTAGAAAAACGTAAATGTAATATTAGAAATCCACACACACACACAGACATCATTGCGAAACAATTCAGGGTTGGCCAAAACGTGTATTTCTGTTAAAATCTCGTGATTACACTACATTTTAGAGGAGTTAAATTTATTATTGACAAGTTATGATTTATTTGGGTTGTAAATTTTAAATTCTACTAAATTTTGATTTAACCGATTTTGAATGGGCTTCCCTGTAAGGGTCCATTTTCAACACGTGCTACATATATAGATATTATACATATGTTATGATCTTTGGAAGGCCCCCATATAATTCTAGAAGCATATGTTTGCTCTATAAAATACTTTCATCTTTATTTCCATGATTTAGGATGGATAATATTACCAAATTTACTAGATTTTATTTGTTTTCAACATTTTTAGCATCAATTTTACCAAAAAATAAATATGGCCTATTTTTTAAGTATGTTAACAAATATTTTCTACAATATTAATTACAAATCTCGTTTTAAAGAGATGACAAAACGATTTAACGAATCGAGCTAATATTGCGATTAAAATGATCGATATAGGATAATTATCCTCTAATGCCGTTTTTTATTTGTAATAATAAAGATAATTGATATTGGCTGTCAATATTTACGTTTTGGCTTTGATACCGTGAAAAATGAGTATATAGGTTGAAATAATTCAACATATAATTAAATTTTTGTTGTCAAAATAATTATTGACACAAACATTAAAAATTAATTTTAACATCAAAATAGACTTTCTTTATATGTCAAATCTTTTCAAATCCGACCATATGAAGAAAGTTTTCTTTGAGATTTCACTTTCAAATATAATCATATAAACATATACTTGCTTTAAAAAAATACGACTTCTAGATCGAGCACTTCTGGTCTTCCGACTCAGACCAAAATAATTTTCTTGTGCAACTCATACTTATTATCGGTTAGAATACGATTACAGATGCAATAATAATAAAAAAAACTAGTAGTTAAATATGTTGTAACACTCATTTTAAATAGTGCTTTACTATCTTATACGCAAAGCTAATAGAAAATTTAATTAATTTAATGCATATTTTAAAATTCAAAATAATAATATTTAATAATTTTTTACGGCCTTTGAGTTAACAATATGAATAAATCTTGTAGACATAAAATATCTTAGAATTAATAGTAAAATTTTTGGGTGTTTAAATTATTTTTATAAGGGCAGTATTAAGGGGGGCTTTAAATTTTGAGGCCCTATAACTCGGGAAGTATACGGGCGATTAAATTTAAACTGCGAACGGAGTCAAATGGAATGTTAAATAATATGTGTACCGAATTTGGTTCAAATCACTTGGGTACCTTCAGAGAAGTAGAGGGCACAAATTTGTTTTTACGAGCGAGCGACGACTAACATCCAAGTATATGAGTTATATATATTTTTGGATTCAGGGCGACGAGACGAACACTTTTTGTTAAGGACATTTTTTGATCCGAGAATGCTACAGACACACGATCGAATGCTTTAGCTTCTTCGGTACTTTGACTGTATTACATTTACTTTTCCCTATTTACAACATATATTGATATGGTGAATATATAGTGTAAACTAAGTGTAGGAAAGTCGAGTGAAGGTCACTTGAATTTTTTCTTTTTTGTATTACAAATTTTGCAGCAATAAAAACAAAATTAATTTAATTGTAGAGCAAAGATGTTGTAATATAATTTTGACCGAATTCTTTTTATGGTCTTATTTGTTGCAAAACTATTTTTAATGGTTTTATGATATACAAAATTGTTGAATTTATATTTGTAGGATAGAGAAACTATAACTTATTTAGTTTATATTTAAAATTTTCTAAACATCACTTTCTTTCGTACTCCTTAGGTTATATGTTTTTTTTTTTAATAATTTAACAGTATGATGACTTACAAAAGAAAGTTTTCAATGTCAACTGAGATATTTAAAACCATTTTTTGCTAAGCAAATTATTCTTACATACAAAAATTAAATATATATTTCCAACTTTCCGAATACGCGAAGGAAATAATATTTATATACTTACATATTTTACGCTGTTAACAAATGCACTAATATTTAAAATATGTGATTAATTTAGGTAACAATGCACTAACACACACGCATACACACACACACTGTCTAACAACATGCAGTTGTTGGATGCAACAAAGGCACAAAACACGAACAAAACGTATAGTAACCGTCTGAAGACGTCGACTTGGAAATCTCAAAGGCTTTCTTGTATGAATCTTGTTGTGGTTCAGTCAGTAACAACACTGTCGAGGCGCCGTGCCGCCTCCAGGCCTCCGGGGAAAACACTTTCAACATTTACACACACTGTTTACTTCCCCCCGCACTCATGTCTTAAGTTTTAGTTGTAGAATGCCCTCAAAGTTACGCACAAGATACTTTTTTATTACTTCATATGTTCGAAACGGAATATAAAATTTTATTATTTCATTTCGGGTTCAAAATCAGAAAAAATAACAAATATAAAACGTCTTATAATATTTTTTAAGATTTTTATATTATTAATTATTTTTATATAGCCGGTTCACAATTTTAAGAATTTTTTTAATCTTAAATTATCTTAAAATTTGTATTAGAATTTTCAAAATGTGTCTAGGGCAGTATTAAGGAGGGTTAACAAAATATATAACTCAATTCTTGAGGTAAAATAAATTTTGTGAGTCAAAAAACCAATAAAATCGATAGGGAAATATGTATAACCACGTGATGATTATTATTTATTCTTTAGCTTTATATTAAGACTGGTTTTATAATTTCTAATAACTTTCTTTCACAAAAATAGCTTTGAAATCAGTGAAATTTATTTTATTGCCATTTTTATGGGCCATTTAAGTTACATTTTTAACTGTAGAATAAATCAATGATATAAGAAAACTAGAAATTTTATTAATATGTCACTTTCAGAAAATATTGAATTTTATTGCAGAAAAAAATGCATCGATTTTTGTTTTTATTTACGTAAAAATGGATCCTGTTGACATAATTACATCATATGATAGAAAGTGTGCAATTTTCAATAGATTCCGCATTCTTAACCATTATCTATATATTATCGTTGTGAAACTTATTGCAAAAAAAAAACACTTAAATAAATAAATAATTCCGCAAAACTCTTCAATTCAATTCACGCAATCAATAAATCCACAGTTTCATACAAACTACTCCATGAGTTTATAAACTTGCAAAACTATTTAATTAATAAATAAATATTCGGATCACAATTGTATTTTATGTACAGTAATAAATTTAAAGGAATAGGAAAAAAATATTGATTTTAAAATGGAACAAAATTGATATTTCAATTGTATTGTTGTTATTTTTGTGACTTCAACACCTTTATTTATTTATTTATCGAGGTCGACTTTCGCTTACAAGGATGATTAAACAAGGAGTCTTTTTGTACGCGTACATCACCAGTAATTGAAATTATGTAATTGTTCCTGACACACTAGCTTAGTTACAATTGTTACATGTCGTAAATAGCAAGAAAATCACGCAATTCATCCGAAAATATAAATAAATATTTCGACCTCGATAATATGTATTCATTTTTATAAATAACTATTATTTATAACGCCCTAAAATGAAAACAAAACTCGAAAAAAATACATTTTTCTTCAGATGCCCCCGAATTAGTCAAATAATAACTTTTTACACCAAATGTTGGTATAAGCTATAGTGAATTATATACGCTTTAAGAATCTAGCATTAAAATTAAATTCAAATGACCCGTTGGTGAGATACGAGTATTCCCGTTTAGTAGTGACCTAGACATACTCTCCGCGTTATCTACGAAATTTTCATATATTTTTAAACAAAAAAATGTTTTTAATATAGACAAAACAACAAAGAATAAACTGGCTAAACCTCAAAATTATACCTATATCCTTGCCAGAGAAAAAAAATCCTAAAAATCCTACTATTTTTTGGGTCAAACCCGACTTGACGTCACACAGTCGTCCCTATTAATATGAAACAGCACATAATACATTTACCGCCTCTAGTAGCAAATAACCAAACCTTTAAGCCGAAATAAACGCAGTAGAAACTAGCATTAAATTAGTTAGGTTATGTTTAAATAAACGCTAAACTTACGACTAATTTTGTACAGCTAAATAATGGCGAAACATCACCCAGATTTGATTTTTTGCCGAAAACAACCAGGGGTTGGTAAGTTTAGGCACTTTTAAACATTGTTTTTAGGAAATAAAATTAATCTTTATTTAGCTATCGGAAGACTTTGCGAGAAATGTGACGGTAAATGCGTTATTTGTGACTCGTATGTGCGACCGTGCACGCTAGTGCGAATTTGTGACGAGTGCAATTATGGGTCTTATCAAGGAAGATGTGTGATTTGTGGCGGTCCCGGCGTTTCGGATGCTTATTATTGTAAAGAATGTACAATACAAGAAAAAGATGCAAGTTTTATTTATTTTATTCGTAAAATAGAAATACTTTACACTTTCACTAGAATATAAAAGAAAAGAAAGGGAGATGTATAGGGAAAGTAGGAAAATTAGATGTAAGAATGACGAATATGAATGAAAGAGAGATGAACCGAGAAAGCATGGAAAATATAAGAATGAATGACGAATATATAGAGAATGAAAGAGAGATGAACCGAGAATGCAAAAAAACTTATAAGAAAGTTCTGTGTTGGCCAAAAAAGGGATAGTAGAAAAATTAGATGTATGAATGACGAATATGAATGAAAGATAGATGAACCGAGAAAGCATGAAAAATATAAGAATTAATGACGAATATAATGGGAATGAAAGAGAGATGAACCGAAAATGCAAGAAAATGTAAACGAAAGTTCTGTTTTTTTTAAGAGAAGTAAACAAAAATTTATAAATTTAGTTAATTTTTTTTTTTTTAAATATTTAATGGTTTATTTTTATTTATTTTTAGAGAGATGGATGTCCAAAAATTGTGAATTTGGGCAGTTCCAAAACCGATTTGTTCTACGAAAGAAAGAAATATGGTTTCAAGAGGAGATAGACAATTTTTTATCACTTTCATTTATTTTTAAGTCTTATCTTCTATTTGTAATACAATTGTGTGAAAAATTTGATAAATAATAAAACTTTTTTGTACAAATAATTTATTTTATTCCTATATTATTTAAATGAATCATTTTAAAAACATATATAATTGGGTTCTTTAAATATATCAAATATTGGGACACAGGCAGGGAACACGTTACTTATAAAAGTAACAATTATTAAGTAAAAAAAGGGATATTAATAGGGAAAACACAATAGCTATTTACTTAAATAGTTTATTTTGAAATATGTGGTTGAGAATATATTTAAAATGTAAAATATGTGTGCCTAATTTTGGTACACTGGTATCCAATACGTTATACAGTATATAGTACTATTAAAATTTCGTGGTATTATTCAAAATATGTGCCCAATATTAGTACACTGGTATCCAATACGTTATACAGTATATAGTACTATTAAAATTTCGCGGTATTATTCAAAATATTTCCCCCATGTTGGTACACTGGTATCCAATACGTTATACAGTAGCCGTATTCTTTTTATACACAATCTCAGCTTGTTTCGGTTAAAACTCAACTTCTCACTCTGTCTACACATTGGGCAGACAGAGCAAAAACATGACATTAATTGCGCCAAGCTAAGATTTGGGGTAAAAAGAATACAGCTAATACTATTAAAATTTCGCGGTATTATTCAAAATATGGGCCACATGTTGGTACACTTGTATTCAATACGTTATACAGTAGCTGTATTCTTTTTATACACAATCTCAGCTTGTTTCGGTTACAACTCATCTTCTTGCTGTGTCTACACATGGGGCAGACAGAGCAAAAACATGACACTTAATTGAGCCAAGCTGAGATTTGGTGTAGAAAGAATACAGCTAAAACTATTAAAATTTCGCGGTATTATTCAAAATGCTATAAGAACCCGAGAATTACCGAATCCCTACCAAGGAACTCAGAAAACTAGGAGGTAATCCAACATTCAACTATGTCGCCTATACTTCCATGATACCCCCAGCTAAATTGAGCATTGGCAACGCTCTGATTGGTCAGCCCGCCTAATACAACAAAGACCGCAATACAAGACGAAAAATATCTATTCGCAGCAAGCAAAACTCCCTACATTGAGCAACAAACCTCCTACCCCACAAAGATTCAACCCCTTCGCCCATAACTCTCATTTAATTACATCTAAACAAATTTCTTGTAAATTTCAGATTCCAATTCATTCATATGTGTGAGGTCTTGTACGCGGTCCATGTTGTGTTTATACCAATAAATAAATATGTTTTAATTGTTTTTTTGATGTAATCTGTGTTTTAGTTAATTAATAACTATGGTTCAACAATACCAATCGCCCGTACGGGTTTATAAATACCCGTTTGAGCTTGTTATGGAGGTAAGTGGAAAATGGACTAACATATTTTTGTTTTTGTGCTGTCACACTAATTTGTTGCCAAGGGTAGTACACACCCCTTTCTAATATTTGTTATTTTTGACGCGTATTTTATTCGTAGTTAAAATAGGTCAATTGTGTTTTGTTGTTTCTTTGTCTTATATTGCAAAATAAGATATACGAAAGTGTTTTTTTTTTTAACAGGAATATTTGAAAGTATTATGACTAATTTTTTATCGTGTGTATCTAGGATTATATTTCGGTATATATTACGCAAATTTCTGAGTAATAGTTAATCTAACTGTAGTATACTGAGTACATCTTGTATATAGTACTGTTATTTGAACTAATATTGCTTTTAATTTATGTTCGAAGTCTCATCTTTGTAATTAAAAGAATATATTAAATATATTTTAAACTTGTTTATATAAATCAGAACGCGATTATTTAGGAATGCGATGTGATTTATTTACGTTATTTACAAAAATTATTTAAGGAGCAAATATTTATTAACAATTTAAATATGTTTTGGACGTTGCATGTTTAAGTTCCATTGTTTGGGATTTTTTATTTATTTACGTTATTTACACCAAAAACTAATTTAAAGCAATTATATATTAAAAATTTAAATATTAAAAATGTAATATTTTTGTTTTATAATAAATATAGACTTGTGTTTTCTACATTTATGTAAATAATGTCAAGCAAATATTTCTAGAAAATTTAAATATTAATTAAGCTTAGGTACAACGCACCAGTGCGTCCAGCTCGCCTTATAAGTAATATATGCGACGCGAGCAGCGAGTTTTAATAATTATGGCCTTTTAGTTAACAATTTAAAAAATTGCTATAGATATAAAAAAATCTTACAATTTTTTCTAGATTTAATGCATATTTTAAAATTCAAAATTATAATATTTAATAATTTTTTATGGCCTTTTGGGTTAACAATATAAAAAATCTTGTAAATATAAAATATCTTAGATTTATTAGTAGAATATTTTGGTGTATTAATAATTTTTATAAGGGCTGTATTAAAGGGGGCTCCAATTTTGCGGTTTTTAATTATTATGGCCTTTTGGCTAACAATTTGAAAAAATATTATACAATTTTTTGTAGTTTTAATGCATATTTTAAAATTCAAAATTATAATATTAAATAATTTTTTATGGCCTTTGGGTTACCAATATGCAAAAATCTTGTAGACATAAAATATCTTAGAATTATTAATAGAATTTTTGGGTGTTTTAATTATTTTTGTAAGGGCAGTATTAAGGGGGGTACCAAATTTTGGGGCCCTATAACTCCGGAAGTATACGGGCGATTGGATTTAAACTGCGAAAGGATTCAAATAGGATGTTAAATAATATGTGTACCAAATTTGGTGTAAATCGCTCCGGTACCTTCAGAGGAGTCACAAATTGGGTCTTAGGAGCGTTTTTTGATCCGAGAATGCTACAGACACACGCCCGAATGCTTTAGCTTCGTACTTCGTACAGCTAAAAATATTTTGCTTCATTGCCGAAAGATAAAATGCCAATTTTGTTTATATATATTGATAACTTGACCCGGATTTATTTCGAAAATAACAACTTTTATTTACTATCAACGATAATTAGAAGTCGTTTAGATTTCGTAAAAACAAATTGACGTCAAATTGAAATTCAAATTCGTAAATATTTAATGTGAGAAACTCAAAGCTGACATACCATCATTTTAGCGTGTAGATATTGCCAGTTGTTTTCTCTGTGTAATAATTAGAGTGTTGACTTTAGCAGGTAGAAATTTAAAAATTTATCATGCACTGATGTAGTGTGTGATCGAAGGCCAGAACTTCGTAAGAACCTTGTATCTCCAATGAAATATATACTTATGGTATATAAATATATTAAATATTTATTATCTTACATTGAAGATGACAAATTGCTTTACATATTCCAACTATACAATGGAACAACATCTAACTATCAAAAATTCTATCTATACACATAATTCCGAACCTGATTTAATTAATTCTAAATGTTTAAAAGTTAATTTATGTAAAATTATTCGTATTTCGTCAACAAATTACGTAATTTCGCATAACTCGCAAAAATAATCCAGCAAACAAGGTGCAAGGGAGCCCAAATAATATGTGTACCAAATTTGGTGTAAATCGCTCCTGAGTAGAGGGCACAACTTTGGTCTTACAAGTTCCCTATAATTACTTTTATTTACGAAGTAATAAGTAAGTCTTGTAATCATGAAAAACGGATATACATGTTTTGACCTTCCCTGAATCGAATCTGACTATTTTCGGAATGTCTGTCTGTGTGTGTGTGTCTGTGAACGCTCTAGAGCCAAAACTGTCGATCGAAAAATTATGAAACTTCAAATTTAAGACTTGTATGTGCCTTAGATGTGCACCTCCTATTTTTGAAAAGAATATTCCATCCAGAAGTGTATGTGTTTACTCTATACATTTTTTGTTCTATCTCCAATATCACTAGAACGGCTACACTTAAGGCAAAAATAGTTATGTTCATAATGAAAGATATTAATATTTCGCACAACTTTTGTACGAAACATTTCTTCAAAAAATGTACCAGTTGCGAGAAAAATGCTACGAAACATTATAAATATCTTGTTGGAGTTGCCATGGATTCGCATGTAGCTTATAAAATCGGATCATCTGCTATTTTGACAGGAAAACAAAATAGACTCAATTAGATAAATGACATTTCAGGATATTTCTGTAGAGTATTGGTTAGTTTGATAGCTGGGTTTGGTTATATATATATATATATATATATATATATATATATATATATATATATATATATATATATATATATATATATATATATATATATATACATATATATAATTAAAACAAAATTACAAATGATAGCATTTTGAAATACGAAAACTTCTAAAAGTGATTTATATGGTTAAGGGTTTATTAAATGTTGAAAATTATACGAATTATGTCCACAAATTATCTGATAATTTGTAAAATTGCTCTATAAAATAGCCGTAATCATACAATTATACATGTATTAAGTTTGGATACGTTTGACCTTGAAAATAATGGTATCCCCCGGATGTATAGATGGGGTAACCAGGAAAATTATTAACCAGTGTTTTGGGGGCCATTTACAAAACGGGTTTTTTTTTTACTTTTACCAAATGTCGAAATAACCTTGGCCTCTAAACACGTACGTGATCACTCAATAATACATGTATTAATATTGTTATTAAACATAATATTATTGTTGATATATTGATAACAAATGTTGTTTAGATGTAATGACAAACTTATATTATGTTCAAAACTCGTGGTACGTTTGATAATAATTAAAAATTATTATCAATTTGTAACCTCTGACATAGGATTGCATGCTATTCCCTGGTAATGTCAATTAAAGACAAAGAGCAATTATTTAAAATCGTGCAAATTGTTTGTTATTCCGTTGCAGTTGCTTTCTAATATTCACAGGAAACTGCGCATATTTGTAGCCTATTTCCGTTTCCAATATGATACACAAGACTTATAGATTAATTAAGTTATTTTGTATTGATAAGTTAATAAAATTGCGATGTTTTGGAGCGTGTATATCACTTATAATAATTAATGAATTAATGATATTACCTTTACATCAGGCTTACGAAAGACGTTTTCCACGATGTCCTCAAATACCTGTGGTGGTCGACTGCGAAATATTCGAAGACGACACCAATGACGATGGTTCATTTCGTACCACTAAAAGAAAATGCAAATTAAACGTCGAGGCACCTTACATACTCAAAAAAGTAATTCTCAAAGAAACGTGCTCCAAAATTTGGATACAGTTTCATTTTTATTATATATTATATATATTAAATATAAAACTTATTGGTAATAAAAGATATGATGTTGATTTTTCTGTTTAAGTTGATTGGAGTTGATTTTGTTTACTTTATCCAAACAAATGAATTGAATCGTAAAGAACGTTACCTGAATATTGAAGCGTTCAATGAGAGCTTCGCAAGTCGCGTGATTGTATTAGAAAAATGCAGATATTTCGTAAGTATTAAAGAAATTGAAAATATATGTCTCCTTTACCTTTATTACGTTCCCTTTATTTTATAGTTTATTCCGTATTTTGACTTCTGTAACGTTTAATATATCGAATTTCCCGATTATCGAAGTATAAAAAGGAATCGAAAATATTTGTCTCCTTTACCTTTAATACGTTTCCTTTACCTTTATTACCTTTACCTTTATTACGTTTCTTTTACCTTTATTACGTTCCCTTTATTTTATAGTTTATTCCGTAGTTTGACTTCTGTAACGTTTAATATATCGAGTTTTTCGAATATCAAAGTATTAAAAGGAATCGAAAATATTTGTCTCCTTCACCTTTATTACGTTTCCTTTACCTTTACCTTTATTACGTTCCCTTTATTTTGTAGTTTATTCCGTATTTTGACTTTTGTAACGTTTAAAATATCGAATTTCTCGAATATCGAAGTATCAAAAGGCATCGAAAATATGTCACCTTTATTACGCTACCTTTCTTTTATAGTTTATTCCTTCTGTAACGTTTAAAATATCGAATTTCGCGAATATTGATACCATTTCGGTATAAGTGTGCAATAAAATCGTTTATAATATTGAAAAATTTAAAATGTTTGCAGGTCCATCCAGAAAACTCCAACTGGACTTGTTTTGAGCAATCAGCTAGTTTAGATATAAAAAATTTCTTTGGATTCGAGCATACAATGGAAAAGCTAGCAATGAAGCAGTATTCCCAGAATATCTCGAAAGGTTTCTTTCATAATCTTAATAAATAAATATAATTTAACAGTCTTGGGGAACTATAATCGAGTATTTTGCAGGAAAAGAGATAATTGAGTATTTCATCTTGGAATTAGAAAACGAGGGCATTGTAGATGTTCCTCGATGGACAGAACCACAAGAAGCACCCGCCAGACGACAATCAAGCAACATTGAAGACAGCCAAAATTCAACAACTAACGAATTAGTTTTAGGCGCGTCCGCAAATAATTTAACAAATGGCAAAAGTTTATCACCCGTCAAAAAAGGTACAATTATTGTACTAATTAAACTTTAACATAAACCAAAACAAAAAATAAAAAATTCCAGAAAAAATTGTCCAATTCCAACTGGAAACCGATTATATCCAGAGGTATTTAGGGGAGTTGACAGTGCTCCAGGAATCCAGATTAGTGCAATTACGTAAATGGATTACAGATTTATTAAAAGGGAATGTTCCAAGCGACGCAACGCTACTACGATTTTTACGCGCTCGTGACTTTAACGTAGAAAAAGCACGAGAAATGTTATCCGAATCATTGCTATGGCGTAAAAAACATCAGGTCGACATCATTTTATCCGAATATGAGTTGCCGCAGGTCGTACAAGATTTCTTCCCGGGCGGGTGGCACCACCAAGATAAAGGTTAATCTAATCGATATATATCGATCAATTATTGCTAATTTTGTTTATATAGATGGATGCCCTTTGTATTTACTACGATTGGGTCAAATGGATGTAAAAGGTCTTTTGAAATCCATTGGTGAAGATGGACTACTAAAACTTGTAAGTTTAACACTTTTACTGCTCAATTTTTGTGTATATCTTTTTTATAGTGTCTATAATATGTGTACCTTGCTATTTCTTGATTTATTTATTTAACATTGGTCCTTCGAACCGGATTAACGGTTAACGAAACACATTGTATTCTTTAGACTCTTCACGTGTGTGAAGAAGGTCTTCGACAAATGGAGGAAGCCACTCAGATTCAAGGGCGACCCGTGTCTACATGGACCTTATTGGTCGATTTAGAGGGCCTTAATATGCGGCACCTATGGCGCCCAGGCATTAGGGCCTTGTTGCGCATTATTGAAATCGTTGAGGCGAATTATCCAGAAACCATGGGCAAAGTTTTGATTATTAGGGCACCCAGAGTTTTTCCCATTTTATGGACACTGGTCAGCACTTTTATACGTAAGTTTAAACTAAATGCCAAATTTTATTTTTAAAGTGAGAATGTTTAATTTGTCTAGATGAAAACACACGAAGTAAATTTTTGTTCTACGGCGGTAATGACTATATGCAGTCCCCTGGGGGCATAGTGGACTACATTCCTGAGCCAGTAGTGCCTGATTTCCTAGGTGGCACGTGTACGGTAAGCACTAATGCACTAATTATTATATACGAAATGAAAAAAATGAAAGATAGTCCTATAATTTTTGTGTGTGCAATCTTTAAAGAAGTCTTTGTTTTCTTTTATAATTCTAATAGCCAAACGTGACGTCAGTGGTCGGTTTGATTCCCCATCATTTATATATGACATGCAAAGATGGCTGCCAATGTGTAAGACTAACATTCCCCCCACACACCTCAGTAGTCATGTAGCCCCCCACTAAATGGCATCCAAAACACTGTTTTTTATTCTGTATTATTCGTGTATTTTGAAATTGATGTCCACTTTGTCCCTTGTCCGGTGTTTCATTCTCTGTTTTAATATTATAGACGTGTACGTGCGAATGTTTGTTTACCCGCTTGGCTTAATTCAAGTCTCGCATTTTATGTTTTTGATCAATTCCAAATCAATCATTTGATAATGGAATGATCAATAGTACAAATATACATAATAAATATAATATTTGTCGTGATGTTCTACAATGTGTTATCAGTTGCATACCCAGAAATTATGCTTGGGGTCCCATTTACCCCTACTATCCTTTTAAAAGGACTACAGTACATATTTAAAATGGATTTGTAAAGTTTCTAGGTGTCTAGTTTTTTAAATAATTTGTTTATAGAAAATACGTTCAAGTTAACATTTTAACAGTGTAGACAGGGTAAATATGTACCCTAGCTCCCTTCTGGGTACGCCACTGTATGTTATCATCATTACCATATCGTATTTTCGCGCTGGAGCAATTTAAAAAAATATTTAATATTAACAATTTTGCAAAAATAGGACTAAACTATTATATTATTTATGTTTACAAATATTTCTACAAGATTTTTGCATGTCGGTAACCCAAACATTTTTACTTTCTTTTACGAAGTAATAAGTAAGTCTTGTATTCATGAAATGATTTCGAACGGATATACACGTTTTGACTTTCCCTGAATCGAATGTGACTATTTTGGGAATGATGTATGTGTGTGTGTGTGTCTGTGAACGCTCTAGGGCCAAAACTGTCGAACGAAAAATTATGAAACTTCAAACTTAAGACTTGTATATGCCCTAGATGTGCAACCTCCTATTTTTGAAAAGAATATTCAAACCGGAAGTGCATGTTTATTCTAAACATTTTTTGTTCTATCTCCAATATCACTAGAACGGCTGCGCACTTACGGCAAATATAGTTATGTTCATAATGAAAGATATTAATATTTGGCACAACTTTTGTTTGAAACATTTCTTCAAAAAATGTACCAGTTGCGAGAAAAATGCTACGAAACATTATAAATATGTTGTTTACGTTGCCATGGATTCGCATGTAGCTTATAAAATCGGATATTTACAGGAGAACAAAAAGACTCAATTAGATAAATGACATTTCAGGATATTTCTGTAGAGTATTGGTTAGTTTGATATAGCATATATACATATATATCTATATCTAGTGAAAACTGCGTAAAATAAAGTCGAGTGCAGGCCACTCCAGATATTTTTTAATTTAAAAAGTTTGCTACTCATATCGCATTACTTACAAGGCGAGCAGGACGCACAGGTGCGTTGTACCTTAACTTGTAGAAAATATTTGTTAACATAATTGTATTTTTTCAAATTTGTGAAATGAAAATAAAAGTTAAGTAAAAACGAATAGATTTTAAAATATATATATATATATATATATTTTTTTTAATTGTTCTACTGTATGTTATGGTTAGTTGCACTAACTATACTTATTTTAAACACGGTTTAAACAAGATTTAAAATGATTAAAGCTTAGTACAATTAACCATCAAAATCTAAAATTTAATTTGTCTTATATTATAGTTTATATGTTTACAATTTTTTAAAAAACAGGCGAAAATCGTGGAAGGTGGCCACGTTCCAAAATCGCTTTACATGAGCGACTCCTGGTTAGAGAAAGAGGGTAATTCGATGGCCGAAGACTCAATTTACCAATCGGCAAGCATTGGCAAAGGGCAATTCCATGAGATATTACTAGTAAATGAAGATCCGGGCAGCGTATTGACATGGGATTTCGATGTGATGCGGCAAGACATTGCGTTTACCGTATTCCGAACCAGTTATCCGATTCCCGAAAAAGATAATGCTTCAGGTACGTGTTTTAAGATCTTAACTGTATTTAGCTTAGAATTTGTATATAAATTTAGGCGCGCTACACACAATTCAACATATGATGGATCACGAACACAAATCGGTGATCGAGAAGACATGGAAAGAGAATCTGGATTATTATAAAGTCGAACCGACAATCATCTGCCATGACGGGGAAAGTATACAAGGGTCGCACGTTATGGGATATGTTGGAACTTATATTTTACAGTGGCGCTTCTACAGCGATCATCAATTAGATTTAATCGATTCACTGACGTCGCATAAATCACAAATTATGTACTTTTATGAAACCTTATGCTCCGCTGATTACAGGTAAACTTATTACTACATAAATTATTAATAATTTAACGGATTAAAAAAAGAAACTTTTTAACAGTGTATACTTGAAAATGTATTTAATTTATTTTGATTTTGGTTTTAGAGGATCGATGACTAGTCTACAATCTGGACATAGTGGGTTTTCTGCTATGAGTTCATGCCCATCTAGATGATCTCAATTAAATTAATTATTTTAAATTAATTTCAAAGCCCACTAAATCATTATTTATCATTATTTTCATTTTTTTTTTGTTTTAGATAAATTTAAAATATATATATATTTAGTTGGGCCATGTTATTATACGTGTCAAAAATGATGTGTAGTTAAATTAGTGTAACTGTTTTATTTTATTTTTAATGTTATGAATTTTTTTAAATAATCAAAACTAAACAGTATTTAGTACAATATTTAATATTAACTATATTTTTAGTAGTGTATGTTTTAAATAGTTTACGCCGTACTGAATGATCTATAGTTACATTTATATAAAAACAAGATGACGTCCAATAATTTTATTTTTTTTAATGCTATGAGGACCAAAATTATCGATTTGTGCTAAAAATGATTGTATATATTTATTCTGTATTGTCAAAATCAAATTTAATTTTATATTTTTCCTTTTAAAACAATACAGAATAAATAAAATTAAAATAAAGAATTTTAAAAAAGTCCAATTTATTTATTTATTACAGTTTTATTGTGCGAATTGTACGTAACATCTTGTTTTTATGAAAATTCAACTCAATATTTATGTAATATAGTTGAAGAAATGAATATATAAGGTAATTTTAATAAATACAGTGAGTATTTTTACAGTTATTGAGCCGAAATGCAAGAAATAAATGTTATTTTTGTCAACTAGATCCAAATGATCTAGAATAATGTTATAAGATGTTCAAAAATTCTACCGAATTATTAAAAATAATGTGCCGATATCATAACTATTATTACCCTAACGATTACTTTACTCCGAACCGACTTCCTGTTTCAAATAGTATTTTTGTTGACTAAATATCCGGAATATTCAGTACTAAAGATCGTAGAATTGAAATAAATATTTGTTGTTTAAAAATTCTAGCGAATTATTAAAAATAATGTGTGGAATTACTTTAATAAACTAAATGAGGGGTTTACCCGACTTCCGGTTTCAAATAGTATGTTTGTTGAGTAAATTTTCAGTGTTAAAGATCGTAAAATTCGAGTAAGTATTGCATGAATATAATTATTTGTTGTTTAAAAATGCTACTGAATTATTAAAAATAATATGTGAATAATTATTATTACTCTAATAATCACAATGATTCGGGTGTAAAATACCCCCGAAGCGACTTCCTGTTTCAAGTAGTATATTTGTTGATTGTAAAAGGGAAATAAATGGAGTGAATGTTGAATGAATATGTATATTTAAAGAGCAGGGAAATTCGTGTATTTTAAGCGGAGTTTCGTGAACGAAGCCAAAACAGCTGATATGAATCGCGGCTGTCATTTGATTACAAATTCGAATGCGCAATAGTCGAACATCGGCGAACGAATACCACTATTTTTATCACACAACAAGAAAACATCGTAAATATTTCAGCGAATTTCTCGCATTTTTTGAATGACACCGCCGCATTTTGTACCATTAATACAATTAGAATTAAAACGCTTATCTATTCTAAATATGAACTATGTTAGCAATGACGGGGAACGGGTGAAATAAAATTGATAAATAAACTGCTTTGTGCAGCGGAAGCAAACCGCTGTAGTGGTGAAGCGGTTTTTATGTGAGTGGCAGCCATCTTGAGAAACACAAAGCTTCAACTGTAAAGAGATTTTATGAAAATAAAGTTGTATAATTTCGCGTTGTGTTCATAATTTGTATGTTTAGACTATGCACGAATTATTAATACTTATGTTTACATAGCCATGGCTGCGACGAGAAAGTTGCAAGGTGAGGAAACATGTACATTTATGTTCGACGAAATTTTGACCTCATACGACCTGTTTACAGTTATTTGGGGGTTGCTAATTTTAATATTTCGGTAAAAGGGCGTTTAATAAGCGTTTTCGGTTGTGTTTTATGTGGATTTAGTTAGTTTATGTTGAAAATATGGTTATAATAGTAAAATGCGCGTAGATTTTTTCGTACAATAAACATTGTGAGGTTGTTGACATGATCGAAGATACATTTGATTTAAATTGCTATTTTTGAGTATTGCAAACACGTTTCATATTGGACTTAATGTCGAAAAAAGGTGCTTAACCTGTAAATGATTGTTGTTATTGTTTTGTTACTACGACAATTGTCGTAATTGTTTATTTCGTTTAACCATTAGGTAATTGTTGGTCGTTTCTTTGTTCTTGTTCATTTAGGGGAAATTGATCGATGTTTAAAAAAAGTGACGGAGGGTGTGGAAACGTTTGAGGACATTTGGCAAAAAGTGCACAATGCCACGAACAGTAACCAGAAGGAAAAATACGAAGCGGACCTCAAGAAGGAGATTAAAAAGTTGCAGAGGTTACGTGACCAGATTAAAAGTTGGATCGCGTCCGGTGAAATCAAAGACAAAAGCACCTTACTGGAATATCGGAAACTTATAGAAACTGTAAGCAAATTTATTCGTTTATTTAGCAGTCTTATTGTCTCCTACCATACATGGGACCCTGGTACAAGGAAGTGTGTTGTTTTAGCAAATGGAACGATTTAAGGTAGTGGAACGAGAGACGAAAACGAAAGCGTACTCGAAAGAGGGCCTCGGTGCTGCACAAAAACTCGATCCGGCGCAAAAGGAACGCGAGGAAATCGCCGGCTGGTTAGTCACATCGATAGATGCGTTAAATCTACAGGTAATTACCCAAACTTTCACCGTGAAATTCGGGTTCGATACGTTAAATCTACCGTGAACATACGGTTCTACACACACATGCGTTAAATCTACAAGTAATTAACCAATTACCCAAACTTTCACCGTGAAAGTTCGGGTTCGATTATTACAAATAAAGCGTTCTGGACAAATGGGATTGATTTTTACAAATAGTGTTCTACACACTAAAGGATTGTTCACAGCTAAAGAATTAGTAATTAAGCTTAGAAATTATAAGTAATAATTCCAGTTTGTTGTAGTTTGTATTATAACAAGCAATGTAATAATTCCAGTTTGTTGTATGACATACAAGGTTAACGTTCACAGCAACAAAATTTATCATAAATTGTGTTAATTTTATTGTTGTGAATGATAGCATTGCTTGTCATAATACAAACTAGATTATTATTATTATTTGAAAAAATGTTATAGATATAAAAAGTCTTAAGGATTGTTCACAGCTAAAGAATTAGTAATTAAGCTTAGAAATTATAAGTAATAATTCCAGTTTGTTGTAGTTTGTATTATGACAAGCAATGTTAACGTTCACAGCAACAAAATTTATAATAAATTGTTTTAGTTTTGTTGCTTGGAATGTTAACATTACTTGTCATAATACAAACTAGAATATTATTTGTAATTTTCTAAGTTTAACTACTAATTGTTTCGCTGTGAATAATCCTTAAGTGCAATACATTTATATTTAATTCGTCAATTACCCAAACTTTCACCGTGAAAGTTGGGGTTCGATTTTTACAAATAAAACGTTTTACACGCACATACAAACAAACACATACATCTGAGTGTTTATATATATATATATATATATATATATATATATATATAATTTTAATAATAAATGTGTTTTGTTCTAGATTGATTTATTTGAGTCGGAAATAGAATCCCTGCTGGCGGGCAAGAAAAAGCGGCTGGACAAAGACAAGCAGGACCGCATGGAAGAGTTAAAAGTGAAATTAGACAAACACCGGTTTCATATTCGTAAACTAGAAACATTATTACGAATGCTCGATAATATGTCTGTGGAAGTGAATCAGATCAGGCGAATAAAAGACGACGTAGAGTACTACATCGAATCATCGCAAGAGCCCGATTTCGAGGAGAACGAGTACATTTATGACGACATAATCGGCTTGGACGAAGTCGAGTTAAGCGGTGTCGGGTTGCCGTCGTCAGCGACAACCGACAGTAACAACAGTAACGATACGGGTGGCACGCCGACGTCGATAACGAGTGGAGCGTCGCCGGTGCCGTCGCCTGCGCTTAGCAGTGCGCCCCTGCACAACCATTCCAGTGATAGTTCCAACGAATGCACCGATTCCAGCAAAATGATGCTGATGATCAAGAAGAAACCGGATGAACCGGTTATTATGAAGCCGGTGAAACCGACCGCGGTGCGGGCGACAAGTAATAATTTAAACAACAGTACGAATTCGATATTGAATAGTTCGTTGACGGGCGTGCAGCTGCAGCAGCAGACGTCGCTGAATTCGAGCACGGGCTCGACGCCCGGTGTGGGTTCTAAACCGATTTTGATCTCTAGTACGCCGAGCAAACCGGCGAGCCAAGTCACCCCGAACAACTCCTCGCCGAGTGCGGGCCTCACCGGCGGCATCAACCACGTCGCGGGGACAGGGAACTTCGCCGCGGTCACGGCCAGCAACGTCCATACTGTCATCGCGATCAAACATAACACATGTATGTTGGATTTTACTCCATACACCATTTTAGGCTGAGGATTTTCATTAATATAACTATAGTATAAACTATAAAGGATTGCTTTAATATTTAACGTCATAACCGAAAAAATAAATTGTAAATGGCAATACATATATATATAATTTTAGATTAACTTTCACCGTGAAATTGGGGTTCGATTTTTACAAATAAAGCGTTCTACACTCATATAATCAAACATACATACATCTGAGTGTTTATATATATATATATATATATATATATATATATATATATATATATAATGTATCATATTTTTTTTATAGCACACAGTTCCGAGAACGGGCCGATCCCGTTGATGAACAGTTCGACAACTGTGGCGCAGAACTCCGTGGTGAACAACTCCGTGAATCCGGCGCACCTGAACAGTAGCCTGACGAGCGGAACAACGGGCGTGAACATGAACCAACAACCCCCCACGCACCATCACCCAACGCAACATCACGCGCCGCTCCCACCACCAGCGCCGATCGCCCAGCCACCGCCACCCACGAGCAGCTCACAACTAATGACATCGAACAGTGTTGCGAACAACATCAAACAACCAACAATGGTCAATTCCATCGACCATCATACGCACAACAACAACAATAACATAACAAATTGCGCGAGTCCCCCATCGAGTGTCAGTAGTCGAGCGTCGCCGCCTCCCTCAGTTGGGAACACGACGCCATCGCCTGCCGGACAGGCGCTTATGAACGGGCCCATATCGAAAGTGCAGGAAGGAATGTCATCATTGAAAACGATGGCGCAACAGGCGATCGACAGAGCCGGTTTGGAGTTGCCGCCGAACGATACGAGTCGATCGTTGTTTGAGTCGAGTCAAATTGTCAAATCGACTAGTGCTACTTCGGAAGCGTTGATACCGCCGTTGTTAGGGGTGGCGCCCCTGGGGGCTGTGCCGCTGCAGAAGGAGCACCAGTGCCAGTTCCAGATGATGGAGGGCGCTTTCTACCATATGCCGCAGTGCTCCGACTCGGAGCGGCTGCGGAGCTATTTGCCCAGGAATCCGTATCATACACCGCCGTATTACTCACAGGTAAGCGGGGTTTTTTTTTTCTACTGGGTGGGGTTCCTCTTTAATAGTTATATCCAGATTGTGTATTTCATGGTTGGGGTCGTTGGATAATTGAGTTAAAACTTTTAATTTGTATGTTTGTTAAATGAAGACGCAACTGCCGCATTCGGACACGGTGGAATTCTACCAGAGGTTGTCCACGGAAACACTGTTTTTCGTCTTTTATTATATGGAAGGCACGAAAGCGCAGTACCTGGCGGCGAAAGCGTTAAAGAAACAAAGTTGGCGCTTTCACACCAAGTACATGATGTGGTTCCAACGACACGAAGAACCTAAAGTTATCAACGAAGAGTACGAACAGGTAGATAAATAACACCAATAGAGAAAAATAATACACAAATAATTTTTGTTTTTTTTTTTGTTTGTTTTTCTTTTTAAGGGAACGTACATCTACTTTGATTACGAGAAGTGGGGCCAGAGGAAGAAGGAGGGTTTCACATTCGAATACAAGTACTTAGAAGACCGCGACCTGAACTGATCGGTGCTCGTGCGCGCGTGCGACGTCCAAAAGTGATATATAATTATATTATATTGTCTATAGAGAACAGAATATTTTGTTTAAATGTGTGTGTGGGGGGGACGAGCCAGCTGCGGGGGTTTGTGGGGTCCCATGCAACAACCAAACATCTCTCTCTGTCGGAAGTAAAAACACTATATATCGTCATTGTTTTTTGGACACAGGTTATCACAATATCAAATGATTTTGATTAAAAAAAAAAAAAGTAAATAAAAATAGGACGGCCGCCGGTACACCTATACATCTTGAATTAATTTTTTTTAACAAGTGCGTGTGTGTGTGTGTGTTAAATACAAGTGAATGTGAACAATTGATTCGAACGTCATCCAAACATAAATAAATAAATATACATACAACAATTGCAAAGTCGGGGGCCGCTTATTTGTTAATATGTTGTTCTTGTTATTGTAATAATTCATTTTCACTTTTGTAAAAAGTACATTTTTGAGAGACACTCATTGATTGAATGATGATGATATATTTGAAGAAAATAAATTAAATTAAAAAAAAAAAAACAAGCAAAACAAAACCTGTACAGAACTACTATGTAGAATAATGAAATAATAATTATTATTATGAGATTGAAAAAAAAAAACGTTTTACATTTACTATAAAATACATTACATACATTTCCGCGCATGCGTACTTATTTCATTTTACTACAGAACGGTGTAACACAAATATTGGCGATTTCAAAAAAAAAATTCAAAATTTACTAAGGAACAACTGTAACAGATCCATAAAAATGTTGTGATTTTTCAACTATTGTAACATCTAAATAATTGAGTTTAATTAAATTGTCTGCATTTTGCGCATATTTACTACGGGACGGTTGTAACAGTTTTATCAGCATTTGGCGATTTTAAGAATTGAATCATTTAAAAATTTGCGACTTTAATGTTTACAACGGTTATAAAAATGGCTATTTCCATTTTTTTTAGTACATTTCCTAAATTGAATCCTTCAAAATTGTACGATTTCCGTATTTACGGTTCCATAAATAATTTTACGATTGTAAACAAATAAATATTCCTCAAAATGTTGTGATTTCAAACTAATACGAAGCATCAATTATTTTTCAATTATTTTCTTTAAAACTATAAAAATTTAAATAAATGGTACAAACGTCCCTATCACTAAAAAAATTAGCATGCAAATATGTATTTGTTACACAGCTGGCATTTAACAAACACATGAACAGTATTCAAAATTGTTTTAAACACAAAACTGCATTTATTCGGCCGTGCATTCCTAATCCGAATCCCAAACAATATTCGTTCGAATCCTTGTTTGTCTTCCTATTTCTATCCGAAAGTCATACAGCTTATTTGTTTCCCAAAATATAAATATATTTATCCGTTCATTGTACAATAAATGAATATATACCACACGACGAACGTACAAAATTGTCAATAATATTATTTAGTAATGTAAATAACAATAATAATCAATTCGTCGATTATCTCTGATATGTATTATAGTTTTATTCTATTGTGATTGGGTGGTAGCGCGAATAAACAACTAAAATCAGTTGCGTGAATAGCTAATATTGTTTTTAATCGCTTTATTCGTGCTACCACATTGTGTAGCACAAATAAACATCTTATCTCAGTTTTTCGTAAACTAAAATGATTGATCGTGTTTATTCGTGCTATCAACGATTGTAATTAAATTTAATATTAATTTTAGAGAAACCGTGGACATTTCAAACCAATCTCATATTATTTTCAATAGTTATTATGTGTATATTTACAAGTTGAAGACTGATTCATTTTCATTACAAATGAATGTGGAAGCGCTCTAATCGTTAGAAATGTCCACGAATGTGTGTGATAAAGAAGAAATGGCACACTAGAACTTATTTGCAGGTTTTTTCAACTCAGAAATATGAATATTTTTGATTTGAAATTAAGTGTGTATATTAGGGCCTCCCCCATTCTGTGATCATAGCTGCAATATGATCACCAGCTCACAAAACAAGAAGATTATGCGTCATTGATGTTTTTGTAATGAAAATGTTTATAATGTTTGTAAAGAAAACAAAATAACTTTAAAAAAATAATAACAATAAGAATATTTAAAACTGTCCATACGATGGAGCCTGTTTGAAACAAGATTGTTGAGGCATGCATTTTTTTTTTTTGTTTTTAATTTATTTCTATATTATCAAATTGTTTATTTTGTATAAAACGTTATAATTTCGTTTGTGTGAGTGTCTGTGGTGTACAAATCCAAAATAGAGGCTGTGCAATATAAAAATAGAAATTTGACAGTATTCCTTTTTTCTGTGGAACAAACTTCTGTTTTTTTATATTTTTTATTGTAAATTGGTCTCAAATATATTTTATAAATATGCGGATATGGAACAAAAATTTAGTGCAATGAATGGAACAAACAAATTAGTGTATTTTATAAAAACAAACCACACGATTTTTAAGAAAAACAAATTAAGCTGTATTGATTGTGCAAAATAACAAAAATAAAAGAGTCCAGCGTCCGATAACCAAAAGAAAATATGGTAACCTGAGACAAAATATAATGACTTTTGTCTGTGTACAATTTGAATTTGTGTTTTGACTATTTATCCCCCAAACATATCATTCCTATATATTCCATTCTACAATTTTAACTGCCTAAATGCCTAATATAATTAAAAATTTCGATATCGAGTAAATTGAATTAAACATAATGCGTTATTTATGCTGAAAGGGACAATCTTATCAATGGATGATTTAATTATTTTATATATAAATCATTCTTTAACCATTAATGTTTAAAGACAAAAATATATTTAAAACGCTTAAATTGGCGCCACTTTGTGGCCCATTTGCAATTCCCTCCAAATCTAGGAACTTTTAGAAAACTTGATATTGGTACTTGTGTTAAGTTTGCAAACAAGTACCAACTTAAAATAAGATAAATCGTTTTCAGTTTACAATAACAACTTTATTTTCATTCAAAAACATAATTCCTAATAATGCCTAAAGTAAAAAAGCAAAGAATCTCTACTCCAGCACCTCGTAGATCATCTCGTTTCAATCTTTTAAGAGACAACTCCGATGGAAACGCAATACGTAATAACTTAGCTCACATAAGGTTAACAAATGAAACTTATTTACATGATTATAGGAGAATCGAATTGGTGGACCGAGCTATCAGATAAATCAATTCGACGCAGTTCAATCGCAAACCGTAGGCCGCACGCTAATATTTTAACAACAGATAGTGAAAACTTTACGAGGGATCCCGAGTTTTGGAGGGAACTATCTCAAAACGCATCCGGTTTAGCAAACGCGATTAAGAACACTGGGAAGAAAATATCCGATAATTATGAAGAGTCGGATAATATTTCCGAAGTTGAAGTCGAAAAGAAGCAATTATTTAAGAAACGAGAAGCAACCCATAGATTTTCAAACGCCTTTACCCGTTCTGAAACTACGGATGAGGATGCACAACGTGAAGAAGAGCAAAAAGAAACACATATTGAAGAAGAAAAAGAAACACCTATTGAAGAAGTAGGGCCGTCTAAACGAAACAGGGCTAAAAAGAAGAAATCTATTTTCCATCGTAAGACTAAAGAAAAACCTAGATTTTCTGATGCTTTTGCTTCGATGGGTAAAGAAGAAACTGAAGAATCAGATATAGAAATATCTGGTAATAAAACTGAAAATCCAAAAACAAAGAAATTGTTGACTAAATCGAAAAATTCACGGAAATATTCAAAAGCCCTTTCTGAAACTATGGATAAGGAAGTGCAACCAGAAGAAGAGCAAAAAGAAACAAATATTGAAGAAGAAGAAAGGCCGTTCAAACTAGATAAGACTAAAAAGAAATCTATTTTTGTTCGTGAGAATAAAGAAACACATAAATTTTCTGCAGCTTTTGCTTCGACGCATAATGAAGAGAGTGATAATGAAAATGAAGCATCGGATATAGAAATATCTGGCAATGAAGCTAAAAATTCAAAAACAAAAACGGATGAGGAAGAGCAAAAAGAAACAAATATTGAAGAAGCAGGGCCGTTCAAACTAGATAAGACTAAAAAGAAATCTATATTTGTCCGTGAGACTAAAGAAAAGCCTAGATTTTCTGCAGCTTTTGCTTCGACACATAAAGAAAATGAATCATCAAATATAGAAATATCGGGTAATGAAGCTGAAAATTCAAATACAAAAATGGATAAGGAAGTGCAACCAGAAGAAGAACAAAAAGAATCAAATATTGAAGAAGAAGAAAAAGGGCCGTTCAAACTAGATAAGACTAAAAAGAAATCTATTTTTGTTCGTGAGACTAAAGAAACCCATAAATTTTCTGCAGCTTTTGCTTCGACCCATAATGAAGAGAGTGATATTGAAAATGAAGCATCGGATAGAGAAATATCTGGTAATGAAGCTAAAAATTCAAAAACAAAAACGGATGAGGAAGAGCAAAAAGAAACAAATATTGAAGAAGCAGGGCCGTTCAAACTAGATAAGATTAAAAAGAAATCTATTTTTGTTCGTGAGACTAAAGAAAAGCCTAGATTTTCTGCAGCTTTTGCATCGACGCATAAAGAAAATGAATCATCAAATATAGAAATATCGGGTAATGAAGCTGAAAATTCAAATACAAAAATGGATAAGAAGGTGCAACCAGAAGAAGAAGAAAAAGAATCAAATATTGAAGAAGAAGAAAAAGGGCCGTTCAAACTAGATAAGACTAAAAAGAAATCTATTTTTGTTCGTGAGACTAAAGAAACACATAAATTTTCTGCAGCTTTTGCTTCGACCCATAATGAAGAAAGTGATATTGAAAATGAAGCATCGGATATAGAAATATCTGGTAATGAAGCTAAAAATTCAAAAACAATAACGGATGAGGAAGAGCAAAAAGAAACAAATATTGAAGAAGCAGGGCCGTTCAAACTAGATAAGATTAAAAAGAAATCTATATTTGTCCGTGAGACTAAAGAAAAGCCTAGATTTTCTGCAGCTTTTGCTTCGACGCATAAAGAAAATGATTCATCAAATATAGAAATATCGGGTAATGAAGCTGAAAATTCAAATACAAAAATGGATAAAAAGGTGCAATCAGAAGAAGAAGAAAAAGAAGAAGGGCCGTTCAAACTAGATAAGACTAAAAAGAAATCTATTTTTGTTCGTGAGACTAAAGAAAAACATAAATTTTCTGCAGCTTTTGCTTCGACGCATAATGAAGACAGTGATATTGAAAATGAAGCATCGGATGTAGAAATATCTGGTAATGAAGCTAAAAATTCAAAAACAAAAACGAATGAGGAAGTGCAAGCAGAAGAAGAGCAAAATGAAACAAATATTGAAGAAGCAGGGCTGTTCAAAGTAGATAAGACTAAAAAGAAATCTATTTTTGTTCGTGAGACTAAAGAAAAACATAAATCTTTAAAAATCGATCAAAACCCTTCAAAAAAACTTTTAGAGGAAACTATATCAGGAAAATCTGAACAAAGAATTGTAAATAAGAAAAAAGACATGAATATTTCAAGTTCTGATATAAGTAATAATGAAGAAGATGCTGATGTATTACTGAAAAAGATAAATGTTTCAAAAACGCGTAGTTTTTCTGACGTTGAGGGAAAAGCTAAACCTTCAGTAGTTTCAGAAGAAAATTATATGTCCGATTTTAAAATACAATATCAAATATCACTAACTAAAGATAAAAATTTGGAAACTACTACAAAACAAAATAAACAATCATTTAAGAATAAATCTAAAGAATTGCACAAATATTCTGAAGCTACAAATGCAATTCCAGAACCAAACATACAAAACTTATTAATAGATACAAGTTTAGAAACCAGTGATAAAATGCAAAATGTACGCGAAATATCGGATGTTTTAACAGATACAGAACAAACTGAAATGATAGAACCAAAAAAATCTAATGTGCGTAGTTTTTCTGAGGCATTTTCAGCAGAATCTGTAATAGATACTGAAATAAACCTAAATAAACGTTCAAGAAATAATCAGGCAGAATTTAAGACAATATCATCTATAAACGACTCAAGCGAACCAGAAAAACGCCTTCTCTTTAGGTCAAATGCCCCTAAAAATCTATTTAATAAAACAGATTCTTCAAATGCCCTAGAAACAATTCGATCAAAACGATTAAGTTCTGGGTCTACTTCGTTTTCTAGTAAATTTTTCGATACTAGTTTAATATCTTCTACCAGAATATTAAATGTAACAACTGGCAAAACAGCTTCTGAATTTACACCTGGAAGAAAATTGAGAAATTCTGAGGCCCGCACATCGAGAAAAAGTGGATCTTTGCCCCCGATTATTGAGTCGCCTAGTTTTCAATTTAAACACCCTAATCGACGTCGAACTAGAAGTATAACGAAGCACTTATCAGCGAATGAACCAATTATTGAACAAGAACCGAAAACTAAAAAATTACGTAATTCTACTATGGAAAAATTAATGACAACATTAGATGAACAATCTCGACATTCCCAAGAACATACTTCAAACAAAGAAGCATCTATAAATAAATCTAGATATGTGAAAAAAACTAAAATAGAGAAAACAACTCGAAGGCAAATAATTACTACAGAAACAGAATCAGAAAGCGACGAAGTTCCTGTAATAAAATCGAAACAAAATAAATTAACAACTAAGAATTCAGACGTTGGAGAACCTGGGCAAGCAACTATTTTCTCAGAAATCTCATCAAAATCGCAAAATACTAAACAAAATAAATCATCTAAGAAAACTAGTACATCAGAAGTGGGATCACTTAAACAAGTAACACAAAGCTTAAAAATTCCAGATATAGAAACAGAAAGTGACGAATCTCTAATAATAAACTCAAAAAATACTAAACAAAATAAACTATTTAGGAAAACAAATAGTACTTCAGAATTTGGATCAATTAGACAAGAAACTAGGGTCTCAGAAATACCAGAAAACGAATTAGAAGATGAGGCATCTCCTGTAATAAAATCGAAAAATACTAAACAAAATAAACTATTTAGGAAAACAAATAGTACTTCAGAATTTGGATCAATTAGACAAGAAACTAGGGTCTCAGAAATACCAGAAAACGAATTAGAAGATGAGGCATCTCCTGTAATAAAATCGAAAAATACTAAACAAAATAAACTATTTAGGAAAACAAATAGTACTTCAGAAGTGGGATCAATTAGACAAGAAACTAGGGTCTCAGAAATACCAGAAAATGAATTAGAAGACGAGGCATCTCCTGTAATAAAATCGAAGAAAACTAAACAAAATAAACTATCTAAAAAAACAACTAATACTTCCGAAGAACAAGCAACTCACTCCTCAGAATCAGAAAATGATGCATTTTTAGTAATAAAATCGAAAAATACGAAACAAAATAAACCATCTAAGAAAACTAGTACGTCAGAAGTGGGATCACTTAAACAAGTAACACAAGGCTTAAAAATGCCAGATATAGTAACAGAAAAAGACGAATCTCTAATAATAAACTCAAAAAACACTAAACACAATAAACAATTTAGGAAAATAAGTAGTAATTCATCAGTGGGATCAATTGTACAAGAAACTAGTATAGACATTGAGAACTCTGTTTCAAATGTGTCTCTTGCAATAGTATCTTACAATTCAGATAAGGATACACCTGAAAAACAACCAGATATTCCTCTACCAACTGAAAGAGTAAAACGATCTAAAGATAAACAATATGAAAAAGAATCTAGAGCCGAAAACGAACGCTATTCTCATATACAATCTTCAGATAAAGCATATTCAAATAAAAAGGATACCGAAATTGCTTCTCAAAATAACGAATCTGAACCAGAATTGAGTCAAAGTTACAAGAAACTAAGTGAAAACATTAAATCACGGGATAGTATTCGGGTCTCCAAACCATTGGATATGCATAAACGATCAGAAGAATTAGAATCTTGGGTTCAAGCCGAAGAATCAAAGAATACGGATGATATTGAGAATTTAAGAGAAAACGAGCAAATATCTCTAATAGTAACAGAAAAACAAGCAAACAATAAAACTACAAGTACTATTAATGAGTTGGAAAGTTTCCATGCAGCAGAAGATTTGATTATTGAAAATCTTATGAGTAAACCGAAATTAAATGTTGATAAATCGAGCAGCAGTCAAAGTATTTTGGCTGCATACTTTAGCCCGGAAAAGGATTCTTTAGAAATACAAAAGAAACAGGTTGATGAGAAACATAAGAAATTTATAGAAAAACAAAATGCATTCCTCAAATTGTTCGCACAAGCTGAACCAACTTCAAAAAAAAAAAAGGTATGTTTAACGTTTTATTTTGGTAGGCTTCATTTTCCTGTACAAGTTTAACAGGATATATTTGCTAACATATAATAATCGTTTCGTCTTTTGCCAAATATCGCATTTAAAAAACGTCCATTAAAAAAGTTTCAACCTATTTCGCATTTTTGAACGTAGCTTATCATATATTTTAGCCGAACGTTAAACAAGGCAAAAATGGCTACAATTTCCCGACGTTACACAAATATGGTGTGACACAAAAGCCTAAAACATCAAAACCAAGGGAAATTGAAACTGCCAAACTAGTGAATGGCAAAATATATAAACCAACAAAACTATTCAAAGGAGCAAAATGGTGTAACGCACGATTTTACAAATTTCTGCAAGAGAAAATACAAGACAAGTAAGACACCCAAAAGGCACCTCCGGGCACCTTAATAATGTATAATTTGCTGTTTAGGTACAACGAGCGTACGGTTGTCGAATCAGAAAACTTAATGAAACATATTTATAGGGCAATGTGTATAATAGATAAGTCGAAAAAATATATGGCACGAGAAGTGAACGGATTGACCAAGGAATTGGCGAGGAACGGTGTTATTGAGACTACATTTGATTTTTATCGATTTGTTGAACATTACTTACCGTTTGAGTGCCGCGTGAAGGTGCTTTGCCCCATTTTGAACGATTATCACAACACTTGTAACACTTTATTTATATGTTTAGATCATTCCGTGTAGACAAGCTTATACCACGGAGACGTTCGCACCATACAAGCGTGGACAACTGTTTGAAAAAATTAAATTCTGATTATATAAATGGTTGAAACTTGTTATTACTCGTGTATTTTTGTATATTATGTTAATTTAAATACGTGCATAAATTATTTATATTCCCAATTGCTTTTTTATTTGTTTGTCTTTTGATTTACTTTTATTTCGTTAATAATTTTTTTTTCCTGTAAGTTGAGCAACAATTTTACATCTTAGAGCGCAATGGTGACATCCATTTTTAAATATTTTTCCCCTTATTAACAAGTTTTTCTTATAATCGTAAGAATTGTAATACTTTTGAGCACAAAGGTGTTATCTCCCTATGATTGTTTTAAAGATCATATAAAGTAAAAATATATTTTATTTCAGGTTGCTTTTTACGGCAGCAACATTTTTATTTAATTTTTTCTTTTCTGCTAAAATTTCGCAAAATAATCATTTGAATAACTCGTAAGAATTCTGATACCTTGGAGCACAAAGGTGTTATCTCCTTATAATTGTTTTTAAAATATATTTTATTTAAGGTTGTTGTTTCCCTAACTTTTATGGCAGCAAAAATTTTATTTTAATGTTTTATTTTCCGCTACAATTTTGCAAAATAATCGTTTGTTCTTACTTTTGCAAAATTATTACTTAACATAAACAAAATAAATAATAGTAATACTGGTTAAATAAACGTATTGACATTTTAAAACAGCAAAAAATAGGTATAATCGGAATAATATTCCGAGAGACATGCGTGATCGAATAATACGATAAAATGTTTCTTCATTGATAGTAAAATAAGTAATTCGGGATATGTAAATCCTATTTATAGGAAAAGGTTTGTGGTGGATGTTACTTTTGTGCTCTAAATGATAGATGCAATCGTATTTTATTATAGATGCGAAATAACTGGTTATTTAAATTATAGAAAAGTGTTTTAATTAATTTATTTCGAAACATGAACTGAGGTTTTCTAAAACAATTTGGGATTTATTGAATATTATAAAACTCTCTTACTTATAAAGTGAGAATTAATTGTTTTGTTTTGTACGATCAAAAATAAATTGAATATTTTAGGGTTGTACATCCATAAGTTTCAATTAGGATTAAAAAAAATATATTAATAGGCGTAAATGTCTGTTCGCTGGCTGAGTACGTGTTACATAACAATAATAAAAATATATCACACTAGAGTTTATCATTGGAGGGAAGTGTCGCTTGATACGAACATTATTTTGTGGTAATCAGCACAATTTTTTGCTCAAGTGCGTGAAATATAATAATAATAAAATAATATATAGTCTGAAGCGACGCACTTAACGAATCCATCGACCACTTTAGCTGCTCAATACTACCAGGGAATAACATACAATATATATCTCTTTTGAACACCGATAATAATAATCTTATGCTCGTCAAATTAAAAAATAATTCAAGGGCAGCGTAATCATGTGAATACGTCCCTGCACTTAAACTGTATTTGCAATAATAAAAATAGTAATAATCCTACGAAGCGATGCTTGAAAATAAGATGACATCTTTACCGTACGTTTTTACACAATTTTTTAAATCTATAAGTAAAAGGCACTGATGCATGAGCGTCAAACACCCTGTAAATATTTTCTATACTGTTATATACATACATACATATATATATATATATATATATATATATATATATATATATATATATATATATATATATATATATTATTCTTGTTAGCTCCACGTACAAAGTACCGAAGAAGCTAAAGCAATTAAATACAAATAATTGTAAGACTTTATATCTATAACATTTTTTGAAATTGTTAGACAAAAGGGCATAATAATTAAATACCGCTGCTAGCATCGCATATATTACTCATAAGGCAAGCTGGACGCATTGGTGCGTTGTACGTACCGAATCTAACGTGTTTAGTTATTGCCTGCATTTTAACACAGAATGTGCCGATCGCCTTAATATTTTACAAATACCCGCTCATTTGTTTCAATGTCAGTGACTTAGTATAGTATTCCCAAGTACTCCTCCTAGTAATGGGAGGAGTACACACATACACACACACACCGTATAACCACAACACCGATCCGAGGATGCCGTTATATACGCCGTCGTCCAACAAACCAGCAGTTCCTATTTATCCTAGAGCAAGTAAGCACTCCGAGGCGTGTGCTATTTATCCATACATACAGTTGCTCTGCGCCACCAATGTGGAAACGAGTGTTTACCGCCTGCGAGGTGGTGCGCCCGCGGAGCTCGGTCGCAACGACCACTGCCGGCGACATGGTGCACGACTTCCGCGACATGCCATCCCCGAAAGGTCTACCGTTTGTCGGCACCACGTTATCTCTAATCGCGGCCGGTTCTGCGCCCCGGTTACATGAGTACGTACATAAACGACATAAAGAGCTGGGGCAGGTGTATCGTGAGACCTTGGGGCCTGTGGACGCCGTCTTCGTCGCGGACCCTATGGAGATGCGCGCAGTGTTCAATCGCGAAGGCAAATACCCGAAGCATGTGCTGCCGGAAGCGTGGCTGCTGTACAACGAAATGTACGGCTGCCGAAGAGGACTATTCTTTATGTAAGTAGATTTTTTCTTAATATAAACTTAAGTCAAGCTTAAACTACAGTAAATAATTAATTAATACTTAAGTTTCCTAAAATATTGTACTATTACTGCATATAAGAAATTTAAAATTAATTCGTTGAGTTTAATATTCCTATATTTAAATTGTAATAAAAGAAATAAAAAACTAACAGAATTTATATTTGTATACAAATACAATCGATAAATGCCATCATCAAAGTACGCCATGATTTGTTTTATTGAAATTTATTCATTTATACGCGTCAAGCGCGTAAATTATGAGAGCTGTCATGAGGCCAAGATAACAATTAATCATGAAAAGAACAAACAAATTTTATCTTTTGTGCAAAACTATACAGAAATAAAATATATTGACGCCACAATATATTCGATTACACTGAGGGTGACACTAACTTAAATCAATCAATCAATTAAAGCAATACAACCATATAACTAAAACATAAAATCCCGCGTATTTATGTATTAAGAAACATAATATTTGTAAACTTCTATTAAAATTGTTGCCAAAGTCAATAAAATATTATTGGATCTATTGTTATTGTTGTAAATCCCTGAGAATAACAGTTACATAAATAATATTCTAATACCCATGTTCTAGGAAGTTCAAATCCTTTTACCTGGTTAAAAGCAGGTAGAGAAATGAACTTAATTGTAAATATACGTATTTTGCGATATATGTTAGTTGTACCCACGGCTTCTAAATTCTAAATTTGTCGACAAAACAACACCGAAAATTAAATAAACTATATAGCATCTTCACTTACATAAATAGGTGTACATACCTAAATATATAAACGCTTGTTCATTTAGGAATTATATATATATATATATATATAATTTTGGAATATTTATGACACAGAATGATTCGGAATAACATTAATGCATATACACAAATACATTTATAATAAAGTTATATTAGTTATAACTACTTTAAGAACATTGGTCCTTCGAACCGGCTTGAATTAACAATGATAACGTTAAAAATCGTGATTCTCTTATATGTATACATTTGTATAAGTAACAATGGTATATTGTATATCTATATTGTATTGCTCCTTTAATTAAATATATATATATATATATATATATATATATATATATATATATATATATATATATATAGATTTTTGGAATATTTATGAAACAGGAACGACTCAGAGTGGTTAAAATTCCGGAAGGTAATGAACAAATTACTGCTACTAAAATCCGATTGTTGGTTAGTTGAACCATGTGCGCAAGTCGCTTCCGGTATTGTAAGTCGCTGGAACAGCAAATTACAACAACTGCATGTAGATGGTGGCAATCAAGCAGTTATCACTAATTTGGAAGAGGAACTATACAGGTTATCGATTGACAGTAAGTCTACTACTTTACTACATCGTCATCAGTGCCAAATAAAAAACAAAACAAACTATTAACTGTAGCGATATAATTTTAATTATTGCATACTTGTTCCCTTTTTTAAAATAATAATTCTATCGCATAAATGACCAAATCGTATTTATTTCTATATGAATTTAAGAATAACAAAATTATTGTTTGTACGTAACAAATCTGCCAAAATAATAATCTATTCGTAGCACTCATCGCAGTATTATTGGGCGATAAATATTCTGAATGCGCAACACAGTTAGAAGAAGATGTAGCATATCTTGCGTCTATAGTACATTTGATATTCCTTACAAGTACGAAATTATATTTGATTCCTGCTACATGGGCTGCCCGTTTCAAATTACCGGCATGGAATAGATTTGTTAAAGCCGCTGACGATGGACTGAATATTGGTAAGTGTTAAACTATCGAAAACTGTGATATTTGTTTATATTTTTTATACATTGGTCCTTCGAACCAGATGAACTAATGTTAATGTAAGAAAGTAATAATCTAGTCACCCTTTGACTACGGGCAATTTAAATTTGAACTGATAAAACGAAAAATACGAAATCAATTAATGTGACCTCATCATTGGAGCCAAACTGCATTTAAAATTAAATTAAACACAAATGCAACATGCCCCAGAATGTCGATCCTATTTTTGTCTTTCGATACAGAACGCAAAAGAACTAACAACACACCATCAAGCAACAAAACCAAAAGAAATAATCAACAAACTAAGCGAATTTAAATAAACCATGTATATTACAACTGTTCTTGAGCAATTTCAATATCCTCAATTTATATTGCAAACGCATTCACAACTTGTCATTAATTAAAACGAAAAATCGCCAAGTCTTCAATATTGTTAAATATTCAATTAATCATTTTGAATTTTTTTTTTTTAGTAGTTAAATATTATCGAAAATAGGCAGTTTTTGCATGGTCAATTTTAAGTATAGACTTAATTTTAAAATGACTTGAGTAAACAATATATTTTACTCTTGAAAATCGGTTTAAAAAACATGTTTAATTAAATTATTATTACATTCCTAAAACAATTAATTAAATTAAAATTCGTTTTGAAATATTTCAGCAAATAAATTAACCAAAACAATGATGTACGATTGTCCAAAAGGCAATGGGCTTGTATCAAAAATGATGGAAGCAAATATGAATGAAAAAGATATCGCTAGAATTGTTGTAGATTTAATTTTAGCTGCCGGAGATACGGTATATATATAATTATCACCTCTTGGGGCATAAAGGTGACATGTGGCATTTTTAATGTGTTTTAGACTGCTTATTCGATGCAATGGGCCATTTATTTATTAGCCAAAAACAAAAAAGTACAAACAAAATTAACTGAAACGTCGGGGGAAACACATAATGGGTATATGAAAGGAGTAATCCGAGAGGCGCTTCGCTTATATCCGGTTGCCCCTTTTCTAACAAGGATTTTACCCCAGGAGACGTCCATCGGCGGGTACCTAGTTCCGGCTGGGGTACGCAGCTTTAAAAATTATTCCATTCTTATTAACATATTTTAGATAAATGATTATATATATATATATTAACAAAAAAAATTATAGACTTTGATAGTGATGTCGTTGTACACAAGCAGCCGCAACCCTAAGCACTTTTTACAACCGGAACGCTTCTGGCCGGAACGCTGGCACCGGACCGGAAGCCGGGACTTTGCCGCCGCGTCCCCGTATGCAAGCCTACCATTTGCGATAGGTGCGCGTTCGTGTATCGGACGAAAAATCGCAGAAATACAAATGCAATCATCGCTAGACAAGGTATATATATACACCGTAAAAAGAAAAACATTGAAAACCACTCACCCATGTTGCCCTATGCAGAACCTGCTAATTACGTAATTGTTCCTCAGATAACCGCAAAGTTCCAACTGGAATTGGCTACTGATAAAAACGTGGAAATGATTTTACGCATGGTTTCTGTTCCATCGACACCAATTCATTTAAAAATTACAGCAAGAAATTAAGGAAAAGAAAATCATTGGGAATAAGTACAAATTTCTGCGATAAAAAGCGTCTATTAGGGACCTAATTTGTTGTAAATGTTACCCGTAATAGACTTTGGGGGGCTTTTCAAATATAGACTGAATGTTATATTTTTAATAATTGTAAAATATGTTTTAATTGTAACAGTACTGTTTGTATTTTATTGTTCTATAATTATTTTTTTATCTCTGTTAGTTTTTAAACGACTGTTTTTAATACTTTTTTATACATGATAAAATATAATATGTACATAGATTTATCGTGTTATTTAAGACCTTATATATATGTATTAGAATTTAAAAGTTCATTAACCTTATCCTAATCTTCTGGTCCTAAAATTAAACTATTCTATTTTTTTCCTAAAGTCTAAACAAGTTTATTGAACTTTAACCCCTTCTTTGATACAATAATATACACATACGCACAACAAGTGGACTACATCGCGGCGTATTACAAATTCACCAAGCCATAACCAGTTTTATAGTTACACAACCCGCAAATGACGAACTAAACGATCATTATTTTAATAGCATTAAAGTTCTTTAAAACATGCTTAATGCCGGTTTCATAAAATTCCTTAATGCAGACTTTAACTAAAGGGACTTTACAGGAAGGAAAATAAAGATAGTCTTATGTCATTTATATGTGGGATAAAAGAGATAGTATCCGTTACCATGGCAACTAAAGGATCTTTAAGTTAAAGGCGTCTTTAATAAAATTATGAAATCGGTCGTTAGTTATTAAATAATTTTGATTTACAGTTAAAATTGAAGTATTTTTACATTTTGCAATATCGAGATGCATTCTATCAACCATACAGTACGATTCCCTTGTGATTTCATGGAAATGTTCGATGTTGCTAAAGTTATCCAAGTTTATCTCCAATCACGATAACTGTTGCCAACTTATTAATAAGAAAATCCCCTAGATTTTTATTTCGCTTATTACGTCTCAATTGTGTTTAATTTTGTGTAGAATAGCAATAATTAGCTATATATAATAAAAAACTGTAGAAATATGTACATGAATAATTATTAAATATCTGTAAAGCTGTTTTATATAAAATATTTTGTTGAATTTTGTAGTTTACGTTTGCTCAAAAATATTTCATATCTATTTAGTTTCAAGTTTTGCCCACAGGATGCAGCATGTATAATGAAGAATACATTCATAATTTTCCAAGTATCTCTGAACAAGTATTAAAAAATCTTGTTCTTAAAAATTACTTATTGCCTAAAATTATTTAGTATAATTTTGTGTTATTTAATGATCGTTAGTTTTTTAGGATTGTAAAAGTTTGCTTAGAAAATATCTTTATTTTTAGTCCCATGTTTTCGCTATAGAATGCAGCATATAGCAGTTTTAGGCAAAAATTCATTCATATTTTCCCAAATTGTAAAGAAATTAGCAAAAATAGGTATTATTTATTAAAAAATATTGTTGACCAATAATTATTTATAATTTTTGTGTGCTTTATTTAATTATTGTAATCAGTAACTGTATATACTCAGGATTTTTTAATTAGTTGGGTAATCTGGTTGATTAAAATTATAACTTATCCATAATATTTTTATTATTGTTTATTTATTGATAATAAGAAATATGAACATTAAACATAGTACACCTTTTACCTAGCGATTATTTTTTCTTTTCTAAATGCAAAGAATGACCATAGGATAGTATAGAATAGGCTTATCCGTGTGATATAAAAAGATAGGAACAAAAAATTATACATTTCAGTCGAATTTTTTTTTTGGAAACATTACTTGATTGTTGTTTATGTAATTTTGTTCATTTTATTGTCGCATTTTCGTTGATATTTACAACCTTGGCAACCTTCAATTGAATGTCTATTATTATTGTGTGGGGGGCGGGTGCGGTAAGGTGTAAGGTAGTGTTATCAATATATCGTAAATTCTCACATTTAACTGCGGTTGGTCATGGTGTGTGTGTGTATGGGTGAGTGTGAATGGTGTGAATTGAATGAAGCTGAGTGCAGTCTGTTGCCACGTGGTTCATTGTAGGCGTGAAACTGCACGATCTCCATATACCATCCAGTATACATAGATATTTCTGATGATCGTATACACTAATGATTATTTGATGATTTAGGCTTTACACTTAACATTAATGCGTTGCAGGCATTTTTATTTATGTTCGGCCATTTTTAAGGCTGCCATCGCAATTGTCTTGGCGGGAAACAACACATACCTAAACACGTAATATTTCCATAATGGAAAGGTGACTTAAATACTAACTAATGTTTAATAATTGCTTCAATTTATTATTCACAAATAATTATATGGCATATATAGTAAGTATTTAAATCGATAACACCTTTCATCATGTGTGTTTTACGTGTTTAGTTATTGCCTGCATTTTAATACAGAATGTATTGCTTCCCGCCAAATATATCCCGCTTAAATATATATTAATGAAGGGCAACCCTTTCACATTGTTACAAATTGTTTAGAATTGTATCATTATAAGATTGTAATAAAATAAAAGAACAAGACGAAGATGATAAATGTAAATAAAAATGAACCCGTTCCAATACAATTAATAAAGTCCATCGATCATTATGTATATATATATATATATGTATAGCGGCGATATTAGACTTAGAGTATAGACAACATTTAAAGGTGTGTTAAAAGAGGTGTATGTATGTTTGTAGCAACATAGAACGGAAACGAACACGTATTCTATATGTACGAATAATGAAATTCAATTCATATAGCGTTTATTATATGTAGTATATAATATGCGATGGAGCACGTACTATCAATGTATGTATGTATGTATTTACAAACTGTGGATCGCATACAAATTAAGCCAAACCTTTCTTACTATATAAATAAATATACATATTCAGATATCTTATATAGCGTTGTTAAATATAAGAAGCATAGAGGTTCGAAATACTCAAAAAAAAAAAAACAAGCTTAGGTACAACGCGTTCTGCTCCCCTAATACCTAATCTATGCGATACGAGCAACAGTTTTTATTATTATGCCCTTTTGGTGAACAATTTGAAAAATTGTTATAGATATAAAAAGTCTTTTCTTTTTCTAGATTATTTTAAAATTAAAAATTAGAATTTTTATATATATTTTTATGGTCTTTAGGTAACCAAAATACAAAAATTTTGTAGACAGAAAAACAAGCTTAGCTACAACGCGTTCTGCTCGCCTAATAAGTAATCTATGCGCTGCCAGCAGCAATTTTTAATTATTATGCCCTTTTTTTTTAGATTATTTATAATTAAAAAATATAATTTTCACTATTATTTTATGGTCTTTAGGTAACCAATATACAAAAATGTTGTAGACAGAAAATATCTTAGAATTATTAATAGAATTTTTGGGTATTTTAATTATTTTTATAAGGGTAGTATTAAGGGGGCTCCAAATTTTGGGGCCCTGTAACTCAGGAAGTATATAGACGATTGCAATTAAACTGCGAGCGGATTCAAATAGGTTGCTAAATAATATGTGTAGCAAATTTGGTGTAAATCGCTCGGGTATCTTCAGAGAAGTAGATGGCACAAATTTATCTTACGAGCGAACGACGACTAACATCCAAGAATATAAGTTATTTATATTTTTGGATTCAGGGCGACGAGAATGCTACCGACATACAATCGATTGCCTTAGCTCTTTTGTACTTCGTACGGCGAGCTAATAATAATTATGGTGGTTTACAGCCATAGACAGTATTCTATTCGGTTTATCATCGTATTTATAAGCCGAAGAACCGATACGACAATTCACCAATAAACTTAAATAGTGGCGACAAGTGTACTATGTCTATGAATACAGTAGACAAATCATCATCAGACACTTCTTAGTTAATATGAACATGGCATGTCCATCAGATTTAAATGTGTTCTGAAACCTTTTAGCACAAACGTGCGAACCACGTACATTGCAGAAACAGGTTGTATGTGTTTGTGTTAACGAGACTAGTGAAAAACGTATGTATATCGACGGCGAACGCTTCGAAAAATCACTCGGCGACCAGACAAAGGATTTACTAAAAATTCTATAACTATATTATATTATGCTTATATATATATATATATATACAGGTTATAATATAAAATAATTTCAATTTCATGGGAAACTTAATGAATACATACAAAATGCACTAATAGGGAGAAACATATACATCCACTACACAGTTTGTAAAATTGTGCTAACCTGTCCTAATCTCCTAATACAATGTTGAGATATTACAAACATTTGTAAACATTTAATTGGCGGGACAAAATATTTTATATCTTAAAATGATTATTTATCACATTTAAAACAATATTTATGTACTTAAAAACACGCGAAATCACGAAAACCCGCACTTTGCATGTTATTTCTTAGTGTGCGGATTTATATATATATATATATATATATATATATATATATATATATATATATATATATATATATAAATTAACTAGACTAGTTTTATTTTAAAACACTGATGTGAACGCAGCCTTGAATTAAATTTATATACCTATATATGTATGTCCACATTGGGAGACAAAATTGTATTTACGCCAAACGAGTCTTACTTACATACATACATACATACGTACACATATAGGTAATAAAGATCAGGTTTAGGTACTATGGAAATTTTATTTTTACATTTTTTATACTATATAAACATAGGTACATACATACGTCGTGTTGTTTGAGATAAATGCTATTATTATTTATGCTTGACAAAATACTTTTAATTTTATACTTAAACATTCCCTATTTCATTAATAATACATTAATTATAACACCCAGCGGCAAAGAACGTAAAAAGAAATAATTGGGGCTCCCTTAATACCCTTAGAAAAATAAATAAAACATCCAATAATTTGTAATCCAAATGCCATAAAAAATGATAATTTTAAAATGTGCACATATCAAGAACATCTACAAGAAATTACAAGACTCATTATATCTATAACAATTTTTCAAACTGTGAACCCATTCGCTATTTTTTTTTTTTTTAATATGTGCCAAGTGTTAAAAATTCAAAATTCGTAACTTCCGTATAAACTAGTAACGGATGGTACATTACAATATACAAGCGCGCAACTCTCTATAGCTACTATCTATCACAGTGTATCTTAAGGTACATATATGTAATCCATCTTGTGTTAGAGAGATATAAACCCGTTTCCGATTAGTATAATGCCGTACTTTAGAATCATCAGGTGCACGGAAGTGTACTACTACTACTATATAGTACTATTGTATATAGTACTTCCATTACTATTTTATAAACAGTCGATAGTCGAAACGGTTTGGACACATGAACTAGGACAAACAATGTCGCATCGTTAACATACACTATATATACTTGAATGTTATGTTTATTATTATCTTTTATCTTTTTGTATTAAATGCAATTGAAAACACGATAGTTAATTATCAGTAAGTTCAATCTTACATTCCTACATATCTGTATATATATATATATATATATATATATATATATATATATATATATATACATATATAGAGATTCTATTGTATACATACGAGATACATATGAATCCCTTTGTTATCTAATAGCGCTTATTAACGACACAGTTACACGAAAATCTACCCTATCTCTCCATTTAACAATGTTGCCATTCAAAAACAAAACAGCACAATACATATTCAAAACCCTAGGATAAATCCTAGACTTAAAAAAATAATCGTTACGGCTGTAATATTTGGTCAAATGTGTGGATACTTGTTAGAATAAAGTAAATCGTTTTAAAGTGAACGTCCTTGCTAAAGGTCATTGCTATTTGCTCAAAATTCAGTGTTTGAAGTTGGTGGGATATGCCGTGACAATACCATATCATTATAATACCACAACAGTACAATTTCATAATAATTTGTACTCTGTCACTAGTACAATACATATATGACAATGCAATAATAATAAATACAATATCATTTATTACAAATGTATTCTCAAACCGTATATTTAATATTATACCGAACATAGTTTTTAACACATTCGTATATATGTACACTACACATATTGCTTATATATAATAAAACATAGTTACTTTTATACATACATCTTCCAATATATATATATATATTATTCTACTCACAAATCCATCCGAACACAACAATACAAAGTTAATTAATATTCACTTTGTTCAACATGTTTCGTATATCTAGAAGGTATAAGCTACGTGAAACGTGACTGTTTGTATGTGTTGAAAATTAATTTATATATATACAAAAAAAAAAGGATTTACTTTATAAACACCGCATCATTGTAAATAAATATATTTTAATTTCAAATTATTCAAGTTTATAATACTTAGTTGGCGGTTCGAGTCCCGCTCCGATGACACGGTATGGATATTTGTAAATGTTTCTCAAACTTCATACCATTCACCCTTCGGGCACACAGTTGCATATGAGCATTGCAGTCGGTACCAAAAAATAATTATTACTTTGTAAAAGATAGTAAAAAATCCTAATTGTTTTAGAGATATAATAAGGTTTATATATATATACTGTAGAGATTAAATTATGGTCTAAAGAAAGATTAACAAATGAAATATAATGCACGTAATAATCGATAATCAATTGTTTATGGAAAAGTAACGTTTGTTTTTAATAGAGAAAGTCCTATAAGTTAACAGTAATTATAATAATATTAATTTAGGTAATATGTGTGTATAGGTACTTTCTATTTATTTTATAGTATATAATAATATTAGCAATTATGTATGTATGTACAAATATATATAAAGGTAGTTATAAAAATAATTGTACAAGTATAATAAATAAAATATGATAAGGTGGTGCTAAGTGTTTCCTTATTTATTAAAACATGCGCTGCCCGTCTTAAAACGTTGGTAATTGCAAAACGTACGTGACAATATTAGCAACATACATACAATAATGATGGAATTGGCTACAGAAAATAATCAAATATAATCATACAAAATTATAAGTTTACGTACGCGTTGCGTGCAATATTTTAATGGGTAGCACTTTTAATTTTTAACAAATTGCTTGTTCGTTTTCCAAAACGATGTGTTTTAATAACAATGAAGTATGGACATACATAAATACAATTACCAATCTCTACTACCATCGTAAAACTACTGGTTCAAATTATATATATATATAAATATCTAATCTTAATTACTAATTAGTTTAATTGCTGTATGTATTCAATAGATATAAAATATTGGGAGACTTTTCGGAGCCATAGAAACATATGAATTACGACACACACATGCATAGACGTATATAACCTTCGCTGATATCGCCTGAGGAAAGCAACAGCAACAACGAGTCGCTGTTTCGAAATAAAACGCATACGCACGGCACCTGTATACCCAAGCTTATTCTTTCTTATACACTAGATGTATAGTTGCATTGCATACCTTTCTCTTTACATCGTACACTACACACATCTCTAATACATACATACATACAGACAAACAGACAGTGTTTGATGCGCGATATTGATTGGGAAATCAGTCCATCACTACACCAACTATTATATACATATATACATGACCCGATAAAATCTATTCACTTTTTATTAGACGACTCACAAATCCATCAATGAAATATTCATTAGTTTTTACTACTATACTCAAAGTTATATTATTTAATAATCATTATACAGTTGCATAATTTTTTTTAACCGTATAAGAGCTAAAGCATTTAATGAGCATTCTGGTACGACCAAATGTGTAACCTCCTATGAAGGTACCGGCGTGATTTAAACCAAATTGGTTACATATATTCTTTTAAATTTGTACCTAAGTATTTAATATTAAAAGTGCAACAAAAACTTACAGTGTAGATACCTTAGAAAGGCCCTTCTTTTACCTGAGCCCTGTTCTATCAAGATGTTCCATCTGCCACTGTTATAACCTCCGAATGCACTTCTGATGTGTAGAAAACAATTTCGATGACATTTTCCAAGTATGAATAGGTCCAATAAATCATGCATGTGTACATCATACAACTGTACATATAATATATCATACACCCGTTGAATTAAGATTGTTACAAACGAATGTGTGTGTATATGTAATTATATGGATGTAGGTAAGAAAAATATTTAATTAAAGTTGAGTGATGGAGGTTGTACCATACCCAAAACACAATCAATTTGTCTTGGCCACAGTACACTTGACTATTCATTAAAATATGTTAAGTTAAATAATAAATGAACACACACACACACAGGCGTACAGAACACAGATGCAGGTATAGACTTGATTTCAATTTCGAAATGTAAATAATCCTTTTCTATCTGACACACACACATGATGGGTTAGTGTGTTCTGTATATGCGCGCGATACATCCAATGAATAATAGAATAGAATAGGAAATTCTGTGTTGTTGTAATGATAATAATATAATGAACTCTTGACTCGAGATGTTTTTCATACACTATACATATATAGAAGTGTATCTTACATCTCTAATGCATGTCTAAATAGAACAGTAATTGTTAGATATTTTTCATTTTGTGTATCAGGAGTATCGTACATGCGTGAGCTATTCGAATTCCTCAGAAACAATCATTTGTTTTACTTATAAGTGGAGCAGTCATAACTCATGCTTGCCTTATCATTTGTTTTGGGTGCTCCTCCATATATGTCCTTTGTTTCATTATAATTACATTTGATCTTCATTAAAATAACAGCCTCAATACCAGTTTTTTTAAATCTCTAATTTCAGAGATTTAAAAATAAGTATTGTATTTTTCTATTAATGCGCTAATTGAGTGCAAGTGTTTTTTAAATAAGCACGTATATATATTATAATAGATGTATAATTCCTTTCGATACATTAATTGTCTAATAACGTTATTCCTATGTACGTATGTGTGTGTATATGAGCGCTCTAATGGAGGAAAACATTAACAATTATAGACAAGTACCGTAACTATGCAGTGATGCCACGCCAGATATCGTATCTCTCTGTATGTGTGGAACATATATATATGCATTATAGATTTATACTATATAGATAATTATATTGCGGTATTTGTAAGAGCGTATGTCAACATATATTTATTTGTTTTTATTTTATCCATGTGCGTATATAGTTTTAATTTTATTTATACTAGAGTTCTTTAAGCAATTACGCAGCGAAGACGAAAGAAAATTGGATCACATTTATTCATAGATTGAACTAATGGGCGACAAATGTTATTTTTATTCTAGAAAGTAATTATTACTAGGTTTCAATTAAACAAGCCCCTAAATTGGGGTATCCGATTCCATTTCACCTAATAGGGTCTTCCGTGTTCGTGTCATATGTTTTTATTAGATGCCCATGTAAAACCAAATAAATAAATAAACACATTGAAATTGTATTCAAATAGTAATATGAATTTTTACAGTGTAGATATATACCTACTGTGTTGCAACATTGAATTCTCCATTGATGAATAAAATGCTATCACAAATTTGTATGTATTTGTTGTGCTTTGTATTGAAAGAGGGCCTAATAAAAAAAAAAGTATACACGGTCCATCTAAATAAGAAAAAAGAAAAAAATAATTCACCCCTTACCGTGATTTGACCTTAGGGGTCAGCCAGTTAGTTTTTCTTTTATTGGGATACCATAGATCTTAAACTCTGATATACATAGCTTTTTCAATTTTATTTTCAAAAAAAAAATACAGCCTAATAGAATACAGAATAACAAAATTTGAATTAAAATTTCCATAAGTGAAATATACATAAAAAGAAATATGTACAATCTTGTCATTCATGTTGTATATGATTTGAAACTATGTGTTTTCCAAGTTGTACGGAGTGATAATATTGTTGAAATAATGCCCGGTAGTTGACGCGGCACATGCGGCCATAGTAGACGACTGGCTAGGGACTCACGCACGGCTGGTGTGAGCGTCAGCGTCAGTCTTGGCTCAACCTTGTTGCGGTGTAGTTCGCTTCTATGCACACAGTCACTCACACACACACACACACACGGGGACATTTTGATATAATCAACAGGTGCGACGGAATTGTGTACCTGTTCCAGTTCGGCATTTGTTTGTTATTCCGCGAATGAAAAGTGATTGGTGTTGCTCAAAATATAGCCGTGACAATTAATCTGTATTAAAAGTGATTCATGTATCATGTGTGTTCTTATACGCAAAGTGTTTTTTGTGCTCTAACATTTTGTGCTTAAACAATTATGTTGTCTGTTGGATTAGATTGAGGCTTGTTTAAAAGGTAAACATTATTTGTTTTATTCGTTTTGGGAACCGTAAACAAAATTTACTTTTACCTAAAAATTTGTTGAATAGGGGCATGATTGAATATTTTAAATAAGGCATTTTCGTTAAGGAAATGCCTTTTTTATTAGGTAAGCCCGATCCTTTGGGGTTTTATCTTTGTAATGTGATTTTTGTAACAATATTATGTTTTTATGCTCTTATTGCTGCAATTATTAAATCTAGTGGTTTTGCAATGAGTTATATAATAAGGGATGTATGCTGAGTGCCAATATAATTTCGGATGATATGGTCCTTCTTTGTGTGTACGGATGGGTGATGTTCGATCCCCTTATTTTGTCTGGAGAGGCTCGATCCTCGGATGACGAAGAAGAAAGAATGCCGATTTTTTCCATTTTATTTTGATTCTTTTTGATTTGGTTTTTTCTTGTTTGGGGCCGCATCACGCCGGCTCGGCTACTATAGACTATCTCGCTCTCTTGACTACTACTCCTCATCATATACCTGCCTTATACCTTTCTGTGTGTGTGTGTGTATGTATGTATGTGTGTTATAAGTTGTGGTGGTGCTCTGTAAAATTACATCAACACATTGGTATGTGGATAAATGTAAGTTTATATGTATAAATGAAACATATTTGGGAATTACCGAGGGGTAAACCACGATTACAAGTCTGTAGAACTTTTTATAAAATAGTTTCTATTATCACATATCGTTTTTAAAGAAGTTACAGAGATGATTGTAACAGTTCTATTTCTTATATAAATACAATAAGAGCTATTTGAATGATCAAATTTTCGATGTGACCTTAGAAACATAAATGTTGGCCTTGCAAAGAATTTGAAATTGTGCCTACAGAATACCGAAATGAACCGTATTTCAAGATTCTTGCCGCGCGGCTTAAATATAAATTCCTTTATACATATATATATACATATAAAATAAAATCAAAACACATACACACATATATATATATATATATATATATATATGTATATAATACTGCGTAACCTTGATGGTTCACTAAATAACCTACTTAACCGAATACCGCTATCATCGCTGTAGGGCATTTAACACACACACACACACACACTACTCGTAGCTATCGAGAGAGAAATATTTGAGCCAACAACTATGTATGTACAAGGTAATACATAATAATAATATATAAAGTAACACCGCACAAGTGCATCTAGCAAATAAATACAAATAAAACAGCAACGATATGCAATTCTATGTATATAGAACATAAACAGAACAGAGACAAAACAAAAGTGGTGATGGCGCCGCCATATTATATACATATGATGTTGTTGTATATATATATATATATATATATATATAATAGTATACTAAGGCTTGACTGCCGCTTTCGTATTATTGAAACAAGAGCACATAGCGCCACTTTAGTAAAACAATAATTACTTCTATAACACTCACAAACAAACCAAAATTGCATTTTTTGCTCGTCCTACTAAACTACTGTAGTGTTTGGTCTTAATCCAAAAAAAGGACCCGACCGATTTTAATGCAATTTGGTATATATATAACTTAAATGGTCAAGAAGTTCCCGTCGTATTTTAAATCCAATCGTTTGTACAGGTCCAGAGTAATAGGGCCCCAAAATTTGGAGCCCCCCTTAATACTGCCCTTAGGGTAAATTAAAAAATACTGAAAAATTCTACAAGCAATTCTAAGATATTTTATATTTAACAATTTTTCTAAAATTGTGAGCCTGAAAGCTACAAATAAATATATAACCGAAGCAGCTAAAGCATTCGGTCGTGTGTCTGTAGCATTCTCGTATCAAAAAATGTCCTTAACAAAAAGTGTTTGTCTCGTCGCCCTGAATCCAAAAATATATATAACTTATATACTTGGATGTTAGTCGTCGCTCGCTCGTAAGACCAAATTTGTGCCCTTTACCCCTCTGAAGGTACCGAACCGATTCACACCAAATTTACTACACATGTTACTTAGCATCCCATTTGAACCCGCTCGCAGTTTAAATGCAATCGTTTGTATATTTCCTGAGTTATAGTGCCTCGAAATTTGGAACCCCCCTTAATACTGCCCTTATAAATATAATTAAAACACTCAAAAATTCTACAACAAATTCTAAGATATTTTAGGTCTATAAGATTTTTCATATTGTTAACCCAATGGCCGTAAAAAAATATGCAAGAACAAGTAAAACTATTTACCGAAATATTAAATGTAAAGAAAATGACAGGCTTAAGAGAAGCTTAGTGGAATTGATCATTATAAAGTACCAGAGGCTTTGCTTGATTAGTTAACTAATTAGGTATTTATATGACTTAACTGGACATATACCCGTCTCTTTTTAACTTACGTACGTATCGTATATATACGTTAATAGGTACAGTATTGTACATAGGTTATGCAGTAAAACGTTAATTTACCATAACGAAAATAGATTTTTGTTTTCAGGCAAATAAAATATTTACGGCTTCATCTTTAAACTTTATACTTCTACAATATTAAAACTAGCATATACACATTATTAGCTACACTGTGAAATACCTCCTTCACAAACATTTAAATACTATTAATTGTAATAATCATCGTACAACTAAAATAGTTTATATTAGTTGTAAGGAAACTGTAGGAATATTATAGCGGCAACAGCTATAGTGCTATGGAGTTGGTAGTATATAGATAGCGCTTTGGTTGGAATGTGGGCCCGCGTGTGTCCCAGGTCGCTACAGCTAACCAACGTAACACTGACCACTTCAACTACGTTTAAAACATGCGCGCGTTCACACTGACTGCCTGTATTCATATAATAAGTTGCTTTATCTTTATTATGTATTCGGGTAGCCGAGCTGGACTGACTGAGGTAGCTATTACAGCTAAACAATGGTGCTACTACCCCGAAATATTATTCAAAAAAAATAAAAATAAATTATAACGTCCACTGGTAAAAATAGGTACACTTTTGTAATTATCTGTTATTTGTACCGCTGCAAGACGATTAATAATTTATTTAATGAAACTGAAAATTGTTTATTAGTTACATAAAATTTGATTTCAACGGCAAAACTTTATTTGCTTGTTTATTTAATTGCACAATTAAAACGTGTTAAATATTTAAAGCGTCAGCTGTGTCGACCCTCTGAAAACCGCACAACAAATTTAAAATTATAATTTTCGAATTCCATTATACGAAAATATATTTAAGGATTCATTTTGCTTAAGGGCTTAAGGGAATAACTTAAATTTAATCGCTTGTCAGTCCTTTATGGCGTTAGTGGAATTTAAAAATATATTATCGATACATTTATGTGGTTTTCCAACGACATTCTCTGTCCATATGTTTTTAAATCCAAGCATCAGTGTTTGATCATTGAATAATCTAGAATTTCAAAGGCTCGAGCGACCACGTAACGTAATATGTTAGTGCCTCTACAGGTAATTAAAGAGTAGGTATATATTATATCGTGGTAAAACGGCGATTAGGCGATATCAAGTTATGTGCTTAATGCACATCGAATGAATACACTACCATTAGGATTAATTTCCTTTTTAGCTCGCCGTACCGAAGAGGCTAAAGCAATCGGTCGTGTGTCTGTAGCATTCTCGGATCAAAAAATATCCTTAATAAAAAGTGTTTGTTTCGTCGCCCTGAATCTAAAAAAATATATATAACTGGATGTTGGTCATTGCTCGTAAGACCAAATTTGTAACCCTACTCCTCTGAAGGTACCGGACCGATTCACACCAAATTTGATACACATATTATTTGGAATCCCATTTGGATCCACTCGCAGTTAAAATCCAATCACTCGTGTACTTCCCGAGTTATAGGGCCTTAAAATTTGGAGCCCCCCTTAATACTGCTCTTACGAAAATAATTAAAACATCCAAAAATTATACTAATAATTCTAAGATATTTTATGTCTACAAGATTTTTGCATATTGTTAACCCAAAGGCCGCAAAAAAATATTAAACATAATTTTGATTTTATTAAATTTTATTATTATTATTTTTTGAATTATTATTTATTTATTTAAGCTCCAAACATTTACATGGTATAAGGAAACTTTTTGTAAAACAATAATAAAATATTATACAAATATTAACAACAAAATAAACAGAAAATAAAATATAAATAGAACAACAATACATTTTTAAATTCTGGTGCAATTGCGAATGAATTGTAATTTCTAGAAATAGATTTGAAACCAATTTAAAATTATAATAGATTTTATATTAATTTAATATTAGTATCATAAATCATATATATATGTTTTTATAAAACCTATTAGAGGTTTGTATTGTAGTTTCCCTATAATATATTAATTAAAAAGTCCCTACCGAATTATTAACTAATAATATATTTAAGAACGCAAAAGCTATTAGTAGACGAATCTCTATTAACTAACAATTAATTCAACCGAAAATAAAATTGCATTTCTTCGATGCAATTAAAAAATAATTAATAAATATTCTTTTGATTTCGATTGGAATACCCGACCACAAATAAACCGAAGGATTCAAATATGCCCATCCTAAGACGTGTAGACTAGATATTTACGAATTTAAATTATAGAATAGGTAATTCTCTGTGTGAAATTTTTCGGTTGTTGCCTTTTTTGGCTGACAAAGGAAGTTTGGTTTCCTGAACGGAAGTGCCAGGTTTAGTGCATGGTTCCACCACCGCAGCGTCATGCTAATTTGTTTTTTCCTTTACACAAACAATTGTTTCTATAATAGACGGGATATTATATACACTGTTAACAAAAAATTACATACATTTTAATTTATAACTATAATAATAGAAAAATTACTATTGAGTCAGCAAATTAATAAATACAGAATCATTCTATTGTTTAGGTAAAAATAAAAATATTAGCCTTGGATATGCTTTTATTTCGAGGGAAGAATTTTATATTTAGGACTAATGCTGGGGGGAAAAAGGGTATTATATAATATGTATATATATGTATCTGAACATTCACTTCTTGCTAATGTTCTTGGTAAGATGTGGAATCTACAAAATGTAACGGGGTTCCTTGTGTGCGCTGCTCTGTTCGTGTGTGTGTGTGTGTGTGTGTTGGCCATCCAAGGCAAGGTGAAGAACACTTTTATTTTTACCGAAGGCAAACGGTCGTTACGCTTCAGATCATATGCAAACAGCGAGAGAATGTGTGTGCGACAGAGACGGCACATGAACTATGTATGTACATATACAATTGTTATGTATGTATATATAGAAATGTAGAGTGTAAATTCAATTTGCCAGAATGTCCATAATATGTAATAATAATATTACTATATAATGATATATACATATGTATGTAGCTACGTCGTTTATATTTTGCTTTACTGTACCAAACAAATTATTCATTGAATCACGCATTCGTAGAATATTGATTGTTATATTAGAAAATATTAAGTGCATATTTTAAAATGCAAAATTACAATGTTTAATAATATTTTACGGCCTTTAGGTTAACAATATAAAAAAATCTTAGAGTTATTAGTAGAATTTTTGGGTTTTTCAATTTTTTTTATAAGAGCAGTATTAAGGGATGGTCCACATTTTGAGGCCCTATAACTCGGGAAGTATACGGGCGATTGAAATTAAACTGCGAGTGGACTTAAATGGGATGCCAAATAATATGTGTAGCAAATTTGGTGTGAATCGGTCCGATACCTTCAGAGGAGTAGAGGGCACAAATTTGGTCTTACGAGCGACGACTAACACCCAGTTATATATATATTTTTGGAATCAGGGCGACGAGACAAACACTTTTTTTTTGTTAAGGACATTTTTTGATCCACACACGACGAGCTAACATGTCACAAATATATTTGTTCACACGTGTATTGTATCTGGTAACAAGAATAATTATAATTACAAATGCATATCATAATTTCTATACAATAATAAATAGAAAAAATCATATTATAATCACACTATACTATAGATGCAGTAGTTTTAATGATCTTAATAACGCTAATTATGTTTTACAAATGATTTGTTAATTATATACTATCCTATTATTATTATAAAACATATATATATATGCTCTTCTACAGTACCAATAAGAAAAGTGTATTATAACATATATAGATATGTACATAAATACATTACTGATTCATGATATGTTGTTTAGAAACAATTTCCAGGTGATTAGCAATATCACAAGCATCGTAAACATGTATATATATCTATATATATATATACTGTTATTTAATAAAAATACATTACGACGTATGTATGTCCCGAAAAATCGTACAAAAAACGCAGCTTCCGTGAGAACCTATAGAATTATTGTTGATGATGCCACATAATTAATTAAGAAACACATTCATCTAATACGAATGCTCCAATTTTATATTGAACTCCTTAATGTGTCTACACATCTAGAACAACGGCTATTTTTTTTGCTAATTTTTCGCAAAATAAATAGTATTAAATGTAACAAAATTATTTATTATAGTTAAATAAATTATAGCAAAGTACAAGATTTCCCACGGCTGTTCCTTTAACAATAAGGACAGGAAATTGTCATGTTACCATAGTAACTGGTTGTCGTTTTGTTCCAATTATACTTGTGGAAGGAGTCCTCTTTTCACACGTGTATTTGGACACGTGTCCACCACACTGAGCAGCGGCTCTTTACAAACTGTTTGTTCACATCTAACCAACGCACAACACACCTGATTATCACAAACACAAATAACCCCGACCCAGAGTGAATCTTACACTGTACAAAATACAAAAACAGCTGGAGATTTTTGTGTGTCTGTAGCATTCTCGGATCAAAAAATATCCTTAACAAAAAGTGTTTGTCTCGTCGCCCTGAATCCAAAAATATATATAACTCATATACTTAGATGTTGTTGTCGCTCGTTTGTAAGATCAAATTTGTGCCTTCTACTCCTCTGAAGGTACCGGGCCGATTCACACCAAATTTGCTATACATATTATTTGACACCCTATTAGAATCCACTCGCAGTTTAAATCCAATCGGCCGTATACTTCCCGAGTTATAAGCCCCCAAAATTTGAACCCCCTCTTAATACTGCTCTTAGAAAAATAATTAAAACACCCAAAAATTCTACTACAAATTCTAAGATATTTTATATCTACAAGATTTTTTAATATTGTGTAACCCAAAAGCCATAAAATTTTTTTAATTTTATTTTCCTTTTTGTTCCACAGAAATGTATATTGAGAATTGAGGGACCATGTTCGACCAACTCCTAACACGTATCACCTCACCGAATGCGAAACGACGCCATACTTACCATTGTTCATCAACAAATATACACAATAATGGGTCACCGGAAGTGCACTCTGACCCAGAGGACGTCGAGAAATCGACGCCACGAAGGCCTCGTCTACTGGAGCGACGGAAACGTGGACGTCGAGGCCAGGAGTCGACGCTAAGGCAGGCACGCAGTCTTGGGCGGCTCGATGGTATCAAAGAGGTAAGATTTTGGGTATTTTGAGATTATTTCATGAACAAGTGAACATTATGTTGATATTATTTGGCAATTGTAGTGTAACATTTATGTGTACATGCGAAATGTGTGTAAGAACACTATGAGAATTGTTTCACACGATTGTTTTTATCTTTATTTTGTTTCGACACAAATAATTGTTTGTTGGCCCATTTCTGTAACAAGTAAAATTGTATTTGGGCACTAAATTAAATGCAGAATTCGTAGTTAACTTAGGGTTAGGATCTTGTAAAACAAACAGTCAGTAGTTTTGAAACAATAATTTAATATTTTTTATTGTTTTTGCTGATTTAAATTAAGTTAGGGTCCGGTAAAATATAAATTTAGGTGTTTCTAGAGATAATTTTTTTGAGTTTAGCTTTTCTTTATCATTTCTACTGTTCTTTTGTGAATTCTCTATTTAGGGTAATTCCCTCATTCTCTATTTACAACTTTCGCCTCTTTTGTTTTTCTCATTCACTTATTTTGGTCATTCTATGTTCAAGGCATTAGTTTTGCTCCAGTCTCTTTTTGTTTTATGGGTTATGAATATACCTTTTTTTTTTTTTGTTCTCTTCTCTTTTGAGTATTCTCCGTTTTGGATACTTTGTTTTGCGAGTTTTTCTTTTAGGATTTGTTCTTTTGCACTCACTTTGTGTATAACATTTATTAGATTTTATATGAATAAATAGTCTTTGATGAACAGAAAATAAATATTTAGCTAAAAATACATATTATCCCAGATCAGATTAAAGCAAGAGTAGCTCTTCTGTTTGAGAGAAATACGTTTTTTTCGCGCTAAGTGAAAATAGTAGAATGTTTCCTGGTGATGGCGCATCATGAATGGGATGGTTGGTTGACTTTGATCGAAAATCAAACAAATAAATATTTAATGAAGATCGCGGCACGGGCGTACGTATACCCAGGATGGTATTCATGCGTGACAGACACACACACACACACACACACATTTATAAGTAGGTATACGTGTACAACAGGCACAAGTTGGAATATAGCTGGTGTTATTATAACAAAGTGATGTTATGGTGTTGGTGAGTGATGTTTTGCACTGCTCACGTATGCGGAAACTAAAGCATCGTATACACTAGTACACAGTAGTTCAATGTTGATCTAAAGGGACTAAACACTTGTATACATATATATATATATATATATATATATATATATATATATATATATATATATATATATATATATATATATATATATATTGTATGTATATATATTGTATGTATATATATTGTATATAAAAAACACAAGGTACATATGTATGTGTTAGTGATGAATTAGTGCTACACCATATACAGACTTAAATCATTACTTGTGTTACTGCGTTACAAATATACCATTTCTAATTATAGCTAAATTAATACTACAACACAACCATTAGAACTATGTTGCATACATATATTAATTGCTTTCCTCGCATCCTTCATCCCTCCCGTGCGTTGGCATTACAATTAAGGCCTGACCAAGGCATTCTGACTACGATTTGAAAATAAATGACTGCTTATCATTTGTCAATATATAAACAAGCTTAGCCCCAACGCGTCCCTATGCGTCCTGCTCGCCTGATAAATAATGCGATGCGAGCAGCGATTTTTAATCATTATGGCATTTTGGTTAAGAATTTGAAAATATGTCATAGATATAAAAAGACTTACAATTTTTTGTAGATTATTTTGAATTAATAATAATAAATGCTACAGACACACGATCGAATGCTTTAGCTAGAATTGATTATTAATATTTAAAAGATATTTTACTGACGCAGTGAAATACAAAACTTTGTTGACTAGGCATTTATTAATGTGAAATATTTCCATGTGCGTGCCAGGGGGGTGGGGCATAAGGGCACGGCCCGGACAGGTAAACGACCCAGGTCAAAAACTGTTATTGTTTCTAAGTGGCCACGCGCATATTTATATATATAGTAACGTTACTTATCTATACAGCAGGTAACAATATTTAAAGTTTATTGTTGGACTCTTTGAGTCTACCGAAACAACAACAATAATAATAATAATACCTGCCTTTTGACTGTTAACTGTGTGCTAATTAAAATTTAGTCGGGCTATTAAAGTTTCGTCTAGGCTCTAGGAGACTAACGAGAGCCCCCCTACCTATTAAACACACGCCCAACTAATTATAGTCTTGTTGGTACAGACAGCAGGTTGTATCTCCAAAAATTGTGAAACAACTGTAATTAACGCATTTCCGAAAACATGTTTTTGGAAATATAAATTTGCTGTTGTACAGCTGGAGGCAGTGGTGCACCAATGCTATATATGCAATTATATTTATTAATAGTCCTTGAATGTGTCTTTTGTTTAACAATAATAATGGTTATTGTTCGACAAGTGAGAATTACATTATTATTATTATTATTATTTGGTGACATATTTATTTCCATTCTCGGAGTAAAAGTAGAAATTATAACAAATAATGCAATTATAAAACATAATGAAAGTCCCATTCATGAATGAATATAAATAACGTTCTCTTTTTAAAGACAATAAATTACTTACGCCAATGTGCAAATTATTATTATTATTATTATAGATAATAATAACTGCGCCGGATGTCAATTTGGTGCGGTTTAGTGAAGAAAACAAGTGCGAAAACAAGGCCAAAGGAAACACACGTATATTAATACATAAATAATTATTGAACATATCTAATAATATTGTAATTAACATCTCTGTTGCTGCACTACACAATTAAAATTAGTGTTAATTGTTTTGTTTTTCCAACCATTTGCATAATTGTGGTGAGAACATTACGTTTTTCCGCGCAACAAATGAAAATCGTATGTTACATCATTGTTTAAATAGTGGAACATATTTATTCAATTTTGAAACTATATAAATATATAAGTATATTTAATTAATATATATTTTACTCTATCAATGTTCCTCTTATAGATGTATAAATTTGTATATAACTTGCAAGGGATTGAAATTTGCATGTATCGTTCCAGGAACATTTTTTTTCATTAGTGCAAAAAATGATGAACGTTAAACAAAAAATGTTTTTAAAGTGACAGGTTAGCTAGGAGGAATTATGTGTAGCGTAAACGCGTGACAGATAAAAACAAACTGTTTTAATTAAAGCAATACACACACACACACATGTATATATGTACAGCGCATGGTGAAGAAACTAGGAAGCACTATTATGGCACTAGTAGGAATAAGAATCTAGCTAGAGTGTATGTGTTTGATAGTGCATTCGCACCTAATCACGAATGTGCACATGTAAAATACACACACACACACATATACAAGAAAAGAAGCAAAAGCAGGAGAACCGGAATAATTAAGCAATCTCCGTGTGGTTGAAGAACGCGGCACAATAAAACCATCATGATATCACTGGTGCATAGTGCAGTGCAGTGCAACACTGACTCTACACTGGAAATGAAATGAAATGAATGACCTGTATGTCCAGTACATACCTATACTATAAAACACCGATGCATTTAAATACATACTCCTACACACTCTATACATACACCTATATAAGTTGGTATTACATACTGTATTTACAACACTGTTCTATGTACAATAAAACAGAAACTGCTGAATTAAATCTTACTGTAATTCTGTATTATCAAAAGGAATTAAGACAATTCCTTTATAATTCAATAAGAATTGAAGCCTACAATCCTGGTATTACAAAGATTGCCACTGTAAGGGTGCATTTATAACAGAATTTCTCTACGGCGCGTCACGGCAACTTACATATTTATCTTTATCTAGCGCACACGAATGACAACCATCCTGCTTGCACACTAAACTTGGTGGGAGTAGGACAGGTTATGCATTTTGGTGCGTTAGATAGAGACACGGCAACTTGACGTGAAACTGGACGTCTTACAGAGTATTTCATGTCACAAGTGCTTTAGAGGTCAACATAAAATAAGAATAAGATAATATGTATAACTGTAGGCATATTCCTCAGTATAACAGATATCATCTTAAAGTATTGTGCACTTGTGTATAATATATGTTATAATATTTGTTTGTTTTAATAATTACGCAAGACAAATATGCAAACCTTCGCTATATAACATATGATTTAGTACAGTTTCATAATTAGCACTCTCTATAATAGTAATAGTAAGAAATTGTCGGAAAACTAAACAAACATAAATGAATTAACCGTTATGCTAAAATATTTCAATGAATTTGCTTTCCTACAACCATCACAACATCTGTGTCTATATTATGTTTTGCACACTTGTATATGCATACCTGTTTACAGTATTGTAAATGTAGCGAAGCAGCTAAAGCATTCACTCGTGTGTCTGTAGCATTTTTGGATCAACAAAAAGTGTTTGTCTCGTCGCCCTGAATACAAAAATAAATATAACTCATATACTTGGATGTTAGTCGCTCGCTTGTAAGACCAAATTAATACCTTTTACTCCTCTGAAGGTACCGGACCGATTCACACCAAATTTGCTACACATATTATTTGGTAACCCATTTTAATCCATTCGTAGTTTAAAACCAATCGTCCGTATACTTCCCGAGTTATAAGGCCCCAAAAATGTAAAGACATTTTTTCAAATTGTTAACCAAAAGGCCATAATAATTAAAAATCGCTGCTTGCATCACATATTACTTATCAGGAGAGCAGGACGCATAGTTGCGTTGTACCTAAGGTTGTTATATACTTAATTCAAACATTTTCTAAGATATTGTATTTTTTATTATCTATATACCGTTAACTAAAATAAGCTATAACTGCAAAAACCAATAAACTACTCTTTGTATATATACAGATTTATAGTATTTCCCAATAGACGAGTTAACGTATCAAATTTCGTCGAATTCAGTGTTAGTTTTACTGAGCAATTAATTTTTACTACACAAATATTCGAGATGTTACGATTATTATTTTTATAAATGCCGTTATCTAAGTACCTATAGAATCAGTTGTAACATCGCGTCTACTAAAATTATTATTATTATGGTGTGTCTGAAAGGATTTCAAAGTTAATTCCTATATAAGCTTTATAGATCGTTTAAATACCAAGAAAGAAATACGGTGGCTTCCAAGAATATTTTAGAGTGATGTAAATCATCTAAAATTAGATTAGATACATACATACATATATATACAAGCTAACTGTTTACCTATCATTTCTCATAGTGACACTCATTCCCAAAAAGAATTTATACAGTGAGTTAAATTCTTTTGGTTTGGTCATAAATAAAAACTATTTTTGATTTTTTATTGAAAAGAATATTCAAACCAGAACTGCATCTCCAATAGCACTGGAACGGCTGCACTTATGGCAAAAATAGTTAAATTCATAATGAAAGATATTACTATTTCGCACCACTTTTGTTTGAAAAATTTCTTCAATAAATGTACCAGTTACGAGAAAATTGCTACTAAAAATCATAAGTATCTTGCTTACGTTATTTATGTTTTAAAATAAATTCTAGTGCAGGCCACTCCCCATTTTTCCAGTGTTCTTATTAATAAAAAATAGATCTTTAAAGGTGCAGTAGATATATAAAAAAATATGATGTACATTTATGTATATGTATATGCATAGATAAGTAACAATTTATTGTAAGAAACAATGCGACATTTATTATTTGGAAAGTTTGTTGGGCGTTTAACCCGCATTACACACGGACAAATCGGGGTCAATTTTGGGTGTGCAGTGCACCCATATGGTACACGTGCGACATCTACATTATGGGTGGGTGTGGTGTATGTACATCTTACATCAAGTTCACTAGCGCGTATCTCCTATCGTCATAGTTACACCTATATTATACGATACATCTTGGCAATGCGAACATATACACACTCGAACGTAAATAAAAAATAGTCAAGCATGACAATAGACTGTTTAAATGTAAAGAAGAAAGAAAGAAAGAAAGAAAGGAAGTTGACACTCCTATCGTATTCTATCCGTAGCGTATGGCCTGGGAAACAATACCAGTTAATTAATAAAAGCAGCGATGGCAAATACAAGAGGTGATGTCGCATGTTGTGTGCTATACAGAACCACACACCGTAAATGGTCTTTTATTACTATTACTAGTAGCCATCTACGCGGTCTACCAAAAGAATATATGTATTATCGAATATTTTTAACAGTTCCCACACTATTATTTTACACACAAATCACGTCAAACATATTAATATATTTATATATATATAAAAAAAATCTGCAGTGTTGTACACTAGACTTTCTTGTACGTATTAGCAAAGAATACGTGTAGATATTTTGTACTAATCCGGCTCGAAGGACCATTTATGTCCGCGCATACACAATTTAGTCATAAATAGCAGTTTTATTAACTACGGAAATTAGGAATCGTTTTATTTTTCAGAAGTAATAATAATATAAACTAAAATGAACCACGGAAACTTCTGCCGTAATAAAATATGTTTTTAATTTTGTTTTAAATTTAGACATTCGTATAATTGTGATTATCATGAAACCATTTAGTAAATATGTATCCATGGACATAACCAATTTCAAAAAAGGTCTAGAAACGACTGATTTTCCTAAGAATCTAATTCTTTTTCTTCCTTCATAAGCATTTTTTTCTTTATTTTCTCCAGTATCATTATCGTTTAAATTACAGCAACATCTGAATAAATTACTAATTTATATGATTTGGAATGAATTTGTGTTAGATAAAGACGTGTATAATAAGATAATACTGTAGGTATATTGTGACTCATCGAACTATGTTGCGCAGAATGCAAATTTCGTGTTAAACGCATTTTAATTAAATGGCGGTTATCTAACCGGAAAACGAATGGTAAGCAGCCAACACTTACAGCCTTATCTATAAGATGGACGGACATTCTTAGAACCTAGCAATACCTGTGTACACTTTTCAAACAGCTCCTCATAAAATTCGAATCTTCATTTATTTCATATTATTCATAGAGTTATTATATTTTGCACACCTGACACTAGTAAAACTATAAAATCTGTTTCGGGGTCGTCTATTTATAGGATGGTCCTGCAAGAAACTAGTCAGGGATTCTTTTACGAATCCTAATAAGATCGACCGATAAAAAGGGCTCCCACGAATACCATTGTTTTTTTTACTACTACCGTGTTGTGTTTCAAACAGGTTTATGAACACATTTAAATGGAACGTCACCACTAGTCTATCACGCCACTACAGGGGGTCTAAACACAATTGGATTTCAAGGAATATTTTATTCTAGAAAATCCCTTTCAAATTGTTTATAATCATAAAATTTCCGGAAAACCTGCACAGATAATAAATTCTAAACCATGTTTAGCTAACACCTGAGTTAACACGTAGCAATAATTAAGAGGCCGGTTTAATTTATTCCAAATCACGTTTTAAAGTAGTACCTTTTTGCAAAATGCTCTGGTCATTTCTACAATGTATTATATATCATAGTATTGGTGAAAGATGTATACATATATATGTATATTTATTTCAACACTTTTCCTGGTATATTTCCCGTTAGGATTATTTGTTCGTTATGCCTCGATGCGTATACGCTATAGGTGTATACCTGTGTTACTGTCACGTGTATACAACCTTAATTATTACCCCCACGTGTAGTAGCTATTGTACACGGACCTTTATAACTGCAGTACTATTATTATAAATATGTTTACACATCACTTGGCTTTATCGTTTTTATTATAATGCAAAATATCTTATTTATAAAACTATATGTCTATAACCGTTGAATAAACAAAGGAAATCTTATCCCCTTTTATACGTTTTCTAAACATTTTTAAATAATACACCCATATGTGGGTATCGAGTTATTTTATATGAATGAAAATTCTATTTAACAAGCTTTAGTTTCTTCTGTATATGAAAATTAATTATCTGAAATACGAAGTATAAATACCACATCGATGAATCAAAATGACCCGAATTCCGGGCCCTGCCCTCTGTGTACATTATTCGTGCACCGTAATTATTAACTATATACACTGTAATATCGCGAATAATATATACGTACACTGTTAATTCAGCGAGTTATTAAAAAATTACGAAATATGCAATACACGATTTCTGTATACAAGAACATGATTAATTCTTGTACATATTACTATAGGTATATTTCTCTTTATAGTATACACTGTAAATAAAAATGGGGGCATTTTTAAATTTGATTATATTTTTTTTTTAGTTATAATTAGTGTATATGATTTTCCTTTTAAAATAGTATTAGTGCAGAAAGGGTGTAAAGTAAAATTAATATTTATGAACCTACCTACAATGACTAAATGAGAGGTTTGTGAACTGTTGCCTACATACATACATACAAAGAAAGAAATCTTTACTCTGTGATTGGTGCATTTAAAACAAAGAACAATTGATTTGCATATTATGAATATCTCTTGTTTCAATTAATTAAAATTTATATATAATGCACACATACAATATTTATGGTTGTTTATGAAATGCAAATTCTTATGGCACACTGCTCTATATATATAATATATATATATATATACAAATAACTAAACAATAAACAATAGTATAATACACAACACAGCACTCTACATAAATGAGCAATGCTAGAAATTTAAATTGATTGCAATCTTAGGGCATTTCATGGACATAGAGTGATTGGAAAACAATTATCGCTCGATATATCATACTGTGCGTATAATATTTATATACCATTAGATATAATCATATATTATTTTACAGTTGCTAAATTTAAACATGTTTTCTACACTGTTGGAATTTTACTGGTTATTGCAACAATAAATACAAATACTTATACGTAGTTTCCATAATAAATAATTAATTTACTAAGAATCAAAGAGATTTACATTTGCTAGAATTTTAAATGAATCATGAAGTTCTATATAATTTTTTATTTCCTAATAATTGAACAATGGCTGTGCCAAATTTATTTGAACAATGCGTCATATACGGTGTATGATTGACTAAACAGAGTAGAAACGAAGCGAAATGAAAAACAAAAAAATGTCTGAACAAAAATTACATAGATGAACATACATGATATAGTTGGATGAAATAAGGTCACCTTTAATAATAAACTCTAGCAGGTATGTTATGTTTATTGTACATATGTAGCATATGATTATGTAAATTTTTCACGTAGTGATTTTATCACCATACACTTGGTATTCCTGAGTTACAAAATACCAACAGTTTCACAACTCATATATCTAGTTCACAATTTTATTCATTTGCGTCAATGCTATTTTGCATAGCACAGCAATTAGAACAATTGAACAATTTTCCATGAAATTATACTTTAAACGCCTCCTAATTTATTACTAATCATACTTAAAATCATATTTGCACTAAATTAAATCATAATTTTTAAAATTAAATTAAATATCATTGCCTTATTCAATTGTTATGCCATAATTGGATACTCTAGCAATTTTTATAGTAATTTTAAAATAATCTAGCTAAAGCAGCAGCTGGCCCATTATTTTTAGCTCGCGAGCTGGACGCATAGGTTGCACCTAAGCTTGTTTTCTTAACTTTGGATAACCAAATTAAAATTTTAATAATTAAGATTAGGACTAGAATGTTTTAATTTGCACATTAATTATAATTTAAATGTTGATTTCGGTTGATATACAGTTATATGTCCTTGTTTTCGTGTTTTTTGAGATAAAATCGTGGAAATTCACTGTGCCAGAAGCATGTATCTAACAACATAAAGATGAAAAAGATGTTGATGCGATAACCTTGAAGAAATAGTTCCTCGTACTCACATAATAGCGCATATGTTTATGTAAAAATAAACAATGTATATATGACATTTGTTTTTAAATCTTTACGAACTTTAATATTTGAACGAACTTTGCACATAAGTACATATTTTCCAATCAGTCAATATTAAACATATATTTCTAAACACACACACACACACAAAGATACAGACGTTATTTGGAGAATAGTCAGATTCGATTTAGGGATAGTTAAACGTGTATTTCCGTTAAAATCTCTAGTTTAAAAATGTTCATGATTTATTAAATGTGTATAAAAACAATGTATGATTAATAAAATATTCCAAAAAGTGTTGGTGACGAAAGAGACGTATAAATGAAAGGTGCCAAGGTCTTCCATTCCACCAATAGCTAATACCTTTCGTGCATTTACTTAGAAAAACAAATGCCGCAGTAATCTATTGTTCGTAACAGGTGCGTCACGTCACGACCATGGTGATGCCATCTTTATCAATAAACTAATTGAAAAAAAAAAAAGAACTGAAAAAAAGAACCTGAGGAATGTCTATTAAGAAACTAAGAAATCACTTTCCTCTTGTAATCATTAAAGATATTCGATAATCCATTGTTTTTAGACGTAATCATTGTCGGTATTTTTTCGTCCAAATAAAGTACAATAAATATACGCATAATTTGGAGCAAAAAGAACTAGAAATCGGATGCAAGTTCAAGTTTGCTGCTCTGAATAAATAAATTGAACATGGGCGGCATTACAATACGGATTATTGACACTTTTTTATTGGTCATGATTAAGGTCGTACAACATTTAGTTATTTTTAACAGCGTAAACTTTTTGTAAGCATATAGGATTATTATCAGGGTATATAAGAATTAATTTGCATTTTATTAGAGCGTTAATTGAACCCATAAACACTTTACTTCAAAGATTTTTTACTTAGAAGACAATTTTATGACTTGAAAATGTTACAGATGCACGATTATTTTGTACTACTAATTGGCAAAAATGCTTTAATATTTTTGTGTAAAACAAGGGAATTTGTAACCATTGCTATAGGGACATATGTAACTTTCTTATGATACTTTCTTTCTTTCTGAAACTAATCATCTAAACAACAACCAATAGAAAGTTTTCCAGTAATACATACTCACTCGTGGTAAAACATTTGCTTTCAGTGCTGACAACATAATAAACAAACATAATAATATAGTTTAAAATATAAGAATGTTATATAGGTATTGTATTATTAAGAAATTATCCTGTTTGTGATCGTTTTACTGCGACTATTATTATAATTTGACTAATTTCTATATATATTTATCGAATTTGTAATAATTTAAAAGATAAAAGTGAACGTCCTTGTGTAATTAGTAAAAAAAAATGTAGCCAAGCGTCTATTTTTGGCAAAAGTTATAAATATCCGTTATATATACCTATAAATATGAATATATTATATGTTGCTAAGCCAGCGTAAAAGAAGTTGGTGATTTGAATTTGAGGACTGCTGGTGGTTAGAATGCCATCAGCATCAGTGTGTATAGGTGGATCTCATGTCAACGTCCTTACACACCGCAAGCAAACTGGTCCGGCGGATCCACACTCACACTGCATATAATACTTACGCATTTCTAATTTTATTTCTTCTTATATTGAACTTTCATCCTATAGGTGTATTCCTCCTAAGACATTTTTATTTTTTAATCATTTTTACCTCGTAGCTAAATTATTTGGTCGGGCTTGTAATATTCTCAAAAGGTTCGCATGATTGCAACAATCAATTCAGTTCGTCAATTAATTGTCGTTATTATTAGCTCGCCGTACGAAGTACCGAAGAACCTAAGGCAATTTATTACTACTCTTATAAAAATAATTAAAACACGCAAAAATTCTACTAAATATCCTAAGATATTTTATGTTAAGATTATACAAATATTTTTTTTTTTTGCATATTATTTTTACTTTGATCAAGTTTATTTTAAGTTTATGTTTCCGTGGAAGTCCCGTCATTTGTTTTAACCGAATCCACATAATATAATGTGGAAAACGTGTTGAATAAGTGTAAAAATAAAAATTCCCTGAATTTCAGTGCAGTCACAAGCCATCCAGCCAGTCAGCCGCACGGCCGGCCGGCGTGTTCGTTATATGTATATTACTTCCACATATATGGCGCTGTTTTAGTACAGTGGATAATTGCTTTTAAATTACCTTATGAACTATTTCTCCGTTCTCCTCCATGTGTAATGTAATTTAAATGCCTCACCTCTCTTCTAAGCCGCGCGCACTCTCTAGATGATAACATGTTTTTAATTCCACACACACATCATAACAAGAATTGTTTTTTGTCATTTTTATTCGTATTTCGAAAATAAAGGGGCGTCACTTAGCTTCGTTAACATATATTAGGAAAGGATAATTTTACATCATTATGTACACGACAAAAGGGATCTAGTTGGTGTGTGTTTTTGTTCAATGCGAAAGAAGAAACACAAATTGAAGACGTTGATAATAAAAACATCTGACGACCTACATACGCTGCTCTTATACGTATTTATATATATGTGTGTGTGTGTGTGTGTTATGCAATATGTTCAATTTATTTCCGGAATCAGAGAGTTCATAAAAATACTATGTACTGTTTTATTGTTTTGTTTATAATTCGATTTGTCAATAAACATAAATACAATAACATATTTTATACTTCATAACTGCAATTGGTAACACCTTAGTGATTGTTCTACGGTTAATTATTTCGTTTCTGATATAACTGTATTTGGTATGATGCTGACCTTTTTAGTGTTCGTAATAATAATAATAATAATTAGTGGGAAAATTAGACATTGTCTTTTTGACAGCATCAACAACTGTAGGAGTTTTAATTGTTGGCAACACCTTCCACACAGGAGTAATTAGAACCACTAAAGTCATTTGACCTTTAACTTATTAAAATGTGTTTACATCGATATGTGGACACATTATTTATAGTAAAATCATTTATAACACAGGTGAGCTCCATACTTGGACGGAGTATTTATTTAAATTATATGTCCTTTGAGATATATATAAATATAATAGAAAACCTTCACATACTTATCCTTTTCTTCACACAATATGATCCAAAAGGTCTAACGCACCTATGCGTCCTATTCGCCTGATAAGTAATGCGATGCGAGCTACGGTTTTTAATTATTATGGCATTTTGGTTAGCAATTTGAAAAAATGTTATAGATATAAAAAGTCTTACAAGACAAACACTTATTATTACGGATAGGTTTTGATCCAAAAATGCTACAGACACACGACCGATTGCTTTAGCATCTTCGGTACTTCGTACGGCGAGCTAAAATTGCTATCTAACTTATCTAAAATATATTTGGAACGTATTGATACGAATGAGTGCGAATGTACGCGATGTAGTATGGTTAATGTGTGTGTAATGTAAACTGGTTGAGTGATTGGCGAGTGTCCGACTTGTTTTCTATCTGTCTGGAAAATATAGAACGGATATCGGACAAAACGTTGCTTTCCGGTAATCCACTTTTATGTGTTATTGTTATTTATCTATTATATACGCACTATGTGCAAAACTATATGCATACAAATTGAAAGGGTTTCATTTTTAATATAAATGTAACCATATTTAGATGTATAATATTTTTTAGCTGTATTCGAAATATGTCTTTGAGTAAAACCGCGCGATAATATAGTTCTACCTTTAGTGCGGTAAACTTATAATTTTCTATAGGTACCTATGTGTGTTATTCGCGATATGAATATGAGCTGGGTGTAATGTGAATTATGTCTGTGGACCACCTACTGGCGCTATGATTTACCACACACACACACACACACACACGTTGTTAAATGATTAATTATTTTCTATATGTACTAGGTGCCTATATAGGCATAGGGTTCATTGCAATTTCAATAGGAATATTGCGCGGTACTCTTTGTGAACACACACACACACAGATACACAGACACTATTGCTGTTAATGGTCGTTTGGCGAAAGTGATATATTAGTGCATTTCTTTTATATATAACAACAATTACATGATATATTATTTACATTTTTATTTTAAAATCTACTCGCTAAATGTATCGAACTTTAAGCAATTCCCAAAACGAGTTAAACTTCTGTTTACCTAACTGTAATGCCTGTTTTTTTTTTTTGAATATATAGAAACTAGAAAAATGCATAATTTTTGTGTTTTCAAAAAATAAAATAATATATTTACCAGGTATTTGTTTCATGCAATTACACATCGACTGATATATTTTTAATACAAACATAACTAAAGCAGTTTTTTTTTACTTAAATTTAACGTTATTTTTAATTATTTTTCTCTAGGTTTAGCAACAAAAGAAACCCATTAAGTTATTATTATCTCGTTCTTTGTCTAGAAACAGTAAAGATCTGTTAATTTCTGACATATTGTAATGTAAATAATTTCGTAATACGTGCAATATCTGCAATTTGTTATTATTTTTTTTTACTACCAATATTTAATGATTGTAGCTGTAAAATGGTTTATTCCAATCATATATCTATATATATATATAATATTTTACAGTTACAATAACAAAGTTTTGCTGTAAAAAAATATGCTATATTATAGATATTGTATGGTTTTGACGGCACGTTTTACGAAATAGTTTATATAAAACTCGTCAGACATTAATTTACCGTAATTAGACAGAGAACGAGATGTATACAATTGTACAGATTAATAATGCAACAAAAGAATATTCAATTTTGTTTATTTACTAGAGGTTAACCCCTAGATATAATCAATCTAAAATAATTAAGTTAACCTTATTATTTTGCGTTAGGTTTATTCGGCTGTGACCACAAAAACAAAACGACAATTGAATCATGAATCATGACAATGCATTTGCGCCGTCCTGTATTTATAATGAGGTCATTGGGACAATTGATTAAATTTAATTTTCCCTTCGGTATATTAATATTAGTTTAGTGAGTGCGTAAATAATATATATAATGCTTATAGAAAGCGTTTACAGGTGTCACTTAAGTGCACTATTAAGTGAAAATTGTGTACAATGCCAAGTTTGATACGTGCCTTGATTTTTATGGCCGCAAATAATGGAATTTGTTCAAGAAATAAACATATTACAAGATTTCTAGTTTCAAGTGCGTAATTACGTGGTGATTTTTCTATATTTATAGATATGAAAGCTCTTTCTCTATTTATTAGTTTGTATTTACGGGAAATCATTCAATTTTTATTGCGAATAGTAACTCTGGTGGTTCAGTGTTACTTGTTCTATAATTTATATTCGATAATATGCAAATGATACACGCACACATATATGTTCACGCGTATAAAACGTGTGTGCGACGAAGAGAACGCAATTAGCTATCAATTAATCGCACACAGAATATATTTACATTTTATTTATTATCCATCTATATTATAGGTGATAGGCTGAACACTAAACTATACTTGTCACTAGATTTATTAATTGAACGAAAGAAGTAAATTTGTTAATATAATTTTGTCTAACAAGTGCACAGTATATATAATTTTTATTTTTCTAACAATTGTTAAACCGGAAGGCAGTTTGTGTGCTCATAGCGTGCAGACACGCAATCCATCTCTGCAGCGCAGCACTGTTATACGCACTTTAATTATTTTCACCAACAGCACACCAGAAACAGAATTAAAAAAAAATCGTATCGTTGAAACAAAAGAACTGAAGTATCAGAGGAAAAAAATGACAGTTTAAAAAAAGATTGTTGAAGATGGGCGTTGCTATCGAACGGTAAATTTTTTCAACATACACATCTATATAAACGCAGAGCAGAGTGATGAAAAAATGTTAAATACACAGGAAATTCCGCAATCGCATCAAAGTCGAAATGATTTTGTATACACGTTTCTATTATACAGTATTTTCCAAAATGTACACAAAAGTTTTATATTATTTATTTAAAATGATTCATCACAATGCATAGAAATATATACTTTTCCCCTTACATAATTAACTTAATACTGCCCTTATCAAAATAATGAAAACACCCAAAAATTCTAAGATATTTTATGTCTACAAGATTATTTCATATTGTTAACCCAAAAGCCGTAAAAAATATTAAATACTATAATTTAGAATTTTAAAGTATGCACTAAAAGTAATAATGTTTGTTTTGGGGTTTCGCTGCAATATATTTTTATTTTTTAGTGTTGATATATTATCGTCATTGTGTCGTATTTCATTTGTGTTATTCTTATTATTGACATCCAGCATTCTCTTGTTTATACGTTTCGGACAGTTGGAATGTCGTAAATTTTCGACTGTAATGCTTGTTTAAAATTTTGACTGTTGCTGAGCGAAAGAAATCGAACGAAAATAAAAATATTTACGACTTAAACAATTGAATATTTTTTGTATTCCGTTTACGAGTTTAGGCATATCATACACGCGACGAATAGTACTTCCTTGTACGGTTGACCCATAACGTACTTATTTAATACCTTTGCAGTACTTTTGTGGTTTCTTATTAAACACGGCAGTGTGTAAGCAGGACCGTATTAAACAAAAATTAACCCGTTTTTCCTCTATGAATTAATTAATTTAAAATATTATGTTGTCTAAACCGAATAATAACATACACATAAATAATGATTTGTTCTGATTTCAAAATGAGAATAAGTCCGGCCCTGTACATTGGTCAATATTGGATTGTTAAGTGTACATTGACACCTTTGCAATTCTGGGTTGCGCCGTGGCGACGTCACTGGTCAAACTGGCGCACCTCAAATTGCAAATGAAATTCGGTTGCCAATAAAACCGAACGTTTTATTATTATTATTGGTCAACGCACACTGTATTTCTTTTTTAAAACTTTTAGTAATATAATTGTACTAATAAGAATGTATTTTTTATGTATTGTAAATTTTCAAAAGCCTACAAAACTCGTAGTTGTATCAGTTGCTTCGTAATATTAAATCAGGCATTCAATAAGATTACATAATTTGTTAGTATAATATCGTATACTTAAATTTTAATTCGTAGTTTTTACAGTGTATATATACAAGTGTATTTGGTTTATAAATATTTAGTGTATTCTTAGAAAATCTATAACTTATTTTAAGTACACAAGACGTAATGCAATTTTATTGTTTTCTACTATGTATAACTGTGGGAAAATTGATAAAAATTGGCGTTTAAACGTAAGAACAAAAGCAGTATAATTATTGTTATTTTCGTGTGTACATTTATAATGAAGTACTCGTATGTAGTTGTTCAAATTGTTCCAAGAAGCACGCAACTTATAACGTAGCGTGAACATTGGGAAATTACGGAAAATTAATGTAATTCATATGTGGCATAATAACATTTTTTGTAAATGTACACCTAATAAACAGTTAATATAAATTACACGGTTTTCCTTCTGGGCACAAAATATTTACTAATATATCTCAAGATTGTTGAATTTTCAGTAAACATAGAAAATCAATTTTAAGGTATGGAGTAATGGTTAAGACCTCGGTTAAGACTGTCGCCCAGCACCGTAAACGCCTGAGTTCGATTCCCGCAAATGCCAGTTTGCCTTTTTATAAAAGAAAAAAATTAATATGCCTTTATAAAAACTTAAAAATTCTACTAATAATTCTAAGATATTTTATAGCTACAAGATTTTTTCATTTTGCTAATCTAAAGGCCATAAAAAATTATTAAATATAATAATTATGCAATTTTAATATACAACAGACAATTGTAAGACTTTTTATATCTATAACAATTTTTCAAATTGTTAACCAAAAGGCATAATAATAATTAAAACCGCTGCTCGCATCGATATTACGTATCAGGTGAGCAGGACGCATAGGAGCGTTGTTCCTTGTTTAATAAAACATAATCTCCTAATCACTTATATGTTATTACATTGATAAGATAATAAAACGAATAAAAAGTATATCACAGTGGCTTGTTAAAGATTACAACTAGTGTTATTACTACACAGTCGTGTGTTTTATTGTAAAACAAACGTAAAATAAAAAACAATGCCTATCTTTTGATCTAGAAGAAGATACGAAGATTTCAAATAAAAATATCCAACTTCTTTGTACTTATGTACGTGTTCTTGATATGGGGTGGCATGTTATTAGGTAATTTGTTGCTCTACATATACTTATTGTTCGTATATAAGCCTGCGAGGCACACAGAGTACAGAACACAGAACACGGCTTAAGGTCTCAGCGAGTTGTTGTCATTAGAGACCCGACGAGCAAACGATCATGCCTTGCGTTAAGGTAAGGCTAGGCCAAACAAATTATAGACGAGCCATGCGTGTGTACACTGTAAAAATTACCCGGGAGAATCGAGCGTTTTTGTGTTATTCCTTTTTTTTTTAGTTCTCATGATGATTACAAACTAGGCGGCTGGTGCCTGTTAATGAATACACCACTGGTTTGTTCACTTGTTTTTCTTTAGACAAATGAATGAAAGTTCAAAGTTATTTAGACAAAATGTCACATATATCGTACACATGCACTTGTTGCAACTAGTCTACATTATTGCATTTACTAGCAGCGGAAATAGCAATTTTAGTATAATATAACTGGTTCCCTGACGGTTTATTTTTCTGCTTTATTTACAACATATAGAGAAAGACATAATTATTTTGTAGTGTAATTGCGCTTAGTGTTACTAGATAGTAGTACTTGTAGTACATACATACATACATACACAACAATCCCATTCATTAATCCTGTTGTTGTTGTTGTTGTTCATTATATCTTTCATTCTTTATATTTATATATATATGTATATATAAGGCGAAAATTAATTAATATTGTTAAAAGTAGGTTTATTAACAGTTGCCTAGCGAATTACAAATAGCGTGTTAAAAATGATCACTTTTAACACTAATGCCATAATGGTGTAACCAAACAAATTCTTTATTGGTATACATAATAACATTATACATTTTGATTAATAATTTCAACCTTTTAATGTGTTATAAATTTGCAGCAGCCGAAGAAAATTAGTGTTAAACGTGATTTAATTTTGTGGGGTTTTTCCACTTGACACTTTCAACCATTTGTTTTAGAATAATCGTTGTTATAAATAGAGAAAACAAATAAATATTAAATCGTTACGTATTGACATAGAAATGAGCCTTAAAAAATAGAAATTTTCTCCTACTTAGGCACTTCCTTTGAGGGTCAAAGTTGACGGAAATGCAAGCATAAATAATATGATTATTAACTGAATGCATGGCTGCACAACTGGGCGCTTTTTGTGGGAATTTCATTTATTTTTATCATTGCACTGTTTCACTCTACACTGTTGAAAATAATTGTACATTTATGTAAATTTACATTCATACAATTTTCAATTGTATTGCGTTGTTGTAACTTTAAATCAATTTCGATAAATTCAAAATTAATTATGCATTTTATTTCTTCATTATTGTTCTTTTTTGTTGTGTATGTTTAAATAGCTATTAAAATACTTGGTTTAAACGATGATTCATATAGCGAACATACTTCATAAAGTCTATTAGCTTGAAGAGTTTTTATTTTCAATTGTTTTCTTTAATTTATTTACAAAGTTAATGATTAATTTGCACAATATTTCCACCTACTTTGTATATTATTAACTACGTCCACCTAATAGATGTTTAAATTGTGAAATTGTTATAAATAAATTTGATTGGGGATCTGATTAAGTTACAGGTAGCATAATTATTGTTGTGTTGTTTAAACTTTTTTTTTAATTCTTCTCTGGCTTGTTATTTATTTTTATCGTCATTTGGTTTCGACATTTATATTTTTTCTTGGAACAGAGCACCTTAAAAAAATTGCCCAACAAAAATGCAATAAAGATTAAATTCAGAGAATTTTTCACTTGTAACCAACATGTAACAAGCTTGTTAAAAGTTATTTATTTTGTATTTCGGTTTAGGAAAATACGTACCTATGGCGCATATAAACAAATTTGGTACGTAAATAATTATTTTAGGATAGAATAATTGTTGATGAAATGAAGGTAAAATAAATATAAATGAAGTCGTTATTGAAATAATAGGTAAGAGACAGCCATAAGTACACACCACATACAACGTGAACTGATGAGAGTAAATGTTCAATAATGAATATTTCAGCTCCCGCTGAAAGTAAATTGATTTTATTTGCATAACGACAAGTGATTATAATTATTTTTATGAAAATTGTATTTTCGTACACACACACACACACATATATAGACTCCAAGGCTAACTAGGCCTACCGCAGTAATTATCTGCACTATTAGTGGAAAATTACCATAAAAACAATCTCTTGTTTGAATTATCGATGCTATTTTGTGTTTACCCGACAAAAATCTACAAGACTAATTTCATACCCTGCATTTTTTTCCCCTTTTTGCCAGTATATATTTTCTTTTTTCTATATAGTACACTATATATATATATATATATATATATATAAGTACTTTATATGCATATATTGTGATCCATTTACCTACCAATACCAATATGTGCTGACGTTAACGATACTCAAGATTGACTTTGTATTATTAATTTACTAAAAATTCAAAAAGTCATTTATTTTTTGAACAAAGATTATAAATTGATGCTCGATTTTTACCTATATATATATATATATATTAATTTTCTCAGTTTATTATTATATAGCTATTACGAACTACACTGCAAAAAACATTTACTTGTATTATTTAAAAAAATATTACATTCGCAAAATAAATTAACACCGAATCGGGCTTGCTTAATAAAAATAATAAACTGGATCATTTTTTAGCTCGCCGAAGTACCGAAGAAGCTAATTCGGTCGTGTGTCTGTAGCCAAATTTGTGACCTCTACTTATTATTAAATATAATAATTTTGAATTAAATTTAGAAAATGTGTACTGTATTGAGTTTTAATTGCTGTTCAAGTACATGCATTTATCTATAATTATCTTATATTATTTCAATTATGTTGTATTTATTTATTATAATTTGCCATACACGTGGGTTGGAATATCTCACATGCAAAAATCACGTGACTCATTTTTTTTAATATCACGTTTATGCTTTATACATACATACATATATATATATATATATATATATAAACATCGTGAAAGATTGAAATGTCATCTTTAATTTCATATATAACAAACACACAGACATAACTAACTTATGTCTGCAATAACATAACAAAGACAAAACAAAATTGACACCTGTAGACTGTACTACACAATTTCCACATTATATTATGTTACAAATTCGTATTGTCTTATCTCATGTGCGAATTCGATACGTCACATCATTATACATATTTTATTAAGGGCAATAAAATAAAACGATATAAATAATAATGCAAAACAAGCTTAGATACAACGCACCTATGCGTCCTGCTCGCCTGATAAGTAATATCGATTCGAGCAACGGTATTTAATTATTATACACTTTTCGTTAAGGGTATTTTTTGATTGAGAATGCTACAGACACACGACCGAATGCTTCAGCTTCTTCTTTGTCAAACAAGGCGTAAAATATTGTATTTGTGTTTATAAGTTTTTTAGAGGTCGATGACGTAAGTTTGTTGGCTCAGTACCTCGTCTATACACGTGGACGTCACAACTAAATGGCAATAAATTAAGTATGCATTATTCGTGTACATAACAAGCCTTTCCACAACACAGCCACCTGAGAATAATATAAAAGGAATTCGCATTTTTGCCATATAAATAAGCACACCTTAATATGATTATTATTGAGAAATCTTTATTACATATTTATTTACTGCGGTGATATCTCATTTAGACAAACGATTAAATAATTTACAATTTTGTCATTTAGAAAGTTGACGCACTGAAATTTCTTCTATCTAGATTAGCAGATTAATAGTATCATTAGTGTGCGACCGTTCTACTAATGATAATTTCAATAAAGATGACAAAATTAGTTTACGCATTGAAACAAAGAAAGAAACACCTGTCGTACGACTTGGGGGAAAAGGGCCTTGTTGTGTTTATCACTAAGTGCATGGCATCACTTTAGTTATCTGTACTACGTTTTTCTATTAAAACTGGTGGTGCACACAGGCATCTGTCGGATTAGTATATATCTATCTCTGGTTTATGTTTTGAGTACAGTTGACATCTTAATGTACTAGGCCTATTTATTTTTAGAATCACTCACTTGATAAGTAACACACTTTTTTATTCGTTTAGATACTTATAAAGCTTCTATAGCATTTATAATAATGCAACAAATAAACCTTAAATTTTGATAATGTTGCATAAAAATAGCATTCAGTGTTTTTGAAAGGTACCTAATCGAAGTAAAATGTGTCTGATTATAAAATCCGCGCTGCAAAAATCTAAGTCGATGTCTCATTGGTTTGTAATGCACTCGAGGAAAACAGAAGAAGAAGAAGAAGAAACTGGGCGTACCTCGAAGAGCCTCGACATCATCGTCATCCAGACACCGCACATACACACAACCGCGCGCCTGCCCCTGTGATTCCACGAAACGAAGACAACCTTGAGGTCACTGATGAAGAAAGACAAGGATAGCTAAACCACACATACATATATCTTTTGTACATACTTATATACCTACGTCAGACTAAAATAATAAAAAAATTGTGGGCATAGCGTGAAATCCATAATTTGTAAACTGATAATTTTTGAGGGTCACCAAAACGAATCGAATGCAATTGAGTACGTGCCGGGGCCAACACTCAATCATAACATACACACTCGCTTTTTTGGCTCAAAGTATACTAAGCTGAAACATTCGCTCGTGTGTCTGTAGCATTCCTTAACAAACAGTGTTTTTTAGCTCGCCGTACGTAGTACCGAAGAGGCTAAAGCATTCGGTCGTGTGTCTGTAGCATTCTCGGATCAAAAAATTTCATTAAGAAAAAGTGTTCGTCTCGTCGCCCTGATTCCGAAAATGTATATAACTTATATACTTGGATGTTAGTCGTCGCTCGTAAGACCAAATTTGTGCCCTCTACTCCTCTGAAGGTACCGGAGCGATTCACTCCAAATTTGGTACACATATTATTTGGCATCCCATTTGAATCCGTTCGCAGTTTAAATCAAATCGCCCGTATACTTCCCGAGTTATAGGGCCCCAAAATTTGGACCCCCCCTTAATACTGCCCTTATAAAAATAATTGAAACACTTAAAAATTCTACTAAAAATTCTAAGATATTTTTTGTTTACAAGATTTTTTCATTTTGTTAACCCAAAGCCCGAAAAAAATTATTAAATATTATAATTTTGAATTTCAAAATTTGATTTTTTTTTTTTTTTTAATATAATCTTAAATTAAATGTAAGACTTTTTATATCTATAACATTTTTTCAATTAGTTAACCAAAAGGCGAAAATTATTAAAAACTGCTCGCATCGCATATATTACTTATAAGGCGAGCTGGACGCATAGGTGCGTTGTACCTAAGCTTGTTTATTGCACAGTGTAATATTCAATATTATTATATTTCTATATATATATATATATATATATATATATATATATATATATATATATATATATATATATATATATATATATATATCTATATATCTATATATATATATAGATATATATATATATATATATATATATATATAGGCTGAGAGAAAAGTTCAGGAAAAGTGAAAATCTGATTTGCATTGTCGAAACAATCGACATATACGTGAACATTATTAACTTTCCCTATAGTTGAGTGAGTCTTTGACCATCGGGCTACCTAAACATTCATTAAAAACTTTCGCAAATTAAATGGATTCGGATATTTCGTCTGTGCGGATGATGCTGAATGTTTCAGACTGAAACCTCGTGTGTGTGTGTGTGTGTATTCTCTTTAATTTATTAAATTAACACAATACACTTTCACTTGTCTTGATGGAAAAACAAGCGGCGAGCTACGAGTCCGTTGACCGAAATATTAATGTCTGGCGCTCACCGCTTGTACAAGTTGCGTGCGCAACATATATCGTTTTATTTCTTGTCTTATTGCCTCATCATGCTCGCCTGCATTTTACAATGATTTTAATTCATTTTATTATATAGTCGATTGATTTTCTAGTTTCCGGAATTACCGTGAGCGCGCGCTGTGTGATTATTGACGAGACCGCGAACCCCCTCAAGGGTCTGAATTATATTTTACTTATATGTATGTGCATTTTCTCTCAGCACTGTTGAAGCGCATCGTTAAAAATGCACTTTGCAAAATTGTATATTATTTTCCTGTTATACTGTGTTAAATTTGCAAATTAAAGGAGCAAAAATACATTTTTCCCCCATCCTTACACACATCGACAATTTTACTTTATTAATTCTAAGAGTTTTATAGAAACTTTTGACTTATATGTATCATATTTATAAGTTACGAGCTCTCTCTAAATAGCCCGGCACTTAACGTCTTTAGCTAAACGTTTCATTCATGCTTATTCATCGATTAGTTACGCGATTTAGCTACGGGTCCCCTTTTACTACTTCCTGTCCACTCCAACCATATACACCGCAACAGACCGGAAACGGCATAAATCTTAACCATTCATACTTTTACCATAAACGTATACGTATCAGAAAACATCTTTACCTGATATATCTATTAGAGATTTTACTTTAGATAAAAATAGGTTTAAACATTTTCTTTTGAGTGCTGTCAAAATATAATTTATTACTTACCTTTAAAAGATTCTGCTACTTTCACAATTGTTCAATCGATTTGGTTTTGTTATTATTAATTAGATGAGACAAGTGAATGTCTCCTATGCAACACACATAGTGACATCTTAGTTTATAATAATATTAACTTTCCCTTTTTCCATAAATCAATCATTTTTATTTGATATTCAATGAAAGAGAAATTATATATATGTATATTGTATTTATTTCAGGCTGAAAAACTAGCAGACTACTCAAGACTACTAGGAGGCTCTCAACCAGCTCTCGTAGATGGCAGGAGAAAAGATTTGGACCGAATCCAGGATTTGTTCCCACAGGATTTTCTCGGATTACACGATCCTGATGCAGCCACCACACAACAAGTCGTAAGTTTTTTATTCTATCTTCGAAAAATACATGTTTTTCTATATAAATCTTTCTCTTTAGAAGTCCACCAAATCTTCATCATCGCGCAAACGCTCTTTGCTCAACCTTACCAGTGACCGTATCTTTATCATGGAGGCCCCTTGCGCAATGGCTTGCCCTAGGACCCCACACCAAGTGCGCCCGAGACACTTGTTTCTGTTCTCTGATATGCTCCTAGTTGCAAAGCCTAGATCTGGGGGAATGTTTAAGTTGAAAGAAAGTGTCCGTGTAAGCGAACTATGGCTTGCCTCGTGTCCGGAATCGGACACTGGCTTCATGCTGGGGTGGCCTGCACCTGCCCGAACAATGCTGATGACTTTTTGCACCCAAGCAGCCAGAGACTCCTGGTGGAGAGAGCTGCAAAACGCATTAGAGACACAGTTGAGGAACGAACCGGCCACCACGAATATTAAGGTGGTTTATAGGGACCCACTGTCTGGGACCGAATGTGTAAGTATATATTTGTTTATATGTGTAGAAAAAAAAAGATTGTTTACTCAAAATGTATTTTTTTAGTCGAAAACATTAGGGGTTGGACCCGAGATGAACACAGGTGAAATAGCGCGGATGGCCTTAGATGACCAGTTGAACCAAGAGTGGGGCTACACTCTATGGGCGAAAGATCGAGACGCTGCCCCATGTGCCCTTCTAGGCATTGAACGACCACATTCCATCCAACTAGCCCGCTTACGCCAATCACTCTGCGCTGAAGAAGGCTTCGACTTAGCACACTGCAACAGCAGTCGATCCCCTTGTGGCATAGTCTTCGAATTGAAACCAAATAGCAAACCTCCACCTAGAAAGTAAATCGAAAACTCTACCCCTCAATCACAATAATTTACAATTTAAAATTTGTATTTTCAGAACACCATTAAAATTATTCCGGAAATCCAGCTGCCGTTTCTTCGGTACCCCGTTATCCCGGCTGTGTACAGGCGGGACTTTACCGCCAGTTTTAAACACGTTGCTTCGAGGCCTCTTCCAGCGAGGGCCGAACACGCAGGGCATTTTCAGGAGGTGCGCAAGTGCGCGCGCTTTACGGGAACTTCGAGAACGTATTGACAATGTAGGTGCTGCTGCGTGTGAGGAACTACTTTCTACACCAGCGCTAGTGTTGGCTGCTCTGTTAAAAGAGTTCCTGCGAAGTCTTCCGGAGCCACTGCTTAGCGGACCAACAGTAAGCGAATGGCTTAATGCTGGTGATACAGGAAGAATTGAACAACTGCGAAGACTTGTTGCTCGATTACCGAGGGAAAATCAGGTGCTGTTGGCGCATGTCGTCTGCGTATTATACCATATCGCCAGGAGAGCGAGATACAATCTTATGTCACCGGCGAATTTAGGTAAAGTATTGCTAACAAATAGAATCATGGAGAAATTAACAACATAATTTTTCAGGAGTTTGTGTTGGACCAAGTCTCTTATGGGAGAATAGTACAAATGGGCTACTTCGAACATTGCCTCAACTGATCGAATTACTCATTACTCAGTGCCAAGCGATTTTTGGGCCACAAGTCACTTCACTCTTCGGGGAACCTGCAAATGATAGTGGAGCAGAAGAATCCGATAGTTTACACTGTAAGTGTATTGATTAAAAACTTAGAAATAGTAATAATTTTAATTATTTAGCTTTAGGTTTGTCGTTAGACAGCATGGAGTTAAGCAAAGACCAAAAATCGTTAAGCCGCGACTCGGGTTTAACTTTATCGGAAGACGACCGCGAAAGTCCGGGTTTAAGTTGGGGCGTCCCATTCCACCGTTCGGATTGGTCGCGACAGGCGGCCCGCGTCCGTTCGCTAGACTGTTCTTGGGCCACCGAAGAGGATGAGGCATTCTGCGCGTCGAGCGAGTCATTGTGTGGACCACCTGTGCCCCCCAGAAGACCGCCGCCCCTCAGACATCTACCCCCAGTGCATTTGCCCCCCGTGTACCGTCCACCGCCACCTCCACCGCCAACGTACGCTACGGCGCGGATTTTATTAGTAACAGACGCTGAGTCGGAGTCGTATGTATGACAGACAATGATTATAGTTTAGTGATCTCTAAGAATTATTCAATTTTGTTTGATTACTTTTTTTATTTTTGTAAATATGTTTTTATTTTTGATAAATAACCGATGATTTATTTGTATTTTATGTTATTCGAAATATAAGATTGATAAAATATTTTTGTAAAATATTTAAGTGTATATAATATGTACTTTACGATACTTTATTTGTTGCAAAATAAATAATGTTTATATAATATATTAAAGTGTGGTTTTACTTATCCTTGCTGTGCCCTTTACGAGAAAATAAATTACATTTCCGATGTTTGCGTATTTCCTTAAGTAATTATTTATATACTAGGGTCACCATGTGCCCATATGGTATACAGAGCATAGGTTAGTTTTGACTTATGGCGAATTTTCATATAATTTAATAATAATTACACGGTTGTATGGTGCAACTGGCCATAAGTGTCATATCAAATTATTTAAGTCTGTTTTATTTCCCTGTCCAAGTGTTTTGTTTTATAATTATTTATTGTACTCTTGAGCGGAAATGAAACATCACACAATGATATAACTAGTTTTCTATGTAAGATATAATAAATATACTCCAAGTAAAATTTATATAGCGTTTTTAAAGTTGCTAGCAAAAAAACCCTAACAATCAACATATATTTTTCTAAACAATATTTATTTTAAAATAATATACAATAACATGTTCATATATCAAATCAAACGATTTACAAAATTAAACAAATTACAATAAAAATTGTAGTACATTTTCTGTGACAATAATAAGTACACAATTTGCTTTATTATTATTTTTATTGGTTTATACATTTAATATATTATGTATATGCAGCAATAACACATGCATCTTTGATCATCAGATTATGTTAATCCCAATCAACCAACACTTACATAACACACGATAACAGTCTGTGTTTTTATTTATTTATGTTTTTATTTGTAAAATAGCATTTATTCGTTAATTAGTTACTTTATATTTAATACATTGATAATACGGACGGTTACTTTCGAGTATTTTACGGTTAACAAGTGTACTAAGCATACCTCGCTTTACGCTCTTTACTGATAAAATCTACAATAAACGACATTAACCGAGAGAGCGTTTCACGAAGTACGCATTGAAAGTAAACGTTTTGCGTTTACTATTTATAAAATAATTAAAATATTTCCGAAGCTCTATAGATCATAGAATTACTGGAAATAAATACAGGTTGCTCGAGACTGATTAACGATATTGAAATGAAAACAATAGTTAATATATTTAAACAATCTTAAGTTGAAAGTTGTCATTTAATCAAACTCGATCACCCTGAATGAGCTACAACCACCTCAGATTAAATAAAATAATAAATCTATAACATTATATACATAAAAATATTTCAGTATAAAATTACTAGTTTACAATTATATACAATATGAACGGCCTAAGTTTCTAATATTGTAACAAAGTTGTTGTCAATTTAATACATGCATACATATTGCACCATTCCCAACCACCATTTTAATTAAAATCTTTTAATTAGTTTATTAAATTAATAAATAAAAAGGAAATCATTTATTTCATATAACATGCATACAACTATTTAAAAGTGTTAGTCTTCGTGGTAGTGTTAGTGTCCCGTCACCAGGGAGAAGCACCATCAATCAGGATGTTAGCAAGAGGACCCAAACCGGCACGGGTTCGCTACTCAATAATGAGCGGTGCTGATCTGTCGTTAGTTTTGGTTTTGCGAAGCTTTACAGTTGCGAACGCATTTGGTCTGTAACACTAAAAACCGGTTAATATCTCAACTGTTTGCAGTTGCACAGCAAGAACAGACAATTCATAAAATAGATTAGACAAACATATACTGGAAATGGTTAAGCACTTTTTATATCTAACTTAAACTAGCGTTTCATTTTTGCACGGTAGCATCTAAACCCCATAGATCATACCATGGTCCATAAATATTCCCATGGTTGGGCACAACCCCATATTCCTCTTTCTTATGCTTCATGTTCCCATCTCCATATTCAACAATCTCTTGTTCAAATTTCATAACTGTTTGCATGGTAGCGCCAATGCTATTGCTCTTCACTAATTTTGTCCTTGGAAGAAACGGTCTATTGGTAACTTCATGATCATATTTTGATTCCTCCCCAGAGGTCTCTTGATAGTATTGTTCAGATTCTGAATGTCCTCGCACTCGTTGTTGGACCTCTCCATTAGACCGTCCAGATCCATTACGTTTTGGACGTCTTTCGGACGACGTGTCACCATTTTGTTTTCTTCGTCGTTCGACTGGAGACATATCTGCATTTCTCGGTTTCATCCGTGGTGACACATCAACGTTTCTTCTTTCTGAAGAATTATCTAGATGCTTTGATCGTCTTTCTGCCGACACATCTGATCTACGCTCAGATATTTCTGGTCTACGTTCAGATAAATCTGGTCTACGTTCTGAAGACTTATCCTTTGGTCGTCTCTCCGCAGTCAAATCTGGTCTACGTTCGGAATCTTTTGCTCGTCTTTCAGGAGTAACCTCAGAATTACGGGACCGCCTTTCAGACAAATCAGGTCTACGTTCATCATCTTTAGAACGTCTTTCTGTTGCATATCTCCTTTCTGGACTAACATCTTTCACGCGTCTTTCAGAAGCGATATCTTTTGAACGTCTTTCTGACGACATTTCTTTACTTCTTCTCTCAATCGTTTCCTTTGGTCTAGCAACTGGAGACATTTCGCGATCATTTTCTGAATAATGACGTGGTTTTCGTCTCATTTCAGGTTGTGGTGTTTTTTGGATATCTACTTTACGGCTTTCCATCGTTAAATTTTCATTTTCCTCGATGCCGAAAGTCTTGAAACTGTGTCGTGGTTCAGGAGTAGGTGATCGTAAGTTCTGGTGCGATCGGCTGTTGCGGTACGTTAGGATTTCTTGGTGATCAGAATCTATTTCGTTATTTCTGGAATTCATTTTGTTGTTCATAGAGTTACGTATTTGTTCCTTCGACAATTCCTTCGAGTCGGGGGAGTATTTGTTTGATTTGGAAAATTGTTCTAATTTCTTTCCGATTTCTGCAACGTTTGGAAACTTTTCACTATTGCTACGTTTTCGGTTTTCAGCATTCGAATATTTTTCACCATTACTACGTTTCATTTTCTGTTTTGTTTGATCATCAACAACAATACAATCATACGGATCATCACTTGTTACATCTGACTCTGATTCAGTATCCGTAATGGTATCCGTGTTGTATTGCTTCAAAATATCTTTGCGATTAACAGTTCGCAACATTAAACCATCACCTTCATCATCATAGAACTGATCCTTGTTGTTCGTTTCGAAATCATTCTCAAACTGTATATCATGACCAGTTTCTGAGTCTTTACGTACTGGAAGTGATAATTTCTGGTTCGATTTAAAACTGGCTGCTCGTTTCGGCAAGTCTTCTGCAATCCCATAAATCTCTTCGTTGCTTTCCTCAATTTGCTTTGCGTTTATTGTCTTATCCGAATCATTTGAACGTTCCGAACCAGTACGAATATCCGGGATAGTTTCCGGAGATTCGGTTTGATGTGTAACGACTGGTTGAATGAGTTGTTCGTTAACGTCAATCAAATCGCGATGTTTCCACATAGACATCCCTTCTAGTATTTCGTGGTCTGAATGTTTACCAAAACGCCAAAATGATTTAGTTCTTTTGATAATGCCCCTTTTTTCTGTGGTGTTAGTGGAGATAAGGGTGTCTTTATTGTACGATTGGCGAGGTTCTACTAGGTTGCCGTGGCTGTTTGAGGGCCGTAAGGGCAACGTTCTTGTATTGTTATTGTTGTCATTTGTGGGTTTGCGCTGGGATTTGCTGAGTATTCAAAATATAATCAAAATGGGATGAGGAGATACGTTTACACTAATCCAAAAAGTAACTTACCGTATCGGAACTTTTGACAATGTCAGTGACGACTCATCATCAGAATAATCAACTTCTGGTTGTGGTGGCGGATCGTTACTAAATCCAGAATCATTGCTACTGTGCAACGAAACGTTACCAACAGCTACGCCAATTTTCCCACCAACTTTCGTTTGAAGATGTAATGGTAGAGGTGGCATTGGCGGTGGACGCTCTGCCCGGACACCCTGGGGATGTGTTGAGTATCCACTCGCTGGTGTTGAAGTGAAATTGAATGTGGAAGCCGATTGTTTAATGCCAGTTTGAGCATATTGTGAGATTGGGAACGAAACCGCTGGATATCCTGGGGCAGCGAATGTGGTACTTTGGGATTGGGTCAGAGCGGTTTTACCAAATGGCAGCATTGGTGTGGGCACTGGTGCTGGCAATGCTGGTGGCGGGATGTAGTTTGTGGCGCCAGTCACACGACGAATCTGGAAACGAGAAGTAGTTGAGGCTTGTGTTTGTGTTGCATTGGGTGTGCATTGGATGTGCAGTTCTACCTGTTTGGCATTAGCGGAGGATCTATGCAAGTGCAGGGTATCACCGAACATACGTGGTGTTGGGTGTTCACTACCTGGATGGGATCCACCAGCTGGTGGGCCTGGTGATACTAAACTACCTGCAGTTGGGGTTGACACGCTGTGACCGCTGTTTGGACCGCTTGCATCTACGCGATGTGAGGGTGAACTAACAAACAAACCAATATAATTAGAAATATATCTGTGGAAGACGAACTATTTTGATGCCTTACATAGTTGGGTCATCTAAAATCTCGGTGTATGCTAACGGGAACCATCCACTGCACTGTGTCCTTAAGTTTTCACCGAATTGCCACCCTTTGTTCCGGTCACCCATCAATGCAATTACATCACCTTCCAAGAAACTTAGTTGATTTTCTCCACTGGAGAGATACGCGTACAAAGCTCTGGCTAATTGGATATCCCAAGCTGGAGGCTGTGATGGTAGCGCCATCGACTTTGGTCGACGAGGTGGACTATTACAATCTAAACGATTTTTTGCTAGAGTTACAGAAGACATTTGTATAATTGAAGTGATGTACCTTGTACTAGGGAGTGTGTTGATGCAGTCAGATTGAAATCAGATTTGGCTCGCGATAGCGATAACATTGGCGAAGAAGCATCGCCAATTGAGCGAATGTCTAGACAGGAAGCATCCATGCTTTTAGTCTTTCTCAATTGCGAAGTAATGCTAAGCCGGTCATCGTCCAAGTTTGGGCTTCGGGGATTTGAGTACACGTCTTCGTCCGGCCAAAAGGATACTTGCTATAACACATATATGCAAATAAGCCTCCTGATTCTACCGATAACTAAGTCGTTAAGCTTACTCTCATCCTGCTCGTAAACATATTTTCCACAGTTTCCGGTAAGAATTCCCTTGTCTTAGCGACTTCGCTCCATTCATCAATATTCTGTTGATATGCGGTCACTCCTTGGCTGTGATACGATAAATAGTGCTTTGCCAGTGAACATTGCCTTTCTAGTACAAATCCATATCTTCGTCTTTCTTGGGTCATTGCCTATTCCATAAATAAAACAGTGAAAAACTACACAAACTAAATTAATTAATTGATTACCGTTTTTAAACTTTGTTCACAAAAGGCATCCAATTTTGTCTTCTCTTCTTCTAGCACTTGCATATTCTGGAACAAAGGACACGCAATTACTTTTATTCCACTATTGTAACAAAAGGATATTTTGTTCAATTGTTGAAAACACAATTACTAACTTTTAACTCTTTATCCATGGCCAGTCCCGTTTTTGTAGATCCTCGCGATTTCTTTCTTTGTTTCTTCATCATTGCCGCCGCCTTGCTATAAGTTTCTGAACGCTGCTTATGTTGTTGCAAAAACTTCTTTTGCTCAGACTACAAACATAATCCAATTACTATCATCATTTCTCCAATTAAGAAACAGGGCAGTAAACATTGAATATCGGGAGTACATACCTGTACAACTTTAGTATCCTTTTCCAAATTGGTTTCGAGCGGCACCAGTAAATCAACATAGAAAGCTTTCAACTGAAATAAAAATAAGATATTCCTAAACAACAAAGTTCCATGCTCTGCAGTAATCGTGCGTTTACAGGTTCATAAACCCTGGTTTAACTATTTAACGGTAAAAAGAAATTGGCACAGTCCACGGTTATTTATGAGGGGTTATTGTAATTTTATTCGCGGTTTCATTCGGATTTTCTTTGCGAAAAGGATTGCCCAAGGGCGCGTGCAAATAAGTCAGACAGAGATGTCAGTACAATTAACTCGCGAATTAATTATCTGCGCGCCGGATAAGTCCACACCGAGTGAAAAATTACTTAAATGTACCTGTGCGCGCTCGTCAGACGAATCGCAAGATTTATAATTTTCATTTGTATTGCGTCACGTAACAACGATACAAAATTTAATTAAAAAGTATAGGATGTAATTGCGTTGTTTACTTATTGTTTTGAGTTTATGTAATAATTTCAAAAAGTACTTACAATATTCATTTGTTGCTCTTGGATTTCTTTGTACACTTCGACTATTTTCATTAGGGCTGAACCTGAGAACAAAGAAAAGAAATCGTTACTACTGGCTATTAAAATACTGAATATAAAAAACGATATCATTAATATAATAACCCAGAAATGTTTGTATGTGAGTGCGTATGTGAGTGTGTATGTGAGTGTGTATGTGAGTGAGTGTGTATGTGTGGAACGCTTTTTTTGTAAAAATGCAGGTAGGCATAGACAGGGATCGAACTCACGACCACCAGGGTGAAAGGCATGACACTTAGCCACTGCACCATGGCGACTGTTAATAAAGTTATCATTAATATAATAACCCAGAAATGTTTGTATGTGAGTGTGTATGTGTGTATGTGTGGAACGCTTTTTTTGTAAAAATGCAGATTGGCATAGACGGGGATCGAACTCACGACCTCCAGGGTGAAAAGCATGACACTTAGCCACTGCACCATGGCGACTGTTAATAATGTTATAAAAAATAATCAAATAGTTTATACTGAAATAAAACAATCACTACGATTCTGAAGTTCAGTCTGCTTTGAAATAGACAAAAACGAATCAAACGTCAGAATGAAATCAGTCAAAATTGGTTTTTGTGTGATAAATCTTCAATTCAAAGTTTAATCTTAAGTTTAAGGGCAGTAGCATGCTATAATTTCAATTTTTAAGTATATAATATGAAATAAGTGCATATTATTGCCTAATTATCATATATTTTTAGCAAATACGTGTTTCTGTACATTTATTTTAATTCATAGTTAATATTTTTCACTTCAAAATGGCCAAGAAGCAGTGATTTTTGAAAATATGAGTTGCGGTAAGATTTTATAGTTCGTCAAATTATAATAACTGCAAGTATGTAAATTTATAATTCTGATTATTAGAGTAATAAAATGTTGAAGAGATAATTCAAACCTATTTAGAAACATGTTTAGTTGGCAATTTTATTCTTTTATTTTTGATGGCACAATCCATTGTATTTTAGCATATAACTAATTATCATCACTTTTAAAACTGCCGTTGTGACACTGCATCAGTTTAATACTGCAAAATTCAGAATCTAGCCTGATTATTTAATTCAAAAACAATAATGAATCAAATGTCAAATCATTAAAAATGTTGTGTAAAAAGGATTTGTAATACATATTATTTGAATAATCGATTCAAATAATAAACAGCAATCGTAAGTAAATTTATAATCCTGTTTTTTATATACAATCATGGAAACTGTCTAAATGATACAACACATATGCACCATACAAGATTAAAATCAAAGTTAAACAAAATTTTGTTTATATTTATCGGATGTTACACAGTGCATGATAAGCGATCGATTAGTTAATCTCAGCATAGTGATCTAAGAACAAAATAGCGTTCAAAGAAAGAACTCGATTTTATCTATATTATTATTTGCGATGTGGAAATTTGTATTACTATTATAGTCAAACGATACAAAAAGAAGAGAAACCGTGTTATTATTATTAAATTACATGAAAATTCGCCATCAGTCAAAACTGACCTATGTTCTGTATACCATATGGGCACATGGTGCCCACGGGTGACCCAGATTCTAGATAAAATTCGTAAAAATCAGGAAAATCGCTAAGAAAGTAGAAAAATAAAAAGAAATACGTTCCACATATAGCGCAATGATTACACCCTTAGTGCATAGTATATGTGTAGGTATAGTATACGTTCAAAAGCAATGTCTCCCCAAGGTTACATACCATCACTTCCAGTGAAAAGAAGACTCGCAGTCTTCACTGTATACAGCGAAACTACCACTAATACACACACACACATATATTCTCTGTTTCTCTTAGACACACACAGTGTGCAGGGTGTGGGGTATATATATAAAGTAGGGTGAGTTGGGACAATAACGGCACTACGTGACCAGTGTACCTAAAAATCTGAGTAAACGGCCCTACAAACACCAGCCTGAAACCCCTTTTGTTGTGTGTGTGTGTGTTTATATTTCCCTAAATTTAAGGATGATTCCGAAATAACCTTTCTACAAATAACGGAAAAAGCTATGGAAAACTATGAGCTAGAGAGAAGAAGAGGTATAGAGATAGAAATGAGAAGATAAACAGTGAGAGAGAGAAACAGGGAATGTGTATTTATTGGATTCACAAACAGACCCTAATAAAACTTTAAAACATATGTTAGCTTAACCCCATCAGAAGGAAATATTCATCGGTCTGGAAAATACTACGTGTTGTTTATTTGTATTTGGATTTACAATTGAAATTCTAAGCTAAAATCCCCGCCGGATTCAGCCGAGTTTAGGTCAAAATTTAAAGGTACACTAGAATAATCAATGAAGACTAAGTGTAAATTTCATTAAATTGTTCCGATAGCTGTAAAAAAAATTGAAATGAATATATATATTTTTCAATGTGTTACTGGAAATGTAAAGAGTTAAAATATTGTATGTATAGGATGAGTATGTTTTTATTGGTGATGGCATATAACGTTTGGCTTCTGTCATAACCACTCGAACACGAAATAGCACGATATTTATAATATACACACACACATATGTTCGTGTGCTCGATGCATATGGCATTAAATGTGTGAGAGCGCATGATGATGCACAGTGCCTGTCAAACACACACTAATAACACAAACAGCAGTTGCATACCCGATTTAAAACGCATCCAAATTGCATAAATGAACCCACACAAATCTACCAAACGTACAATTGTACATACAAAATTTTATAATCGTTTGTTTTATTGCTCCATAAAATGATCTATACACCTGTTAAAATAGCATTCTTTTGATTATCCGAATTGTGTGAGTATTTGAGAATTGGCTAACATTTAGGTATATTGTCTTCAACGAGAGAAAAGAATTGGAGTGGCCTGAAGGCATAGACTCCTTTTAGAGTGTGCAAATGCAAAAACGTTCTTGCGTTGGAAGTGATTGAGTCTTTTTGTATCAAATCGTCTATTCACTATTCGTGGGAAAAGCTTTTCAATAGTACAGTGCGCTTATTGGGTATTTGAAACTCAAATACTCGATAGTATACATATATATATATATATATATATATATATATATATATATATATATATATATATATATATATATATATATATATATATATATATATATATATATATATATATATATATATATATATATATATAACCAGGGGTGGAAAAATAATGCATATTTTAGGTAAATGTTAATTCTTTTCTTGGTGAACAAAACGAAACAATCCACAAAATATACGCGCGCTAGTCTCTATGTGTGTATGTTTTGAAATGTGTTGCCGTAGAGAAAAATGTATTTGTCGTAAAATCCAACGTCCAAATAATCCCCGCCGTATACATCTGAGACGAGCAGAACCGAGCTTTTTCTCCCCTTGAAAGCTCCCGACATGAAAACCTAAAAAAGTGTGAGCTTATAGTCTCACAAGAAAAAATCAGGCAATTTACTACAAGATTTTCACGAAATATAATATCTGAAGTACACCGACATACAACAAATATATATATATATATATATATATATATATATATATATATAAAATATTAATAATAAACACACTAAAAGTTAAGTGTAGTTTTGTTTAAATTTTGTTTGGGCAAACAAGCATGTAAGGGAACCGACGACGCCCATGTTTTATTTATCTATACACTAAAGTAGTTCTGGTTGCCCAATCGTGTATCCGGGGGGCGCACAAGTCGTTTATTTACAAAACCAGATTCCTGATGTGACTATTTCCCTATATATCTGGTATATATCCGATACACACGATGTTCAAACAGAAACATTTTAATGGAATATTGAATGTGATTCGATACACCAAACGTATTGAACGAGTTTCTTATATTACCCACTCATAATTTATGACACTTGCGAAGTGAGCCTCATCACTTTTGTACTGTAAAAGGTCGAAAGTTAAACTCAGTCTCTTATTTATAAAAGATTTCCTTTTTTTGTTTTGCTTTGCTCCTGTCTTGACAGATAACAGTGTTGACCGTTAAAGCCGTTGGCTGTGATGTCCTGGGGGACAAACAGTCACGCCGAATCAGTTGGGGAAAGCCGTGTGCGCGCCGAAATGTCTAATCCCCATTTTCCTACCAAGGATACCTCGAATAACCCGCGTTATTTCTAGTTCCGGTACTATTTATTAGTGATATGTGATTGTAAATCTTTGGGCTTTAAGCACGACTTTTTGGTCAGGTAATTTACACCCCAACAATTTGGTGAATAAATTTCGTCTGTTATCTCTCATAAACATCAACTCTGTGTGTTCACTAATGAATAAATTTAATTTCGAAAACAATTTTCTCCAACGGAATATTTTACAACGAAGAAGAAGTTCATATTTGCATATATAAACATCGTAAACTAACCGAAGAAATTATTATAGCCCCGGGGTATATTTACAGTGGAAAATCTTGCTAAATACCCAAACAGGGATAACTGTTTGGTAATAAATACAGATTTCCCAGAAAACTGTGCGGTTTATCAAAATTTTTACAAGAATAAAAGTGATTTGTCTTTCGATTTTACATTAGAAAAGTTTATTTTGTAGTATTAAAACTACCTGGTTTTCGAAATACAACAAAGGGTATTACATACTTGGTTTTGGGAATCTAAGAAACTAATACTCATAACTGTTAATAAATACAGGTTTACTTGAAAACTGTGAGGTTTATCGAGATTTTTACAAGAACAAAAGTGATTTGTCTTTCGGTTTTACATTAGAAAAGTTTATTTTGTAGTATTAAAACTACCTGGTTTTCGAAATACAACAGAGGGTATTACATAGTTGGTTTTGGAAATCTAAGAAACTAATACTCATAACTGGTAATAAATACAGGTTTACTCGAAAACTGTGAGGTTTATCGATATTTTTACAAGAACAAAAGTGATTTGTCTTTCGGTTTTACATTAGAAAAGTATATTTTGTAGTATTAAAACTGCCTGGTTTTCTAAATATAATAGAGGGTATTACATACTTGGTTTTGGGAATCTAAAAGAACTGATACTAGGAGAAATCATTAATTTAGTTATTTAAGGTAAAAATACAGTAATCGTATGATTAATTTTGTGTGTATGATAAAGCTAGATTATTAACAACATCAAACGCAGTGGTTCGTCATTGAGATGTAAGTAATAAAGGTGTATATAGTCAAAGCAAACTAATTAAAGTTCGTGTAGCCGTGTTGCGGTTGGGACGTGTGTGCGATATATTTCTATATTACACACTCACGCCTCAGGGCCTAAAGGTAACAAATCCATATATGTATATATTTGCAAAATGCACTATTTCGTTTTGTGGTGATACTATAAATCTCACAGCAGTGCTACCAACGGAACGGGTGAACCAGTGGCACAGAGACTAAGCCATACTTCTAAATTAATCGTTTTGGATTTATTATGTTTGCAACACTGCCGGAAAGATAAACGGCCTGTTAACAGATAAATAAAACGAAATGAAACCAGAGAAAAAAAAATATATATATATATATGAAACCATTGTGAATAGCTGACCACCTGCGAGTAAACATAAATACAGGAAAATCCCTAAATGAAATACTGTGTGTGTGCAACACACAAAGAGAATTGCCGCTAAAATTGCAATTGCAAAATAAACTAATAATAATTAATTCGTTTATATAATAATGTTACAGCATATTTTACATATATATATACATACATTTAGCATAATGATTAAAGTTAAATAATGGTGGTACGTTTAGTATTATACTAGTCCTAAATTAGCGTAACACTATTGTGGTGTTATAATTAATAGTACGCTAATGTTACATTACCATATGTACCAGTAAGCTTAACCTAAAGCACAGTCAACACTAAACATTACCTATAGATACGATCATTATATATATTACCCTAGTATACTCGCGCATATGTTACATTTACAACTATTCTAATTATAGTACATTCGCTATAGTAACACAATTTAATTATTATTATTACACCGTCTTAAAAATTAATTATGCGGTACTTGTGACAGATTGTCACGGGGTTTCCCACCAATGTGCGTTTAGCATTAACACATATTTCTTCTTATGAGTTTTTATGACTGTTTAAATAAATGACATAATAGCACAAAATCTTTACGGCAAGTTATACGATTCGCCCGCTCTACAATTTGCATAAAGCCTAGTCATATATAGATAGGATACAAGTACATGTCTTTAGGGAATTACATCCCTTGTAACTAACCCGAAAGGAAGGGCTCATTTAGAGGACGCAAGTATTATTCAAGCAAAGTTTATATTGTATGTATATACGGAAGTAACCGTTAGACAGAAATGACATCTTTAATAATATTATCCACGCACAGAAGACAATATCACTTGTGTGTGTGTGTGTGTGTGTAAGTTCGTTTCTTGTTCTCTTGGGGGCGCCACTCAGAAGGGTTTTCGAACCCTTGCCGAATAGTATTCAAATATTATAGATTGATCATCGGTCCGAAAAACCTTTTGTTCTATAGTCACTATCAGTGGGACAACCTAAGGCATAGAGCTATCACAATTTGTGATTTATGGTCTAAGTTTTACTTGAATAAGACCCTTTTCTTTGTAGGCTAGAGGGGAAAAATTTAAGGGTTCCAAAATTAGTTTACATCTGTTATGGATAGGCTACTATTTTGTAAAGTATATTTATTATTAAGACCCAACCCATTTATTTATACATTCTGTATATTATAATTGCAGGATTAGGGCCAGGTTTTAGGCTTATGTGCAACGCACCTATGCGTCCAGCTCACCTTATAAGTAATGCGAGCAGCGGTTTTTAATTATCATGGCATTTTGGCTAACAATTTGAAAAAAATGTTATAGATATAAAAAGTCGTACAATTCTTTTTACTGCATATATTAAAATTCTAAATGATTTTTTACGGCCTTTGGGTTAACAATATGTGAAAATATTGTAGATATAAAATATCTTAGAATTATTAGTAGAATTTTTAGTTGTTTTAATTATTTTTATAAGAGCAGTGTTAATGGGAGTTCTAAATTTTGAGGCCTTATAACTCTGGAAGTATACAGGGGATTAGATATAAACTGCGAACAGATTCAAATAGGATACCAAGTAATATGTGTACCAAATTTGGTGTGAATCGCTCTGGTACCTTCAAAGGAGTAGAGGGCACAAATTTGGTCTAGCGACGACTAACATCCACTTATATATATATTTTTTTGGATTCAGAGAGAAAAGACTTTTTGTTAAGGATTTTTTTTGATTCGAGAATGCCACAGACACACAACCGAATGCTTTAGCTTCTTCTATACTAAATACGGGAATCTAAAATACACAAACACATTGTGGGTTTGGAGGTGTCTCAATACACTTACGCACACAAGCGTTAAGCCACGTGTGTGTGTGTGTGTGTGTGTGTGTGTTATGGATTTTGTGTGTGGTTGGCAGCAAGAAAGCAGCAGGAGAATTGGCCTGCTGGGATATAAGTGAGACTAACACACTATACTCTTACTGACTACGTGTAAGAAAAAGGGGCAAAGGGTGAGGTGGCAGAGAAAAACGGGGCTTACTCAGATGACTGACGTTATAGGGGAACATTCTGAAACTTTACGCTTTTAATAATAGGTTTACGAAATATATAGATATATATATATATACTTATGAAGTAATAATATAATGAGTTTCGAATAAAAAGCGGCAGTGCAGCCTAAAAAAAAAAACAGGATTCTAACGCGCATACACAGGCACCAATCTAATTGTGGTGTCTGTAGCCGAGGGATCTAACGTAATTGGATCAGTGCGTCTGCGTGCTTTCACCGCACCAACTAAACTAAATCGAAGCAAAAATTGCACCTGTCTCTAGCAAGCTGCGAATTTCTTCTCCGCTTCTGTATTGTGATTAATTGGCCCGCCGCCAGGTGTCAACACTGTCACTAGATATATTTTAACATATTGCATTTTAAGTTAGTAGAAAATGTTTTTTAAACTTCGTCAGAACAGAACAGAACAGAACAAAATGAATGATGTATTGATATTAGAAGCAAGCAAGCACCTCACGTGGCTACAGGGAAATAATAGACAATGTACATGTAAATTTGAATTACATACGTTGTGGTAATTTGTTTAAAGTTTGGTGCCGTGGTTAAGGGCACTACAAAGTGAATATATATACATATCATCATGTTAACCCTTGCGTAAACTAAGGGTCTCTCTCTCCGTACTTGTGTAAACCGCCCTTCACAACATGGAAATTACACGAGCCAGACTACTTTCGCCTTTTCTTTCCCTTTCACTTGCTCCCTCCCTCTCTCTCTCTCACTTCATGGTGGGTACCCTTGATAAAGTAGGGGCGGGTACTTCTCTGCTAAAGTCTCACTATTAATTACTACTTCAGTGTAAATTGGCCTTTTATACTTTGGACACCCACATAACACATAATACGCAAACTAAAAACTCATATAATGAGCTTAGGTACAACGCACCTATGCGTACAGCTCGCTTTATGAGTAATATATGCGATGCGAGCAGCGGTCTTTAATTATTATGGCCTTTTGGTTAACAATTTGTAAAAAATGTTATAGATATAAAAAGTCTTACAATTTTTGTAGATTATATTAATAAAGAAAAATAATGTTTAATGCATATTTTAAAATTCAAAATTATAATATTTAATATTTAAATACTATTTTTTATCCGAGAACGCTACAGACACACCGAATGCTTTAGCTTCTTTGGTACTTTGTACGGTGAGCTGAAAACTAATATTATTATACAAATTATGAAACTTAAAAGTAATTCTGGGGTGAATTTATAACAAAATAATGCATCATTATAAATACAGATATAGTGAAAGGACAAGAAAGTCAAGTCCAGTCATTTTATAAGTTGCACCTGTGATATTCCTTCCTTTATTTTTCTAGCGAATGAATGTTTGAATAAAACATGGCCTCGTACTGTTCGTCCATCAGAACCAGAACTAGAAGAAGAAGGGAGGGAGGGAAGTAAGATACTCTTGGAATTTACAAACCCTGTCTTCAGAATTAATGAATATATACCGGCTCTGGGTCCCTTTCGCTTTTCAAACCCAACTTTACTTAATTTAAACTTCTTATTTAAGTTCGGCGTAGCATTGGACATCATCCTGCCTGTATCAGGAACTAGCATTCACGCGTAATAGAGTCAAATGTCAATTACAAATTAACATTTTCAAATATAATTTAATTTCAAACACAACGTTTTACGAGGTAAAAAAAAAAGATATTAGAAATAGTGTACATATAGTAATCAGAAATGAAATATGAAACTAGGATTAAAGAGCGGGCAGCTTTTGATGCGATTAGCCGCCAGATCGGTGGCCACAGTTAACCGGGTGGATGCCAACATTTGAACGCTACAGAGGGACAGAGGGACAGAGATAGAGATTGGCAAATGGCAAATTTGTACAGTGCATTAAAACCGGAGCAACATAAAATGTAAGCGAAATTGAAAATCACTTCTATATACACACAGAATATTTAATCATTATTTGAGGAAAAATTCATTAACATTTTATACACGGTATAGAGTAGTTAAAATTCCGGGAATACGATAGAGAGAGAATCTAATTTTCTATTCTATATATAAAACCTACTATCACAGAAAAAAAAAAACTGTGTCACATTAATTACCACATGATACTAATTACATAATATGAAACCGCACATTTTTATAATTCAATTTTTAGCTCGCCGTACGCAGTCGTGTGTCTGTAGCATTCTCGGATCAAAAAATTCCCTTAACAAAAAGTGTTTGTCTCGTGCCTCTGATTCCAAAAATATAAATAATTCATATACTTGGATGTTAGTCGTCGCTCGCTCGTAACACCAAATTTGTGCCCTTTACTCCTCTGAAGGTACCGGAGCGATTCACACCAAATTTGGTACACATATTATTTGGCATCCCATTTAAATCAGCTCGCAGTATAAATCCAATCGCCCATATACTTTTTGAGTTGTAGGGCCCCAAAATTTAGAGCCCCACTTAATACTGCCCGTATAAAAATAATTAAAACACTCAAATATTCTACTATAAATCCTAAGATATTTTATAACCATAAGATTTTTTCATATTGTTAACTCAAAGGCCATAAAAAATTATTATATATTATAATTTTGAATTTTTGAATATGTTCTAAGAATTTTGAATACAGCAACAATAATTAAATTTGGATAGTTATTTAGTGCCCCGTTGGCGCAGAAATGTGCTATCTAATAATGATTCGTTGGTCGTAAGTTAGCCGGCAATCCACAGGGTTAAAAAGCTTAGGTTGCGTGGATATATGCCTATTGGGAATCTAATATTATAAACTTCGTTACAGCCGTCGCCGTAATATGAAATTCAGCGATGTTATAGGCTCTAGCATAAAGTAAACTTAGATTTAAGTAGGGGGTATTAGATTTTGTTGAAATTGCCTTTTGAACTGAACGGAACGGAACTTTGGGGGTTGGTTAGTTGGAACGAGTTCGGGTTTGAATTTTCATTTATGATAATTTTAATTTGATTATGTGAATTTTCGTACGGTAAAAGCAGTCGAATTTATGATACCAGACAGGGCTGTATACTTCCAGGAGGTAAATATACACTGTTAAACAAATATTACACTGTTATATTAAATTAGAATATTACTAAAATTTACACTTTAGAGTAAATAACTATTTTAAATCAAAACGTGTATATCCTAAGTTTAAAAATAACAAGACACTTATTATTTCGTAAAAGAAAAATCAATTTAAACCAAAATGTCTAACGCCTCAAACAGTTATTATTACCCTGTCTCCTCACACATATCTTTCTTAACATTTCATTCCGAGTCAAATCACGTACTTAAACATTAATGCTAGTTTACGGCACAAACAAAAATAAATAAAGATTAAATGATTTTTTTCCTCCCTCAAATATTGCATGATATTTCCTAGTACACTTCATTCCTATATTAAGATGGCGATTTTCTACGTGCTAGGCATGCTAACGCTTTAGCTCCCCCCCTATAGTCTGCACCCCCATCCCCGGAAGTAGACAAGAGAGAGATAGAGTGTATTGGAAATTTCATTGAATTTATTTTCAATATTGCTACTTAGAGTGTATACAGAATGTTTCCACATCACAGTGAAATTATTTTCGTAATTTTTATTTTTGTTTTTTGAGGTTGGTAGTACGCGAACGTGCTTTAACCGCAAACAGCAGCACACGTTTCGGACGTAATACACACTTGATTATAAATTGATTTTGTTTTTCCCCAAAGGGAAAATTGTTATTTAATAATAAACTATGCCATGTGAATAAAAATATCAATTGTAATTTTGTTATTTATCTAATATTTTATTTTATACTCTCTGTTTCTCTAACTCATGCCATTTTCGAGATATTAAATAATAACCAAAATAAACCATTAATTCTCGTTAAGTTATTGTTTTCAAAAATACATTTTCGGGCCCTATATAGATTTTTAGCTTAGAGTTATATAATTTTAACATTAACAGGACACGGACAGACATACATATATATATATATATATATATATATATATATATATATATATATATATATATATACATATATATACATATATATATATATATATATATATATATATATATATATATATATATATATATATATATATATACATATTTGTATGTTATTCCCTAGTTGTTTACTGCAATGAAAACACATTGAAATCATATAATCGTATATTAACATTCAATTTTTGCGTAGCGCTCGTTTTGTGTTATTTCCGGCGGAAATTACTTCGCGTACATCTTAGACGGTTAATTTGGCGTCACGACGCTACCCGAATAAGCTCGTCTAAAAGCTGTCGTTTATCTAACTTTTATTTTTATCTATTTTTAGCACAAATTTTACATTGATACAAAACGATAATTCTATATAAGTTAACGAAAATTTTAAAATAATTAAAAATAGTCTCATGAATGAGCTTTATTATTTTATAGAATTTTCGTAGCAAAATTGTGAAAAAATAAAAATATTTATAAGGTTTAAAAGTACGTTTTTAAAAGTTTTCCGTTTAATATTAACTTATTGATACATTTTGTGTATTATTTGTAAGTTTTCTTCCGGAAAATTGGATTAACTGTTCTATTCAATATCCAGAATCGGAAATAGTGTCCGGATCAATTCCGGGCGGCTGCTAGTGACACCTACTTTAATGTTTCATGTCAGTTAATAGTCTATATAGTATAAATTTTATATTATTCCATATATTGACACAATGTACTTTCATATTCTTTATTCTACGATATTTTGACATGCCAGTTTTATTAAATATTTCATTTTTAAAATCTGTTGAAGTTTCAGAACAAACAATTAAAAGGAATCTCTACCTAGTAGTGTGAAAATAAAAATCATCGTTGCGCTCTTATGTTTTCTGATCTTAAATTAAAATATATTCGTTCCAAAAAAATATATGTCAATTTAAGTATGATCTATTGCACAAGTGAACAAACAAAATTTTACAAAATCTATGTATTTTATGTATAGAAATAAATGAAACATTTTCCAAAAAAAAATTAAGATTTTTATAAGAGGTTTATTATGAATTGAAGAACGATATTCACAATTTACGGCTGTACATGCCTAGATTGAGCCTTAATCTTGCAATTAACAATAGAAATATCTACTAAAAATACATTTTATAATGATATTTTGAAAAATTGCACGAGCATTTCAACTGTTTCGAATGTAGCGGTAACATTTGTAAACGTAAGCATTTCAATATCTGGTTTTTATGTATTTCATGACTTGTTATATTTGTGCTACTAATAGTGAAAAGCGAGCTGGAGATTCCTCTTAATCTGTGATGTTTCCTTTTCACTTGAAAAAAGTGGAATTTATGATTCCAGAAACAGTAACAATATTTCCAATATTTTTCAGAAACATTATAGTGGAAATTCTTTTGAGTTGAGTTGAGAAGAATGTTTTATAACAAAAAATTAGGTTTGCTATATCGAGTCATACAAAGGAAAAAGAGGCAAAGTCATATTAGACTGTCGATGTTTCCGACATGTTTTTTTTCTCTTGTTGTACAATATCAATATAGATGATTTTTGTGCTCATGGAATCTATTGATATAACGGTTCGACAACAAATGGGGTTTCGGCTTGCGTGTTTCCTTTCTTTCTTTCTTTTTTATTATTATTGTAGAAGTCTTTGGCCCCGATTGTGCATGTGGGTGTTCAACAATACAAAGTATAATCTGATGAAATATTTGGAATTGTTCGTTGTGATCGACGAAACATACAGATGCCATTTCAATTCAAGTGGTTGAACAATATTCAACATCAAACACAAATCAATGTTCTAAATAGCTGCCTCTATTTTAGATGTATAATGTTATTTTTAAACGGCTTACCTCAATTATCAATATTATTACTATGGATTACACATAACAAAAGACGTATTTCTATTTGAGTAACAAAAGAATTTGCTGCTCGTTCTAGAATTTGTATATATTTAAACTCACCGATATCTGAAGATCCTCCCCAGGTGCCCTGCTGGGCTTGACGCGCCAGTTTGGTGATGGCGTCCACATAGAGGCGGGACGCTGCTGCTGCACCTAAAACAGAGACATCCAGCTTAACCGGTGTGCAAGTTTTTACACACGTATACAATACATTGCATATATTATATATACAAATATACATAACTGTGTATGTGTGTTTGTATGTGTGTGTGTATGTGCTTGAAATTCTAAACACACTGCATCTGCGTGTTGTTGTGTACAAGTGGCGCCTCTATGTACTTTACGGCAAGGATTAACATGACATGTTATCACTAAAACATACATATACATACATATATACATGTGTCGGTTTATATTTGCGTCAAAGTTCCTATTAAAAATAAATTACATTTAAAAATGACATAGGTACACCTACATCAAAAACACTTTACGAAAAATGTCATACAAACACGTTTCTTTTTAATATAAAATATTTTTTTACTTTCTTAAACGTGACGAAGTCTAAAAGAAAATATTGTACACATGAAAATGTTAAATTGACTATTTTCGAGATGATGGCAGTAAAAACTAGTGAAGTATAAATTATGAAAGTTAAAATTTAAATTTTAAATGTAAAATGTCTACTTTCAATATTTATTTATTTCATGTGCGTGTTTTTTGTATATATAAAAATAAATTAAATATTACATATACGTATACTATTAAATTTATGTGTAAATTTAAAATAATTTATTAATATAAATATTAGTTGGATTGCTAAATCGAATTGATTTCAATGTATGATTTATATATAAATAGTGCAATTATAATTAATTGGGTTTTCCTTGTTATTTTACTGTTTCTTTTTTGTTTATTGAATGAATAAATCTATTTAAAGATTAAATGCAAATTAGCAGATTCTCAATGTTTCAAATATTTGGAATGAATGTATAAATTGTATGAAATTAAAACAAGATTCGGTACATACAACGCACCGATGCGTCCAGGTCGTCTTATAAGTAATAAATGCGATGAGACCAGCGGTTTTTAATTATTATGGACAATTTGAAAATATGTTAGATATATAAGCAGTCTTATAATTTTTTCTAGATTATTTGATAATAAAAAAAATTAAGTGCATATTTTAAAATTCAAAATTGTAATATTTAATAATTTTTCACGCCTTTTGGGTTGACAATATGAAATAATCTTGTTGAAATAAAATATCTTAGAATAATTAGTAGAATTTTTGGGTGTTTTAATTATTTTTATAAGGGCAGTATTAAAGCTACAAATTATAAGAATTAAATATGGAACAAAATTCTAATAATAGTTGTACAATTTATTTTTAATTTAAACTAAAAAAACTAACCAATGCTTTTGTATTCTTCCATGAACACACAAATAAAACAAAAGGGGACCTCTACAGAGGTTCTAGTGTCCTGATTGACCATGAGACTAGCAGACACAATCCGGAAACACATACAACCAAAGCGCGCATCCTGTAAATCTCCATAAAGGACGTGTAAACACACTGCAGACACATCGATATTTTATGATCGTACAGGACACAAATCCTTGTTTGAGTGTTGTGCTATCGTCCAATACAAGCCTTCAAGATTTCCTTACAGAGGGGCGTGCCCCACCACAAGTTTGTGATATGAAATATACGCACAAAAATTTAAATTGTAAATTTATATTGTATAAATATATCAGTGCCTAAAATCTTTCTTAAAAATTAAATTAGATTGCAAATTATTAATTTAACGATTTTTCTATATGTCCTTAAACAATCATAAATATAATCTCATAAAATCATTGTATATTACGAAATTTTAGTAAACGCAGAATACTATAGCTCTTTTTGCACAGCATTGGGGGCAAAGGGAGCAAAACAAAACAATAATTTGTAACTTATAGTGTTGTATATAGATGATTTATAGTGTCTATGCGTTAGGAATACTTATTATCATATAGATAGTATAAGCGCATCTTCTTGTACACTGAGAATATAACATATTGTTTTGGTGTTACGATAACATCATCAGGGAATAATGCTAGGTGAACACCACTTTCCACGGTGTTAGTTATAATAGTCGAACGCGATTACATAGTTTAGATATCTGTGAATTGTTGTATTCACTAATTTATTTACTCATATTTAAAACAGTATTGTCTAAATGTCTTCTTTCTTGGCCAATCAAATATGTATTATATAATTTATAATTTAAATTATTAAAGTCATACATTACGTAAAAAAGTTAGAATGGCCTTCCAGTAAACATTTGATTGCAAGTGATGTTTCTGAGATGTCGCAGCGACGTAGCATGCGCATGTAACGTTTCTACGACATCACATAGATGTAATTTGAATCAATATGTTTACTGGGTGGTGCATTTTTAGAAAAAATTGCTAGTAATGTTAATATTTTGAACTTTTATAGTGTAATACTAAGTTTAGAGGATTACTAATCACGGAGTAGTTGTATTTACGAGTATATAGTATGGTGAAATTTTGCCAAGATGAAATAGCAGTGATAAATCAGTGCTTGGTGGGATTTGGTGTGGAAAATTTATTGCGTTGTAGACATTTTCACGAGGCGAGATAAAAAAGGTAAATATATATATTTTTCATTTTTTTTCTTCTCCGTATAACCTAAAGCTATGCTTACGATCATAAGAAGTTTCACAAGAGCTTTGAGCACGCGCCAGCTTCAAGTTCTGCGGGTGACATGTGCCCTGTGTGTGTATATATATATACACTTTGCACAATATAATATTAGTTTTATTTTGTGCGGCAAAGTTAGATTAATCCGTGTACACAGTTTAACTCACTCGACACATGTTATGCGACTAGCTTTCCGCAGGGTTTACCATATAAATCTACCCAAATTTAATATGTTTATTTCGCTAAAATTTTTGTATATAACAGAGAAAAATAATGGAAAGCAAGTAGTTATCGAATTTAAAGTAAACGCCTTGAGAAAATAATAAAGTTAATAGTTTAAATTTGTTTGAAATCATTTGTGTGTGAACATAAACCCATCAACTTTTATGTTTGAATGTTCGTCAGCCTCTAGAGGTAATTACCGCCCCCTCTCGCATTTGTGGGACGGAACTATAGCTGTAAAACACTAGAACTGGAACTGAAGAGAAGAGATAAAGAGAAGGGAGGTGTGGGGAAATGGTAGCGACAATAACACCACACCACGGTGAAACACAGGAACAACTGTCAGCCACAGTCAACCTTAATAGACAGAGATGCCCGTTCTTGAAATTACGGAATTTATCTCGCTCGCACTCGGATGCAAACCGAACATAGGCGTACAGTGTACTCAGATATCAGTGTGAAAGAATTAATTTACATACAAACAAAAGGGGAAAAGATTAAACATAAAAGAATCCGCACGTGCTTTTGTGTTTTTATTTCTTTGGTATTTTTAATTTATTGTATTTTAGCAACAAAGGAGTGAAGGACACACTCCAGCTATTTTTTTTATTTATTGGGATATTTGCTTGTATAAATATTTATAAACTATTAATCAGGGGAGCCTCTTGTATTTGGGGCGTGGTTGTGTCAATATTTGTCGAGTTAAAGTGACTCGTAAATTTTTGATCGCAGTGTACTTACGATAAGAAATCGGCTTTCATTGAAAATAAACGAGGAGGTTGAGTAAATAAATGATATGAGGTGATTTTTGAGAATAGCGCAGCTAGAACCCCCTTTAGCAGAGGGTAAACTGCTGTTTAGGTAATGGTAGATCATTTGTCAATTGTTTCGGGGGTGTATGTTTATAAATTGCGATTATTTCCAACACATTTACCAATTTTGTATTTTTTTATATCTAGGAATCATTTATTGAAACATTTATTTGGTGAGATAGTTTATTTCTTGTATTATTTATTTGGTGGAGGAGTTTCAATTTCAATCGTCTATTTTGAATCCGTTATGTGAGCTTGAAATGAAACGAACAAAAGCAGAAATTAATATCCTGTGTTCAGGGCTGCCAATTGGTCTTTTCACACTGTCACATTCAATCTGTTCTTTATCGAGTCTATCTGGATGTCGTCTGTCTGCACGTGTGCGACTGTTTGAAGAAGTATCACTAGAAAGAAACAGCAAAAAACGGAGCTAGAACTGAAACCAGAAAACACCATATTGGCATTGTGTCATTTTACAGATTGTATTTTCGCCCAGAGCACACATCACTATATAAGGTTAAAGAAATCTAATAACGCTGCAAAATGAAAGAAAACCTAAAGCAAAGATACACGGAAAAAATTACAGATAAATATAATTCGTTATTACATATTAACTACATCAAGATACGTTACAGCAGATTATGTCCAGGCAGCTTAGAAAACACGTCGTGGACAAGTATATGAGTTTTTTGATTCTTTGGTACTTTGTAAAATGAACTAAAAAAAGCCTAGATTGCATTTATATATAAAATCAGAAAAAAATCCCTAATAATTTGTTATTTTGAATTGCGAATTCGGCATCAAAGATCATGAACAAAAAAAATATTTTTTACTTTTTACAAAAGCGACATGAACGTTATCAATTATTTGGCAGGCTCCAGCAGGAGAATAGGAACGATGTTCGATTGTCAGGTGGTGCTGCTCCCCTGCTGCTGCTGTACATCTGCACATTCGTCTTTGTTACACATTGTTACCAATTTCTACACAGGGTGGCGTCAGTTGGGGGGTGGCACATCTCTCTCTCTCTCTGTAGTCCTTTTCCTTTCACTTTCCTAAGTTGTAGAGAACCGTGTTTCTTTATGTAATATATTGTTGTAGGCTGCCAACGCGTAATAATGACTCATTGTGTTTCGTACGACAGTATCGAAAATTGTTGGAGGTGTGTATCATCATCATCAGGTGTGTTTCTCAAAGCGGCAGCAGAATTGGAAACAATACAATATATATATAAAAATATATATATATATATATATATATATATATATATATATATAAAAATATATTATTTAATATTCAAGAAAATTTCACTTAAATTAATATAAATTTTGATGTTTTTATTTGGTTATATGTAATAATAAGTGATAAAAGAAAGGTGTTACTCGCTTGAATTTTAGTGTGCAACACACACACGCTTAAAAGATGTGTAAGATGTGCAATATATATGCACCCTTTTCGCCCTTTTGCACGTTTAAGGTCGAGGGTGTTTTTGAATTAAAACGAAGACTAGAACCACCAAGGAATTTCATTATTATCTACCGAGATACCCACCAGTTCACTGACCCCTTTCCCTTTTTTTTTTTTTGTTTTTCGGTGTTAAACTAGAATTTACTAAACAGAATAGAGCCTATGATTGAATACTAAACATTTTTGGCACCCGATATACACAATTGCCGCGAAACAAACATTTTCTCTTTACCAGTTAATTGTGAATAATTACAACACCCTCAAATTTTACTAAAGCAAATGCGAACTGGACGCATAGGTGCGTTGGACCTAAGCTTGTTTTACTTTTATACTTGAAATGGTGCATGACAAAAAGTAAATATTAGAGTTTGACTGTAGTATAATTAAATGTGTAATTATGTTAATTAGCTTTACAATATCAAATGCATTGTCTGTGCACGTGCTGCTATCTGTGCGCTACAAATTGTAATTACTAAAGCAAATATTTATCCAAAGTCTGTGTGTAAAGTGCAGTTGTGTCATAACTTCAGAGTTAAGCGTTGAATATTGCTAGAAACTGTAAAGAAAGATTATTATTTCAACATGTGTACTCTAATACAGTTTAATTTTATGGTAACGAGACTTCGAATTAACTTGTGCTATCTTTCAAATTGTACCAAAACGGCGACCGAGGCTCGGAGAATATGTGCTTTGCCTTTTACGACATCAGCGGCTTTATCTTAATTTTAAATCTTTTATGTTAGGGACGACCTTATCACACATACGTTCACTATATACACTCTGGGTGTACTTTCGAAAAAATGCCATTTTAATTTACCCTAAAAAAGTATCTGTAATAAAAAGTCAACCTATATCAACGTTTTGACGGTTTATGCCAAAACTCGGCATGACACATTTTACAATATTTTGAACATCATACACAATTTATTTTTATTAAATATATTACTTCAGTCGCTACTTCGGATCATATAAATTTAAAGAAATAATCTGGGCTGGATTGTAAGATTAGTTAATTTAGGTTAAAAACTAAGTGATTTTATCGAATGTATTTTGGTTCGATGCCAAAATAAGCAAACCCAATAAAGGATAAAGAGAATAACACATAAGAAAAACCATAATTTATATAGTTTATACACTTATACTAATAATAAATATTGTAATAATCAAACACCAGAAAAACAAACATAACTGTTTAGCAAACAAGCTTACACTGTAAAAAATTGGTGTACATTTACATATTTAAATGAAAACGACCGAATGCTTTAGATTCTTCGATACTTCGTACGGCAAAAAATCGAGTTTTAAATTTTAAAACAAAATAAAGCAATATTATGTGTGATATTTTTAAGTGAGTGCAGTTTTTAGTGATTTCCAGTGCAGTGCAATGCAGTGCAGTGGTAAATACATGAGTGCCAACAGTAGCGCCTGTAGTGTTGCATGAATGCGGTAGTTTGTGTAATTGAAGTCGACATGGGGTTGTCGCTGCTGTTGTCTGGTTTCCGGAATGTGTCGCGCGAATTAAATTAGAAAATCTAATAACACACACACCCACACACACACACAAACACATTTACACAGCACCCCACTTGCGACAATAAAACTGATAAACATTGTTTGTATTTTACGAATTTTCCCCTTTTTCAATTGCTACATTTGCTTTTATGCGAAATCATTTTCAATAATACTATTATTTTCCTAGGAACAATTGTCCAAACGATTATTAAATAAGTTAACAAATATTTCCCCGATTAAATTAATTTACAATATAGTTTCCACTATCTGTCTTACATATAACACGAAATGTTTGTTTCTGGGTGCAGTCGTGGGCCCCGTGTGCCCATACCATAGAATACACTCTACTTTTTATATAAAAGAAAAAAAAATGTTATTTACGTAAACGATAGTCTAATAATGCAAATGTTAGCACTACTGTTAGCCATTTGTGGTAATGCAGAAATCTGCCAGTATGATTACACTATAATGTCGTTAGAACAGACTGACCATTCAGGCAAATCCCCCAGATTTAAGCTATGCTTATTGTATGTGTTAGAATGTTGAGGACAATAATATAGTAGTCCCCCTTTTGCCAAAAATTATTATCATCAATTGTTAGAATATATGCATGTGTGTAGGGCTTAACTGTGTAATCCAATTTTGGGCACCCCTACACATTTGCATATTAAAGAGTTTCTGCGATTTATTAACGGCTCACGGAGTGTTTATCAAAACATTAATACAAAATTATATTTAACTTCTAAATACAAACACTTTTTGTTAAGGACTTTATTTGATCCGAGAATGCTACAGACATACGACCGAATGCGTTAGCTTCTTCGGTACTTCGTACGGCGTGCTAAAAATATCTTATACACTGTAAAAACTGGATATAAATTTGCCTAGTGTTAATTAGTGTATGTCTGCATTAAAATTGGGTTAATGTTTAGTAATTAAGTAGAACACGGTATTATAGGGACTAAGCGGACAGACAGAAACTAGAAATGGCGGAAAAACTAAATATTCGTGTGTACCAGCGCACGTGTTAGGAAATCTACTAGGGTTTAAACAAGGTGGCACTGTTACTACCTTAATCACAATTACCGTATCTCTTTCTCTCTCCTACAATGTGTGTTGCTATTTTATTTTGCCTGGTGTTTACAGTAATTGGATCTATTTGAGTTTGTGTTCTATATAGGTAGCTACAACAGATTCCACTTTATATTTATGGAATCAATTGTTTGTCTAAATAAAGTTATTTAACGTAAGAATTGTTCCCTCTTCAGCGTGTTGTATGTAACTGTAGCCGATATTGTTAAATGTACTTCCATATTTCATATTTTGGTTCTAAAGAGTTCTAGCAATATTTAGTGGTTTTTATAGTTTCATAGTGATTAGTCTCTAACGATTTGTTAGAGAAATAAAAATATTCTTTAAGTTTTCCACACACACAAAATTTTAAACCTTTTTCTAAAAATAATTAGTAAGTATCAAGCTTTTATTGGTGTAGCCTCTTTATTAAGAAGTGGGATCAAGTACAGTGTAGGTATAGGAGAAAAAACTGAATAGCGCATTTATTTCTTGTTTTTGGCTTTTAGCTCAGTCCCAGTGTACACACAGTGCCCTATAAAACAAATGATCGCCACCCCTTAACTCCCACTGCTTTTATCCAGCGTCCGTGTTTTGTTTACACTGTTACAATGGACGCTGGAGCTTCTTTAGTGTAACTCGTTCTTTTGTTATTAAATGAAATAAAATACAATTAAGTACCACCATAGTGCTAGAATGTTCACTAATTAGATAGCTACTACTGTTTAACAAATATACTGAAATACCCTTCTGCTTATGTTAATAAAATAATATATATATATAATGTAAAACAAAGAAAGTCGTTTCCGAAATAAATGGTTGAACAACAGGCTTAATATTAAATAGTGCTACATTGTTTGTCGTCGAAAACTTTGACTAGTAATAATAATATAATGATTTGCAGTAAGTTTTGATCCAAGTTTAATTATACAATGTGCGATTATAGTAGATTAGTAACAGAGCTGCCGTCAGCACATTATAGGAGTAGTACTTGCTAGGGTTTTTAGTGTTGGTAGTACTGCAAAGTTTTGACACCAGATGCACCACAATTGTTGCATGAGGTTTTGCATATACTGCCGCATTATTATTATACCACTACCGGTATAACACGCTATAGTAAAATGTAAATACAAAATTTATATACTCTGCGGCACTTTCAGTGCATCGCACGTACTTTGCAAAGACCTTAAGGTGCCGCTAAAATTGCTTTAAATAGAGTAGAATGATTCATCCTTATTAGATAGTTGCCTGGTTACCTAAATCGTACCTGTCAATTATTTATCAGGTATATATGTATACTATATTAGAAAATCTATACGTAAATCGTAGCAGTAAGAAAAAAATCTCACTTGAAATACTTTCGAATGCTCCAATAAATATTGTGCTATATTCGATCTAGAAATATTCAAATGATTGAAACAGAAAAATGTGTACAACACAGGGTTAAATTGGAAAATTCTCATATAGGTACCAATATGCAATCAACTGAATAGAACGAATAAACATACAGACAGACAGACAGTTATATAGGTTACACTGTACTGGCTACATTTTTGTGTTCGTTTCAATTTTTACACACATGACGCTATCTTTATCGCACGCAACCTATATAATAGTGCGGAATGTCTCACTCGATTTCATTTACATGGAAATAACACATCCGGAAAACGTATTTGCTCTACCGGAAAATTTATCGATATTTTATTTTCTTTATACGTAAAATATATTCACGTGATTTTCTACTTAACCTCTTACCTACTTTATTATTTCATTCAATTTATTCCATGGTATATTTGATTGTCATTTAATTTTTTCTAATTTTAACTAGCGGTATTAGTCGATAGTGCATATTTTAAAATAACAATATGCAAAATTCTTGTGGATATATTTATATATTTTTGAATTCAGGGCGACGAGACATTATTTAATTCGAGAATGCTACAGACACACGACTAAATGCTTTAGCTGCTTCGGTACTTCGTACGGCGAGCTAAAATTAATTTGTATTATATTATGTTGCATTCTAAACTAAAGGAACAATTAAGGGACAGAACTAATTTCAAACTATTATTCAGTTAACCCTTTCAACGTTTACTAATTAACTTATACCCTTTTATAGAATTAGAAAATAATGGATTTCATTTGACACTTGCACTTAACACATGTCCCAAATTGTACAAATTAAATTTTCATATACATTAAAAGCATTTTAAAACAAATGAAGAAAATAAATTGTTTTGGATACTGGTGATGTTTTTCAGTGGAAATGGGTTTTGTAGAAACAATATTAAAAGCAAGAATAAATCACAAAATAAGATTAATTTCAAAGTTTGAAACAAACGACAGTAAACATGTGGTATCTACACCAGTTTAGAGCACACAAGAGTTATCTCCAAGTGCAAAAAGTGGAAAACAATTTAGTGGAAACAAAAGAATAAATCAGAGAAATAAAATGATAGTTTGGAAAACTAGTTTCTATGTCGATATTATATCTATTACAACAGGACATAACATAAATATGTATGTGACTATGTGCGGTCTGTAAGCATTAAGATATTATGGTACACAGCAAACAAAAAGTACTATAAAATAGGGGCGAGTGGGGTGCACTATAACTGCAGTTTGCACAACATAATACAGTAAAAAGTTCGTATCAATTGAATTGCAGTTTGCTGGAATTTTCCATTGAACTTCAACAATACTTAGTTATGGCTGCTCGTGTCCTGGATACACGAATCCGTATATTGAGGCGATCGGGACTCGAAGCCAAAACCAATAATGTCAAACTTGGTCGCTATCGTAATTTACAATAATTGTCCAGTTTAAATTTCCACTATTCGAAGGACGATAACAAAAAATTATATATAAATAAATAATTGTTTTTCTTATACACATACATTGTGTTAAAACAAACAGATTGATTTATGTAGCGTATATTATGCGATTAATTATTCATTTCGGCTGATATTCCCCTTCCTTCCCCCGTGTAATTTACGATCGTGGCCCAATTTTACATCACTGTTTGTGAAAGACAAAAGAGCTATGAATGTTCCAAATTAGTTAGTCTCTGTGAAACCAGGGTTAAGAATGGCGCAATAAAGCTGTCGTTAACCTAACTGTTATTTCGGTAAGTAACGACTTAATTCATATTTCATTTTCTCGATTCTTAGCGGAACCAAATAATTATTATATAATATGTTAAGAAGTATTTCCCATAAAACTCATTTAATAAAATTTTGGCATTTAATTTATCACGAAACTTTTGTTAGATAAATAAAAACATATTCTAATTTTGTTGTAAATAAAAAAATCGTTATCTATCCAAATAAATATTAGAATAGCCTTAATAATAATAATACAAAATATGTAAAACTCTTTAACAGAATTTGGAAGAATTTAAATAAAGCTTGTATTATTATAGCCATATTACTGAATTCATGATTAAGAAGAGTTTAGCATCAAGAATTTGTAAGATAAATGTAAGTTTTTTGAATCTGTTCGTGGGGAACACAGATGTTTGAAAGTTTCGCTGTAGCAGGAATATAATTTTCAGTTCCTGCGGTTTAGAATGTTCACGCTCGAGTTGAACACGCGGAAATTTTACGCGTGAATTTTTCTACTGGTGAAAAATTTAAATATTTCTGAATATGAATTTATTCTTTTTCAAAATTAAATGGAGTGTGTACTAAAGACATTTTATTTTCAAATCTGTTTTTAATATTTTTACACAACTTTGCACTTTGGGAATTCTGAATTAATTGTAACAAATAAAAAAAAAATATATATATATATTCGGAACCAAGTACTTACGATTTAGTTATAATTTGAATATATTTCCTGGGTTTAATTTTTTAATTAACTATTTTATTTACAACGCGTATTTGTTAATATGATATCTAATTCGTCGAGCAGGATTAGTACTATTATAATTTATTGTTTGTTAAGGTTATTTACTCTAATACTAGGATATAGGTATAGCATAGACTAGTCTGGAATAGAGATATCGGTTATGTCAAAAGCCGTAAATCTTAATTGCTTCCTAATTTAATCAGGATTAATGTTGAACAAACGGTGGTTGCGCTCCTCGGCACTAGCGGTCAACTCTCGAACTTTGTTCCAACCATCAAGGAATGCCCGTATAGAAACTAAATAGTGGGTATCTTAAAGACATCTCTTCATAACTTCATGTTACAGCAGACACAAATCACTATTTACATTTATAGCTTCGCATATTTTATTTTTATTTTACAATGTTGGCAATAACAAATATTTCAATATGATTGCTGCGCGATTAATTCGACCACAAATCCAATAATTCCCTATTTGACGTTTTTATCCTACTTTGTATTGAACAACATAAATTTTCCGCCTCAAATTTCCTGTACATTTATATAAAACAACAAAATATTCGTTTATGGGTAAAATATTTTTTTACAACATTACTTCCACAGATTTTGTTAAATATATCGAAATTTATTATTATTTTAATTCGTCCTCTAATGTAAAACAGAATTTACCATCCAGACAAAATATGAAAAAACAAACAGCATATTTCAAAATTCAAAATTATATTATTTAATAATTTTTACGGCTTTTCGGTTCACAGTATGAAAAAATCTTGTAGATATAAAATATTTTTGGGTGCTTTAACTATTTGTATAAGGGTCGTATTAAGGGGGCTCCAAATGTTATTTTGTTATGGATATGTCACCATTGTGCTCCAAGACATATTGCGTAAAAACAAATATGCTTTTAAAACTTATTTATGTATCTCTTTACAAACCATAAAATATGAAATAAAATAAAAAAGTAGAAAAATTGTGTTTTTATATAAATTTTTTATGATTATTGTGACATAGTATATATACAGGGTACATTCTTTTGGTAGCCATAACCGTATATTTTGATGGAGTTCATAAACACAACGTGGTTTCCACGCGATATCACGCGAATTCACGCGCACCAAACAGACAAGACAAAGATATAACGCGTGATTGTCGTTTTGTTCTTCTTCGTACAAACATAAATGTATATAAATAGCTGCAGGTACTAAACAGCAGCCCTAAACAATTTGTCATCATATGTTGGTGACTTTAAGAGTGACCATCTCAAACAGAAGAAGAGAAATAGTTACACAATAACACGAAATAAGTGTACTTCGTACCAGAAAACTGATAAGGTTCATTTTGGTGCACCAAGGGTGGGTCGTTTCGTTTAATAAATTAAAAATACATTTATTTCACTGTCTGTCTGCATTATAAAATAATGTCGCTTCGCACAAGTTAAAGTGGAGTACTTAACTTTTAAAATCTCTTGAGTGATGTTACAAAGAATACCACAAAATTAGTAATTAAAAAGAAAGAAAATGTTTTGCAAGTCTGAATTGTGCACGTACACTTTTATTCTGAAACCCGGAAGTTTTATAGTGTGTGGGGTGGGTTATAAGGAAAAACAAAGACGTACAGCGAGCGACAGAGCACGAACACTGTTAAAACAATAAAACAAAAAATGTTTACATATCCTTTGATTATAAATAAAATGTGTCTACAACGAAAGTATCAAGAAAGAGCGAATGCGTGGAAACACTGGGTGTTTTGGCTGTTTCCACGGCGGAGAATAATAACTGCGGCTGTTATAAATGTGGTTATTATTAAAGTGTTGAAGCCGGCCATCCAGTGTAATTATACCGTAGAATAGAACACAGCACCGAAGCGCCACTGGCGGTGTTAATGGCAATCAAACTGCACCCGTTATTCATTTATTAAAAAACACAAAAAAAAAAACACACAGAGACCCACAGACCACACCGTAGGACCTTACAAATAACAAATGAGGCCATTTCTGTAATTTAATACCACTACCCCCTTCACCCCTGCACGATTAACACTATATCAGCGGTGCCAGGAGAAAACATTCAATGTTAATTTTACGAGAAATAATTTAGTAAAACATTGTACGGTTACACGCAATATAGAATTGTTATTACACCATTGAGAGTGGCGCTATCATTTGTTTTGTGTACACGTTTTGAATGTATTACATAGAAATAAATCATTTGTGTTTTAGTGGCAAGTTAGCACAGGCAGCAACGTTGTTATGTAATATAACATCGAACACGTTATATTAATTTTAGCGGAATTTTCGCTAGTTTGTTTATTAACTAACCTATTTATGGTCAATTATTTTTGGATAGCTAAATATGTTCAAACATATACATGCGTTTAGTCACTATTATATCCCACTTTATTTGCTAATAGATATAATGTAACGGAATTCTGCGCCGATTATTCTCGAACCTTGTGATGGTTCGAGAAGTATTATATCCCATATGTAACGCCTCACGGACACAAAAATAGCGGACGCGTACAGACAGATATTAACATATGAATAGACGTTGTCAATGAGAAATCAATAACCAAGTGAACAGTAGAAACAAATATAGTTTGTTAAGATACACACGGTTGTAATATGTGTATAAATAAATTTTGTGGCGTTTAAGTGCGTGAAAAACATTACATAAAAATATATATGCACAGAAAGTACATGGGAAAAACAAGCATTGTATGCGTAAGGGTAGCAGGTGTAGTTAATCTAATAACGAGAAGATGGCTACATGAAACAGCTGGAGGTACAGAAGGATGGAGAGGGGGGTAAAATAGGGAAGCCAACATAGCAATTAGCTAATTTGTTTTTCTTGGCACTTAAAGACGCCAAATTTCAAATCGCAAATCATATTTTTTGTGTTATAAATTCATAAAATATTGAGACAGAGTTTTTCCCAATTTTAAAATCAATCTATTATACATATAATCAAATATGGCGAACTGTACTAGTCGAAAAAGTATTTTTACAGCAAATTTATATTAAATTAATCACACTAACACTTTTTTACAAACCTAAATATTTCTTGTTATTTGAAATAAAAAAGAAAACATTATGGAATGTTTTAAATTCCACTTCTGGGTTTAATGACGACGTCAATTATATTGGTTATCGACAATATTCAATGGAAATATCGTAAATTCAAGCTTTTTCAAATTATTCCTTCATTTCTTGTATTCGTCTTCACAATTTTAGTGCCCAGTAATTTTCAATTTACTGTTTCGAGGTCAATCGAGCGTATTTAAGCATATTTCCGAATGAAAATCTTTAGCCCTACAAAAAATATAAAACTTTTCGTAAGTATTATATTTTTATTTTAATGCCTAAAAAAGACTTTACAAAACAAGCAAAGGTAAACACTTTTTGTTACAGAATTTTTTTGATCCGAGAATGCTACAGACACACGACCGAATGTTTTAGCTTCTTTGGTACTTCGGCGAGCTAATAAGTTTTATGCATGCTATCTAAGAATCTTTACAAGTTCCATAGTCAGAAATACAGCCCTATATCATAAAACTCCCAGGAAATATGTATCGCTTGAAATATAAATATATATATAAATTGTATTGTATAAGTACATGATTGTACCACTTGAAGTACTGCGTCGTATTTTACACAACAGAGCAACAACACATAGAGCAACGATGTACACACGAGAGAATTCTTTTCATTTGTCAAATACGTAATAAATAATAAAAAAAAATGTATGTATGTATGTACTATATGGTGGAGTAGCTGTTTGACTCGGCACGTGGAGAAAAGGAAAGGTAATATAACAAATGTTAAGCGAGACAAAGTACTGCACCTACAAACATTCTAGGATAGATCTGGGTTGGCTGTGGTGGTGACGTGACGGTGACGGTGATGATATTGTCGCTTGTTATTTTATGAATTTTCTAAAGTTTCTTTGTACACAAAGCTCATACCGAGTCTACAGTTACATTCTATAAGCATCAGGTACCTACTACTAACAGGGAGTTTCAAATTTTATTAATAAAGTGTATATTTTTAGAATTTTATACTTACTGCACTCTAAGGGTTTGTGTGGGAACACTTTAAAGGAAGTTTTATATTGTATGGTTTGTACGCTCTATAAGATTTTATATTTAGTATGTTATGCCTCTTTTTACTTTCTTATATGAATTTATACAAGGAAGTATGGTATATATACTCGTTTCTGATTGACGTCTCTGCGTGTGTGAACACTCTAGAGCTAAAACTGTTATAAAAAAAATATCTATATATATATATATATAAACAATATGTCAAGCAGATGGAACAGTTTTCTATTTTTCTATTTATTGTCTATCTCAAAATCGGCACGAGTTATAGAAAAAGTGTATTCTATAAAAGTTAAAGATGTTAAAATTTCTAGAAACTTTAGTTTGAAAAATATTTTGAAAAAATATACCATTTACTGAAAATATGTTTCCTTAGTAACCACAAGTATTGATTTAGTTTCACGGCAATCTAGCATGAATTTACAACAAAAGTAATATTATACTAAATAGACAGGCTATGTGTACGTGTGTGTGTGTGTATGTGTGTGTGTGAATACTTTAAAGGACTATATATTTAAAATTGTATGTTTTTGTTCATTAGTGTTTAGGTAAAAGCCCTACGGGAATTTTAATATAATATTTTATAATTCTCTATTAATAAATTGTGTGTGTGTGAACGAACTACAGGAACATGTATTTAGTATATTATACTTCCCTTTTAGTGTGTGTATGTATTTGAAATACAATTATAAATTTTTGAAACTTACATGTTAATTAATTAGCAGATTTATTATCAAAACATATAATAGTTGCATATATAGTTTTAATATCTTATATACAACCTATATAATTAATAAACATAGATGTACTATGTACTATCCTGTATTTGTGAAATACTTGAATTGTCCACTACACCATAACAAATAAAGCAACAATATAATAATATTATAGCGAGTGTATACATTACACTTTAGTACAACCGTAGCAACCTCTTCACATTCTAGTGCAGGAACCGAAGTATAATAGTCTACTTCGGAGTACACTGAGTGCACAACACAAACCAGACATAGTTCAAACGTATTAATATACTAAACATATCTAGAGTTTATATTCTACTCTTTTGTATCACATAAACGAAACAGTATAAACAAACATGCGATAAATATCTGAGAATAAAATGTACAAAAATAAACTATTCCCTACTGAAATTAATAAAGTGTAACTTATTTATCATTTTTGATGCGTAGTTATTTATTAATAAATATTTTATTTAAAGCCTGGTAAAAATTATATTTTACGCGATTTAACTAATAGAAACTAATTCATATATTTAATTATTTTGTAAAAATAAACGTCTAAATACCATAAAATCAGCTTACCATTATTTTTATCGATATAAAAACCAATTATATTTCACGAAACAATCTAGGATTTATATATTGTTATGGTATGGGAATGTCACAGTCAGTCGCACACATTTATAAAACAAGCGCGCGGTGCGACCCAACTAATTTAACTTTGCGTCGCGACGCCAGCCTGTATGTGCGGTTTCAAACACCCGGTATATACATATATAGGTACAAGGGGTGTGTGTGTGCACAGTGCACAGTAGTAGATAAAAAAACAAAACATACACGATTCTTCTAATTGAAACAGCAGTCACGTTTTAACTAATACGCATCACGCACACAAATAAATTACATTTTCCTTTTAAAACAAGTAACCGACACAAACCGAATTATTTTTTCTGCTACTTCATTATTAAATTATATTATACATACACTAAAATAATATCGCAATTTTACTAATTAATAATAAAATATAAAATTTTCATAAAGGATTTCTCACTAAATATTAAATATCTCGAAAATACTTTTCATACAAATGTTGATAGAAATTTTAATATCTACAACTATTATAAGTATAACTTTTTCTCTAATTCATCCAATTTTCGAGATATTGTAAACTTAGTTAAAATAGATCGCCACTTTCGTTTAAGTTAGTTTCCAAAAATATAATATGTACATCCAGGTAATATTTAAGTTTCATAATTTTACCTTCAACTGTTTTTACTTTAGAGCGTTCACATACAGACACACAGACGTAATTCCGAAAATAATTAGATTTGACTCAAACGTGTAATCAAAATTCTATTAAATACAAAATCATTTTAAATTATTACTAGAGTATGTATATATATATATTCTTTAGAATAAAGATTGTTATAATTCTGTTTCTTATAATATATTCCTGTACCAGGAATAATGTTTGATCCACAAGGACCATAATTATCGTGTAATGTGACCTGTATTGCATGATCTACACTGATTATGTTTGGGGCCGTTCTAGAACGACCGCCCTATGTCCATTGGGGATGTACATCACATTCAGTGAACGGGGAAACGTGAGTTAAACGACATTTACTGCCAATCTATACTGTATTTAATACTAATTACATAGTGTGTATTGACAACTAAAATGTAGTGAATATATACCTAATTTATTGGATAAATTGTACACTGTTAAAACACAAATATTCCGGCTTTCATTTCGGTAAGCAACGACTTTCCTTAATTTGTTTTTACTTCCCTTTACACGTAATATATAACAATATTATAATTACAAAAAAATCGAATTCGTAATTTTAATAAAAATATTCCTAAATCCTTTTTGACTATTTTTACAACTGTGTGTGAACGTCTACAACTAATACCGTTTCGAAAATAATATTGCAACTGGAGAAGCTTGTTTACTCATATCATTTATCAAGGATAGTTGAACACCTCTAAATATGTTATAAAACTGAGAAATTATTTTGGGTTATCAGTAAATATTTACCATTTACCCAATCACGAATTGACTAAGTAAATAAAAGTCAGACTTTAGTATTGATGTTTGTACAGCATATATTGTAATTTAACCAAATATTGGATTGATGTCCCCAGAGCTCAGAGCGATGTGTATTGTCTGTGATTTTATTTTCTCTACAACATATATACTGCATTACAATATGCTTTAGAACACATATGTGACGTATAAAGCTTATTTGAACAAAAAATAAGCTTCTTAATTTTGAGAAAAATTGGTTTATGTATTTATTTAAGATACTAAAACATCAGATATTTAGACATAAGCGTCGAGAAGAACAAGAAAATTTCAATTGGCACTTTTAACACCAATATATATATATTTATATAATGTTGCATTTTAAGAGCTTAGATGTGCAGTCAACGATGAAAGTTTTAACGATGTGCCATCTCTGTAGAATTAAATTCAAATTAACGCATGAACGATCTCTATCACACCATCAGCATAACAGTGGCATTGGCATTGGTAGCACCAACGCCAACCAGTGCCACTTTGTCAACTTGCCAGTTGTACGTTACGTTGTATGTATGTATGTATGTATGTATGTACGTGATGCTAACTAACAACTTCTCATCGTGTTTCTGTCTCTATCGCTCTACACGCTGTCACTCTTTACTGATCTATAGACGCGTAGGTGCTTTCTGCCTCTTCGACTTTAATCATTTAATCATTTAAATCTATCGGTGTGTACGTTTTATGTGTGATTAATTAAAAGTTTGTGATACATATACATATATATATATATATATATATATATATATATATATATATATATATATATATATATATATATACGATTAGTTTTGATTTATAACGCAATTAAATTCTCGGAATAAACTTCAATACACAAATATGTTGAAGTTATTCGTTTAAAACTAATATTTATTTTGTTACAATCAATTAAACGTACCCAATATAATAAATTGGTGGAGTTTCCAATATTATGAATTTTGTTATCTGTTACCCATATTTTGAGGTAACAATTTCGCAAATAGGTGCAGATATATCTTTTTGAACAGTGTGACTGTGAGTATTTTTTTTTTATCTGGTGCGTAGCCATTTGTCCGACGGTCGGTGGGAAATGGGAAGTACGTATTTTTCTGTTCTTTACTTCCCCATTTTCCCGCTTTGGTTAGTGTTGGCGCTAGTGCCGAGGTCGCTACTGACTGGTGAATAACTGCCCGACATTTTAGTACCAATTAGCCAAGAGATGGATGACCCAATGTTACGATATACACGTTTCAAAGTCTTCTTTTATTCTTACTACTATTTATTTGCATTTGAAGTAAAAATATACGAGTAATTTTCTGTTTCTTCGTTGGTGAAACACGTTATTAAAAATATGTATTTTCTTTATAGCTATAGTTAAACTTTACACTAGGCATGAGTTATGCACGTTAAACTAAACTTAGTTTATTTTTGTACATTTTGCTTCGTCTTCGTGTGCCAGCTTTACGTTGTGCTTAAGCACCAGGGTGTCTGCATGTGCGTCTTTTTATTTTTACACCCCTGCAAGCCCCATGGGGCTACTCCAGGGTTGGACTTTTTACAATTTAATTTTCTGCATATATATTTATAACTTCTTTTTTTGCTGTGACACTTTTAGCATTTTTAAACTCACGTACAGAATACAAAGCAGGCATATTTTGTGGATTTGTATCAAATTGAAAATAATGCGAAATTATATATTTTACGGGCGGCATAGACAGTAATTGATATATTAACGTAATTAAAAAATAATTGTGGTAATAAATTATTTATGTATTTATAAAAAATAAAGAAAGAAATATAGTTGGCAGACCATGCAGTGTTTATTAATTTATGGCCCTAATATATTTTCCAAATTTATTTATGCTGTTTTGTACTTTATGTTGAAAGATAATTTAAATTTATGGACTTTGGTGGATAATATTTTTACATTATTACGAATTATAACGCATATTTACGCCGCAATTTAAGCGATAGATATTTTATTTGAAACATATACGTATAAGAGAGTGAAAATGAAATTGCTACTTACGCGATATATAAAAACAAATGAATGGATAAATCTATGAAAATGGGTCTGACAAAAATCCCCCCAATAAATAAAGATAAGTGGTTTCAATTCCAAAAGGCCTTAAGTCCAAACAATTAAACACTACAGACAGGGGGGCGGTAATGTTGATGCGCAGAAAAATCGTCATTCGGATTTAATTTAAATAAACATAAGGCAGCCAGGAGCATTTGTATCTTGAATAAGACAAATTTGAGTGTCACCAGAAGGGGAAGTGAGTCGTTAGACCCCTGCAACGTGTCACTCACGCAACTCTCACTCACTTTCTTATAACGGCAAAAGTTAAATGAAAGAAATGCATTTGAAACCCCTTATTTTTGCATCAAACGTCCTATTGTTAAATATTCCTTAGATGATAATTCCATACAAATTGAATATTATATTGTGTCAGAGACAGGCGCCAGTCTCGGACTTGAATTACAATTAGTTACGAAGTTTTTAAATCATTTTTCTTATTCAAAAATAGCAAAACTGTAAATATATCGCTTACAAAATAAAATTGTCGAACTTATAAAACACCTCTCTTGAAAGCTTAGCCTGTAAAGGGTTAAGAATCAGTAAAGCTCCTCGTTGTTTGAAAATTCCGCAGTAAATCGTCGTTGTATACCGTAAACTGTAATAAACTGGACGAAACGTACATAAAAAACTAAAAAATAAATCACAACAAAACTCGTAACTCTCAATATCGCAGTTCAGTGCACATAGATCACATCTCAATATCATCACGGACCAATATGTTGGACGTGGAACTACTGACACTTGATATGCTGTACGCTTGAATATTTTATTATAAATTATACACTCTATAAAAATAGATGTAATATGTTTTATAAATATTCCTATATTTTTGAAACATTAACATTATTGTATTATTTGTTTGCATTCAATTAATGTATATTTTGTAGTTATACTTAAAATAATAAAAAAATAAGCTTAGGTACATCGCACTTATGCGTTCAGGTCGCCTAATGTATAATATATGTGATGTGAGCAGCTGTTTTTAATTATTATGGCTTTTTGGTTAACAATTTGAAAAAATGTTATAGATATAAAAAAATCTTTTTAAAATTGAAAATTATAATATTTAATAATTTTTTATGGCCTTTGGGTTAACAATATGAAAAATCTCGTAGACATAATTTATCTTAGAATTTCTAGTAGAATTTTTGAGTGTTTTAATTCTTTTTGTAATGGCAGTATTAAGGGGGGTTCTAAATTTTGTGGCCCTATAACTCGGGAAGTATACAGGCGATTGGATTTAAACTGCGAGCGAATTCAAATGGGATGTTAAATAATATGTGTAGCAAATTTGGTGTGAATCGGTTTGGTACCTTCAGAGGAGTAGAGGGCACAAATTTGGTCTTACGAGCGAGCGACGACTAACATCCAAGTATATAAGTTATATATATTTTTGGATTCAGGGCGACGAGACAAACACTTTTTATGTAGGACATATTTTGATCTGAGAATGCTACAGACACACGACCGATTGCATTAGCTTTGTACTTCGTATGGCGAGCTAAAAACACAATAAGTTAATATATTTTGAAATTGTAGTAAAATATTCAAATATATTCTATATGATATGGCAATATTTTCAGCAATAGTGTCGCACGGGCAGGCACAGGCTGCTGGGATGTTTCACTACGGAAACAATTAGAAATCAAACATCTGTCGCCAACACTAAAGTGCATAGAAACTGGCCAGCATTGCCCATTTGCAATTAACTTAGATAAGCCGTCATCTCGTCCGCGCACGGATAGGGAAGAGACAACATGCTGGGATCTTTACTCGCTCGCAGGAAGAACGTTATACAGACTATCTTACACACACACACACACACACACACACACACACAACAGCTATAACTTCCGGCCGATATCCTTTTCCTTCCTTCAAATCTCCAGCAAGCCTGGATACAGGACTCTCGCCCTATTATTACATCCCGCAGATATCGTGTACACTGTTAACAAAATTAACTGTTTTCGTACATTGAGAGCGTCTATCTCCAAATTTGCGGTCAACTGAGTCTTATGACTTGAGCATGCTATGACTTTTGGCCACTACTATTACTATATGTTAAAAATAAAGCGAAGGAATAGTCCGTGAACATGTTTGTGTTTGCGTAAGATGGATGCAAGGATGATGACGTCACATAGGGAGCCATGTCTTTCCGGTAACATTGTTACTTGAGTGATTGGCGAGCGTCGTTGTGTTGAATACCCAAACTATACACTATATACTAGAAGGCGAAGAATGGTCGTCGACTAGGGGAACCCCCCCCCCCTATACTGAGCTGACTGAACTAACTTAGGCCTAATGTCTTTTCTCTGATGGCCTACACGCCGACAATTTGATTGTATTTTTTACGACGACGCCCTACGTATACGACACTTTCGGTCGTTTTACCGAAATAAATTACAGGCACAATGTCAGCCATGAATTAATCCGCATTGGAATCGCAGAATTAGTATTATTGTAATTCTAATCACTCATTCAACGTATATCCAGAGTCCCTGCGATAGATGATTTTTAGCTCGCCGAAGTACCAAATTTGTGCCCTCTACTCCTATGAAGGTACCGGACCGATTCACACCAAATTTGCTACACATAGTATTTGGCATCCTATTTGAAACTGTTCGCAGTTTAAATCCAATCACCCGTATACTTCCCGAGTTATAGGGCCCCCTTAATACTGTCCTTATAAAAATAATTTAAGTACCCAAAAATTCTAAGATATTTTATATCTATAAAATATGTTCATATTATTAGCCTAAAGACCATAAATAATTACTAAATATTATAATTTTGAATTTCCTTAGAAAAACTATTTAATTTATGTTTCGTACTAGGAGATATCACCTTTGTCCCTTAACTGTTTGTAATACATACATAATATAAGAGTTATGTGGAAATATATATTTTTTTTTAATAAATCGTACTAAAAATATATGTGCAATAATGTGAAATTTTACAAAATTAATTTGGAATTTGTTTTAAATATTACATACTCAAATTTCTAGCCGAATAATTTCAAATATTACATTTATAAAACAAATAATATAAATGATGCTTTATAATACATTTATAATATTTTAAATTAAAATAAAATATTTAAAAATGTAAAAAAAAATATACTATTTACCTATACATTTTAATAAATTTCCATTATTTACATAAATATACATATTTTCTAGACTTCAAAAAAAAAATTGTAGTGCCCTCCACTAACCTCTCTTATACTTAACTTTGTGTATAAATTCATGTTACCATTTCCATAAAACAATATCAATACGTGTGTGGTATATCACAATACTGCTATACATAATGTATAAGAAAATAAAAAACTATTTTAGAATATGTAATTAATTAACGAGTCACCGCTGATTACCAATGAAGTCCAGTGGCGTCGAACCAGAATTGTAAGCACATCAAAACGAAGGCCATTCTAGCGTCGGGACATTGGAGTATACGAGATAATCGAGTTAGACATGGAAGACTGCTTCCGGAATCCCCGGAGTGGCTCCGGGTGTATACTCTTATTGTCTTTCAACATAGAGGAGGTAATACTACAGATTATAGCTCCACTCTTAATCCTTCACCCACCCCCCACACACCCCTAAAACAATCTCTGATTCTTTGATAACTTTGATGGTCACTAGAGGTTTAAGATGGGAAAGTTTATATAGGTTCACTTGTTTCTTCTAAACTCAATTCAAAGACAATAAATGCTAACACATATATTTTTCTTTTTTGTATATAAGTATTTTAGACTTCGCCGAAGATTTGAAGATTGTAAAAAAAAGTAAAAATGGTAGTGATTTTTAGATGCGGCTTGGCGCAGAGCGTGTTAAACGATCCGTAACAATTTGCAATTACCTGAATTCGTTTAAATTCGCAACGCATATCTCTGTGCGTTCCAGAATTTAGTTTTTAGACAAATTCGTTCAATTTTCAAACGTTAATTGTACCGATATGTTATACCTATCCGTAGCACTTGTTATTCGTCTTTGGTTTTGTGTTTTTCTCGCGAGGGAAACTCACCCTGTGTGTGTGTGTGTGTGTGAGTTATTATAGTGTGGCATGCGCTCGGTTTCAGTGCAGAACACGTTTGTTTTAAATTTCATATACGTGCGCTCTGGGGTCAAATATTTATTCGTTTTTCTTGTTCTAATGTTTCATTTTGTCGGATAAATTGTTGTTATGGTGCAAGCTTTATAACAGAGTACTGGCGACCAACGAATTATTGGTACTTAGCGCGCCTGACTTGGAGTTATGAGCGAAGCTCCGTGGCCGATTTTTTTCTAAAGGGTTATCTTTCATTTTTGGCCACATTAATCAGATTCCGGCAAATAACTCAGAAATACAATATAAAAAAAATACACCCAATTTAAACAACGCTCCAAGCTCTTAGGGTGTCAAATGTTGTAAGTAACGCATGTCACAGGTTTACTCTTTTACACGTAATGTCTTAAAAATAGTATTATAGTCACAAAAAAAAAAATGAAATAGAAATTTCCGTTTGGAGGGTTCTTCATAATGAAAACTAAGTAGTAAAGCCATCCCAGTATCTTTTTAGAACGAATCTTGATTCCCTATTTATAGGGAGGGGGAAACGTAATATATTCTAATTATTTATTGAATATTTGTATTATAAATTTGTAACAATTATTTATAATAACAAAATTTAGCATAATTTATTGTAATTAAAATAAATTTATATTGACAATTATTAGTGAAATTATCTAATACATGTACAATCATAATTTAATTTTATACACTGTAAAAACCTTCATGGAAATATATAATGAAGTTATTAATATTATTTTAGATAATAGATTATTTATAAAACAAACAAATTCATATATATATAATTTTGTAATCATATATTTTTGTTCCTCCAGAATTCTGTTCCTAATCCAACAAAATAGCTTAAATAAATCAAAACAAGATTAGGTCCAACGCACCAATGCATCCAGCTCGCCTTAAAAGTAATTTATGCGATGCGAGCAGCGATTTTTAATTATTATGGCCTTTTGGTTAACAATTTGAAAAAATGTTAGATATAAAAAGTCTCAAATTATATTTAATAATTGGGTTAACAATAAGAAAAAATCTTGCAAACATTTATCTTAGAATCTTCAAATGGGTGTAGTACAGATAAATTTCGTAACCGTATAAGAAATAACTTAAAGACTAGTTGTATAAATAAAAAAAAAAATAGGGATTCGTAATTTATATATAACGTTTCATTGATTTTTCTAAGATAAGACAAACAAAATGTATGCGTCTGTGTGTATGTGTTATCTGGCTATCCTGAATGTGCAAAAGTAATAAAAACTTTTGACTAAGAGTGTACACACAAAGAAGGGAGAAAATGTACACAGAAACACACACAGAGTAGCAGCACACAAAATGCATCGTCGAGCCATCAGGAGCAGGAGGAATTGCGAATATAAGGATATTGCCCTTTGAATGTGTCTTTTGTCTGCGCTGTGCAGTTTCGCTACTCGCGAAATAGCTATCGCACATATATATATATATATATATATATATATATATATATATATATATATATATATATATATATATATGTATGTATACATATATATAAAATAGCTGTTAATTTCCACACCTTTTAATTTTATTTACATCTTAACCTTATGTATAATTTTTTATTCGAGGTAGTATACTTCTTTTGTGCAGTGTACAAACAAACTATAAGTGTAGTGTTTGTTTATTTGTTTGAAAAGTTCTGGTGACCGCGGAAATATTTAATGTAGAGCACTCCAAGAGTACGTAGATTCTTTTTAAGAAGATTTAATCTGTAAATACGACGTGTATGTACAGTACACGTAAGATTCACTGACCGAAAAGAAAGATTGTGAAAATATATTCTCAGTGCTGTTGCTCAAAAGCCCCACGTCGCGTCGCGGCGCTTAAATCGCTCGAGAGCGAGACTGCATAAAGGAGATATATATACTTGTTTGAGCAAAAAAGATTTTTTTTTTTTCTCTCGCAAACTGTATTTACCCGTTTTACGTATTTTCTTCGTCTACGGCTTCCGGGTAACTGAGAAACGTTTAGTTCAAGTATTTTTTGTTTGGATTTGAAATTGGATGAGTCTGTTTTGATTGTAGAATTAAATTCAAATTATTTAAGTTTAATCGAACATTTTGTACCAATCCAACTTTCCCTTACTTTAATTTCGGTAAGGAATTCATTTTTAATTATCTTTAACAAAATAAATAAAAATCAAGTATAGTTACTTACCGAAAAAATAATTATAATTTCTATTCACAGATATATTTACTTTACTGATTTCCCAAACGTGCAAACTTTGTGTAACGATAAAATTAAGACTTAAAAATGAATATTTTAACGCCTTTTATAATAAAGTCGTCCATTATCTGCTGAGTGTCAAACTGATTTGAAATAAAAATCAAATTAAATTTATGTTGTAATTTACCTAAATAAGACTTATGTATATTTGCCTGTAAAACCAGTTTGTAACAGTGTATTGTTGCACATGTTACTTCATTACTTTTGCTAAAAGGTCGTAAGGGCGTTGGACCCCACGGGTCATTCGTTCAGATAAGACCTTACTGAACCGGAGCAAAAATCAATCTGGACATGTAGGATTACATTTTTACGCTTTTCCCTTGCAACCATAGGGTGTGTGGAAGGGGAAAGGGTGTATATAAGGGATGGATGTATTTATTTCTTGATGTTAAGGATAGATGTCAACACTAACAGAGGCAGCACGTGGCCAGCTGAAAAAGAGGATTCGAAAGATAGCCTTTAGGATTAATGTGACTAGCGGAAAAATACGTATATAGAAAGAAATACGTAGTTTTATATCTAATATTTAATAAAGGTAAAACAGTGATATTTATATTGATGAGAAAGAGAGATAACGCTATTAAACTTTTGTTTGTGTAGGTGTAAAGAGCGTAGCATGATTTCAATTTCGTTTGTTATTAAAACACATTTATTACGTTCGTACACGATTGTATATGACACTAGACACCAAAGTATATTACATATTTAATACTACTGGTATACGAATGTTCTATGTTTCAAATACACTGTACTATATAGGATAGGAAGATATATATGCATATATATATATATATATATATATATATATATATATATATATATATATATATATATATATGTATAGGTAAGCGTAACGTAACGTAACGTGTATATCCGTTAAATCACAAGACTTATTACTACGTAAAAGAAAGTAAAAATCGGCGCATCCACCACATAATTTGGAATTTAAATAAAATATTAAAGTGTTTCCTCAAAACTAAAATTTACTATACATAGTGTTTAGATCCCATAAATTTAAAAACCATTTCTGAATTTTGAATATTTTTTCATAATTTCCTCCCTTTATAGTAATATTCGTAGACCTTTAGTGGCGCCATACTACAACAAACACACACAGAATTACAATCTTGAAATCTCGTGAATAATGCAATGAGATTCACTTTCTACAAAAAACAACAAAAAAGAAAAAAATGCTCGTGTAAAAAATAAAACAAAAATACAAAAGCAAACAGCAGAAAAACTAGAAACCGCAATCCTGCACCCTCTCAAGGGAAAACAGAAAACAAAACAGACACAAATGGCTTGTGCAAGAAGAAGAAGAAGACGAAGAGAAAGAAGAGCATCAGCAAACTGGCAAAAGCTATCGAACAAGAGAAGCAGGCTGATGCTACGTAGAGAGCAACTCACTTGAATATATCGAAGTAACGATCTCATGATGTTAATTAGGACAGATTTTGATTTATGACGATAGATATATTATACCGGATGTTCGTCTCTGTGTGTGTGTGTGTGTGTGTGTGTGTGTGTGTGTGTGTGTCACGTGGTATATTGGTTCGTGCTGATACGCTAATGAACTCATTTATATGACGCACCCAGTCTTCGTCGGGAAGTCGACGAGAACTCGAGTGTCTTAAATCGATAAGAAGAAGACAAATTAAAAACCAACATCTATAGAAGAGCAAGAGAGAAAATGAACGAGAAAGAGAAGCTTTGCGTTTATGAATATATACGTGCTCCTTTTAAAGATTATTCTTACAAGCAGAGCAAAAATTGGAAATTTTAGTATAACATCAAAATGTTATTATTTTATTTTAATAGCACATTTTACTTTCTTATACGTTATGCATTGTGAATTTAAATGGAAATAACCGTTTTCAGGGTCCTGAACCTATCAAATCCAACCTAATATTAGTAAATTGTAATATCTGGCTAAATCCTTTTATACTATAAGTTCCCCTTTAGGAGATTTGATCCCAAATGCAAATGCAAGTAATCCTGAACCACAAAAACATCTTGGGATTTATTAAAAATACAGCCACACACACTTTTGCTCATTTTGATTGGAGCGATTGAGGGCTTTTGTTTCTACTGTATGTAAAAAGACAATCAATTGCCTGTGAAGCATTTGAAAAATACATTTGATTTTGTTTTTGAAATAAGATCAGAGATTGTGATGGAAACATAACAGAGGTGAAATATATTTAAATGTATTCGAAGTTCAAGACAAGTCAGAGGTTCACGATTACCACATGGGGACCCACTTGTTTTTTGACTTGATGTTCATTTGTCTTCTAGATCAAACACAGACAGACACACACACACACACACACGTAGATATAAATTCAGTTCTATGTCAGTCACATCATCATCAGGAAAATAAGACTGCCTTATGTAGTTTATTCAAATGATTCTTCAACTTTGCAGACAGTATTGTTTTTATGTATTCCCAATTTAAATATGTATTTGTTTCACAGATATAGCGTCGTCGAAGGGAGTATAATGTAACCATTATAACCAAAAGGACGCCAAATGTGTCTATTTTGTATTGGTATATATGAACTAAACAATATCTCATTTTGCAAATCTATAATATTTGTGGTAACCAAAACTCACCATGCAATGCCTTCAGATATGCTTTTCCAGCATTGATCATCTGGCGGGCTCCTGGATTGAATTTTTCCAGGATATTCTGGAACAAAAGAAAAAGAAACATTAATAAAACAGAATTATGGCACAAATTAGAAAATATCATGTAATAAATTAGCTTCGGACACAATAATGGGTGATCAATCATTATTCCCTTAAACCAGATAGACCCTTTTTGAAATTTGTTAAATAAAAGAGGTTATTTAATAAAACGAAAAACCAAAGAGTAATTAATATCGCGCAGGTGTTTATTAAATGTGATAAAACTGAAAGATGAATTTTCTTTCTTTCTTTAAAGAAATTAGCTAAATTAATTTAAAGAAGAAAGAGTATATGAAGAACTATTATATATGTAATATTATTTTGGCAAATATTGTTCGATATTATTAGCAACAATTTCACAAAGGAATGTTGCAAAATGATTACTAAAATAGATTAAAAAAAACAATAATTAATTGAAGTTGTTACGTAATATAGAGTTGTAAACGACAGCTTTAAGTGGTGATAAAATATGAATGCTCGAAAAAGGGTTAAAATTTTCTATTCAAGATGAATTCTATTGAGCCAATATGCCAATTTGTTAAGTGCATTTTGCTCGTTAAATTATAAGATGAACTACGGATATATTATTATTAGTTTCTCTTGGTTCGAAAAGATATTTTATTAGTTGGAAAAGATATGAAACCGCGTAGCGGTCATGGGGAGGGCCAGGGCAAGAGGGGAAAACAAAGTTAATCCATTTAGGACGCCGAGGATATGGCTATAAAACATTTTTATTATTATCACAAATATGGAGCAAAAATAAAACCAAAGTAAATAATTTTTCGGTATTAATTTACTATTACTACTATTATGAGCAATTGGGGCAATTAAGAAAATAGTCAAAATTGATTCAGGAAGCAGGGACCCTTAAAACAGGTCGTATTTTTTTGTGAAAGTACAAAACGGGAAATATAAGCATTTGTACAAGACAATTGCAATGTTACTAGAATATACGACTTTGTGACTAAGATAAATCACTTGTCTGTCTGTGTGTGTATGTATGTATGTAAGATATTTCATGAATAATGAAATTTCAAACAATGTCAAATTTGTGTGGACTGTTCAGGGAGTAGTATGTAAAGGGTGAAGAGGTGAGCCCCCGTTTAAAATTCCTGTCTGAATTCCTGACGTGCAGTGTTCGAGTTTAAATACTTGGCAAGTCTTGGTTTGCGTCTTGGCTGTGCTGTGGTACCGTAGGGCTTAAGCTCGCACCAATGATAAAATCTCATGCTAGATTAAACCGACGCTCCACTCCGGAAACACCGCCAACCTACTCCTGGCTCCGGTTCCCATACTAACATAATACACAACCGGAATACTAAAGAATATTCACTTCTTCACCCGGCCCATCCAGAATTTTTAACTAACTATACACTGTTACCTTACTGCCAAATAATAAGTGTAGCACATTTGGTGTAAATCGCTTTGGTACCTTCAGAGGAGTAGAGGGCACAAATTTGGTCTTACGAGCGAGCGACAACTAACATCCAAGTATATAAATTATATATATTTTTGGTTTCAGAGCGACGACATTAACACTTTTGGTTATAGAAATTTTTTAATCCGAGAATGCTATAGACACACGATTGAATAGTTCTTCTTCGGTAGTTAAAAATATATTGTTTACGTGTAGAAATATAAATGTATAATTTTGAAATGTTGAGTTCCGAATCGTGTTCGAGTGCGATCGTGTTCCGGTTTAATATCCGATTCAAGTGACCCGGAAGTGGGCAACTATCGATACGTGAACGTGCTTCCGCAATTAGCGGTAACACGAACCATCACTTGTTTATGGCGCGCAAGTAGATCACTATTTTACTTTTAGGGTTTTTCATGTAATGTTTATTTTTATTTTTGACATATGAGAGAATCAAATGATGCGTGGATGATTATAAACCTCTTTTTTGTCTCATTCTCTTTTTGTTTTCATACTCTCTGTCTAATATGAGTGATATATGGTAAAATGATATACGAGGTTCGACGTATCGATATTATAAAAGTTCAAAATTGGGTCATTCGCTTTTAGAGTACATAAAAATACATTTTTATATAAATTCAAGCACAATCATTTTGATAAAATGAAATTTTAAATACTAAATTACCCCGTGGCACCATGTGCCCATATCATATACAGAATCAATTCTCATCCATCCATCTGTGACAAGGGGTGATTTTTTATGTAATTCTTTAGTGATCATTTGTCAAGAAATATATTTTATTAAACCCTAAAGTTCAATAGCCAACGTTCACACTACCCTATATGTATATATATATCGCTTTAAAATGTCGCCATTATTTTTCATTGTACTCCCAAAGTCACTAAATAATTCTGGTTGCCTATTTCAAATGTCACGAGTGTAATATTTGAATATCAGAGGGCTATAAATGTTAAAAATGCATGTTATTACTCTAGTACTCGTTGCTACGCCCGCTAGCACGTACGCCCATGTTTTTTATATACATACATAGACAAACAGTGGCACCCGTAACAGCAAGAGTCAACTAGATTTTCATTTTTCTTGTTTTTTTGTTGTTAAATTGGTTTACAAGTTATTAGGCTATTTGTTTTTGTGTTCATTTTTCTATTTTACATTTCTGTTTAGTTTTAAAATGGAAAAATATATATTTTATTTAGTGTAATATATTGATTTTGTATTTTATTTTTGTTTCATGTTACACTTTTTTACGAGATGTGATATGTAAGTGTGGTAAATTGAATTGTGACGTCAGCTGTTCTTTTTGGATGCGGCTTTATATATATATATAAAGTTTGGTGGGGCGATGCACCATTTGGATATAATATCTTCCCTAGTTCAACACAAGATTTATGACAGACGGGGGAGCGAAAAGTCAAGGAGTGCCATGGATTTTATTTTCTGTGTAGTCAGATTTTCCGTTGAGATATCGTACAAATTTCGCCGCAAGGCACAGTGTAATGTACACTGTAAAAACTTCTAGTATTTATATTTTAGGTTTTCAATTAATAGAGTATATAAGTGAGAGCTAGACATAAGGGCCCTAAATATATATTTAATTGTCCATTAGGTATAAATAAGTTGTTTTTTCTTATCCCAAATACATAAATGTCTTCTTATCTACTGGAATTCAGTCGGGATAAATGACAGGATCGCACGCATTGATTACACACACACACACACACACACAGATAAAATGGAGAAAGATGGTCATTTGAATCAGTTAAGAGAGACCTGACCATATAATATACTCAGCCACACAGAATCAACGTGTCTAATCATTAGCTACCGAATTCAGTTTATTTTTGTTTTCACCTCTGCCACACCCATAGCCATTTACATTGGCAAATTTAATAGGAAAAATAGGCGAACTGGACGCATTGGTGCGTTTGACCTACACTTGTTTTAATTTTACAACGACTTCATATTTATGTTTTAACATTTTCTTTCGGTAATATTTAAGCAGCCGCATAGGTGCGTTGTACCTATGATTTAATTAGGTTTGTTGTAAGTATTGTAAAATTGGACAAAATTCAAACATATTCCTCTATTCCACAGAAAACTCAAATTCGTAAAAGAAATACTTCAAGTTTTAGTAAAAACGTTGGTGCATTTATAATTAATTAAACCAACAAAAAAACTAGCAACTTTTTGCAACATAATGCAGCTTTTGAAATCCGACCACCACGGCATCGTCATTCTTGCGGCTTTACACGACGCCAGACGTCGCCGTAACAGACTCTAGCTTGCCGTTATAATGCAAAGTATATAATATGCATTTATATACTCTACATACATGCATAATTGTGAATCTTATAGAAGTTGAATACATTCAAATTTCTAGCAACAATTGTACGAAAAGTTTTTCCGAAAACATTTTCCAGTTACATGTTTTATATATATATATATATACATATTTATACGTGAAAAGACGACGAATGGAGCCAATTTGTCTGGTGTATTTTCATTATTATAATTATATATACATATAATATAAAATAACCCGAGAAGTTAATTTCGAATCTTTATTGTAATGCGAGACAGTGCACGGTTTCTTGCTCGTGTACCCCCTTGACGCGACTCACACTCACACCCTGCACGCTGCACGGCGTCCCGGTGAATATAGTGTAATTGGGTTTGTTCCCTAACAAGGATTAGGTGTCGGCAGCGCCACGTTGCTGGAGTGAAATGGTACTAACACTGTGTACGCATTGGTCTTAAGTTTTGATATCTGCTATATATGCATTAATAATAGGAATTTAGCAGATTTCACTGTATGTATGATTGTAATTAAATTGTATATATATATACAGAGTGCATCAGATGGCTTTTAGATGCAACTATTAAATGCATTACTAACCAGCCAGCAACACGAACTTCGTCCATGTGTTGCACGTATTAAATTCACAGCAGAAATATCAACATTTGTTATAAATTTAATTTAATTATTTTGTATTTATTGTCAGAGTTTCAATTTAAAGTTTAATAATTATATTCTACTGTTTGGATTTTCTTTAATTATTTATGTAGAACAACATTCTTCAATTATACAAATATTTATAAGGAAGAAGACCTAATTAGAATCACATATTTTTTAATTAATAAAATGATAACAATTATTTGAATATAAAATTTACTGTTGCAAATTATAAATTTCAATATTATAATTATAAATAATTTCTTTTTGACCTTCAGCTTCACAATTTATAAAAACGTTATAAATATAAAATGATTTATAATTATTTGAAGATTTTTTGATATAATCTAAAACATAATAAGCTTTGATGCAACCACCAGTGCTTGTTGCTCGCCAGTACAATTATATAACGATAGTAATTCTTAGAGGACAAAATTTATTGTTGCAATCATTTTAAATTTCAATATCATTATTATGAATATATTTTTTAAATCTCATATTGCCCTAAAATAAATTCAAAGTAATCACATTAGACCGTCTTTTTCAAACTGCATAAACTATATATAGTATGTATAAATTAGTTTAGCGTATAACAAAACTTTGAATCTGTATTAATTAAAAGTCGCACTACAAATACAATTTGAAAGTTGCCAATGTAAAACTATGTATGGTGACAGAATACATTAATATATTAATATTGTTGTCACTATCATCCTTATAGCGGAACAGAAAAAGATTTTCTACTGTGTGATCTGAGAAACTGGGAAAACTTTAACGTCTGCCCAAGCAGCCTGCTTGTTTGAAAAACTTTTTTATGCATTCTTCGCATATTTCTAACTTCTAACTTATATACTACAAATGCAAAAGGAGGCACTAAACAAAAGAAAAATGCGATGCACTTTTCAGATCATTGAACGAACATTCTCCCTTTACACAAACGAACTGAAAAAAGTTCGGATAAACCTAATATAGGGGAGATAGCTGACTATAGGGCATAGTTAGGCCCTGCAATCAGCACTTCACTTGTATTTTCAAATACATTCTCTTGTTAATGTTACATTTTTGGGAAAACTTATTTAATAATGTCATATTTTAATCTTTCAAATGTAATTCTTTCCTTTAGTATATTTTATATTTTTACAGTTTCTACAGCTTTTACAAGTAAAAATAAACTTTCTATGTAATAAACTGAATAGTTTAAGCAAATTAAACCCGAATGGGCTGTAGTAAAATGCCTGAGACCGTCGCATATATGTCACTACTACAGTAGGCGTATTTTCGGGACTGTTTTTTTTTTATATATCTTTTCCTCTACTTCCGTTATTTATGAGGCTGCCACCAAATTTATGAGGTTCATGTTTTGTCAATCGTGTGTGGCTCGTCGCAACGCAGGATTTATATTCTTTTTTATTTGCCGGTTGAATGTCAGCGACGCACTGCCACTAACATCAACTAATACGGAAAAACGATTGTGTTTTACGGCCAGAGTACCTCTTTCATCTCATATTCAATGCAAATTTCTTGCTATTTTGCCAATACGGTGCTCAAACACACGACACTATATTGGTATTTTTATTAATCGACGTGTCCGGCATTCGTATGAATTCGAATTGTAATTGGACAATCTTTTGTTGTCGAATCAGCGTGTGTGCAAATCTGTTAATACGATTTTTCGATTAAACAATTGAATATATTTAACTTTTTGTTTGAAGGACAACTGCTAACGCAGCTGTTAATATAGTAATAATAAGTGTATGTTTTGTTTTGATGCATTATACATATATGTGAATATATTAATTATAAATAATATATGAATGCTTCAATCAGTTCTATTCGCTATGAGTAATAATAAAGAAGTAAACGTCTAGCCTTGGAAAGTTGTGTTCTCATTCGATTTTTTATGCATATATGCAACATGCTCATGTGTTCACATGTGAACATTTGTCAGCCGACTATACGATACTACGATATTGTAAACAAATTACAATAAACAATAATATTTTAATTTATACAAGGCCGTACATAGGATAGGGTATTTGGGCTTCAGAGATTATCTGTACTTGTAAATTCGAATAAGAAAATAATTAGACCAAAATAAATAAAATTTGTGTTTTTTTTTTCGGAAATGTTCAGTGCAATATGTTGACCTGTTAGTATTAGGTTAGGTTGGTACCGATGATGATGTAATAAGATTGGTTCTCTGTCTCTCCCTTTATCGTCCATTTTCTCTCTCTATCTCCCTCCTAAACACGCATACACTCCGTTACTCTAGAATCGGTTTCCGGGTTCCGGTAGTGGGCCAAAAATGCAGATTCACCAGAATCCTAGACTCCAATGCAATTACATTACCTCAGCACAGACACACACACACTATCCCCTCCTTACCCCCATTCTACTTTAGTCTGAACAACCTGGATTCGGTATTACGGGAAATCATATCAATTAATTGGCGTAAACAAATATGTCCTTCACAAATGCGACCGGCATTATTTTTTACATCTTAGAACAAAACTAAAAATAATAATTTTGTAATCTTCGTTAAAAATGAATTTCAGATAAATATCTGTTATATTCTTACGAACGAATTGAAATATTTATTTTTGGTATATAATACTTGATTGCAATCCAATATCAAGTTACTTTCTTTAATTCTCTCTTTCGTTGTTTGTCTGTCTGTGTGTGTGTTTCTTTTTAGTGAATTCTTCCAAATATTCGATAACGTTGATCTCAATCATTCGATGACCCAAATTCGCTACTTCCGATAATATCTAACTCTCAATTCGTAACATCACTCAATTTGAGAAACAAAATGCAATCAATTAAAATTGTCTGGTTCATTAAATTTATACTTTAGTTCTCCTTGCCTTTTTCATGTTGTTCTTATTTGTTTTCATTTGAGTCTTTCATGATTTCTTATCAAATTTCATTTATGAATCGGTCTTTACACAGTCGATATGTTATGAATAAATGGGAACAGTGAAAACAACTATAATGAGTCAGTTGAGGCACCTTAAATGAGAGTTGACCTTGAGGCTATGTACAGCCTAATTTGTTTAACGCAATTTTTTTTTTTTAACTTTTTATAACATTGTGCAAATAAATTAATAACTAATATATATAGTGTATTCACATAATATATTTATATTGATGTTTTTAGCTATAAAAAACATTGTTCCAAATATTCAGTTTGTGTTGAATAATCATGAAATTATAGTATGTGTGAAATAATTGGTAATAGTTTGTTTCTATAATTAATTAAAGCCCTACTTTTACTAGTTGAATAGTGTTTTTAAATTGTACCGGATATAACATGATTTGCTCTTGAAATTTGGTGATTAAAAATATTTAATTATTATAATTATTGCTATTTACCATAATTAAATAATATTTTCTAGCTTAACTTATGATCTAAATTAATGATAAATTTAAAGAGTTAATAACTATATCAACATCAGTTTCTTTTTCAATTTCTAGGTTAGATACTATATTTTTTATTGATCTAACATACTTACGTGGTGATTCTGTAAGTAAAATCTGCAGTATGTTGATTAATGCCCTAAATTTGTATATATATTTAAGTATATAATAATCAAGCTTAGGTACAACGCACCTATACGTCTAGCTGGCCTTATAAGTAATATATCCGATACGAGCAGCGGAATTTAATTATTATGGTTAACAATTTGAAAATATGTTATAGATTTAAAATGTCTTACAATTAGTCTTATATATTTTTGGATTCAGGGCGACGAGACAAACACATTTAGTTAAGGAAATGTTTGATCCGAGAATGCTACAGACACACGACCGAATGCTTTAGCTTCTTTGGTACTTCGTACGGCGAACTAAAAATTATATGAACCTATGAAATTAATAATAATATGTATTCGAATTCCCGACGTTTCGGATAAAAATAATTTGATATTTTAAATGAATCTGATTTTGGAAATAAACAAAGCAATGCCTTTAGTTTCACTGCTGTAAAACAATGCGTGATTGTGTCCTTTGTTTGAGAGGTAAATGTCCGGCAATTAGCGTAAATTCAATTATGATAATAAATCGTTAACAAAGTTGGAAGGATTCCCGAACGACACAGCTCAATACAGTCCTCTGCCTCTGAGGTACATATTATAACCCTGTCGTAATTAAATTACTTTTAAACCAATTTAGATAATTAACACAGGGCCACTGCCCTTAAAACTGCCCAAAACACTTCGTAGTGAAACGTTTTTAAATAATATAGCTTAGTCCATAGTAACTTAGTACTTAGCCTTTTGTAATGTTTAGTGAATTAACGGTGAGATTTGTTTATTTAAAAATGTATTTACAGAATTCATCAAATGAAGTAATGTTTTTGTATTGAGTGTGATTGTATAAATGGAAATAGAAAGATCATAATAAATATTGGGTGTTTTATATTCATTAAATTTGTTCTGTTCTGTTCTGGTCTGGTATTCAAATGAAGGCGGCAGGCATGGCATTTCAGTGAAGCTATCAGAGGAGTTCTTCAAATTACTTTCACAAGTTATTTTGAGAGATCCGACTCTCATACTATACGATACCAACATCAGAAATGTCTTCATTTCAAATTAGTTTCGACAGATGACAAAATGTTAACTTTAATCTTCACAACGAAATTAAAGATTATTTACACAGAATATCATGCATAATTTAACGAATATATATATATATATATATATATATATATATATATATATATATATATATATATATATATATATATATATATATATATATATATATATATATATATATATATATATATATTATGACTCAACCAAAGCAATATTTAAAATATACAAGCATCAATGCCTTCAGCTAGCAGTATCAATTTTACTAGAAAGCATTTTATAACCACTGATTCATTTATATATTTTAACAAACAAGACACTTAATTTTCGGGCATAAAATAATTCAAAATACAATAATAGAAGCAATTTCTCTATTTCTACTATAGTTGGACATTGTACGACGAACTAAAATGATGATTCTGGGCTAGTAGATTTATCTAATGGTTTCAATTGTAATATTTTATGATGAAAGAAAAAGAAATGATTTGGAAGAATAAGTTTGGTAGCGTAATATGTGTTTGCAAAGGTGTTCTGTCTAGTGTAGCGGGTGCTGGAAGATATATAAGCAGGCAAATGGTTAGTCGAGCTGAAGACATGCCATCTATTTGGTTAACCGGAAGGAACTACTCGCAATAAGCGGTCAATGGGTCACGCTCCGAGGCTTGAGCCCGGTCACGCTCAAGCCTATTTATTATCACGTTCTGCATTCTCACACAAAACTTTATATATATATATATATATATATATATATATATATATATATATATATATATATATACATATATACATATATAGAGTAATCATTGGTCTAGTTTTTGCTAATTTATTTTAATTTTTCGTAAAAGAAAATTGTTATCTTATTTTTAGTATAATTAAGTTGCTAAACTGTCTAATTTTTTATGTTATTTTATTAAAAAAGAGTAATGCTATGGTATAATTTTTAAAAATGTTCTATAAATTGAACGTTATTTTAACAGTATATATATAGCAATTATTATTAATTATTCTTTTCACGCCTAACCATAACTAACGATATACTAACAAAATAGCGTTATTTTACTTGTAATTAATCGGTGTAATTGGTGTTATATGTAAGTTACATCCAACAATTATTAGCATGACTCAATATTATTACAGTATATATAATAATTATTTCTAATATCCACTGTACTGTAAGATTATAATTATTTTTTTAAATATTATTTTTTATACATATTTCATTAAATAAACTCGAAATAGGCATTCATTTCGGTAAGTAACGACGTTTTACTGAATAAATCTAAAGAAAGAAGAATTACAATCATAAAAATTGTCGTACTTTTGTTTCATTGTTATTGTGAATTTAAAACAAAATAAAGCATTCTATAAGTACAGATAGTCGAGTGCCGGCCACATTATCTATGTGTTCTCTATTTTTAGACACAATTTAGCAAAAGGTGAGTGTTTGTGTTTAAAAAATGACCAAGGAATGGTAATTTCTTTTGGTTCAAACCACGGAATTAAGTGGTTTTGCGCTAGCATATACCTAATTGAAGAATCTGGTTGTAATCTGGTAATGGTAATGCCATACGATGTTGGTTGTTGCGACTTTCACTTGTTCGACAAGTTGACCGAAAGCGTCTCTTACGTTACAAACACATTGAAACAATTGCTGTATTCTTTTTACTCGAAATCTTAACATAATTGAATAAAATGGTTTAAGGACAACTAGAATATCATAACATAAATATCCTAATATTTCTACTGAATAATAAAAACTAGGAATTGAAAAAGTTAAAATTATTTGAAAGCTATTATAGAAAACAAAGTCAAGCTAAGGTTTCGTGAAAAAAGAATGGAACATTTAATTATAAAATAAATTGACCATTTGGTCAGTTCGATAGTTTTAGTTAGTAAAGATACCTAACAGATATAGTCGACCTTTACAAATACATTATTTATAAGTTATATATATATATATATAAACAATGCTATTATATAAACGCACACCCACGCATTCCTTAGCAATATGTAATATATTATGTAATAATACCAGAAGTACTAAAAACATTTTAATTAATTTGCGTGTTGAATATTTCTCTTGTTCTTTTTATGAGAACTATGTTTATATGTAATTCAAAAAACAAGCATAAGTACAACGCACTTATGCGTCCAGCTCACCTTATAAGTAATATATGCGATTCGAGCAGAGCTTTTTAATTAATATGGCATTTTGGTTAAAATTAAAATTATAATATTTAATCATTTTTTATGGCCTTTGGGTTATCAATATGAAAAAATCTTGTAGTTATAAAATATCTTAGAATTTTTAGTAAAATTGTTTTAATTATATTTATAAGGGCAGTATTAAGGGGAGCTCCAAATTTTGGGGCCCTATAACTCGGGAAGTATACAAACGATTGGATTCAAACTTCTACATCAGCTTTTGCTCTAAATTTCTCATGCACAGAGAAATTCTAGGCCATTTTTTTTAAATTCAATCAACATATAATTACATTAAAATTCCAATAATATATAATTGATATATAAATAGACTTTCTCAACAACTATGACTATGGTGTTTTTTTTTTTTTTTTTTTTTTTTGTTCGATTATGTTTCCGTTGCCAAACTATATAAAAAATATAATAAACAAAAATACAACACGAGGTGTATAGGTGCATGCATAAAATCTGGGTTACCCTGGTGATACCAATACCAAAATACCAATATGAATTTCATCACGTATACAACAATTCGAAAGTGTCGATAACACAGAGATTTTTCCTGTTATCGCTACCATGCAACGCTTTTACTACAGGTACATTTTGCGAAATTTCAAATTTTATGCAATTTTCAACCAAATTTATAGGTTTATAGTTCTTTTTGTTAATTTTATAGCTTCTGCAAAAAACGATAAACGATTAAATTATTCATGTATTCCGTCCAAAAAAAAACATGTTTTTTATGAATTTTTTTTCTCTGATTAGAATAAAGGTATCAATTTGGGGTTTAAGCCACTTTATTGCTCGTCTTTTTGTCTACAATAAAAACATTTTTTCGTAAAAAATATATGATACTTTTCTAGATAACGCGGAGAGTAGGTTTAAAAGAAACAATATTTATTATTTGAAAAAGTTTAGTTCCAAAAATTACAATTCGTTTTAAGCAGCACGCATATAACTGTATTTTTATGTAAAATTAACACCAAAGAAAAACGATGAAAAATGTTTACCGCGCCAGAAAACTAAGACGTTCAAGTTTCCTGCGTTCAGACAGCAGGATACAGTGCAAAAATTACGAATGAGCCATTTTAATAACGGGGCTGTTTCTATAAGGGGAATGTTTGAACAATGTTCCTGGCGCACAGGAATCCAACAGGACATGGCCACTTAACATGCACACGCAGAACAGGGCGTTGCCCATCAGAGATCATCTAATTTAAAAGTTTTATAATTTCAATGCCATTAAAAAGTTTTTCGCTTACCGTAGATACGGAATTTAAATAAAAAATTGCGGGACTCGCACGCGTTCATTGCACAACCTGGCCATCATCTACGCAATTTTAATAAATTAGGGATATGGAAACACTTTTGCAAAATATTTGTTAAAAGTTATAGAGCTAAAATATCAACTTTTGGTTTGCATTGACAATGAATGTTTAATAGACAAAAAAAGAGTTATTCTATTGTTGATCCACTTTAGTTTTTCTACTTAAGTATATAGTACATTGGTATTAAATAATTTTTTGTTGCTAATAAAGAAAAGCAGCAAGTTTAAAAAAAAGGTGAAAAGTATTTTGTTGTTATCGTTCCACTTTTGTTTTTAGTATATATTTACAAACGTATTGTAACTGTTCTTTGGTATGAACTCAATTGAAAGTTGTTCATTTATAGCTCGCCGTACGAACTACAGAAGAAGCAAAAATATAACTTTTTTTTCAAATAATAACTAAAAAAAACTGCTGCTCACATCGTATATATTACTTATAAGCGAGGTGAATACATAGGTGCGTTGTACCTAAGCTTGTTATCAAATATAATTGCAATAATATTTATAATAATGGTTAAATTTTACAGTGTATAATTGCAATATTTTATTTATAAGCTAATTTTCGCCAATTACTATATTAATATAAAATCAACAGAAAGTTATAAAATGTTTACCGTGTAGATATATGCACATATTATAAATTATACGCTAATATTTGTCAAATATAAATCCATCTATAATACTTTATAGATATTTTGATATAAAATTAATTATAAGTATTAATATTTGGCAAATATTAATCCAATATGTTATTGATATTTTGTTATAAACATAATTGAAGGTTGTCCATCTTTTTAGAGTGTAGTTTCAATATAATGTTGTCAAATTAAATTAGAATATAATTTTATTGTTATTTAGCAGTTTTATTTTGACGATTATATTGGGTATAATATTTTATTGTCAAATTTACGATTAATAACATAAAACATAGAGATATTTGGTAATTTATTTGTGTAATTGTATATAGGGCGTGTCCGCTAATATTTCATGTTCATGTCGACATGTGTATTTACATATTCGCTCATCATACATACGCACACAATTGTACTTATATTTGGAATATTTATTTGCTAGCTGAATTGTTAATAATATCGTTAACACACACATTTATAACCAAAACATTTTAGTTAAATCATTGTTAGTGCCAGCTTTCCTATATTATTCAAAATTCAATCGATTTTGCGGTACTATTTCAATATTTAAACCCGTTAAAACTGTCAAACTATTTGTTTGTCATTTTTACTTTCATGGACAAAACATCTAAAAAGAATTTTTGAAACCGACTATTTTCATTATGATGTCTGTGAAATATAGTAGATATGCTATTGATGCTAAAACTGAAGAGAAAACATAAAAATTAAGTCGTTATTTATCGAAATAAAAGTTGGGTAAACGACAGGTTTATGTGTACTACAGTAATAAGTATTTATAAATCAATATAGGAATGATTCTCACGATGGAAAACCTTTCACTTTATTTTTAGATAAAATTATACGTGAAACCATAAACATAGCTATAACATCCTACGATATATATGAGCATAAGCAATTGCTCATAGAATTTGATAAAAATTATCGTATACTTTTTGTAAATTAGTAAAAAAAAAAGTCTGCGTTTCTGATTGCAATTTTTAAATAGCCGTGTATATTATTTGAAATGAAATATATTTCTAGTGTTTAAGTCTGTCTTTGTTGTGTATATTTTCGCGCTCAGTCGTTCGTTTGCAGGCTTGCATATTATTACAATAAGTCGTGGAAAATCTGTCATTTGTGTAATTGGGTTTTTCTTTGTGTGTTGCCCCGGTGGAATTTCATTTTCTTCAGTTTCCCCACCACGTGGAAAAACTGCGCTAGCTATTTGTATGTTAATTTGGTAAGAGACTGTACTATTACACCAGGTCGGTAGAACTGATGCTGTTCTGGTGGCACAATGCGGTTTATCTACCAACACCACACCCTACCCGCGGCTTTTAATTACTGCCACACTTTTATTAACTTCCATTTAACTTGTACTCTGAGTGAAATCATTTTCATTTAAATCAACCCTCGATTGCATGACTTTTTAATTTACTTGATTTTCATTCTTGGACAATATTACCTGTTACCTATTTTGCATTGGTTTTTATGTAGGGGTACTTAATAAATAAATAAATAAAACCCAAGAAATACAACAATACAATTGCCAAAGAGGAAAAAGTGACGTTTGGGAGCAAAAATGATAAATGGGTTAAAGCCCAGTGCACATATTATTCTTTAACGTAAAGAAACGTGGAAGAAAAGACAAAACAAATCTACAATATAGTCAAGAGACTCTGTTTTCCCTAGTTGACATTCAACTGTTAACAAATGATCATTTAAAGGTCGAGGATGCAATACCACTATGCACTATGGACTACAGAGAGAAAGATTCTACAGAGAGAAAATAAGAGAAATCAGACCTGGTAAAACTACTCGCCCATAGATATGTTTTAATTTCAAGATACAAAACAAGCAAAAGTTTATTGCAGTTAATAACACAATTTTATGATTAATAAATTATTTGAAAACTTTTGAAAAATCATAAAATATTAACTACCCTAAATTTATGCTGACCGTACTAAAATGTCAATAGCGCGCTAACTTTATTTTATAGTTGGCAACAATTCATTTATTTTATGAGCGCTCTAAGACCGCTAAAAAAAGTGATTCTGTCAAAATTTATTAAGGAATTTGGCATCTTTTTGATAGCCTGCTTCTTGAGTGTATAGAACAATGGAAATGTGAAATATTATGAATGTTCTAGACTGTTTGAAAACTAGCCAATAGAATTTCATGAAATGCCACATTTTTGTTGGAGTGGACACTTATTTTTATAATGAAATTGTGCAAGCACTGTCAGCGACATTTAAGAAAATAAAATTCGATCATTCAATCAAAAATAATGGTACACTCTCAGTTATCGCCAACGCGAAAACAAGTATCGGATTAATCGCATTGGTTGCTATAAAATAAAGTATTGTGATCACCTTACATACAGAAGAACTAAGGCAGCCGGTCGTGTGACTGTAGCATTCTCGGATCAAAAAATTTAAAACTAAAAATGTATAAAATTAAATAAGAAAAAAAACCGTCACGATTTATGACAACAGAGTACGAAAACAAACGATCATTGTTTCTAGTCTGTAGCACATTAATGCGATACCGAGGCGGAAACTATAGTAGTGTGGCATCATATGAAATTCATACAGTGATGTTATTTAATGTTTTAATCGTAGTTTAACGTAAAAGATTCATCTAAGCATAACGAGAAAGTTGTTATAAATGTTAGAATAATAATTCATAGACTTATATCGTTAACTTTCAACTGTGTATCCTGCGTTTCTTGTTTGCGTATCATTTATTATAACATATCTGTTCAACAATAAAAATGAAATAAAATGTTAGTATTTTATTGATTATTATTCTACTTATGCTAATGTCTTGTCAACTCTTTGATTGGAAATTCTATCTAGATTTATAGTCCAAAATAATAATGGATTTACACTCTCTCCAGTAATTTGCCGCTTGACAATTCCATAATTTATAAACCAATGGAGGATATAAAATAAAGTAACTAAAGATATTAGTTGATTAGTTTTCAATTCAGCACTGTAATTATACTCTTTATTTGCACCAGTAAACACTTATTGGTGTGTCACCACGAGTTGAAGTGTACTTTTATTTAACTCTGATATCAACATTATTTATTATATATATATAGATTATTTTTTGTTATTATTAGAATTGAGTGTTTAACGCTATACTAACACAAGTATTTTAATTATATGATTTCGTTTATAGATAATACTTTTTTTTAACTAAGAAATGAAATATGAAAGTTTAAATTTTTTCATTTAAATAATATTCCGAATAAGGAAGTTCTACGAATTCCTATACTTTATACATTTATTACATACATACCTATTACATCATCATTTATTTCGGGGTATTCCTATTATAGTTATTACCAGTATATCTTATATGCTTTTAAATAACATAAGCTACACTATTACACAAATGCTTGAGATTAAAAAAAAAGGCCGTAATAATTAAAGACAACGGTTCGCAACGCATATATTACTTATGAGTTGTATTAGGTACAACGCACCTATGCGTCCAGCTCAAGCTTAGGCTTGTTCTAAATAATATTTAGAGTAAGATATTTTATTTTTACAAATAAATGCATGTTGTACAATTTCTTTCGTAAATACGAAAATAAATTTATATACGAAATAAATCCATCTAATGCACATATATATATATATATATATATATATATATATATATATATATATATATATATATATATATATATATATATATATATATATATATATATATATATATATATATATATATATATATATATATATATATATATATATATATATATATATATATATATATATATATATATATATATATATATATATATATATATATATATATATATATATATATATATATATATATATATATATATATATATATATATATATATATATATATATATATATATATATATATATATATATATATATATATATATATATATATATATATATATATATATATATATATATATATATATATATATATATATATATATATATATATATATATATATATATATATATATATATATATATATATATATATATATATATATATATATATATATATATATATATATATATATATATATATATATATATATATATATATATATATATATATATATATATATATATATATATATATATATATATATATATATATATATATATATATATATATATATATATATATATATATATATATATATATATATATATATATATATATATATATATATATATATATATATATATATATATATATATATATATATATATATATATATATATATATATATATATATATGTTCTTACAAACTTTATTATATTGTATATATAATATAGAAAAGTTGGTAAACATATTCTTGAAATCGAGAGAGCTAGGCTAGACATCAGCTTACTGGAACAGTGCAAGAAGAAGTTTTTCACTGTATAAAATACATATGATAAGTCAGAATAGTCTAAAAAAGAAAACTTTTATTTCAAAGGCTCAACTTGGCTAATATACAAATACGAACAAACAAGGAAACTCTGAAATTACGTCTATCTGTCAACTGTCAAAACGAAAAAGAAAATTCATTTCCACACTTCAACAAATATAAAACACCGCAATTTATTTCTTGATTTCTTTTTCATTTCTTTTGTTTTCATTAATTTAAGACCAATATAAATAAATTAGAAAAAGACGTGTGTGTGTTTGTAGTTTACTTTAAGATTGTTGTAAATGCGTTACACTTATCCAATTATTATGTGGTTGAAAATAAAGGTAATATGTCAAATTTGGTAATACGTCAAATATTTAACCTTTTAACGATTCGTGTTAAATAATAATAATAGCAACTATTATTGTTACGTAAAGTGTACGAAATTCACATTCACTTTTCTAATTTTCGTACTTTGATGCGTGATGCACGTTGATGAAAATAAAGATGCGATATTTTTATTGTTCAAAATATATGAAATTCACATCCATAATATACATAACATTGTTTCTATTGGGTCATAATTATTTTTAAAACATACAGACCTACATACAAACAAGTAAGAAAGTTACTTTCATTTCTTAAAGAAGACATTTATTAGTAATAATCGAACACTTAAACTACACTGTTAAATATATTTATATTTAACGAAGAACCAAAGAAGGCATTCGATCGTGTGTCTGTAGCATTCTATAAAAGTATAAAAAATATTTAAAAAAAATAAAGTTAGCATAATTTACCCGTTTAAAAATATTTGTTTAGACATTTTTATAAATGCAAAAATTAACATCATACAAATAAAAAACAATGCCCTAGTATGTTTTAACAGACACACACCCAGAGTAAAACAGGGTGTTATTTGGTAAGTAGCAGGCCACGAAGTGGATGAGAGATATGATTTATAACAGTGGCGTACCTGACTACATTTAAACAAGGGGGCGACACACTTATCACCACTCACGCGTGTGTATGTGTTTGTTCGGAACAAATGGGGTGACGTGGTACTATAGAAGTAGCAGGCCGTATATTAACTTGGAAATTTATGACAAATTACATGCAGTAAATAACTTTAGAGGTGTTAGCTAAGGTGATATGAGTGAATTAATGGATATACGAGTGTACTCTAAGTATGTGTGTACATAGTAGAAAAAGTGGCCCGATCTCGACTTTCCTTTACGTTTATTTATCTGTCTTGATAGTAGAAAAAAATATTTCATGGTATTCCTTTATCTCTGGAAAGGAATAAATGAAATATTTGTCTACCAATTCCTGACGTGATGTCATTATATATAGCCCCGCCCATTTTGTTAACATTACGCTTATAGGTACGAGATAACCTTTATATGTGGTTTTGACCAAAATCTATGATTTCTTAATTAGTTAGTAACGCTGTAACGATAACCGTGTGATTTGTGTGTCGGTGATAGTAATGAACTGTGAAGCTGTTAGTTCGGTTATACTTTTGGACATTTTAACAAATCTGATCACATCGCGTAATTATTATGGCCGTGCTCGTGCTGTGTGTGTTCTGCGTGTAAAAGTTTCCTTTTCCTGGTGTAGATAATGGAAATTTATTGCCAGCCGAACTTCTTTTGCTCTCTTAACTTACGAAAGAGTTCGTCTATAAGTAACGGCTATATATTTTATTAATGTACTTTCTTAATATTACTTATTCTGTAATCGCTAATTTTACAACGGTTTGGGTCTTAAATAGTTTTACATTTAATTGCATTTAACTGTAGAATACAAGGGTGCCCTGCTAATTTTAACTTCTTCCTAGATTTCATCCAACTAAATTTAAATGACATTTTTCTGTATTTATAAATTGTTGCATATTTTAAATATAAATAAATAAGAAAACCATGACTTATAATGACAATTGGTTGTTTATATAGATGTTTGTAACACATATACACAAGTGAAATTACCAAAGGTATTTATTATGGTACTGTACCCAAGGTAAACCAGTTTTACAATGAACATTTTATTATTATTTTCAAACAATTATATATTTAACTATGACCAACATTGAATGTTAAAAAAATATATAAACACCACCAGGGACAAGTTACTTAATATTTTGTGCTTACTTATTAAATTAACACTTATACACTAAAAAATTAATAATATATCTTTTTAATTTTGGTTTTGCAACATTTATCTTGTAAATTTAACAGGTGAAAATAGAGTGGGACAGTAGGGGAACGGCGTGGTTTACAATACAATGGAGATTAGTTTAGCTTGTTATTAAGTCTGACATAATCTTAGTTGAAGAAGATAGAATGAATGTTCAGGGGGTTGTTCGGTATATATACATATTCTATTTTGTATTCGTGCCACGTGGAAAATTATAAACTTCCGGGAAACCGGAAGTTTGTAGACACTAGGCAAGGGTAATAGCACGCAAGTTATATATAAGGTGAAATTATAGTACATTTTCGTTAGTTACTTATAACTTCTTAGAATATTATTAGTTTGGTGACATTACCAGTACAGAATATTTAATTCACTCATAATTTTATAATTTTCTTATTAACACTACTTTGTTGTCTACCTTTTAATTAATAATTTGTAAATACGTCTTACATCTTTTGTAGAATATAAACAAAAGTTTAAATTTGGTATTATAAAATTTAATATTTTAGTTTTGTAAAATACTTTTCAATGCACAAGCGAATGCTATAGGTTTAAGTATCCAAGCAGGTTAATGACGTATTATATAGCATATTTACACTGGTAGAAAAATTCCTTTGTAATTATATAGAGGTGTTAAGCGTATTTTATGTTTACATATCAATAGTATATAGCATAGTTCGACGTATGTGTCAATCACTTGTCGTTTTTACGAGCAATTCGTCTTTTTACTTTATTTCTAGTAATGGTAGGAAGTGAAATCATGTCGCTGCACTAAGTACTGCTAGCACTTAGCAGTACACACTCCAGCGATTTTACACAGTACAATAAATACGTCGATGTGATCAAAAAAAGTTAAATGATGTACAAAATTCAAGCAGCACTTTACTTGAGACATTTTATAGTTGGCAACCATGAAAATGCCACCAAAAATGATCGATGTATTCTTGGATTTTTTATTTACTTGAAATTAATACGAACTATACATATATATTATAGATAGGCTTTCTGGATATAGAAAGTATTTACAATAAACAAATTCACAAAATAAGACAATCATTGAAATTGTCATTATTGTTGGGTTTTATATCACTATCATTGAAATAGTGATATAAAACCGCAACAGTTACGAAAGAAAACTATCGAAGCGAACCGCTTATGCACTAAGCCAGTGGAAATATGCACATTCTATTGTCATTAGTTTGTTGTTTACGTAATCATGTAAAACAAAAGACGCCGACTAGATTTAAAGCCAATCAAATCCGTGGATTTCAATTATCTTTGACAACTTTATTGTTGGAGCGATCCTCGCAAGTTATAATTAATTTTATTGATGATTTTAATGACAAGAACCCTTCGCGGTCTCTTGTTTTATTATTATTATTATTGTGTTGCACAAGAAGAGACATTCTTTTAAGATTGTTATAAATGGAGGCAACGTTACAAATGACAGTTGGTTTCATTTGTTATGTTTTTTGTGGTTGCCAACACAGATTTCACCGTGTTTATTGCTTTTTATTTAACACAAGAAAATGCAATTATTTAGACACTTAATATTATCAATTGTTCTTCTACATTTGTTATTTTATTAACGCTATTTATCACTGACATACTTTTTTAGCTTATCATAAAAAATTAGCTGCATTTGCTTGTGTGTCTTGATCGCGTAGTTGGCAAAATGGGCAATTTAACACATTTTTATAAAGTTATTTTAATTTAACTATTAAAAAAAGTGAATGTTTTCATTAAAAGTGTTTAATGTACAAGTAAAAAACACCTGCAATTTATATTTAACCTTCGTTTAAAATAGAAATATGTACTGCGCGATTTATAAAGTATGACTGGTAAAATTTAATGTTGAGTAATGATAAAAATTAATAATTTATATATATTTTTTACAAATGGGTCAATCATTTGTTTTGTTAATGTACCGCCTATATGATGGATGCATTTGAAAAACAAGTAACTACTTACGTCATCCTTAAAGAGAGGTTTAACTGAGTGAGCGAGTGGATCAGTATGTGAAAAATTAAGGCGTGCCCAGTGCCTACACTTTGCTATTTTATTGTCCTTATTACATAACTGGTATTAAATTAATTGTTGTAGAAAATGTTAATTATTATTATATTCACATAGTTTAAATACCGTTTTGTTAATATTTATAGTTAACTCTGTTATTTTTTTTTCCTGCATTTTTAAATAGCTTTAGCATTCTCGGATCAAAAAATTTCAATAAGAAAACATGTTTGTCTCGTCGCCCTGAATTAAAAAAAATATATAACTGGATGTTAGTTGTCACTCGCTCGTAAGATCAAATTTGTGCCCTGTACTCCTCTGAAGGTATCAGAGCGATTCACACCAAATTTGGTACACATATTATTTGGCATCCCATTTGAATCCGCTCGCAGTTTAAATCCAAACGCCCGTATACTTCCGGAGTTATAGGGCCCTAAAATTTGGAGCCCCCTTTAATACTGACCTTATAAAAATAATTAAAACTCACAAATATTCTACGATATTTTATATCTACAAGATATTAAATTTTCAAATTTTGAATTGTATTAGTAATACTTTGTAAAATCTAAAATCAAAAAAAAAAATATTTTCCTAGCAAAATTACATAGCAAATAAAATTAATTTGCAAGTGCTTATTGCACCGCTGATTCAATAATTAATTTGAGATTACCGTAGTGGCCATCAAACATATTTAATTGTTTTGATTTTAATTTTACGCTCATCATGGCCTCGATATTAAATATATTTACATTCGAAATTAATTCAACCTAAGTACACTTCATGGTTATTTAGTATATGCACTCACCTAATCAATAACTTAACTGCTAATTAAATTTAAAAATTATAAAATACACTAGTTTTATAATAAATAATAACAATTTCCATAAATTATGTTTGGAATTTATATGTAAAACAGCATTTCTTATTGCACCAGTGGCGTACGCCATTATTTATATTGATTTTGCCACTTTTAGGGCACCTAGAAAGAATTCCGTGAAATATTTATGGTAGATTTTGTGCGACTATTTTATTTACTTTTACAAAATTGTTGCTAATATTAAGAAATAAAATCATATAATATTTCTGTTCTGCGAAAATTGTCAATTTTACAAATGTGAAAAATGTATCCGCTTCTTTTTTAATCCTTTGAGAGTTTCAGTCTTGTTTTTTAATCTTTTGCGCATCAAATCCATGGCTGTCTAAGATGTTTTTCATCTTTTAACTGTTTGTTTACACTTTGATGTGCATTGGAATATATACACACACACATAGAAAATAGAGATTGTGCTTTTTTTGTATTCGTCTGCATTTTTTTTTTCCGACTATTTCTATTCACAGTTCGCCGTAAATTCTGGGTTTCTACTTTTGCTGATGCTATCACTGGTATATATGTTTCTTGTTTTGTGTGTATTTTCTTATTTTCTTTAAGTTTTCGTACTTTTTGATACGTAGATACATTGAAACGTATTGATGTTTTTTAGCAAAATAAAATATAGTAAAACAACATATAAAAGAGTTTGGATTAAATTTATTGTTCCGATTTAGTTTCAAAATAGAACAAATCAATTAAAATGTATTGAAGCAAATAAATTTTAACTTGCCGTACGTACCGAAGACGCTAAAGTATTCAGTCAAAAGTATTAATTAGTTGGTATTTACTAATTTTTCTAGTTAATATTGCAAATTATTGCATCCATCTATGAAAATGTCAAAGTTCTTTTGTCACACATATTAACTCTCGCATATAACTTAATACTTGTACATAATATGTACATAAATATGTGTACGTGTGTGTGTGTGTGTGTGCTATATTCTTATTATTACGTAACTGACTACCTTCACTATGCATGTATGTGTAAAACTATTTAACCTGCCTCAGGTATTAGTGAATGGGATTCCATTCTTATATACATATATTTTTTGTGACTCTAAGCATGTATTTTTATTTGTAGAACTACAGATGCAGGTATAATATTAATATTTATATATAAGGTGTTCAATAAATAGGTGTTTGTTAGCGAATATATAACCATGAACTCAACCGGATTTCGGTGCTTTATCATTTATAACCTTGTACCATAATTTTATTCTGTATTTTTATTAAAATCTCGAGTTCGAAATTTGACGTAGTAAAAATGCCATTAAATAAATTATACGGCGAGCTTTAGGCATTGGTGCCTATGCCTATTATTGTTTTTTGTTTTTATATTGAAGGAACCATGTTTTTAATTGTGTTTTATTTAAAACAAATTTGTAGGATAAATAGAAAATGTTTATAAACACGTTTGGAATTAAATAATTCGTAATTTTTTCTTCTTGAATTTTTATATAACAAAATTTACTTTCATTTTTCGTTATGGATAGATTTTTATTTTAAGAGTATTCTAACGGAATTCTTTTCAAGGTCACACGTTAAATCTCGATTTAAACGTAGTGTGGCCTTATAATAGTAGACAGCCCCAAATATATATTAAGAAATATATGTGATTAGTCGAGAAATATTTATAAAAAACTATAATCATGATTCACGGTTGTCGAATATAAACCGGGTTTATTTTATATTTCCGGATCGAATTTAAAATGTCATATATCTTTGGTTATTAAATAAACTGGTTTCACGAATAAAATGTTTAACAATTTTTATCAACCAAATTACGAAACAAAAAATACGAGGCTAATTACAATTCGTAAATGAACCACTAATTATTAAACTATAAAACTATTTACAGTTACATTACACATTAAATAATTACGCGTTTAATTGTATATGGATTAAAAAATTGCTTAGAAAAAATTACCTTATAGATGCCATCTACGAGTTTGATGAGTTCTTCGGTCTCCATGTCTGGTTGCTCTGAAGAATACACTTTTAAAAATTCGCCCTATTTTTTATGCATATTAATTGATCACAATTACAGTGTCTTAGACTTCTATCTGTAACAGAAAAAAAAAACAAAATTAATATTTTTGTATTTATTTATACCAATTTTAGAAAACGTATTCTTTTTCTGAGAGAAATTCTTGTGCAATTTGACCACATTTATCGCATGATTGGCTACCACTGGTGTAGACCACAAAAATGCACCAACGTTTTTATTAATTTGACACCTTTATTTATAAATTTAAGACCTAATTTTTATTCCGTTAAATAACTACTACTTTTTAAATCATTCAACGATTATTTTCTCAAAATTGTTTAACTATTTTTAATAATTATGTAGACTAATTTTAGCGCAAGTTAAAATTAGCATATTGAATGAATTCAATAAAAGTTTGTGTGCATTGAATTTCACAAGCGTCGGCGTCGTTTCTGTCGCTGTTGGGTTAGTTTTAATTAAGTCTATTAACCCGCTCTCTGCTAGATTAGTTGCATCTCATCTCTCTAGTGTACGATTATTTTTGTACAAGAGAGCGATGATGCTAAAAAGTTTTCGTTATTAACTTGGACTGAACTGGACGCTTTTGCATATATATATATATACAGACACACTTTGGTTAGTTTGACTATCAAGAAAACTGTTAATTATGCCAAGAAAACCGTCCGCATAGACACGGCCAACTTTTAAATGCATTTCTACCAAGCTTTTGTTTTTCTACAACGTTTTTAATTCCTTTATACATTAAAAACTTTACGTCTATGACATAGCCGTGTTTCTGTGGAATCAGTTTTTTCTAAACTAAATTATTTTAGGTAAAAATACTGTAAATTGATGCAAGTAAATCCTTTTTTCAGTATATACACATTATCGTGATTAATTCGTTTATATTTTTTTTACAACATATATGGGAGCAATAAGGTGACATATCCCCATGCCAATATATATAAATATACTGTATTGAATGTCAATACAAGTGCAGTAACCGTATTGTTCAAGCTAGGTACCCTTATCGGGTTGAAATAGCAGAGATTCCATTTCCATACTACGAATTGTTATTCGAGATTATGCAAATTATTCCTTCAGTATACACATGCATATACATACATGAATGCATAAATACATACACACATACGTATACACATACATAGAGAGCTATCATTAAAATCTATTAGAGAATTGTTATACCCGATCATTACTATATATTGTCCTGTTGATATCATGGGACATTTACCCCTAAATGTCAATTACTACACTATTGCACTAACTCGAAACAAAACATACATAATACAGTAAAGCACAGAGATTGTTTACGCTAAATTGCAAAAGCCGCTATTGCAACATTACGGCTATATAAATAAATAAAAAAACAAATAATTGGTTTTTACAAATGTTTTGTTTTCAGTTTAGGGCGTTATAAATAATAGTTGTTTGTAAAAATGTATGCATATTGTTAATATAAGCTTCAACAAATTGTATTTAGTTTCATTTAAAATAAAGAACAAGTAAATCGGTCGAGTAATTCCTGAAAAAATAGTTCGCCCAGTTTGAAAAAAATAGTTTCGCATCGCATATATTACTTATAAGGGGAGCTGGACGCATAGGTGCGTTGTGCTTGTTTTATATATCTTTATATGACAGGTACAGTTGGATGTACATCTGGATGTATGTACAATGTTAAATTAAAATTAATTAAAAAAATTGTATATAAGTTTCTCGTTTAAGCGATCGATGAAGTCTCCATATGTAGAATATTAATATTATTCAAATTGAATATCTAAATATTTACTCCAAAGTTTATCTTTACAATAACATTTAAATTATGAACTTGTTCGAGATATTATTAAGTTTTATTGCTCAAGATACGATTTGATCGCTAGATTAGTGCGTAATTTTAAAAAAGAAATAATAACTTGCTTCAAAAATAAATTATCAATATTTTATATATAAAAATCATATTTAATCGCTAGATTAGCGAATTTAACAAAAGAAATAATTATTTATTTCAAAAATAAATAATCAATATTTCATAAACAAAAATTGATACTGATGTATAAATCATTGAAGTCTCCAAATAAAATATATAAAAATGTAGATAAATATTTATTTGAAAATATATTTCAGACACTAAAATCAATTGAATGATCAATTTTGATAAATTAATACCTGTGTATGACACGTCTATATATCCGTGTCTAGTGCACACACAGACACACACACGCACATAAATACACTACACTCTACGAAATAAAACGCATGTTTCACGGCCACAAACAAGACACTACTGAGCCCAGAGAGTTGAGAGACTCGACATTCACTAACTGAGCTGAGACTCTCACTTGTTGTCAAAGCATTCTCTCCGCAGCTAAATATTTCTACAACTATAACAGGTATAGACATTCACATTACCAATACGAATGACGAATGAGAAACACGAAACAAGTGGACTGCGATCATCAGAATCGCTAATTACTTTCAAGTTAAATGCATTTGCAGGTAAACATATATATATAAATAGACATGCATATATGAGTGTGTAAACGCGTATGTATGTGTAGAACTGTTGAAGAAGCAAAAGAAGAACTACACATTCATGTATGTTTTTCAATGCAACTTTTCAAATCTGTGATATTTTGAGTGGGATAAATTTATTCATTTAATCAACTATATATAAATTTTATCTATGCCTAATAATCAATTGACATATCTGACAACTTGTAAATATTATTAGTATTTTTTTTTTAATGCATTTTACAAATATTTAAATATATTAACAAAGCATTTTAATTTTTATTGTGTTAAACAATCATAATTCAATTGTTATTAACATTCACTAAGTGTATATGTGCGGGAAACACCTTTAAATATCGAAATTCCACAACATGAAGCCTTCCTTTTTAGCATATTCTGCCACACCCAACCATAGAAAAATTACAAAAAACATAATTACAGTATACAATTTTTTTTTAGTTTGAAATTTCTCTTCGCTATTATTAGTTCAGCTACACTAATAATAAAATAGTAATTTTAATCTGTATACACGTTTTTGGTTATGTACACTGTTATTAATATAGTATAAGTTTTAAATAAATCCATTAATTTATTTGCTATACATATTCTCCTTGGGACACAAAGGTGACAAAATTCATAATTTCAGTTTGTATATATGAAAATATTTTATTTTTATTATTTAGATATATTAATTGTTTATCTATACTAGCAACGAAAAATAAATAATAAAATTAACAAATTTGTGATTGATTACAACGTTTAAGAAAGTCTAGTGCTGGCCACAACCGATTTCTTGTTGGGTTGATTTTATAAGCACGCTTCGTAATTAGAAGGATTTTTTATTGTTGTGCATCTTATGACTGTTGGTAATAAAATGGTTTAATTTCAATGTTTCTGTAAATTTACGAGGTAATTTTGTGTAATTGCTTGCTTTTCCAATAAATCTTCAAGTGAATTATCGCTGTTAAGTGCTCTAAGAAAATGCACAGATAGTAAAATTAAATGTGTAATAATCAAAATAGAATTAATTTATATGTTAGTCCGTTGTTGTTGCACTAATTCCATTGTATTAATGTTGAAACGTTGCAATGAAATTTTATTAACAATTATCTAGTTGATGTGTAATCAAAATCTGTATTCTCGGAATTTAATCAATTATTTATGTTTTGCACAGTAAATATTATGAACAAGCGGGCACTATTCAAATCTATTTATCGGTGGAATATTATTCATTATTAATTAACAATGATTGTTATTGCATACATACATTCTATGCACGCATAACATATTTTTCACCTAAAATGCACTATTTGGATACGCGAAATTCAATTACAAAATTTGAATTTCGAAATTATGCGGTCACCACAAATATTACTGGGCCCATTTATAAATATAGTATAAAAATAATTGCAAATGTGGGGAATTTGCGAAGCAAAATAATTTGTTGTAATTTTGAACTAGATATGTTTTTAAAAACAGTAAAATATTAAAATATTATGAATTAAACACCGTTTGCGCAATATTGTAACGGAACAATGTTTTTATTGGCTGAGCATTGGAATCAAACAACACCTCCGTTATATTTAACCATATCTAATTAGTTTTGTACTTCAGATAAATACCATTTAATCGATGCATTCACTACATTGGTACGCCGATTATGGGTTACGAGATTATATGATTAATTTTCAATTATTTTAATAACAAAATGGCCTAAATCTTAGAATTATTAGTTATTAAAATATGCACTAAAAATTGGAAGACTTTTTATATAACATTTTTTTAAATTAACCAAAAGGCCATAATTATTAAAAACCACTGCTCGCATCGCATATATTACTTATAAGGCGATCTGGACGCATATATGCGTTGTACCTAATCTTGCTTAATATAAAAATATACATCAAATATTTCAGAAAATTTAATTCTGCGTAAAGAAAACCCTGTAGTAATTCGTAACTTGTAGTTATTATTTTTCAAAAATGTGTCTGTATTTCAATAAACATTAATATTTTTAAATATGATTGGTAAAAATTGTGGCCGCGTCGCGACGTCCTTTAGAGGAGTGGGGGAAGTCAATGACCGTATCTTTGGCGCCAAACACACATACATCGATACATAAATATAACATACACTTATGTATGTAAAGTGTATTCAAATGCAGAGCACAAGTAACTATTGTAGTAATCTTGTAATTAGATAACTCAACTGGCACCAATTTGATTCGATTGGAATGTGTTCTGGAACATCAGCGCGTATTTCCGTGTTTGTGTAATCTTCCGTTTACGAACAATGAACCTTTTAAACACTCCCCTGCCGTACGTGTATGTTGATATTTAGTTAAAACAATCAAAAACACAATACTACATCTCTTTGTGTCACATTGTGACTGTACCTATATTATAACACCCGCAATGTCTAATGATCTGGTTTTGTTTGTCTAACAATATACAACACCAAATTTTAATTGCTCCTCATTTATTTATTGTTATCTTCCCTTCCTCTTTATCCTCTATACACACAATTAAGAGCGCGTCAAACGAGCTATAGTATTCGGTGATTCAATGCATTTGCACAGAAATAGAAAAATCTGTTTTTTTTTAAACACACAATTATTAGTGCACTTAGGAATGCGTGTATATGGCTGAACAGACTATATATTTCAATTTAAATTTCTACTAATCGATTTGTCTGCGATGTAGCTCGCTTATAGCGATATTTTCCTATAATTACCGTTCTAGAAAATGCCTTACAAAAGAAACAAAACCAAAGACGAAGTTAAGGTGAGACAGAGCGAGAAACGTTGTAACTTTTTACCTTTAAAATCATCGTTGTTGCTACTATCTTAATTTGCATTTATAACTATGTAATTTATCTTGTTATATTATTAACTTATACATATTTCCAATATAATTAGGGAATATTTTTTAACATAGTAAAATTATTACTAACAAGATTCGGTACGTACAACGCACCGATGCGTCCAGCTCGACTTATAAGTAATATAAAAAAGAAATTGATCCGAGAATGCTACAGACACACGACCGATTGTTTTAGCTTCTTCGGTACTTCGTACTGCGAGCTAAAAAGTTTCTCATCGTAATAAAAATTAGGTAAATTTTCTATATCTATTACTTTAGTATAAATAAACAATTTCTAAGTAAATTACTATGAAATGAAAAGTCTCGTGAGTATGAAGCAAGTACCCAGCTTTTATAATAACCATTTATAAATGAAAGTTTATACTTTTACCTATCTAACCTTATAGATATGCTTAGAAATAAATAATTGACTCTTGAGAGCGAAAATATTCATATAATCTCGTGTAAACGACCTTTATACACTCTAAAATAAAAAGATAATACAATATTTTTGACTGTGTAGGTATACAAGTAATTAATTTGGTACACCGTTGGGTAAATACGGCCCCTTTTGATATCAAGTACTGTCTGTCAATAGTACATTTTTATTTACTTTTTATATATTTCGTGAAATTAAATAGCGAGACGAGTACGCGAATATTTATTAAAAAATTCATGTTTATTTTTATTTAACAAAGTAAAATTCTTTGAAGACATCCGCGAAGAAATCATATATATTCTACCTAGACTAGATGCAAGAGGGAAAATATTAAATTCTTAATAATTATTTAGAATGAACCTTACAAAGTGCAACGAGTTTTTTTTTTTGTGAATGTAAATTGCGTAGGTATTTTTTTTTTTTAGATCACATTAATATAAATATATCTTATTTAAGTACTTTTGCGTTCTAATGAATTAATATTTAACGGTAGCAAAATATATGATTGCAATTCTAAAAGAATTCGAAATAAAAAATTAAATGATTTAAAATGTAAAAATACATTTCCAAACATTATTACAACATAGAAAGCAACTTTCAATTTTTAATAAAATAAAAATAATAAAATTTGCACATATACCATATTGACGCTATTGTATTATTTGTTCACACATTAATTTTTATTATTTTAAAACAAAACATGTTACATATGCTACAGTTATTTTTATATGTATTATAATTTTATTTACCATTTTTAATACTAAACTGATTTTTCATACTTGGAGGACAATCGATATTTAAATGTAAGAACAATTTTATAGTTTACTGTAAATTTTGTGAGAAATGTTAAACGAATGTTATACTATTCAAGACACACTCATGATATTCGCTTTTTATTCGTGTGCGAATTTGTCTATATAACGGAATAAAATGGCTTGGTATGTCCGAATGTGCGCCGAATAACGAATTCCACGCGATTTATTTTGTAATTTTTCTTTATTTTTAATAAAATTGTATTAGATTTACTAAACGTACGAAGTACCGAAGAAACTAAAGCATTCGGGCGTGTGTCTGTAGCATTCTCGAATCCAAAAAAAACCTAACAAAAAGTATTTGTCTCGTCGCGTCGCCCTGAATCCAAATATATATATATATAACTTGGATGTTAGTCGTCGCTCGCTCGTAAGACCAAATTTGTTTTAAACAAAATTGTATTAGATTTGCAATTTATCATTTTTTGATTACAAAACTATTAAATTTCTTGTATCAAAAATTCCTAAATGTTAATTTAAATTTATCAAACAATAATTATGATTATATTTATCATGTTTTCAATTTTGAATGTTTACATAAATCATTATTTATCTAATTTGAAATAACATTAATATTTATCTTATAGAACAATTGTTTATATATTTGTTGTGGGTTTTGTTGAATAAAGATGCGCTATTTGCAAAATGCATCTGGGTTTTAAACCCACTTATAAATCCCACTAGTGCCCACAATACAAGATATATTTATAGAATAATAAAATATATAAAAATTTAAATTACAAAAACAAAATTTAATAAAACCTATAAAATTAATATTACATTAACCATAGCAGTTTAAGACCCTTAAGAACCCTTAAAGTTACCTTATTTTAGTTGTAATAAACATGGGTCATAAATAAAAATAATTCAAATTTCTAAACTAGTTTAATTTAAAATTTATTTAAATTCTTGAACACTTTTTTTGAATACAAGATCGTTATTGTGTCGTTGACTTCTGGCCCTAACGGAAGTGGTCACATTTTGCAAAATTATTTTAAAAGCAGTTTTAACAACCCCACTTTCTAAAATTGCATTAAAAGAAAATCAAAACATTTGTTTGATTCCCATTATTTTATATATACTCGCTTAAAAGTTAAATAAAACCACATATATAAATACTGGGTGTGGCAGATCGTATATAATTTGTGGTGTTTCCAGAAGATAAAACAATAATTCCATTGTTTGAAATCAAAAAATAAATCATAATCGACCTTGTCAAGAATTAATTCCTATCAGGAAGTTTAATGCGTTGTATATATTAAGAATAATTATTGTAAATTGTGTAATACATATAAAAGTCTTCCGTGATTGTAATCAAACATGCTTCGTTTAATTGCAAAAATATTTATTTTTCGAGTACACTGTAAATATGAAATGACGAACCCGAAAAAAATTTATAAATAATTTTATTTTAATTTTTTATCGAGTTTCTAATAAAGTAGATCGTATTTTTTTGTTTTAATTTTGCTGAAAAGAGTGCCTAATTTTGACTAATAAAAAAGTAGACCAAAACAATGTATGTAGATAATTGTAACGCCTACCAATTTTAATATTGGCCTAGTTATGAGTTCAAATATGTGTCATGTTACTTTTTATAATTTTTTAATTCTAAATTACTTACACTGTTAATCTTAATAATAGTGTACTCATTCATTCGGTAGTCTACACTGTATATAAACCGGATACTATTAAATAATTCTACTAGGTTAGTTTTTACAGTGTACCGCGAACATTCCAATACTTATAGCAAAGTGAAAGTATAAGATTCTCAATCTCAATGGCGATGAAGATAAGTCTATCGACTTTTGCTTGAGAATATTTGAATGTCATTTAATAGTAGTATACTGCCCGTCCTGAGACGGGGATATCTATATATGTGTGTGTGTGTGTAATTTTTATTCTGTTGATAATTTGACGTCGAAAAAATTGATTTAAAAAATATGTAAATATCTGTGTAGGATTTTTTTTTATTGGTCGGTCGAGGGTGAGGGTTTGAGTGTCAAATGTTTCGATGCAAAATAGGGTTGCACCTGCGTCCCTGGTACTATAAATACATAAATGCATGAATGCAAAATTAAAAGTGACAGGGGTGCACAAATTTCGTATAATTCACTTAAATTTGTTGAGCCAACGAAAATATCAAAAAAATAAAAAATGTACATCGACTTTTTACGTATACAATCTGCAGGGGTGAAAATATGCGTTCATTAAACGAAAAGAAACAAAAATGACAAGCGAATCTTTTAAATAAAATCACAAATTTATTCAAAGGCATTAAATTTATTACTATGTACAGTCAAACGTCAATTTTTTTGGCTATTTTAAATTTTCCGATCGAGTGTACTTATATGTAGATGGCGTTGGAACGTCTGTACGTCTGTACGTGCGACCTTACAGCATGAAAACGTTCGATCGTCTTTTATTATATTATTATTCAACGTACAAAATCGTAGTTAGGCCATAGCCCCAAAAACTTTGAATACTGCCAGAGAATTTTTATCAAATTTTTGCTATCATCACCAAAAATTTAAATATATGCAAAGTCGAGTTAAATCTTTATAATATGTTTAACAGTTTTGCTGCCATGATGACCTAAACTGTGTTATTGAACTATGTTTATGGCTGTACAAACATTTTATGTCTAACCATGGTCTTATAATAATAATTTTTGTTGTTTATAAAGCCAAGGTTTCAACCATTCTACGCTATGAATGACCGCACAAAACAAGGCTTAACAATTCCATAACGTCATTTGATCATTTGCGATAAAAAAAGACCAGAGAGAAAACAACATCAGTTTTTATTTAATTTTAAATAAACTGAATATAATAATAATTGTTTTGACAACATATATTACCATTTTTAGCTCGCCGTACGAAGTACAGAAGAAGCTAAATCATTCGGTGTGTCTGTAGCATTCTCAAATATTATAACTTTTAATTTTAAAATATACACTAACATTTAGTATTGTATATTTTTTCAAATTGTTAATTAATAGGCTATAATAATTAAAAACCGCTGCCCGCATCGCATATATAACTTATAAGGCGAGCTGGACGCATAGGTGCGTTGTACCTAAGCTTGTTTAGTTTAATATGCACCGGTGTTAAAATCGGTTATGAAAAGTCTCCCTGGTGGTTTGCCGGACGAAGAGTAGAACAACAAAAACTTAAATTACAAAATTGATTTTCGCAAAATTTAACTTTCAAATTAAATTATTGTTCAGTTTAATACTTCACGCATACATATACATATATAGTTAATTGCTAAACAGTTTTGTATATGTGCCGTTAATTAATAATACTTTAAATATTTCGAAACGTATTCATATTATCGGCAAACATTGTTTACAGAATTAATTCCTGCAAAATTTACAGAAATATATCACCTTTGTGCTCTACGCTTTTGTAGAAAAATATATTTTTTGTAGTATTACGCACATAAAATTATCACATTCTAAATATACAAATATTATATATACTTTCTGTCTTTTCCTATTATAATGGCACCTTTGTGCTCCAAGACGTATTATTTATTTGCTTTAATCTATTTATCTGAGTAAATAGAAAATTTGTGCTCTAAAAAATATTTGCGTATGCAAAACCTATAAGCGTATAAAAAATAATGAAAAAATTTTAAGAATAGATTCACATACAAATAGTGTAAAGTAAGTTTATCGAGGAATATAAATCATGTCAAACACAAAGCGAAGGGTTAAAAAACTCACCCTCTCGTCAGACTTGAAGAAGGCTTGAAGAAGACTTGAAGAAGAAGAAGAAGTGGTGGTGGCCAAGAAAGAGGGAAGGTAAACAGTAAACAAATCACAACAGCACAAGTCAATCCGCGTGGTGGTGTCAACTACAGAAAAAGTTTATAGAAGCAGCAGCAGCAGTAGCAGTCCTGCGACTAGAGAAGCTGAATCAGAGGAGAGTGCAATGCAAACATCCAGGATGCAAGCAAGACTATGAACAACACACAGCGCGGGCCGCGGCTAAAACACACGAGAACGAGACGAGAGAAACAGAGGTGCAAGTTGATGCCGGAGAACCAACCAAGAACGGCAAACATTCGACGCCAACTGGCATCAACGTGAGCGTGAGCGCTGAGCGGTCGAGGTTTCGCTTGCTCACACTTTCTAAACTGTGCCGGCTGCGCATTGGGCCCGATTGCATTGCTGTTTTATTATTTCAAATCATTTGTCTAATTATTTATACTAAAATATTCATACGCTAACAAGATTACCGAATAATCCTTTTCAATACCATATCCACTTCTATAACTAATATTCTGTACAAGTTATGACTTATAGTACAAGGCATATTTTATTTTCTAACTAGGTTAATCCGTGCCACCACGTGCCCATATCATATACACAATGTCCACTGCTCACCAATTCAATCTAATTGAATACTTTAACGTATATATTACATATGTATATATTACATATCTGATACATTTTCATATTACATATTTTAAAATTCGAATTATATTTTTTATGGCCTTTGGGTTACCAATATGCAAAAAACTTGTAGATTAAAAATATCTTAGAATTCATTGTAGAATTTTTGGGTGTTATCTATATTTTTATAAGTACAGTATTAAGGGGGGTTTCAAATTTCGGGGGCCTATAACTCGCAAAGTATAAAAGCGATTAGATTTAAACTGCGACCGGATTCAAATGGGATACCAAATAATATGTATATCAAATTTGGTGTAAATCGCTCCGGTACCTTCAGAGGTCTAGAGGGTATTTGACCTTACGAGCAAGCGACGACTAACATCCAAGTTATATATATATTTTTGGATTCAGGGTGACGAGACAAACACTATTTGTTAAGGAATATTTTTGTTCCAAGAATGCTACAGACACACGACCGATTGTTTTAACCCTGTTGTACTTATGTATGTGTATATATTGCGAGTCTTGACTGTAGTGGAGACACTGATTGAAATTTATTCGTTTCCGAACCTCGTATTTCGCACTGAGTGCTCCGGTGGACATAGGACACATCTATGTACAGTCACGTGACACCTTCCCCTCTTAGAGCAAGAGAGGTTGGTTAATTTAACGTTTCTGTCGTCTGTTTCACTCGGTCCAACATATAAATCTCGATTTGTCAACGGTGGAATTAAACACATCCAATTTTGATGTTAATAAAAAAATGAAGAGGAACTTTTAAATTAAAGTTCAAACGGACATACACTAAAAAAAATGTCATAAATAAATTAAATATTTTACTTCCTTCGGTACTATACGACTTTTATACTAGTAGTACTAAATATATTTTAGGACAGTACATTTCTATACATAAATATATAGTTTATAAATAAAACAAGCTTAGGTACAACGCACCTTTGATACTACAACTTCGTATATAAAGCATATAAATTTCCTAAATTCAAAAGCGATTTTCTGCAAATTGAATTATTATTTAAAAGGGGTTGTTTGTTACTTTATGACAAAATATTATAAATTCACTGCAAAATGTTATTATAATTCCATGTAAAATGTAATAAATGTTGTGGCAAACAATATAGAACGCTTCATATATTTTATTTTTAATCAAAAACCTAATTTGTGTACCCCTAGTATGTAGAAAGGGTTAAATATAATTCTAGTTCAAACAAACAAAGTATAAACCCACAAAAATGCACCAAAAACATTTTTAATTAAAACAATCTCAATCCATGTATATATGTATATACACAACAAAAATAACATTTTACAAAATATGCACGGCCAACTTAACCTACGTCTACATACTTCCGGTGGTACTACTACCCTTTCCCTTTCCTCCGGCCCCACACACAAACACAGCTTCCGGAACTGAACCAAGAGCCTGGAGCTTGCAGTAATAATTTCTTGGTTTCTCTTCACGTTGTTCTCACGACGTTCTATAGGCCCGTTTTTGTTACAAAATTAGTTGGGAATTTATGCTTTCTTATTATACGGAGATATAGTTTAAAATAGGCCAAATTAAGGCCTTATTACAGTGCTAAATTAGCTACTAAATGTTAACCCTGCCTTTGCAATAGTAACACCAGATGGTTGTTATATTAAATATTGTTATATATGACTTTTTCTTTATATAAACTCATATTTAAAAATACCGAAGTTCCGTGAGATAAAATAACACAAAAGAATCAGTTGATTCTACGGTTTCATATACTGAAAAGCAGTTGAAAGGAATTCTGTGACAACAGGAAAACAAAACAATACTCAGATAGAAATTGAAAATCTGTTTAAAAAGTTTTGTTTTATATGGAAAGTGCTTGAGCCGATTTGCTCTACAGAATGTGTCCAGGTACACAACTAATCGTGTTATAAAATGTTTCATTCAAATAGAAAATACTTGATTTGTTTTTAGTTCGCCGAAGTACCGAAAAAGTTAAAACATTCAGTCGTGTGTCTGTAGCAATCTCGGATTTAAAAATGTCCTTAACAAAAAGTGTTTGTCTAGTCGCTCTGATTCCAAAAATATATATAACTTATATACTTGGATGTTAGTCGTCGCTCGCTCGTAAGACCAAATTTGTGCCCTCTATTCCTCTGAAGGTACCAAAGCGATTTACACCAAATTTAGTACACATATTATTTGAAACCCTATTTGAATCCACTCGCAGTTTAAATCCAATCGTTTGTATACTTCCTGAGTTATAGGGCACTAAAATTTTGAACCCCCCTTAATACTGCTCTTATATAAATTATTAAAATATTTAAAAATGCTACTAATAATTCTAAGATATTTTATATCTACAAGATTTTTTCATATTGTTAACACAAAGTCCGTAAAAAAATATTAAATATTATAATTACTCATAAAGCGAACTAGACGCCTAGGTGCGTTGTACCCAAGTTTGTTATTAAAAGAAAAAAGGGCATTACTCCTAAATATGTGTATTTTTAGCTAATATTACTGGAATAGCATTGTCAACCTCATTTACAACACTCTAATATGTCGTTTTATTTTTGTTGTATTTTCCGGTACGTTTATATTTTATCTCTACCCATATATAGCACAGTACACTCTAGTTTTCCTCTGTTTTTATTACCTTTTGTTGCCATTTATTTCACCTCTTTTGCACACATTTATTATCCTTTTGTTACTAGCACACTAATTTAGTTCTGTGTTCAACTAAATAATACAGAAATAAAATATTACACTACACATATATGCACACAGATGCAACATTTCTTAACATCAAAGAATAAATTCCCTTTTATTCTGTTTTTGGAACGAAACGGCATGATTTTTGTTTAATATTAGATTGTCAGTCCTTTGTAGTTTTAATATTGGTCCTTCGAACCGGATGACTGTACAGTTTGGGATAATTTACGCAATATTTGATATTTAATAGATTAGTATCGGCTTGAAAGTCGGGTTGTGTTTTAGTTTTGGAAGTCGTACAACTCTGGGGAACTATGTTAGCTGCTATAGGTGAAATATTCCGGTGAAATCCGAACGTAAAGCCATACAAATACGTTCATTATACAGGGCATCAAGCTGGGCCAACCTTTCCGGTTCGAAATACCTACGCTTCATACTACACACTCACTACAGAACTTTGAAGTTATTTGAAAATTTATTGTTCTCAAGAGATCTATATTCCACGGAATATTTTTTATTTTATTTTATCTAGAATTTATTCTAGCACTTATTTAACGACTTTTACATTTTACATTTTTACGTGATATATTACGGCTATTTAGGGCACACAGGTGACATATGTACCAGTAATAATAGATTCACATAAAAGAATTGAATATTTTTCCTTTATCCGCATATAATTTATTCTAATACTTATTTAACGAGTTTCTCATTTTTAAAGAAAACGTTATTTTTTACAATGTTAAGATTATCACGGGTATATCTTTGATAAATATGTACACAATAAAATAAATTTACATTTAAAATGTTTGTTTAAAGACGAGCCCATCACTTGTTTATTCGTTACACATTCGAAGAATGCCTGGAATTTCTTTTATATTACGTATAACAATCCTAACGTGTAGACATAATTGTTGTTTAACAATTCAAGGATAACCGATTTTTATATTATATTATATATTTTGCACCACATCATAAGCGTACCTTATATATAGCTACAAGAGAATATTACAGACACACGATCGAAGCGCAAGATTCAGATTGTATTAAATAATTTTGTGTGAAGAGAAATCGTTTAGTGAAATTTAAATCTGATTCTTGTGGATGTTGTCAATAAAATAATTTATGTATCTATGCAGATGCAATTAGAAAATATCTCTGATAATATGTGAAAGATGATAGTAATTTAGCATGTCTCGTCAATTTCAGTGAGTGAGTGAGACAGATATTGTAATTATTGACAGATTGGTCATACTCTTCTCACTGCCGTAGGTCATATTCGAAATCTGTGACAACGAAAGTTAATATTTGAAAAAATCTCGCCGTACAAAGTACCGAGGAAGCTAAAAAAAAGTGTTTGTCTCGTCGCCCTAAATCCAAAAATATATATAACTGGATGTTAGTCGTCGCTCAGTCATAAGATCAAATTTGTGCCCTCTATTCCTCTGAAGGTACCGGAGCGATTTACACCAAATTTGCTACACATATTAATTGGCATCCCATTTGAATCCGCTCGTAGTTTAAATCCAATCGCCGGTATACTTCCCGAGTTATAGGGCCCCAAAATTTAGACCCACCCTAAATACTGCCCTTATAAAAATAATTAAAACATCCAAAAATTCTACTAATAATTCTAAGATATTTTATATATACAAGATTTTTTCATATTGTTAACCCAAAGGCCGCAAAAAATTATTTAATATTATAATTTTGAATTTTAAAATATGGACTTTTTATATCTATATATATATTTTTTAATTATTAACTTAAAAGCCATAATAATTAAAAACCCGCATATATTTAATACATAAGGCGAGCTGGACGCATAGGTGCGTTGTTCCTAAGGACATTTTTGATCCGAGAATGCTACAGATATACGACCGAATGCGTTAGCTTCTTCGGTACTTTGTACGGCGAGCTAGTCATTTATTTCGTCATAATTTTATTTATGGTGCTAATGCACCTTTTATGGGATATTTATAGAATCCATATTACTCAAGCGTATATAACCGTTAAATTGTGAATACGTGAAAGAATTTAATAAAAATAAATGTTTATATTTCATACAAAAAGAAAAAATCTGAAAAATATGTTAAGAACTTTAGAAATTAATTCCTTTAAAACTAATAAAAATAAACATTTCTCCTCAAGCATATTATTTATCTAAGAATAAATGTCAATAAAATGCTGCGATCGAAATTGCCTTGGCGGGAAACAGCACATTCTGCATTAAAATGCAGGCAATAACTATACACGTAAGTTATCCATGTTGAAGAGATGTTCTCCTGATAAATACCAACTTAAACTTACTATATATCCCATTAAATTATTTAGGAATAGTAAATTGGAGCAATGTATTTAGCGATAAAATGTTTAATACCTCCAATTTACAATTCCCAAATAATATATATATATATATATATATATATATATATATATATATATATATATATATATATATATATATATATAGTTAGTTTTAATTTACATAACCATGTTGAATTAGTATTAATTTAGAACGAAAACTTTAATGGTAATTTTTCGCTCAATCGTCAGCACCAGTACATTGCTAATTAAAATATTTGCTCAAAGTTAACAGTGTATTACTATTAGCTCGAGCTAGGAGCAATGTCGCATATTATAACTTGTTTGATGATAGCGGTGGTCATCGGGTCCAGAATTGATTGGACAGTTGCCTATCAACTGGGATAATTAATGGAGCCCTAATTACATATCTTGATAACGTGCTAATACACTAATCACTAGTTAACCCTTCCCTTATTTGCACCGTTGAAGCATTAGAATTTTTTACTGTTTCCACGAAATTGTTTTCAAAAATGGAGACTCTTAATACATGAATAAAATCAACAAATTAGTTTTGCCAGTGTACACTACTTAGGTATATTTAGAATTAATTTCTATTTGAACTAGAGCAATCAGAGAGTGGCTCTCCGGTTATAGAGGAATGAATGAATGGTATATATGTATACATAGCACTTGCTTTTGCCATCAATGCAACATATATGTTTATGTTGAATTTATATGCGATAATTGCATCAGGACAGCTATGCAAATACCGACCCCAACTTACACTATTCTAACAGTAATATCATATTCAATTAATAATTTGCACCGCATAACGTATAATTGCGCTTGTTCAAATACTGGGTACATCAAACCACACACTTAGTTTTCTATTTTCACGGGAAATTATAGAATTGCAAGTTATGTGCACTTAAATATTATATTTTCTATAGTTTACTACTTTAACCTTTATAACTAACCGCTTTAGGCACAAAGAAAAATATGTTTTATAATTGAGAATTAATTAAATCATAAAAACAAGCTTAGGTACATGCACCTATGCCTTAAGCTACCCAAATAAATAAACTACATAGCCCAAGGTCAAACATCAAGCTCGGAAAAAAATTGTAAACGGGCGATTTTTATAAAAAATATATTAGTCGATCCGTAATTGCATAACGAATGAAAAATAATTGTTTTTGAAGCTAAAGTTTCCCAAAATAGGCCATTTTATATAGTTTACATTTTTAATTTAATAATAATAGTGGCCTTTGGGGTCACAATCTAAAAAAATTGATGCAAAAAATCTTACGATTTTTCGTAAATTAGATCATTTAAAATGCATAAAAATATTTATGCCTCTGGGTATAAAAAATGAAGGAATTTTGTAGACATAAAATATCTTAGATTTTATTATAGGATTTTTAAGACATCTTGTTTAATAATTGAGAAAACATATTTATAGTTTCAATTCGAAAATAAAAATATTTATAAAATATATATTACATACCATTTATTTGTTAGTGCCTAAACCTTTAAGTCTATATACGTCTTGGAGCACAAAAGTGGATATATCCACTTAATTTCCACCAGTAATAAAATATAAAAAACTTATCAAACATTGCAACCTTAAATATTTTGTTGAGTAAACGTAAAAAACACGATTTATAAAATACTGAAATCCAAGGAATATAATAGCTCTTTCAAATCATTGTCCTTTCCGTCAAAATATTCTTCGACGCAGGCAAAGCCCCAGGACTTTTAACAGCAATCCCGAAGTCACCGGAACTAGAGAAGAGTTATTTAAGTCCCCTGCGCCACATAAATCCAACACACTTCCGGTTTATTTTATACAACGAATGCACGTACGCCACTGGTATTTTATTACTATTATATTGTTAAATTTTTAGTTTATTAATGCTTTCTAAACTAAATAAAACTTCGTAGGAACGTTTCAAAATAATAATAAAATAAGTCCCGCTTAGCGTTAAGTAAAGTCGGTGCAACTAGCCATAAAAGTAACTAGGTACTATTTGGTGCAGACGTAAGTGGATGAGACAGGATTATGGATAATAAATGTAAACATAAATATAATATTATATATTATCTTAAAATCAGAAAGAAAAAGACAATAAACCAAAGAAACCAATAGTTTCATTAGTTTTCTTTGATTATCAATAAAGAATAAGCAAGATTGTCGAATCAATACTGATATTTTATAGAAATCATTTTTTTTTTTAATAAC